>OX387408.1:3985892-5207588 GCA_947563765.1 Anarsia innoxiella
CTCTTTTTTATTGTCTCTATCTATCATCCATACTATCCATACTCCATACTAATATTATAAATGCGAAAGTAACTCTGTCTGTCTTTTACGCTTTCACGCCTAAACTACTGAACCGATTTCAATAAAATTTGGTAGAGAGGTTGTCTAGACCTTGAGAAAGGACATAGGCTATATTTTGTCGCGAAAAAAGGCTTAAGGGGGTGGTAATAAGGGATGAAAGTTAGTATGGGAGATCGTTACTATTCAAAGATAAAACCATGAAACTTTATATTTAGGCACTTAATACTAAATCCATACTATCCATACTTAATATTATTATAATTTATAAATGCGAAAGTAACTCTGTCTGTCTGTCTATCTGTTACTCTTTCAAGCCTAAACGGCCGAACGGATTTTGATGAAATTTGGTATGGTGATAGATGATAACCTAGAAATGGTCATAGGCTATAAATAATCACGCCATCGTTCTTAGGGGGTAGGCAGTAGGCAGATAACTAAATTGAGTTAGTGATTTTTAGTCGTTTTTGTTGGGACTTTTGCTCTTTCACGTCTAAACGGCTGAACGGATTTTGATGAAATTTAGTAAGGTAATAGATGGTTACCTAAAAACGGATTTAAGATCAAAATGATCACGTCATCTTACTTAGGGGGTAGGAAGTAGGCAGAAAACTGAATTGAGTTAGTGATTTTTAGTCGTTTTTGTTGGGACTTTTGCTCTTTCACGTCTAAACAGCTGAACGGATTTTGATGAAATTTAGTAAGGTAATAGATGGTTACCTAAAAACGGATATAAGATCAAAATGATCACGTCATCGTACTTAGGGGGTAGGAAGTAGGCAAAAAACTGAATTGAGTTAGTGATTTTAAATCGTTTGTTTTAAAAGTTTACCTCATTCACGCCTTAACGTCTGAACAGATTTTTATAAGACTTGGTTAATTTAAAGATAGGATCCTAGGCACGGACACAGGCTACTTTTTACGGCGGGAAAATACCTTATTCCCGCGGAAATCTAGCGTGATCGTGTCAAGAAGCGCATGACGCCATAGCTACTGAAATGATTTTGATGTTTTTTTTTAAACTGAGTGTTACTAAGACTTCAAGTTAGTATTTGATCACTTTTCTAACTTAGAGGGTAGGTAGGCGCCATAATTAAGGAAATTTATGATAAAATTTTGATGCAACTGTCTTTATTTAACAGTTTTACTTGGATCGAAACTTAGCGACATTCCATCACACTACTTAACCGATTCACATTATTTACTTTTTATATTTACTAAGGAAACATTCGGAGCTATCCATTATGTGCTTAGGTTGCTTTTGAACAAATTTTGATGTGAAGTTGAGGACCGGAACACGATAGTGGGACATTGTTGCAGGGGGACTTACAGCCGGGAGAAAACAAAAAAACTTATGCGGACGAAGTCGCGGGTAAAAGCTAGTCTTACAATAAATTGTTAAATAAATAAATGAAATCTGAGTAAAAGTAGGTAGGTACTAGTGGTGGGCCGAGTATCAGTTTTACCGAGTAACCGAGTACCGAGTATTACTCGGTTTAAAGTTTACCGAGCCGAGTACTCGGCCGAGTTACTCGGTATAGTTAAAGTAGGTAGAATTTTGCGCGAAGAAGCTCGGGAGCGAGTGGTGATAATGGTGTTAGAACTGTCCTTCCGCACCCCGCTAATTATTCATAATGAAAACAATAAACCACAACCGTCAAACGTGCAATTTTTTTTTGAAAAAACGCTGCTCATTAATTTTTCTTCTAAATAATTATGATAATAGCAATTCATAACATTGCTCCAGCTGGGCAGGCCTATATATGTACCATTAGAAGGAATTAGACTATGATCTACCAAGCAGATCCAATGCGCAAGGTAGATTTATTTGCACCGAGTACTCGGCATTTCTACCGAGTTATTCGGCCGATTACGAGTAGTGAAAAAAGTGCCGAGTACGCCGAGTACCGAGTATTAACCGAGTACTCGGCCCACCTCTAGTAGGTACCTACATTTTAAATGAACTTATGAATGTTAAAATACTTAATTAAGTACCTTCATTTCGATAATACGCCTTAAGGTCTTTCAGGAACGTAAGCCACTTGCCAACCTTCTTATTGTAAGGTTTTTTGTGAATACCAGCTTTCATTTCTCGCTCCAAATAAACCCACACATCTTCTTTGGATTTGTCGTTGATAAACTAGCGATAAAGAACAGAAATGTAGCTTTTATAAGATTAACCCAAATAATATATCTGGACCTAAACTAAAATGCTATGGGGTAAATAAAATCCACCAGCAAGTTCCCAGGTCTCTTTGAACTTATAGCTGAGCAAGGACGTCAAGTTCGGGGATGTCCCCGCATCCGAGCTGATAGGTAAGTAGGTACAAATAATACGAGAATTAATGATTGTCGTTGATTTTATTGTTGCTTACTGTAGGTAGGGTATAAGCGATAAATGAGTAGGTATTACCTAAGCCAAATATACCTAGGTAGGTACTGTTTTTCCGCTTTATGTAAAGTCAGCAGAAGGATGCCTGATGATAACTGTGTAGGTACCTCTATCTATTTGATAGGTAGGTATATAAGTAAGTACTTAAGGTGATTAGTCTTTTGGAACAAACCTTCCTTTTGTACAACTCACTGACGGTAGGCATTTTAATTTTCCCCATTTTGATAAATTATATAATTTTACGCATCGACACAATAATTTTTAAAACAACTAATTGCTGATAAATAATTTAGACTGAACTACATAAATTTTATGTTAGGTACATTATTAATTTAGAAAATCTTTACAAAAATTCCATTATACCAGAATTTTAAAAACCAGTTAATTCTGTCAGATCATGATTGATCATATTGGCAACTGCCTATGTCAAGATTTAATACGTTACCTAACATTTTTGCTAGATAAACTCTTCCGTAAGTTAGCCCAAGTTTGGCCAGGTACGTTATACTTGCGTTAAAAGTAGGTTGCTCTTAACGTTGTGTGTAATATGATATTGTATCGACCAACTTGCTCTCAACGTTGCGCAGAATTTGAGTTAGGGAAAACGATATTTTTTGAGGTGAAGTCCGGACCTATTTATTGCGTTACGCAGACTCTGCACTTTGACTACAACTGCTTCGGTGACTACAAGACTATCTTTGCTGGTTGGTTGGCTTTTAAAAACTTTTGAACTGGACTGTACCGATCATCATTCAGTTGTATTGCCAACAATGAAGAAGAAGGAGAATGGTTCTGGCAACACTTTGCGTTTATTTATTTTCCATTCCTTCTTCGTTCCGACTTCCTCTAGCTAGAAATATATCATTCATTACATTCAATCAATCATTCACTTACTTTCTGTCAGCCATTCTTTGTTGGAAAATAAAAATCGGAGTTTTTATGTTTGTTATAAGATAATTTCTCATTTGCTTTGAAATTTATGATCGTAACATAAGGTATGTTAATTATTTAGATAAGCATTAATTTCAAAGAACAACTTTAAGGCTGCATTCTTCACACCCCACATACCTACAATTTGAAATAATTTTGCAACTTGCCGGTATCAGCAGTTTATATTGTTTTATCTGTTTTTAGCGTGCGTTTCTCAAGATGGATGAGGTGCGGAACTTTTTCAATGACCCGTGCCCGTCCAAATCGCAATTGAAACATATTCGCTGCGGTGTTACTGGTGGGTTGAGGATCACCGAGGACGACGCTCTCGACAAAGTAACTCGAAGAGAGGACCATCGCCGGTCCGTGGTCCCCACAGGCACTGACTATGCCCGGGAAGTCAAGCAAAAAGAAACAGAAATGTATATCAAAGTTAGTATACATATCTATTTCCAAAGAAATGCCATTTAGAGAAGTAAACAAACGGTGGCTACATGAATCTATTTCCTGAAAAATCATTTAGGCTTTAGTATGTACAATATTTTGTACAAATTTCACATAAACCTCTATAAAAAATAAAAAACCCTTAAAGATTGAAATAAAGAAAGAAGATGACTAGTATAAAATCATTTATTCTTATAAAGTAACAATATGATATTTGCAGAATGAGTTGGACCGTGAGAAATGGGAAAGCATTTCTGGTGGGCTTGAGTCCCTGGAACACTTGTCCTCTTGGGGAGCATCCTTGTTAAATGTTGGAGAGACCAGTGCTGATGACCAGCGACTTGAAGTCTATAAGAAATATAACTTCCAAAAGAAAGAGCTTACTGTTAAACTATCCATTAATGATTACAAGCAAGAGGTATAAATTTAACTTTTAAACATTTATGTAATAAAAAAAACTATGTCTAAGTATCTAATCTATTTAGATCATAAACATGTTTAATGACTAAATGTTAGTCCACATCACAGCTTGTTAACCTTTTGTCATTGAGTTTAGTGATGTTAGCTGAAAAGCATTAATATTGTACTTAGAATTCATTCAACATAAAATAATCAAGTAATAAAGATTTTTTCAATCCGATAAAAAACAGGTAATGGACAGAATCAATGGTTTTCCAATAGTCATTATCGAAGGTCCGACTGGGTGTGGTAAGACCACACAAGTGCCTCAATGGATCTATGAGGATGCAAGTAAGAAGTGTAAGCCGTGCAACATCATAATCACGCAGCCAAGGAGGATTGCTGCCATTTCAGTGGCTAGGAGAGTAGCACAGGAGTGTGGATGGGATGTTGGGGGTGTGGTTGGCTATCAGGTAAGGCAATAATTGCCAGCTATTTTATCTTTAAAAGCAATTTTGGCTCTGCTATTTTATCTTAAAAAGCAAATTAAACCATTACCTACATTCCTAGTTACTAGCTATGTACTTTCACTTCAATAGGCAATTTTGATTTTCAACTTTATTTCTAAAAGTAAATAGAAAAAGATAAATTATTATGAGGACAAACTGAGACAAAAAACTAATATGTTATGACTGACTTATCCTAAGGTGGGACTGGATAAAAAGATATCAGCAGACACACGAATTAGCTATGTGACTACAGGAGTATTACTGCAGAAACTAAGTAAGGATTTCTCCAAACATAGCATTTGCAATCTTCATTAAATTTAACTAGTCTCTCAAATTTTAAAAATCTTTAAATTTTAGTTTCAGCAAAAACAATGAATGAATTTTCCCACATAATCCTTGATGAGGTACATGAGCGTGGACAGGAGATGGACTTCCTCCTACTTGTGGTTAAAAAACTGCGATACACAGTCTCACCCCGTATCAAAATAATTCTCATGTCAGCTACGTTCAGAAGGAAAGCCTTCGCTGATTACTTCAGCATCCCAGCACCAAATGATCCTGAAATGGCTTCCTGTATAGAAATCTCCAAAAAGGACCCAGCTTTCACAGTGAAAATATTCTATTTGAATAATTTGACGAAGTTTGGATCAGTAAGTTCAATTAAAACAAGTAAAGGGAAAAGCCAAACTAATGTGATTTCTTAATTAGTCCCACTGTTTCTGTTATAGATCCTGCTGCAAGCTACACCAAAAGATGAACCAGTAATTGCACCCGAAATGCATCATTTGGTTTTAAAACTGATTAACGCCTTTGAGCTGATAGATAAACAAGAGGACCAGTACCAGGACAGATCTTCGGCTGATCTGCCTTCCGTGTTAGTGTTTCTACCTGGTATCAATGAGATTGAGGAGCTTTACAATTGTCTTACTGACAATGCATTAAGGTGAGCCAACTCATACGTTTGCGATGCGCGTTTTTTTACTAGAAATAGAGTGTCTTTATGTCTGTAGATAGATAATATGATAGATACATATGTCTGTTGATTAATCACATGAAGTGGTGATGAACTGAACCACTACCCATTATCTACTACCCAATGATACTTGTATTTGTTTGCCTAGAAACGTTAAATAGCTCAATTATGTAAGTTTTATGCAAAACGAAAACATTTTTAATAGATTCTTTTGCATAAAATTATCTGTTCTCTATTTTAAAATTTTCGATTGTTTACAAGTATTGTGTGTTTCTTCTTTAACATGTAAGTGAACAAGAATATATTTAAAACTAATTACAGGGCGAAAATAGCAGATGCAGAATGTGTGTCATACAAATGGTCGGTGCTACCTCTGCACTCGACGATTACGACGGAGGAGCAAGTGAAGGTGTTCCGACGCGCGCCACCGGGAACGCGCAAGATTATCCTCGCTACCAACATCGCTGAGAGCTCCATCACTGTACCTGATATTAAATATGGTGAGTAGGTGGACAGAACATAGTATTACAGGCAATATTATTTAATAACTATTACAGAAAGACGCCTAGATGCCACATTGAATGACTATATAAATTTTGAGTGTTTTATCAAAAATAACGCGGAACCAAAGAAAACACCAACCATGTGGTATAAACAGCTAACACTAAACAGCTAGAAGTATTAGATGAATCCAAATATGGTATCTTTTCCAAAGGAAAATATTTAATTGGTATGTTTTTGTCTATACAGTGATAGACTACTGCATGATAAAGATGCTGGTAGCGGACCCGGCGACGAATTTCACGACGCTGCAGCTGCACTGGGCCTCCAAGACCAACTGCGAGCAGCGCGCCGGTCGCGCGGGCCGTGTGCGGGACGGACGCGTCTACCGGCTCGTCACTGATAAAGCTTATGTGGGAACTTTTAAACTATTCCAATCTCTGCTTAGTATAGCATTGGCTTTTAATACGCCGGCGGTACTATAATCTTACCTTTCATGAAATATTTGTGAGAGAGATGGTTTGTTTCTTTGCTAAATCATTTCGGCAATACTGAAGGGGAAAACGTACGCTGTTTAACAGGTTACTTTTTAATGTTATTATTTAATGTTATAATTTATCACCAACAGGCTGCGTTCCACCAAGAGTGTCGTCCGGAGATCTTGCGCTGCCCGTTAGAGCGGTTGGTGCTGCTGGCTAAGATGCTGGACATGGGGCCGCCTAGCGAAATCTTGGCACTTGCCATGGACCCGCCGGATATGTCTAACATACATCGCACTATGCTTGTTTTAAAGGAGGTATTATGATTCTTAAAACTTGTAATATTTGAGAGTATACTAAGATAGAAATCTGACAAGGTTTTAATACGTGATGTCCTTGACAGATTGGAGCACTAAAGCTAACCCTGAACGACGAGTGGTGTCCATCTGACGGCGACATCACTTACCTGGGCCGCCTTATGGCCAAACTGCCGCTTGACGTACATGCCTCCAAGCTTATCATGCTTGGCCATATCTACGGCTGCTTAGAAGAGAGTATTATTATGGGTAAGTCCCGCAAATAAAAGCAGTAATTTTTATTAAATTTTCTACCCCACTTCTTCGTTAAATTAAAATTGCTTTGCTCATTAACATGTTACTTAGTTAGAAGCTAAAGTATGTACTTACCACTGTCGAGAAAATGAAACTAATGATAATAGTGACAAACACTTCCTACCTAATAGCAAGTTTTGAAGTAAGTTGAGTGTCCTTTACTTTATTGTTCAGCGGCGTCGATGTCAGTGAAGAGCGTATTCAGCAACCCGTTCCGAATGAGGCTGGACGCGTACAACTCCAAGCTGACGTGGGCGGACGGCTCCACAAGCGATTGTATCGCCTGCTACAATGCTTACAAGGTTTCTTTTACCACATAAATAGTCCAGTTTATTTTGGTGACAAGTAAATGATTACACAATTGAATTTGTTTGAATAACTCCGTAAGATAATCAAAATAGTCGATTAGATTGATACGGGTGTGACTTGACGTATCATTAGGCCAACGAGGACTCAAATCAACACCAGAGAACAGGCAAATGTCATTCTAATTTGTTTAAATAGTAACCTGCGATTAGCAACTCTGTTCTATTACCCGGTATTAAAAACCTCTACTCTATACCTACAAAACTAGATAATAAATATTTTTGTACTAAGGGATTTTAATGTTTATTTTAATCACAGGTTTGGAACCACTTACGGCAGCAGAACTACTTCAAACAAACTGACGGGGGTGAAGCGCAGTGGTCCAAACGATTCTACGTGCAGGTACTTAGATTTCCCATTATTTGTTCTATTTATTTATTCTTTTGTTCGCTTCGTCATTTGGTTTGTTTTTGTTTACAGATGCGATCACTGAGAGAACTGGACGACTTGGTGCGCGAGTTAAAGATGCGGCTGTCTCGTGAAGGCATCGACGCACAGAAGGCCACGTCGCCTTGGACTCGCAGCGAGCAGACTCTGGCGCTTAAGGTACAACTCTAAGATCTGACTATACGTCCATTTTGCAATTTACAATCAATTAAAGTAGTGACAACCTAAAAAGCCCGTTTTGACAGATAAGAATGTGACATTATTAGATATGTATCAAATTAAATAGCCAACACAATTATCCGATTATTACGAAAAATCGATTTGTAGTTCATATATTTTTTTATCGATTTTTATTTTTGAGTAAAAATTTTTATTAATAATTCTAAATTTCAAAATTGATAAAAGGGTAGGTAATTACGTAATTGTAATATGAATCTGTAGTTCTGTAGTTAAATTTTAGTGCCCATATTTGCTAACTTCAGTTGAATATAACATTTATTATAAAAATATAACAAAAATGCATTAACTTTACCTGGGTTCAAAGTCCGAATAACTCGATTCTCGTTAAGTCATTAGTGCAATACAGTGATTACTTCGTTACATCTCTATCAGATATCTCTTGTTAAAAAAAAAAGACATAGGATGTAACGGTTTACGTAGTAAAGAAACAGTCGCTTTTATTTTGTAACTATCATGGAAAAAAGTATATTTGAGGATAATTGTGATATATTATAGCATTACACGTCTATAGTAGTGCTCTGAAAAAATCTAGGGGTTATATTTATAATTTTTATTATTCTGTCGATTTCGCGTAAATTACGTTCTATAGTCTTAAATAGCTGTCAAATCGGGCTTCTTATGATGTCACTGGTATAGTGGCAAAGACCAAACTCACAATCAGGCTAAGGCCTTGTATTCTTAATAGGCGTCTTTTTACAAAGAAAAAAAATAACTTATTGAAAAAAAATTACCTCAATGCTCAATCATATATTGCACTCCACAGGTTTTTACAGATCTTATACATGACTTGTACCAAATGTGGACATTGATTAGGGCACATTCTGTATATTGTGTATTAGGTCTACATTGTGTATATTTGTTCCAGATAATAATGGCCGGTGCGGTGTACCCGCATTACTTCGTGCAGGTGCCGAAGGACGAGGGTCGCGAGCGCGAGGCTGTGCGCATGCTGGGCGGCCACGACCCCAGGGACACGGTACCTACACAACTACAAACTCAGATCCATCCTGTCACATGCGCAGTGGCTTTACTTACGTCATATAAGTCGGGGACAGTTTGCAATAACATGGACTAATCATATCAAACGTTTGACGATGCAGGTATACTTGAAGAACTTCCCGGACAACCAACCGGGCGAGGTGTACGCGGCGTCCATCAAAGACGCTGTCTCCAAACTCATCAAGGACGAACCACACGTCTCTTTTGATAGCACTAGCAGGTGACTACCAATATTATTTAGATTTTAAAATCACGACATCAAAACGTTTTGAATTTTATTTAGCAACCAGAACTAACAGAGCTTCTAATAAAATGTGTAAATTTGGCGTTATGAAACCGTTAATGTTTTTTATGTAGGCAATATAACTAATACTTGCTTAAATAAATTGGTCAGGAAAATATACCTGTCGTTCCAAGACTGCCGCGGTAAGAGCGACAGTAAGAACAACTCGTCGAATCCTACGATCCCGGGGCAGGTCGTGCTGCCGGTGTACAAAGCTATCAAAGCGAGACAGCTCAGAATGGACATCAGGATCCCGCTCTTGCCGTGAGTAAACAGTACTATTACAATTAACATAGGCAGCCACTGCTATAGGTATATGCTATGCATCGGCAACGCTTATCGAAGCGTATGTCATAAAATCTAATTCTCAACAATTTTGTGTCGCTACGACGATACGTACGACGTGTGTTAATTTTGTGCAATATTGTAAATATAACACCCCTCTTTTTTCGTCGGGAGTTAAAAACAATAGGATTTTGTTTCTTAGCACGTGCGTTTAAACACATTTTTTGTACCACAGTGTTGAGAAAGCAATCGAGTTATCGGAATTGTTGAAGATCGAGAAATTGGAACTAGACTTGAAGAGACACGTACCGAGACTACCAGATATTGATGATACATATTTCCCACTGCAAATTACACAGGTTCATTTTCTAAATACGTTTAATCAAGAATAGTTATTTATTACTTAGAAATAGCTGTTATAGAAATCGAAACGATGGTTCCAGACGCTCTTGTATTTTAATACGAAATGGCATGGAACATATTTGTATGGAGCCTGGTATAGTAAAAAAAGGGGCATCAATTAGGCTAAACATCCCCTATTCGAGTTAGTATGGAAGTAAAAAGTTGGCGGCCACTGATGAAACTTACGTCAATCGATAGAGAAAAATATTATAAAACGATATTATTTTGGATAATTGTCAAAAGTGATATACTTTCCGAGATATAGGACTTTGAAAATGAAAAAAAAAACTTCTTGCTCCAGTTCATTGCACCAATTTATTTTTCATTACCTACTTTGAAGAGGTATGCATGACACGGAAATCAGAGCCGTCACGAACATCATCGGAAAACAAAAAGACTATAGTGACGAAAGCAAGAAGGTGGTGATTTTTTCCATTTTCAAAGTCCTATATCTCCGGAAGTATATCGCTTTTGGAAATTATTCAAAATACTATCGTTTTATAATATTTTTCTCTATCGATTGACGTAAGTTTCATCAGTGGCCGCCAACTTTCTTTTTCCATACTAGCTCGAAAAGGGGATGTGAAGCCTAAGTGATACCGAAAATTTTTACTATACCAATTAGGTTCGATGCTCTTTTGTTACGCAAAATCATAAGAAATTTTGTTCTACTTTTATTAATTGTCAAATCGTCAGTGTCAATATAAATTAACATTGAACCACAACTTCCTAGGTAAAAAGTGTAAGCAGGTTCTGGGTGCAACACGACGATGAGTCGACGCGTGAAGAACAGCGGGCCATAACACGAGCTCTGAATAAGGCGCCGTTGTTAGCGTATACGGGCACGGTGGTCCCCGGCTGCTTATTGGCGGGGCCCTATATGGACAAGAACGGTAGCCTTATGCACAGAGTGCGCGTTGTTAAGCAGTTGCCGAGGGATATGTTTGAGGTTTGTTATTTATTATCATATAGATATTTTTTTTTTCTAATTGTCAACCCTTTTAATGTCCCCACAACAAGGTCACGCCTTGTTGTGGCTACTCTCATGAGACAAGCCTACTCTCATGAGAAGATTATTGGGCCCGATACTAACGGATTGGTAGTTTTTTTTGCATATACCCTCGGAATTTCTTAGATATTTAGATGACTCGTTTTTTTATGTTCCTACTAATGGCAATAACATTTTTGTGGCCACAGGTGCTGTTCATAGACTACGGCACGGAGGGGAGCCTGAACGCGTGCAACCTGTACAGCCTGCCGTCGGGCGTGTGCCGGCAGACGCCGCCGCTGGCGATGCAGTGCGCGCTGGCCGAGGTGGCGCCGTCGCCGCTGCTCGACGCGCACTGGTCGCCGCGCGCACTCAAGCTCTTCACCGACCTCACCAGCAACGGACCTCTCATGGCTAAGGTAGGTACTATGACTACCTCTGACCGTGTCGTAAACGAAGTAATTTTGTCACAATTTTGTGTATTAATGTTATGTAGTCCTCAACACCTCAGTTTCGTTTTGTTACAGGTGTATTCAGTGAGCCATGGCGTGGTATCCATCGAGCTGCTGGTGAACGGCGGCAACATTAATGTGAACAAGGAACTGATCAAGCAGGGCCTCGCTGTGCCGGCTGACGAATCCTACGATTCTAAGGTATTTTTTTAAACTAATTGCTATTTCATTCAGGTGTAAATTTC
Organism: Anarsia innoxiella; assembly: GCA_947563765.1. NCBI lineage: Eukaryota > Metazoa > Arthropoda > Insecta > Lepidoptera > Gelechiidae > Anarsia > Anarsia innoxiella. The sequence goes on from OX387408.1 coordinate 3,997,835, forward strand.
TTTAACACCGTCCAGAAGCTCAGAATAAACTGACAAAAGTAAGAATGCATTTTATTTATTTATTTATTTATTTATTTATTTATTTATTTATTTATTTATTGGAAAACCAACAGCTTCAATATACAAAATAGAAAATTATGAATTAACAAAGGAGCCAATTACAGGTTTTCACAAATAGAAACATAATAAAGTATTGACAAAGCACTTATGCATTGATTGTGTGTGTAGTAACATAAACGCGCACGCACCTACACGTCATAATTGCCATAATTACGAATTATTACTGTCATTATTATTACTGTCATTTAAATATCGACCAAACTATCAATTGAATGTATAACAATTTGCCAGGTCAACCACGATATACGTCAAACGGCAGCAGAACTGAACTTGTCACAAAGAGCCGCCTACAACAAGGAGCAGTACGAGCAGGCGTACAACCAGCTACATGAACTGGCGCCGCCGCGGCCTAAGGAATGCATCACCGATGTCTGCCTCAAAGGACCATTCAGGTAATGTTTCTGATCATGCTAAAATTAATCACATGGACGTGGCATGTAGAGTACATTGACTCGTTTTGAAGCCTTGTTTTTACTTAATGAGACGTTGACTTATTTACTGACTTCCCCTTCCAAGATGTTTCAACCTGTAACTTTGTTATTTTCCTAGCCCCTTGGAGACAATAGTGCACAGTTTGATGTACGCGAGTCGAGAGAAGCAGGTTAACATTGAATGGAACTCTGTCAACTCTGTGCTCCTCGATATTGACCCACAGCAGACTTTTGAAAGGTGATGTTATCGTGGCTACTTTGTATACTCTCGGACACAACGACCTATTCACTCAATATAATTAAAACTAAACAGTGTCTACGCAAAATCGTAACGATGGACAAAGATATAGCTCGGCGCCCGATGCTTCACTAAGACGAAATAACAAAAATATATCGCACACTCTCACACATTTCTCTGCGAGCGACTTCTAACAGTTCAAAGTCCAATCAGTCTAGGTTGATGTCACCGAGGGTGTACATAAGTTAATGCTTAATATTGGTGCAAAATCATGTGAAAATACTATTTCAATTGTTGGTCTTTCCTTCAAATAACCGACCTTCCAGATTGTTGGTAGCCGCCGAAGTGGGTCAGAACGAGGTTAACAGCAGGCTGACGCTGCGCCACACTACGCTGATGCCGAACATACCTTGTCTGCCTGCGATCATGGCTCTACTTTTTTGCCCTTCGTAAGTATGCTTATCATTTTGTATACCTATTAAATTACTCCATTAGTTGTTGCTCGGTCGGGTCATATTCAGACATGGTAATTTTTTTGAATACAGTGAAGATAGGCGACGTTCTTATTTTATCATTTCAGCACTATTAGTTCTTATGTTTTTGTTTCTCTCCTTTTATTAAAATGGATAATTTGTGCGACTTTCCCCCTGTAATTCTTATATTTTATGTTATCCTGAACACCAATATAATACTGGATATTCCGTAGTGCGGAACTCCGCCGCGACTCTGGCGGCACCCGCTACGTGAGCGCGCTGTGCGGTGTGGGCAGCGCCGAGGACGGCCGCCCGTACTTCCCTGAGCACGACCTGCTCGTCAACATCGACGCTGATCTCGATGTCGCTGATATTGGATTGGTGAGCAGCTACAATTTCTCTAGATACATACGTTGAACAAGATAATTCAATAAAAAATACATCATAGAAAAAAATCTAAAAAATGCAATTCAATTTATATCTAATACCCAGTCAGTTACAATAGGTACTTTTACAAAACAAAGTACAAGACTTGTTTTGTAAACGAATATCTCGTGTTGTAACTGGTTTTCGGCAGATTAACCATATAATCGTATTGTTTACGTGTCTCATAAATTATTGATAACATTGTTGAATGCGAATGTTTGAAAACGATTTAAAAAATCTCTGTGTGATTGACCGCCAAAACTTGAATCGTCGAAGAGCCTGAAACCTAACCTAACCCAATTGAATTCAACATATTATTTTGTAATTGTTCCCGAGCCGAAACATGCTAAATATGACAATGTAATTTAGATCAATCACATTCGGCATCTGATGGACTACATGATGTTCTGCAACGAGGGCCAGGATCAGCCGACCGAGAACGAGTTCCGACCACAAGTACCTAAGACCATTCGCAAGGATATTATGACGTGAGTTTAAGGAGTAGATATAAAACTATACTACCTTTCATAATAATATAAAAAAGGAGGATTTTCTGACAGGTCAAAAGGCCTAGATAGATGGCAATGTATTGTAACAAAATTAGAAAGCCTTTTCCAAATTAAATGTCATTTCCGCCAACAATGTCAGGGTTTGGCGACAAGATTTTAAAACATATTAGCAAGCAAATAGCGTAATTTTTACAACTGTTTGCAAGCCATAAGTCTAAGTTCACCCAAACTCTAGGTTACTGAGCAAGCACCGATCGGTCCGCGAGCCGGAGACTGTCCCGAACGCGTGGGAGTGGAAGAGTCTCCCGGACGACGAGGTGCTGGAGATCACGATGCCCGAGATGGTGGAGGGCGCCGTCATCTACCCGCTGCACGCGCCGCAGGAGCTGCACCCGCTGACCCGGGACCAGCTGCTGGCGCTGCACAAGCACAACGAGGAGCTCAAGTTGTTGGTTAGCAGGTACGATAACTATTTTACCGCTTTATTTTTTCTCTTATTTGTAATGAGATTTAATATCCAGTCTAGTACATAAATGTTTTTATTCATCCATAAAGTATGTGACAAGCTAGTGTTACCGCTCTGACGCACTACATCAGATTCTTACTCCGTCCGATTTATTATAGAAATAGTTCTAGGATCTATGTCGGATCGGATAAGAATCGGATGTAATGCGTAACCGCTCTCAAGACACTATAAAACGTAAAGTTAAAATTGAGTTTGTTTATATCTATTGTAACATTTCTTAAAGTAAGTGAATTGTAACAATGTGTGCACAGGACGACGATCTCATCCGCCGAGGAGCTAAGCTGTAAGCTGTGCAGTACGGGTCCGATGCCGGCGCACGCTATGCGCATACATCTCTACTCCAAGGCGCACAAGGAAAAGGAAATCGACTTACGCCCCGTACAATCTTAATACTTACAAAATGTAATATGACGCCTCGACAACCAGTAAGATTCAATAATATTTTTACAATGAAAACAAAATTTTAAAACCAGGTTTTCCGGATGACAGAAAGACGTTAAGGTTCTTCCTTAATAACTACAGTTTTGTACATCTTCTGTCTATCTTGCACCTTAAATTAGCAAGAGACACAACAACATTTCGTATTTCTGCCATGCGATAGAAATATCCTTGAATCTTGCTTCACTTCTATCAAATATAGCGTTCTTTTCACAAAATGAGACTAAAATATTTTTGTACGATTGCGTACTTTGCATTGCGATTGCAAACAAAGTTTTCTGTTTTATGTCTGTTTCTGATTATAACTATAAAGGGCCATTACTCCCTGCGACTGACTAAAGAGAGATCTGATTCAATTCTCTTTTTTTTTTTCTTTTTTACTTTGTTACAAAAGTTAGGCCAAAGTCATTCCATTTGTTGATTTGCTATTGTTTTTTTTTTTTTCATTTTTGTTTTCTTTTTCATTGCCATAAATTATATTGTGATAAAAATTGTAATAGTATTGTTGTGTTTTACTAAATTGTAAAACGTTTAGTTACATAATTGATTAAAAAATACGTATTTGTTAGCACATAAGTAAAAGAAATGTTAATTATCAGTTTAAAAAGAAATAAAGATAAGCGACATTATTTTGCATTTTATTTACTCCTTTTAAATTTTAGGTACTAACTATAGTGTCATAGTTATTTTATTATAGTATTGCAATAAGTATTTTAGTGTTGTATATTAGCTGACTATAGACCTCTTGGTACTTGCCAAACTACTACTTAAAAATAAACATAACTTGGTTATATGCGTAACTTGGTTATGCGTAATTTTGAAACTGTTATGCTTATGAGTGCTTTTATGCATAAGTTGAGTATTCTTTTTGTATTTTTCTTGAATTTATCGTAACTTTGGTATCTCAACTGTTGTTAAATTAATATTTTTGTGACATTTTATTAAGACGGTAGCGCCATATCCTTTAGCGTCTAGCGTCCTTGGTAAACTGGTTTTGCCAGACGTGTATCTTAGGCCTATACAATATAATTTATCATTCTTACTACGTTTTATGTTCATCTAGCTAGCCGGCCGGCTGTTGGTGTTAGAAAAACATTTGATTGTAACATGTGCTAATCTGATAGGAAATAACAATGTGGACTTGCCCGGAAGATTTTCATACAGTTCTCGAGTAAGTATTTTTTTTATTGTTAGAAGGTAATTCTTGTATGTCGTTAACTTAGATTCTTTAGATTTCTGGTAAAAGTAGTTGTTTGTTTTGCCGTAGAGATGGTAATCGTTTAATCTCTGGATTCATTTAAATATTTACCATATTTAGTACATAGTTAGTTTCTGGGTTAGTAACGGTTTACCAAAGTATGCAGGTAATCTGAGTATGTTCCGTGTGGTTTCTTGAACGATCATATTTATACATACCTTGTTATATTAATCTAATGAATAGTTAAGGTTTAGGCTAAAGTAATGTTGGTACTTTTATTATTACTCATAGAAAATCTATTTAAAAAATATATGTGCGTTTATCATTCCATATTGTACCTAACTATGTAACTAACTGCCTTTTTTCAAACACTGTTTAAATATTCAGGTAGGTACATAATAATAGAATTGCTATTGATAAATGGGCTTTATTTAATTTTTATTATTATTTTTTTACTCTCATTTTAGGCAGCATTTTACGCTAGCAAAGAAATGTTATTTATTAAGGCTGCTCATAAAGTACATATTTCTCACTAACCAAAAGTTTGCAAATTCTGATTACAAACGTCTAAGAACATATCCTTTAAAATGGTATACCGTCCGTCCATTATAAATTATTTGCCAAAATAAAAACCTTTTATAACTAGGTACTTTGATAGGAACTTTAAAAGTTAAAATTTCCTTTCGCAATAATACCACAACCTCTTCCATATGACTCTCCCTCTAGCGAATAAGTATTTATAATTTAATTGACGTATATGTCGCACTTCACGGAACCATTTGTTGTTCTTTGATAAGCAATTCGCGACCTTATCATTGTCCCTTAGCTTCCTAATCTACAACAAATAGTAAATAATAAATAACAAAGATTGCTAAATAGGGTCGGATGCTTAGAGATGACAAAAGGACATTCATTGATTGGTATTTTTCAATTGAGTAGTCACAAATATTCGGTGCGCTGGTTTTGTCATGACGTGATCTGTTTAATTTAATTTGAAATGGCTTTTAATATCTTTAGGCGACTTGTGACCACACCAGTGGTTAGAAATATTTGGAAGGATTGTGTTAGGTATGAGAATTTAGATCATTAAGCTTTGATTTAGATTAGCTTATAGCTTTTATAATTATTATTTTTTAAACTTTGCTTGCTAAGCGCGGTTACTAAGTATAACTTGAATGAAATATTTTTGCAAATATTTATTGTTCGCTCCACTTTTATTGAATAGGTACTTAAGTGCTTTCATCGAATCTATACGAGAGAGAATCGCGCGTTCACTTGTTTAAACTTGATATGCTAGTTTATGGGAGTGTTTACCGAAGTGAAATAATCAGCAAAATGAAAATGTATTTGTTATATAAAAGCAACAATAGATACCAAGTGATGTGATGGCTATAAAAATAAATCGATGGAATATACCAAAACCCCCTTATATAAAGTATATTTACTCGAGAGTTCTTCAGGTTATCATGGGGTTACCATTATGCTTTTGATAGTCTCTTGAAAGATAACCAGTTGTTTTTGAACCTTCAGTGGCACCGGTCCATCGCACAATGGTGGCTCAACCAATATCGGGAAGGGAGATTGCTAGGTACAACTTCATGTTGATTGCTTTTGCTCCAAAAAATCAGGTTAAAACTAGCCCATGACCGTGATCAGAGTCAAAAGGTGTCGTATATAAAATATTACGGCGTAATACTTATTCATAAATTTTCAGTCAGTTTTGTAGCCGGCATCATGCTGTACGAAACCGAGTTAGTTTTTTCTGATCTTCCACTTGTAGTATTTTATTTCTTCAATCAACATTGGAAAGAAATTAATTTAGCGTAAATTACACATTATAAAGTAAAACTTGATCTGTTACCTAGGTCCGTGGAAGATGACCTCCGTAAGCAAGTGGCGGAGATGCGGGCGCAATGCGCCTCCTTTGTGCCGAGCTTGGCCATCGTGCAGGTGGGCGGGCGCGAGGACTCCAACGTCTACATCAGAATGAAGCTGAAGGCAGCTGAAGACATCGGCATGAAGGCAGAGCACATTAGGTTGCCTAACGACATCACTGAGGGTGAGGTATGTAGCTTTTGCGATGTCGGCACAAAACATTTAGACGCTCGCGTGTTTATAATTGCTCATAAGGACATACAGGAGCTCCACACTTACTGGAATAAGTATAAGGAAATAACAATTAAATTGCATGACTTTGCTATTATTTAACATTCATTACTATCTATAAATTACCGGTGAGCCCTGCACGCGAGTATGCAAATACCTATCTTGTATTTGTATTTACATATGTTCCTAAATACAATTCATCCCATCAAATCGACATTTCTTTATAAGTAGTCAAATGTGATAATCTACGCAGAATCCGTAATAATTAATTAATAGAATACCTAAAAATTACATTGGCGTTTATTGTTATCAGTTGGATCGTCTTTTATTATTTCATGGAGTAAACATCAGCTGTTTTTGTAAGAGGGTCGTCATTGGCCTCTGACACTAACAGATAACAAGAACGGGCAATTGTTCAATTTATTATTATGCTTTTTATTTCATATGATGTAACAATTACATAATATTTTACCAAGGCCAAGATAATTACTTGCAAGTAAAAAAAGTGCTCTGAAACAACATTAAATTGGAGTACAATCATGCACACAAGTGATCCAAGAAACACAGATTGATAGATCTCTATCCTAAAGTTAGGTATCTACATAGAAATTAAAATACTTAAATATTGGGAAAAAAGTAGTTTCATAAGGAATCAGATGAAACTACATAGTTATGGTCATACTCATACTTAATCCCAATGATAGGATATCTAACGCAAGTATTAGCAGATTTTTAAACTATTATTTGTAATTGGTTCGACGAGAATCTATGTTCCTGTTGACACTGCATATCTATTAAAGCGGCAAGTACTGCAATGAAAAAGGGCCCCGTACTTTACCTGCTCGACAAAAAATGGATCAAAAAGTATACTCGAACAAAATAAAAAAAGCCGAATACTCAAGTTTGAAATGTCACTTGTGGTGCATAAAGAGGGAATCCCAGTTTATCAGTAATCCAATGTTTTCTTTTTGAAAAAGATGTTAGTGACCCGAAATAAAAGCTACTATTAGTTTTAATCATTTTCAATTCATATTGTTTCCTCGTCGTACGAGATTATACTCCAAAATGCGACATAACCGAGAGACCCCTGTTCAGTCCAGCAAAGAAATCCATTTGGGCTGATAAACAAGATGCAGAAGACGTGTAATGAATCGTAGTATTGTTTATCTGTAGTTGCTGGCTAAGATCAACGAGCTGAACGAGTCCCCTACCGTCCACGGTATCATAGTCCAGATGCCGCTGGACTCCGTCAACTCCATCGACTCGCATAAGATCACTGATGCCGTCTCCGCTGATAAAGATGTAGATGGGTGAGTTTTTTAATTATTACACCGTATATTAACTCTTTCGAAGGTAGTACCTATTTATTATTTATCTACCTTTTATCTACACAAAACCTAGATTAATAACAAACCGTAACAGAACGCTTTCTAAATTAGGCAGCATTGAAAAAGTACCTTGTTATATTTTTCGTAATAATGGCAATCCTAAACGCTGACTCCTTTTATATTTTAGACTTAACACAATAAACGAAGGTAAAGTAGCAGTAGGAGACCTCACCGGCTTTATCCCGTGCACTCCCGCCGGCTGCGTGGAGCTGATCAAGCGCACTGGCACTACCATCGCCGGCAAGAATGTGGTGGTCCTCGGCCGCAGCCGCATCGTCGGTACTCCCGTCTCGGAGCTTCTCAAGTGGGAACATGCCACCGTCACCGTTTGCCACTCCAAAACTAAGAACTTAAGCGAAATTGTAAGTTGACACAAACAATGGCAGTTAATACATTTCTGAAATCACTTTCAATATAATTATATTCTGAAGAATTAGTAGAATTGGAAATAAAACATACCTATCCCGGTTTATAGACGAAGACGGCAGATATCCTCGTGGTAGCGATCGGTCGTCCTGAGATGGTTCGTGGATCTTGGATCAAGAAAGGTGCTGTTGTCATCGATTGTGGCATCAATCCTATCCCGGGTAAGTCCGATATAATTCGATGAGCAATGTTTTATAGGTTCGTATTTCCAAATAGATGCTTGTTGATGTTCAAACGGAAGGTATCCGGAAGTTATTACCAAGACAAAACAAGTAGGTTTATGATTTAATCGATGGAAAATGTGTATCTTGACGACAATGGCCGGGGTTGCCGATTTAAACAATATTGACACAGCTTGCAAGTGCGCGGCGGCCGACGTACTGTATCGCGTTGAATCACGTTAATATGAAATGCAACCAGCCACAACTGTAAACTTTATGGCTGCACGATAATACCAAACACCAGTCTTTGCATAGCCCCTGTGTTGAATATTACAAAATAATAAAAATAAGTATAGGTTTTTCCTTTTTATATTTAAATCATTATATCCTAACTCGGTGAGTTTCGAATATTTTTATGAGTTTTACCAGTGTCATTTCATATTTAAATAACTGTTCCCGATTATGTTTCAATAATAAATTGTCAATTAATCTTTGTAATAAAAACTGCGATTGGGGTTTATTTATTTGATAAATGCAAAACAAAATGAACAAATACAATTTTTGAATGTGTTAGGTATATCAACTTTGGAGTGATAGTGATATTAAAACTGGTAAGACGGTACATGCTTATTACTGATAGGAATTGAGAAGAGGTTGAGGTTTTACACTGCTAGCAACAAGTGCGTTTTGGTATAGACTCGACAAAGAAGGGCGGTCAACGGCTTGTGGGCGACGTAGCGTATGGCGAGGCGGTGGAGGTGGCGGGGCACGTGACGCCGGTGCCGGGCGGCGTGGGGCCCATGACGGTGGCCATGCTCATGAAGAATACCGTGCAGGCGGCGCGGCGCCAGCTGGACAGACTGCTCGCTCGCTCCTGGCCGCTCAAACCTCTGAGGCTTACGCTGCAGACGCCAGTGCCAAGGTAATTAATCTTTGTCGAAACTTGATACATTATTGTTCAAAAAGACCCAGAAAACTAAAAGGTGCGAAAGTAATTTGGCTGCCGTCTTCTTTTTCATGAAAGAATTTTAGTTTAATTTTGTTTAAGTACAAAGATTAAATTCGATTTTCTGATTACCATTGCAGTATGTTGTTCCCGACCTGAGAATAAGATGCTCAGTACTAAAACCGTTTATTAATCTATCCACAGTGATATTGTAATAGCACGCTCCCAAAAACCCAAGGACATAGCGGAGTTAACGAGCGAGATCGGTTTGTTCCCCAACGAAGTGGCGCAGTACGGCCGCACTAAGGCCAAGATCGCGCTTTCCGTGCTGGATAGGCTGAAGGGCCAGCGCGGCGGGAAATATATCGTTGTTGCTGGGTAAGCAGAGATGAAAGATTTTAGTTGTAGTTTCAAAATGATTTGTGCATTATCGAATCCACAACCAAGGATCTACCGAACTTACAAGACCTTTATAAAGTCGTAAATACTGTTGTATGTTTCATTCTAGAATAACCCCTACACCTTTGGGTGAAGGCAAGAGTACGACCCTCATTGGGCTGGTGCAGGCTCTGTCTGCACACCGCGGCAGGAACGCCTTTGCTTGCATGAGACAGCCCAGCCAAGGACCCACTTTCGGAGTCAAGGGAGGCGCCGCTGGCGGCGGATACTCTCAGGTACAGTACATAAGCTACGACGAACAGTTGCACCTCGATCATAAGCCACTACTTGGTTCCTACAGTATAATATTTCCTAACAGGTGATACCTATGGAAGAGTTCAACCTGCACATGACTGGCGACATCCACGCAGTGACTGCCGCCAACAATTTACTCGCAGCTCAAATGGACGCTAGAATGTTCCACGAATTAACCCAAAAAGACGGGCCTCTGTACGATAGACTTGTTCCCAAAATAAAGGGCGTTAGGAAATTCTCGTCTATTCAACTGAGGAGATTGAAGAAGCTGGGTATCGATAAGACAGACCCTGATGCTCTAACTCCCGAAGAGAGGACTAAATTCGCAAGGCTGAATATTGATCCCAAGAAAGTTATGTGGAACAGAGGTGAGATTCATTTATAATTACGTATATACCACACTACGTACCATATTTAGTGTTGGATTTCATATCGAACCCATAAATACCTTCAGGCACAGAGGGAATATAAGTAGGTCATCTTTGGTATCTAGTCGGCTAAATCAAAACATACTTAGGTCTATTTATTAGGCGAAGACAGTAACGAAAACAGTTATAAATCTTAATATTACCATCTAGTTATTTAATATTTATTTGTATTCCCACAGTAATGGACTTAAACGACAGATACCTGCGTAAGATTACGATCGGCCAATCGCCTACAGAGAAGGGCTTCACTCGTGAAACGCAGTTTGACATATCCGTGGCTTCTGAAATCATGGCCATCTTAGCTTTGGGCAAAGACATCGACGATATCAAGGAACGCTTAGCCAATATGGTGGTAGCTTTGGATACATCGGGCAACCCTGTTACGGCTGATGACTTGGTACGTTCGATCACTTGACTAATCGAGAACTCAGTTGTAGTAGTATATCGTGCTGTCTTATTCTAATTTTAACAACAACATGGATAGCTATGCTTGCTAAGTGTAATGGAGAATTAGCTCAATCAAGGTAAAAAATAAAGATGAGGGATCGCCACGTTGTTAACTTACTGTTACGGCATATATTTCCTTAACATATTCCTAACATTATTTATATTCCAGGGTGTAACCGGTGCGATCCTAGTTCTGCTGAAGGATGCCTTCGAGCCGACCCTGATGCAAACATTGGAAGGTACCCCGGTGTTGGTGCACGCAGGGCCGTTCGCTAACATCGCTCACGGATGCTCTTCTATCCTGGCTGATAAGATCGCCATGATGTTGGCCAAGGAACATGGATATGTTGCTACTGAAGCTGGCTTCGGATCTGATATTGGTAATACTCGTTTTCACATTAAACATTCGCGCTAAAATGAAAAACCAAAAGGATTTTCAAATAAGCCTTGTATTATTTTCTCGACTAGTAAACTTACACAATAGGGCTAATAATGGTACCAAAATAGATGAACTCCGTTAACCTTTTCTATTAAAGTTCATAAAGAATATTGTTTCCTCAGGTATGGAGAAGTTCTTCGACATAAAGTGCCGAGCGAGCGGAGACAAGCCGCACTGCGCTGTCATAGTTGCAACTGTCCGTGCTCTGAAGATGCACGGTGGAGGTCCCCCCGTCTCGCCCGGGCTGCCACTACATGATGTCTATGTGCAGGTAAGTTTGTAGGCTAGTACAATGGGTAACAAAGGCTAGACGCTTAGTGTATATATATGCGTATTACGGTGTCACGATTGTCATATAACTCTATCTAATGCACGATATTGTCTATGATAATATACATAGAAAAATAATTACGGTATGTAAAACTACCTCATAACTATATGTTGTCTTTAAAACTAACGGTCGCTCGGTGTTTATTACTTAAATAAGTATTTCTATATGGCCCGGATCACGTATATGATTCTTTGCGGTAACAGTGGACAACATGTTGTTGACATTACGAGTATGATGCAATTTGATCCACATTTTTCTATTGAATTCTATTGAACAACTTGTTGAATGTTTTCGTACATTCGATTAGCTATTCAATAGACTATTTTCTTTAGAATCTTTTAATTTTTTAAAAACTAAAAATTCATAATAAATCGGGTGGAGTCTTTGAGGCACCCTTAGTGCTTGATCACGTGACGCCAAAGCGGTGTGGTAGCGGGCGCGGTTTCGAAATATCAAACCAACGTATTCACTTCGAATCACACATGCGGTCTAAGCCACGTCTCCGCTTCTACGTGAACTAGTATGTACTAGTATAATCTAAACAAAAGTCATCAAAATGCAGCCACATTTAGCACAATATACATAATATAGATATATCGATAGCATAGAGAAATGTTTATAAAGTAATATAAAATCTAATACGTATAGTAACAGTAGAGATCTTAACTATTTTTGAACCGATTTTTTCCTCCCAATTTAACAGGAAAAAGAATCTAACCAGCTCTTCGGACATGAAAGTAAAGTGAATCAATTTATCAATTGACATGCATTATATTTGGCCACACAAGTCAGTCTTGGGTACTCAACTACGTCCGTCCGGAATACATGAGTCAAACATTTCCCAATAGTAGTATGTACCTAACTAGGAAATTTAATTATTTTATTTTTAAATCATAAAATAACAGTTATATTGAATTAACCCGTTGTAGGTATCCCTTACATTTCGTAATTGTTTTCTTACCGTTTAATTTGCGGTTGCAACCACTGCTTAGGTATTAGTGAGGGTGAATAACATTGATAAAATAAAGGTAAATAATACTTCTAACCACCTAAAGGCAATTCATTGAACTGATATGCATATAATAAGGTCCTATTCATAAAAGTAATTAATAAGGTTTCGTACGTTAATTAAACCGCAACCTACGCCAGCAATAAAAAAACCATTATTATTTTTTAATTTAATTTAAAAATAAATATATCTGTGGTAAAGTGCTTCCTGTGACGTATTATTTTGCGGGTTATTTTGCTTAAATAGGCTGCTGTATGGATTACTTACACTATACAAATTTCTTACTTTTTCCCTAACATGAGCTGCCTACCTACTTGTTTTATAAGGCTTGCTTTTTTTAACAGTTGCGACCCAAGATTAAAAAGTGGCACCAGATCAACTGATAATAAAAAATTAAATATTCTTAAACTTAAAACACCGTTGAAAAGACGGTGCCTATAAACTCTCAGACATACCTAAACATTGAGAAAAAAAATATAAAAGGTGGGTCAGGCGTTGCAGCCAAAACCAGACGAGAACAAAAAGTAATTTTACAAAGTAAAAAAGCATGACTTTGTTTAGCCACAAGCAAAGGGCACGTTTTTTTAGTTATGAATTTAACTTTCAACATTCAGTGTGTGTAGGTAGACCGAGTTAAGATTCCTTTAGTACAGAGTTTTCTTGTAAATGTTTACAGATAGGTAGGTATTCATGATATTAATTTTTCATGTATTTAACATACCTATTTTTAACTTCATTTCTAGGTACAAATACTACAAATATTTACGAGACCTTTAAACCGGCAACATTGACGTACTTACATTGTCAGATTAAATGTGTCTAAAGTTTAGTTTAAAAAATATCTGTGTGACGATCCATGCGTATTAGAACTTACGCTCAAGTATAGTTTTACATACGAGTATAGTTAGGTAGTTCAATATCCACTTTCACATGGGTTTATCCAAACGACAAGTTTCAGAATCAAGTTCGCACGTACAAACATCAAGCTACCTACAGTTTGATATGATATCTTTTATGTGGCTATTGACTAATTTTATAAATTAATTCCTTGTTGTCTTCCCTAAGCGGGTTAGGTAAATGTGGTGTTAGGTACAGGTAATCTTTTACTTTAACCTTCGCTTTAATCGTTATCAGGAAAATAATACTTATAGCTTATGCATATATTTCATTTTACGAACTCAATAGTCACGAATTCTTTTGCTGCTAGTGTGACCACATTTCACGGAGACCAAACTACCGGCAACTATTGTGAAAAGCTCAATATTTTTCTGATGCTAGACTGATGACAAATACCGGAAATATTTACGTTGCATTTATGGTATAGGTAATGAAATGCAATTTTCCTATAAAGAAAATTCCATATTCCGTATAAAAATGAGTCTAATATCATGACTTTGTTGTTGCCGTAACAGTAACGTCAATGTCATCCAATTAACAATGATGTAAATTAACAATAGTTTTCCGACTATTATTCCACCTTTATGAGGAAAATCGTGACGGGGGTGTGCCGCCGCATTAGATGATTCAAATACATAGAAATCACGAACAAACAATGTTATGGAACTCTAATGGATAAACTAACTGACCTCTCTATCAGCCCTTTATTAACATCACCCCCCAATAGAAGGGCACGAGTCCTTTGAGTTGAAAGATAACGTTGTCTAAAAACATAAAGATAACAATAACCTGCATAAAGTTCGTAAAACAGATAGGTACAAAACCTGAACAGAACAACAAATTTTTTTGGCAGTACCTAAAATACAAATTGATTTTGTAATTCAAACAGATTTACACACAGTTAGATTTAGTACCAACTTTAACAAAAGAAAAACGAGGAACATATTTGTAATTAAAACCTTTTTTCCATCTCGTAGGAAAACCTCGAGCTGCTAAGCAAGGGTCTATGCAACCTGGGTAAACACATCAGCAATGGTAACAAGTTCCAAGTGCCGGTGGTCGTTGCAGTCAACCGACACGGGTGGGTATTATAACAAGTTTTTTTGTTGTTGCTCGGAATTATCAGATTTTCATTTTGTATTTAACTGTTTTAGTTCTCCTTCGGTGAATACCAAAATCCCATTTTCCCAAGGAAGTCTATGAGTTTATCACGTCTAGACAGACACTAGAATTCCCTACTACGTGTATACTGTGTTAATAAGCATAAATAAATATATCCTCTTTCCTAACAGAAACGACAGCGAAGCAGAGTTGAATCTTGTGAAAGACTTTGCGCTGAAGAATGGCGCATTCCGTGCTGTGATCTGCGACCATTGGGCTAAGGGAGGCGCTGGAGCCCTCGACTTGGCAGACGCGGTCATTGAAGCCTGCGAGGCTCCATCAAGCTTCAACTACTTGTATCCTCTGGGTCTCTCCATCCAGGATAAGATACAGCTCATCGCCAAAGAAATGTACGGCGCCGGTAACGTCGAATACACCGATGAAGTACTTGCACAAATCAAGGTGTTTACTGAAAAGGTAAGTTCTTATTTCACTTTCACTATCTTATTTCAAGTACCTACCGTTGCGGCCCACAGGTCACATTATCCCGTAGAAGACACGAAGTGGTTATCAGTATTATAGAACGTCTTTATAACTGATACACATCAGTTTGCGTGACATTGAGGGGGTAGCATCCGACACATGGTCTTAGTCATTAAATCTAGTGAAAACAATCCACAACTCGCGTCTATATCTAGTTTACAGTCAGTCAGTCTGACTGGTTTTATTTATAGATTTAATGAAAAGGTTTACTATTTTGACGTTAAAACTTGTTAGGCTGGAGAAATAACTAATATTTAGGAGTGACTTTAATATGCTAATTAATGTACAATTGCTCGTAATCGTCATTGTTACACCGCGTAGTACAAATATTATGTAACAAATGAACGATATTTCTTCTTTCTTATTTCGTTAAGGTAGAAGGAAAAAAGATTAAAAACTCTGGTTTTCCTCGAATGATTCATAGTCTTGTTATTCCGTTCTGCCATTCACAAACGACTTTAGGTAGGTACTAGAAGTAGATCGCAATCGTAGATTGTTAAGATTAACACAATGTAATTTAGAAAAACCGTTTGGTAATCACATCTCTTGTTAACTTAAAATGCTAATTAAAAAATTATGGGGTTGTTGTTTAAAATATTAAGAATTTAAAATATTTTTCTTGAAATATAAACCATTAATTCAAATTATGTAAAAAAAAATAGTTAAATGTTACGACCAAAACTCTGTTTAACTAGCATTTGAGTCATTTGAGCAACAGTTCACAGAATTCGTAAAAACACTCGTTAAAGAACAACTGACTAGATTATGAACAATTTTGTCTGCGTCATACTGGTGGTCATACCATGTACGATGTTCCTTTCTACGTATACTCTCACCTCACTTGAGTAAATAAATTGAACGTACATCCGCTACCTACAATGTAGGTTACTACTATAAGTTCATTATGCATAACTAAGACATGTTAGTAATAATACGAAGATCAAAAAAGGCGTCATTTAAAAATAAATATCCAATGGAGAAAAACAATTTAAAATTAATTAGGTTTGCATTTTTGTGATCAGGTACTTTACATTTAAGTGCCGATAACGTGCATACATTAATATAAATCTGAGCGACTTTCTTGGTTAGCACTAATTACAGTATCTTTTCAGGGTTACGACAAGTTCCCGATCTGCATGGCGAAGACGTCCAACTCCCTGACAGGCGACCCTTCAATCAAGGGTGCTCCGACCGGGTTCACCCTCCGCATCAGTGGGATCTTTGTGTCTGTGGGTGCCGGCTTTGTAGTACCAATGGTGGGAGAAATCTCAAAGATGCCCGGTCTGCCCACACGACCCAGCATCTACGATATCGACCTCAACACCAAGACCGGGGAAATCGAGGGGCTATTCTAATTTTAAGACTTAATGGCGATCTGTAGACTGAATTTAAAGCGGT
This sequence comes from Anarsia innoxiella, assembly GCA_947563765.1. NCBI lineage: Eukaryota > Metazoa > Arthropoda > Insecta > Lepidoptera > Gelechiidae > Anarsia > Anarsia innoxiella. The sequence goes on from OX387408.1 coordinate 4,014,507, forward strand.
AATCTTGAAATTTTGTTCTCGTATATTATTTGAATTATTAGAATGTATTTACGAGCTTGTTGATTTGATGATACTGACGTGATAACCAAGTATCAAATGACGTAAGAGATCGCTAACTCGTTTGACCGGTGGATACCCCACGTCCCCGTCGGAAACGCCAACGGGAACTCCGAATTTTCGGGATTGCCACATATTCAAATTCAGTCTTACCTTTTATATATAGAAATTGTATAATAATATGAATTATTAAAGTTCTATCATTTTGTTCAATTATTTTGTATTATTTGGTACAAACGAGCGACGCATGCATAAACGGTCACTTTATATAACGAACGAAGACATATTAACTTCATTAAATCAAAAAAGCGAACATCACCTGCCTAGACATTGCGTCCCAATCACTAAAAGGAGCCTAATGCAAAGTACAGACACGATATCGTACATTAGCAGACAGCAATAACGCCAAGTGTCTATCACAATCAGCGCACCGATAATTAAATCATATTATCGCTTTTAGACTGACAAGCACTTATCTATTACAAATGCGAAACTGATGATGGGCTAATGGGGACTATTTTTATTAGCGTGCACAAAAGCAATCAAATCGTACGTGCGTACAAGTATGCAACAGGATTAACAGCTAGTTTGCTTGTATACCTAAACCGGAAAGTTCACATAAGTATAAAGCTCAAGCGTCTGGTTGAATTGACTCACTTTGTGATTATCCTCGGTGCGGGACCGAGCGTTTTATTAGCGGCGTGAAATAAATCAAATGTTATAAATCTGGACATGCGGACAGTTCACAATCAAATTATGAAGAAATTATTAATAAATATTCTATTGTGTGCCGGGCTGGCTGCCGCAGTATCCGCGAAGGATTCCTCATGTTGCTCTCCAGGATATTATTTACAAAAACACAGTGTGCAACCGTTTTGCAAACACAACGAGTATGAAAACACGACGTTGGCGCTAGATTGTCCAACCAAACCCTTGACGATTACGTACAGAGAAGATTTTAAGTTCGTGGTGAATGAAGATGGGCAGTTAGTGCTTTTGTTTCCTAATCGACGTGTTGTGTATGAAGCTGGCAGGTATGTTATAATGTGTTTGTTTTTACATTCGATTCTATTAATTAAAGCATAGCGACAAAAACCCACTTTCTGTAAGGTCGAATTTGTTTTCAAAAAGCTCATTAGTAAATAAGCAGCCAAAAAACATTACATTAAGACATTTTTTAAATAACAATTAAACCTAAGCACTTACATAATTTAATCAATTTACGCAAGATTTCAATTAAACAAAAAAAAATACATGTATCAACGCTTTATTATGGACTTGGAAATACCCACAGTTTTGTGCCATAGATAGAATTCAAATTCCCACAATACATATAGGTACTTTCGAGCGGAAAATCAGTCCAGTATGTAAATGAACGTTTAACTGTTCAACTAATGTGGCCACACACATCGCGATAACACCCAGAAGTATATGATCCAGTGCAGTGATCTCATTAGATAAAAGAGTCTTGAATGATGTCTGGCTAGTGAAGTAAATGGATTATTTTTTTATTTAGAGCCGCTACAATTTTATAGGCGGGAAATTCAAAAAAATTTTTACGAATCTCCAGCGCTTACGCAGGTCAGTCAAGCACCTACGAGTATGTGCACGTAAGATATTCAAGTTGCAATCTAAACTACACAAAAGAAGAGGCGATCAAAGTATCAGTCGTTTACAGACATAATTACAAATACACAACTACCATTTCAGCTTCTGCGACAGCCGACGCGTGGTGAAGAGAGGTAACACAAGGGTTCACGAGCATTCGGCAGTGGTTTGCGTGCCTGAGAATGAGAAAGTTATTGACGATAGTATTCATGGATACTGCCTGCTGTTGTCTGTAATCTTCCTGATTATCACTGCCACCGTGTACATCGCTCGAGGACAGCATAGGTAATATAATTTAACAACGTATTTTCGATTAATGTTCTTGTTTGCTGTTTTTGCTAATAATATGTTAATCCTGACTGGAATCATAATGAGAAAGGATATTAACATAGCAGTCTACCAACGCTTGCAATGCATTCTGCATTATTATTGGAATGTAGGTACCAGAGAATGAATGGCAAACCGCCAACTATTTAGTCAGAGTGTAAATATGTAAGGTACAAATATTACCTAAGTAGGTACCAGTAGGTGTATTCTACATCCTTTTATATGTAAATGATCTTTTATACAGAGACCTACAAGGGAAGAGTATAATCAACTTGTGTGTCAGCTTAGGCGCCGGTCTTGGACTCCTTGTCATTATGAAAATGTTACCGTACTCCGACATGAATTGGTGCGCCGCTAGAGGTACGTTTTGTTTAACATTTTTCAACTGTTTTATTTTAATTTATTTATACTCTACATAGGTACTTTTAAATTGAGAATCACAATTCTTAATATTATACTTAACTGACTGGCAATCGATTTATTTAACATTTCTTTCCTTTTTAGGTTTCCTCGCATACTTCTTCATGGTAGCTAGCTTTTTCTGGTCGAATGCTATTTCTATACAAGTCCTATGGAGCTTGAGGTTTGTATAATACTTTATTCATTACCTCCTTTCATTTTAACGCAGACATCTAAGGAAAAAGATTTTTGAATCACTCAAGGATTTTCCCAAGATCTTTTAGATTACGCAGGTTTTATGATTCATAAAGATTGGGTCATTTGTTCGTTTAACCCACTTCTTTCTTCCAAGTAATTATGGTCCAGTCCAGTACAGCTACTACGTTAAAAAAAGTACATACGAGTATTTAAGTAAAAAAGATAATTCAAGACGAAAAAAATTCCTAACGATAGCAATTTGCAGGTCATTGCCCGGTACAAAGACGACCTTCAAATGGAGAGAGTATGCCTACTACTGTATTTACGCGTGGGGCATTCCCGTTGTGCTAACCGCCGGGATGGCCGTCATCAACTTTATGCCAGGAGACCATCTCAAACCTGGCATCGGACTTAACCATTGCTGGTTCTTTGGTAGGTACTTCCTTTAACGCTTCTATAGTTCTGTTTCTACTTTTCTTTGGCTTAAGTAAGTTGTATCTTGACAATATATGGATGTTTATCAAGCGACACAAGCGTATCTTAATACAATAACCATTTGTATAACTTCCAGACAAGACTCAGCAGTGGTACTACATGTACAGCGTGGTATCCGTGCTGCTCGTCGTCAATATAACCCTGTTCCTATCTGCCACCGTGTTCATCTGCTGCTACGGGTTCCCCACACAACATGACACGCTTAAACATAAGTAAGTTCAAGCAGCTTATTTCTATTAAACTCTTAGAGCATTTAAAACTTAAACAAATTACGGAGTTCGTTTTGCAAATTATTTATCGCTTTCTCGGCGTACCATGTACTCGGCCCAAAGTTTTTGTGGTCAAGGTTCCTCCTGTCATTATTTTTCAATTTCTTGTAACCGGTATTCCTTTAATGAGCCCCGCCTACACGCCTTTAATTTGACAGCCCAAATAACAAATCAATGAGTCTGCATCACATCACTCTATAAACAAAATAATAAGTATTTATTTTTCCTCTTCTAGATTCACAACCTGTCTTCAACTTTTCTTCGTGACGGGCATCCCCTGGATTACCGAAATGGTCAGCTCTACGCTGCCTAGTCATGTAGCCTGGTATGTATTTCATTTCTAGAATTTATTTCAAGAATTTTAATGTAGGTAATAAATAATGCAATTACTTACATAACATGACCCAAATGTGGTTTTATAATAAAATATATAAAAATGCGGTTTTCCGTTACATCATACTGCTAGAGGTACGTATACAGCTATAACTACTAACTAAGCTATAAGTACTAACCAGAATATGGATTAATCCGAAATAAAGAATTATTATTATTATTATAACTGTAGGCCACCAACACGCGCATATTAGCAGTATCATGCATCGGCAACAAATTAGAGCACTCGTCATGTTTTAAACTATGAAAACAATTAACTTGTTTCATTCTATAAAATTATTTGAAATTCCTATTAATTTCTATAGACATTTGGTTATAAAATGATTTCCGACGATGACGCTCCTACGATGACGTCTCATAAGTTGTTAATAAATAAATTGGTTTGTTTGAAATAATAATACTAATAAACATGAATTATTTTCTAGGGAAATCTCGGATTTGTTCAACGCACTACAAGGCGTGTGGATTTTCCTTGTATTAATCGTGTTGCAAAGGAAGGCGAAACAAGAGGACAAACTCCTATACAACATAAACATATCGGTGGAGCAGCCGTACGACAAGATCGGCAAATACTGAAGGTTGATGTACGGGGCACCGACGACGCGATGTAAACGATTGTTATCTCCGACCGTGGGGTAATAAACGGGGTGTAAGTGGCTTTAAAACAGGAAATATACACACGACACATCTATAAATCTTTAAATATAACTACATATTTATGTTCAATATTACCGTGTTTTCTGGAACGTCAAGTTAACATAATACCTAGCTATGTATGTTTTTAAAAACAGTCCTAATGATTCAATGAAATGAGGATCTTTAAACTTTTAAATAAAGTCTATTTATGTGCGTATTGTGCGTGTGTATAGACCAAAAGCTAAAGTCAACCTCACCTGCAAGCGGCGCACCCTGCTATACAACGGACGAGGCTCTGGCGTCAAGTAGTATTTGCTAGTTATGTTTTACAAATAGGTCCCCAAAGTTGTATATTTTGTGATACGTTGAAGTATCAAGCTTAATAGGTCGACAGATTTTATTTTATGTAATTTTAGTGATAAGAATTTCAAGTGTAAAGGTTGACGTGGTCATGACTGTACGATCACACCACTTTTTGTATGTGTATAGTCATCTACCTATAGTTTTATTTATCCTTGTTCTTTCTCTAAGGTTGTTTCGTATAGCCTTTATTACTTCTATATTCTAATAATTATAAAGCATCATATTTAAGTAGTACAAAAGCTAGTATTATGCAGGATTAGCTAATTAATTATTATTATTGACTGATTTTTCTATATTTGTAATTAATAAAAAATATTTTTGTGAATAATTTTTTTATTGAATCGTAATCTTAATGTAATACAGGAAGGTACATTCCGCGCCACAACACAAACGTACTTAAAGAAAGAGTAGTTTTTAAATGAAAATTTTAGTGGACTGGATATTTTATGAATCACTAGAAAAATATCGAATCTGGTTTACTGTTTCACTTAAACGTAAACACTTACTAGCACATAAATCTTACACTTCACTCGCGTAACGTAACTAACTACAACATCACTGAAAGGTGGAGGACTTATCTGTTGAGTGGGTGGTTATTCAGTGGGCTCGTCCACCTCGTTGACGATGTCGGTGGGGCGGAAGGCGTCGGCGTCGGTGGCGACGGTGGGGTCGTCGTCGTCGTCGCTGTCGGGCGCGGCGCCGGGGTGCGACGGCACGAACCGCGCGGGGCGGCGGGGGCGGGCCGCGCTGCCCCCGCCCGGCGCGCTGTACGCCGCGCTCTGATACACCGAACATTACAAAATCAGAATTCCGAATTTTCGTTATTTTTTAACTAAATAACATTGAACATGGCAGACTTTAAAAATTGCCGTGGAAATTAATACTATGGAAGTTAAGCTGCTAACACACTAAAGCCGCGGGATCGGCAGCACGAGCCCGCACGGCAAGAACATCCTTATTTGTCTCATAATAAGAAACCCATTATCTACTTTGCTTCAGAAACAAATTTAATTATTATCAACTAAACCCATAAATGGCCAGTTGGGAATAACAGATTAATAGAATTGACTTTAAAGTACCTACTTTTATTCAACTTCGAACATGATGTATAAGCAAATGCGACTCTCGCAATGTCTTACCTGTTGCTGCGTAGTGTCCCTCACGATCTCTAAGTACATATCGTACACGTATCTGGCCATATGCGGCATATCTCGCGCTCTCATGACCAGCGCGTCCGGCACTTGAGCGTCAGCCGCGCGTTGAGCCGGGTAACGCTCGCCCGGGACCAGCTCCAACTCGAGAGGACGTTCTACTAGCTGCGAGAATTTATAAGATTAGTAAAAAATGTATATAGGAAATCAATCATTTCAACAGTCCACTAGACTAAAAAAGCCACTTGTTTGAAAACTATAGGTATGAGTAACCATTCTCCATCCATCATACAAGTTATATAAGTCAATGGAATTTCATTATTGAAAAAGCAAAGAATCAAAGATGTCGAAGAATTACGCTTCTATTTAAGAACGTAAACGAATATTGAAATATTAACGGTCTGTCGATAAGAGCACGCAATGGCGATGCGAGTGCAACAAAGTAATAACGTTATTTTAGTGCATCAATACCATAGATACCTGATTGAACGTAGGTTGCAATTCAAAACAGTTCCGGAAGAGAGAGGCTCTCGCGAAGATGTACAGTCCGAGCCTGGCTCGAGACGCGGCTACGATGAGCCGGCGTAAATCCCGCACGTGGCCCACCGCGCGCGTTCGCACTAGCGACACCAGCGCCACGTCGTTCTGCTGACCTTGGTACTTATCTACTGTTGTCACCTGTTGCAAAGAAAAGTGCGACGTTAAGTAAATTGGTGTTGATCTGGATTGGACAGGAGCAAGCATTTTATTCTTGAAGTATATATGTTCTATAGGGCTAGTATATTGCGTTTCTCATAGTAGGTATTCTGTCCTTGTTGCTGGCATGCGTTAGAAGGAGCCGTAAATATGGATTAAGCTTGCTCTTCGGATTAGCGCTACGTTTTAAGGGCTGGTAAGTGTACATTTGGAACATCACTTTACCTTACATTAATGACCTTAATCTACATCACTACAGCTTACTCTAGTACCTTATGCGGGCGTCCAATGAGTGGGTTATCAGCGCACCGTTTGTCGATGACATCGCGTATCAAATGTTTCTGTCCGTTGTACGTGGTGAGGATGGAGATGCGGTCCGCTGGCCAGCCTACCAGCCGCATGTACATGAATACTGCTACCACGTATTCTGCTTCGGCCAGGTTCTGTGAACATTGATTAAATTCAGTATTGCTCTTAGCATAATATCGACTAGCTATTTAGCTACCCGCGACGAAAGTTGCTCTCTCGCATTTTAATCCTTGTCAAGTTTAATGAATCACGCATAATATTATTTATTTTTCTTTGTGTGTATAATGTAAATGTATGTATATTCTTAAAGATGGTCCAGAGTAGGCATATTATCATAATTTTAGGGCCATACAAAAACCTTAACCATTTTAACTAATCAAACAAAATAAAACGTTAGTGTTTTTTTTTTGGACCTTAAGTTTCTGGATGGAAATAACCTCCAAATTCATAAATACCTGATAGAAATAAGGACTAGGCTCAGTCTCGCCCGCGCCATTGAAGTCGTCCACATTAACGAGTTGAAAGTCGTACCGTAGGCCGGCGTTGGCCGCGCGGTACTCCGGTAGACGCACCACGTGGCCCAGGTCACCTAGAGCGCGATATCGCCAGCGGTACAGGTTGCAGATGCTGGAGGAAACGAAGGCAGCATGAAATAGGAAACGTTATGAAATAGTGCTAGTTTAAGTAAAAGTAAGCCACTTAGATACCATACTAAGCCGAATAGAATCAAAAGTGCAGGCTAACGACAAAAAGCTGTATTTGATAACGAGCCTCTCTTATTTACTTTATCCTAAGATATCAACATTACGAAACATTCTTCTACAGTTTACAGAAATTAATAATTCTATTGTATAGCCAGGGCGGATAAAATAAACAAAGCTATTTTTAAAGTGCTACAATATTAGATTTCCAAGAAATTAAATGTCGACCGTACTTCCGATCGTGACTGGCTCTTAACTTTAGAGATAAAGGTAATGGAATTTAAATGCCAACTGCCATTCATATAGTTGTTGCTATTGCCATCTATTGCTGTCTGGGAATTATGCGAATTAAAAACATAGTTCCCCAATGCTAGCTTCATTAAAAACGTACATACAAATATTGCTGGCTAACAAAGTCCAGACTCGAGAGTATTTATTTACGGAGCGCACAACGCATGGAAGTGGCATTTTAATAACCTTAGCAATATGGCGTGCCGTGATTGCAATTGATTCATTGTATAAATGTATATTATCTACGAGACCAAATTAATGTTATGCGTTATGCGCTACATGTGTGGTCTTACAGATTTGAAGTTGACAAATATATACCAGATAGCCATTAGCAAAACCTCATCGGAGATAAGGTTTGAACCTAAAGGTGTGATTGTTGTCGTTATACCTAAATTGCTGAGTTCACAAATCCCCCTGATAGGTGGTCAAGCACGATAGTGCACGGAATAATATGGACAATGACGTGCATAAAGGAAATTGTAGAATGTATTTAAGAATATAATTTAACTTAACCACTCAATATTTAGAGACTCTTCGTACAAAATGTTTTTGCTTTTAAAGCTTATAAACCTGTAAAACACAAAGACAATACACATACCTCGGTCGAGCACGCCCCTGAGCATCTAGCTCCACATACGGCACTCCAAGCCTGACCATCCTGGTGAAGAGACTCTGTTCCATGTTGCAGTACTTCTGGAAGGCCATGTTCTTGACGACGGGCGGCAGCTGGTGGTGGTCCCCGATCATGATCCAGCGCTTCAGCCGCGATCGCCCATCTTGAGGGTTTTGCAGCAGTAGAGGAATGAAGGTTTCGATCTCCAGGATTTGAGCGGATTCCTCCATTAATATGTTATCGTATTTGAAACCTAGGGAAGTTTTTAAAATATAATAGGTAATTAAAAATATGAACAATATAGTCGGTCTTAAGCTTTGATAAAAGGTCTCAAGACATAATTTTTAAAATCGTTAAAGTAGAGTAAACATAAGCAATGTTAAACATTTGACAAGTTACAAAAAACACATGCCTTCTTTGAAGCAATTATGTGTCACAATTAGAACTAGGTAAACATTCTCAAACTGGTTTCTCTGAAAATGGTTTACTCCGAGCAAACAAGGCTATCCTGTGCCACGTCACGTTTGCTCAGTCCTAAAACGCAATACATAATTGTGAACTCGCAATTATTTGTCAATGAACCATTTGGTCGTACGACTAATTTATGCAAGTCAAATAAGGAAACATAATTACTTTTCGCTTTTTCGTCATTAATTGTTATTTTACGTTCTTTGACGTTTTAAGGTACATGTTGAGTTTTAGTGAGTCATTTGCCGTAAAACACCGCGTGAAAGAAACCTCAACACAAATAAGAGATGCATATCTACGTACCCATTTGAACAAGCTCGGACCGTTTCAACGCTGCGTGTGTACAAGTCATGGCGATTATCTTAGCTTCCTTCACAAGCAGATACTTGGATCTGTCCAAACCAGATCGCAGGAGTTCGAACGCTCGAAACTCTTCCAACTCTTCGAATATATGGTCGATGTACCTGTTCCAAGTATTAATTGTGGTGTTAGATAAATATAGTATAGGAACTAACAAATATTTTACTAAGCCTGCTTAAGGATACAATACTGTTACAATACCTGTAACAACTCTTAGCTATCTCCATATCCTCTTCGAAGGATTTCCCCGGGAACAATGGCTTTGGCGCATCATCGAAGAACTCGTGGAATGGAAACTCTTTGCTGATCGTCTCCACGGTCTGGTAAAGATTAAAGATTATGAAAACCATGTTTATGACCTACTTTGATTTGATTTATTTTAGAGCTCAGTATTAGAGACAGCAAAATACTATTAGATACTGACAATACTCTGTTGTACCGTTGTTGTATCGTCTGTGTTCTCTTTAAGTCAAGTCATTTAACCTTATTCATTTATAAACACCGTTTGGAAGAGCTTTTGATGTAAAATTAACTTGTGTAAAAACCGAAGTGTGATCCAAGACCATGTTAAAAAATATATCAGTACACTGGCTTGCTTTTGCCTCAGTTTTCATACATTCTTGCGACTTACCGGCTCCTTATTGCACTTGTCCAAGAACGCCTGGTACCGCGGTTTGACATGGTAGACATGGAAGTGATGCGCGAGTTCACACGTTGCGCCCGCGTCGCCACCCGCGTCCAGTGTCCGTTGTAAGCGGGACACTTGCTCCAGCTGCTCTAGACGTTTGGCTAGTACGTAGTTCACGCGGCCGTATCTGGAGGTTGAGGTTAAGATAAGGTCAGAAGTTTATAGTTTTTAATAGTAGAATTAGATGGTAGATCATTAATTGTGTACTATTAGGAGATATCGTAATAAAATGACCGAAATAAATGTGCTCAACTTGAATCGGCAACGGACAGTGATCACAATAACATATAGCATCTGTTCAGAACTTTTTTAAAGCACCTATTTTTATTCGTATCAAAAAATTATTTTAACGATTCATATTATTATTTCACGATACTTTAAACTTTATGATTACCTAGAGAAGTCTTTATCAGTCTGCAGCGCTTCCTCTCCGTGTCCGAGACGCAGCAGATGCCGCTCATCGACATCCAGCTCGGCGACCTTCTCGAACAGCTGGTTGAGTGCCTGGTTGCTATGCGTCACCACCAGCGTGCGCTGCCACGGGAAGTTGTGGTAGATGTTTGAGATTATCTGCACCGCTACGTCCGTTTTACCTGAACAGAGTTGTAACGATGTTAGAATACGTTAGTGTGTTGTAAAGCTGTGGTGTTGTATCATGTCATGTAATACAGTTAGGCTGGATATAGGTGTGACAGATTTGTATGTGATATGTGTATGGTTCAATAGTAATTTAAATTCTATGCAATGAGGTCATAATAGTATCACTTGATTACCTGTACATCTATTTAAGTAAGTTTGAACTGTGGTAAAAATTAATTCTTAGGGCTGAGTATATAAATGACTTTTAATTTCATACTAATAAACAAAAAGCTTTTCTGCTTATATCACAGTCTTTTTAAATTGACATACAAATGTAGGATATATGTAGATATAACAAACAGTACCTGTTCCCGGCGGTCCGACCACGAGCGTAAGACCGGGCTGCATTCCCGATCTTATCGCCTCCACTTGAGTCGGCGTGAATAGGATATTGTTCCTGAAATAAACACCCTTGTTTCTTAATTGCTCTTTTAAATGCATTACCAGAACTTCAAGTACTTTTTGAATCGTATATCGTTTTGATGTAGCGGCATAATAGAGGCGAGCCGTTTTGCATGTTTATCATGCGTTTATCTAAAGCTTAGGCTACATCGAACCGAGCGATCCTCGTTGTGTTTCGCGGTGTAAAGTGAAATCCGCTGACGGTGTAGCCTAAGCTTTAATCTTCGTAATATGATTTATTACATTATAATAAATATTACATTAAGATAATAATGTTTACATCATTGATTTCTAAGAACATCTGTGCTTAAAGATTTTTATGTTTTGCACCACATCGCCCGCCAACATCGTTAAAATTGTGAGCGAAGTTTTAACGATTACTGCTCTATAAAAACTCTTAAATTAAAATAGTCAGTCATACAACATAATCCATGTCAATAGATAGGTACCCTAACCATGTATACTGATTATGTTTGCTAAAATGTCAAAATGATGATTGGTTTTTATAAGTACAAAGGAAAGATCAATTCATGTTACTTCTTAGGCTCGTTGTATAAGTAAGGTCCCCGCCGCGGCTGCACGTGCGGCTCCACTATGATCACCTTCCGAGGGTCATCCTCGTCCATTTCCTCTTCATCCTTCTGCTTCCGGAGAACATTCTCGAAAGTTAACCTAGTAATGAGACCATTTGTTTTATACAGATGGGAAAAATGAATTGTAGGTATTTTTTATTAATCGTCATCACTCATCACCTTAGTCATTCATATGCATCAGAATGTATACCATGACTTCATTTAACAAATGATCATGGTTTTAATGAATCCATACCTTGTTCTGCAGTCACCGTTTATGATATGTAACGTCTAATTATGGTATCACAAAGTAGTCGTTTAGTTACAAGTGTGTCTAATCTTTAATCATAGTTTACTTGGATACACAAATCAGTAAGTTAGTATAAATGAAATACATACTTGGAACGTACTTTAAAACCCAAGTAATTAATTCTGCAACTGAGAGTAAATGGCAAAAATTTTGGGCTTTTCTGGTAATAATACTTTTATAAGTCGGTAGGCATACTTTTAGAATAGAGCTAGACAGACCACATTCCTAATCTTCGAGCTAGATAAAACGCACATAATAGGCCATTGTTACATTCACAAATGGCCCATGACGTTAGCATTTAAAACTTTAACCTTGACGATTCAGATTCCACACAAGCATTTGATAAATTAGCGAGAGTCCAATATCTTCTAACTTGTAAATTTAGAACTGATTAATGGCTTAAATTACCTACTAAAAAGTTACTTAGAAACAAAATATTTTCGACTGGACTGGAAGCTCTTAGGAATGTTGGTCAGCGAGACCACTTTCATAGTATGCAATTTGAATGGCTGCTTCTTCATCCATTAAGTAAACATCGTATTGTCTTATTCAGGTTTTTGAAAATTTTAAAAATGATCTACGTGTTGGCCACGATTTCCTAAAACTGTAATTTGTACTTTGCGGGAAAACTGCTGTGCCCCCCCCCATTATAAATATCTATATAATGGTAACTACCCTACATTAAACAATTGCCGTATACAATGATGAAATATAAACAAACATCGGAAATCACTGTGCACAGTGCACATGCTTTGACGTTACAAGGTTGTATTAGGTGTCAGATTTCTTGCAATGAGTGTTACATCTGGCTTTTAGATATGTGTTACGCATTATGTATGTTAATATAGTGTACATAATGGGATTTATGATATTTTAATAATTTTAATACGATTATATTAACCTTGTAGCAAAAAGTGATACAAAAGGTCTTACTTAAAAGGTCTAACGAGTTTCCTTGGGTCATCGACCTGCACTTTGATCTCATATCCAGGAAAACTGTTCCTCAAATGTTCCATATCTAGGAAAGTATCATTGAAGTCGAGCGTCGGGATCTCGTTCGGCATTCTGGTAACAAAAACAAATAAACATAATTGACCTCTAAAATGGTATTGAGGAATTTGAGATCTGTTTTCAAGGAAAGTTATTTGTAGGCGTTGCAGACAAAAGCAAGGTCGTGTAAACGAAATTGTCTACGAACCATCTAGGTTAGGTTCACATTTCAGTGCAAACTAATAGGGCTTCGCACACGGACCACAAGAAGCCGCCACCGGCATATTTCTTGCACTTTTCAAACATTTTATATGAATCGCCGCAGAATACGCTACAATGGTTGTTGCTCGCTTTTAGACCACTAAAAGTCGTTATGCCTTGCATGGGTTACAAAAAAGTAGCAGCTACCGGCCACAAGTGGCTGTCACCCGCTACAACTTTTGTAGCTGCGTCTAGCTTCTCATGGCCTGTGTGCGGTGTGCGGCGACACTTAATCTAGACTAAAAATATCCAAGGTTACAGTTGTATAAACTTTGCTAATGAACCAGTCGCTGTTTTTTATCGCGGGAAAGAGTATTTTTATTCCTAAGACGTACTGAGCTGAGTCTCATTCTGTTATGGAAAATCAAGATTATACGTAGTCGGCTACAAGACAATCGTAGTAAACCATTAGAGCCATCTTCGATACTACAATTTTTGGCTTCCCTTTAATATAATTCAAAAACAAAACTTGCTAAAAAGGGCCTTGAGAAACAAAACAATAATCGAAACGATTAGACAAGATCACCGAACGTTTTGATATATACCTACCAAAGATTCTGAGTAACTTATTAACATTTTCAATTACACGTGCATTTTAGTTAATGAACTAAATGCCGAGCAAACAATGACATAAGTGTCTAGACTAGAAGTAGTCGCGACTATAGTACGCTTGTAGAGAACGAGCAACTTATGAGATCCTATTAAATGGACAGACAACATAATTAAAACTGCAAAATTAATCAATTTTCCCGGTCTATATGAAAAATACAGGAGTATTATTTACTAAGTAATTTATGCGTAAGGAGTCGTATTCATTCCCTGTGCGTGAATGACTGGGGAACAAAGTAATAGACCCCATTTAACCGTAGCACTTGTTTTCATTCAAATTGCTTGTAGTACTATTCTTTATTGGAAGTAAGTAACTCTATACGTACATTTTTATTAATATATTTTGCTGAAAAAAACGTTATGAAAATCGCCTTGGGGCTTTCCCCACAAAATATGATTCTGTTTGGCAAATTACCAGCTGCGTCAGACGAATGATTTATCTATAAAAATGTTTACATTTTTACATGGAATAAGCTGAATTTAGGAATTCCCAAGGTAAACACTGCCAGATTTAGGGTTTCATGAGGCTGTTTGAACTAAATATTACCTGGTATAGTGTGCCTGTCCTGGATCGCCATAGCCGAGTACGATGTCATGCAGCCACTCCGGTACCACGCACTCTGTGTTCATGAGCTCCCGAATAGTTTCCAACACTGCTTTGAAGTTATTCTCCTTTGGTTTTCGACGCATCACGATGTTGAAGGTTTCATACACGTCCTGGGTGAGTTTGCAAGTAATCATTGTAAAGTATTATCGCGTAGTACTGTATCTGAAAGTGTTTGTACGTCTTTGGCGTATTACTACAGGCGAAGATATCAAAAGCAAAGGTCCTCATTCTTAATAGCATTTAATGATCACGAGTACAGCAGAATGGCTGAAGAATTGTTGAATAATAATCTCTGTGTAATTATTCATTTCACTACTTATGAACTCATGAGAGGATTTGATTAAAGCTGCTTTACATAAATTGTATAAACGTAACAAAAACAATGTTTAAAAGCACGTTAGTACCAGTATTAAGTTCCGTCTGTTTAAATTAGAACTGAACTCATTATTTATGCATTATATACTTGTAAAATACCTAAAGCACGATCTATTATTCGGGTACTAAATGGCTGAGCTATTATTAAAGTTTAGTATTCACTAAACGTACGAGTATATATTTAGATGTTTGATTGATATACCTACTTGGACATTAGAATAAAATACCACCAACAGATTGAATACTAACAAACCACCAAATTAGGTGATATTATGCTTGTTTTGTTTAGTGTAACGCTTTAGAAATAAATTATTGTAGTATCATCGTCTCGCTGTTGTAACTTGAACCACATTTGGCTGTTAATGACAAAAAAATGACAATCGTGACAAAAGATGTCTTATTTTACGTTAGTCTAAGGGTCAGTTCACACCGAGACGCGACGCGACGCGACGATACTCAAAGAGGCCAATGATTTCGCGCTGCGCCGCGCGTCGTCGCGAGATGCATCGCAACGTCGCGAGGCGCATCTTAAAATCGTAGCAGGACGACGCCTCGCTGCGCAGCGAGATGCCGCGAGGCGCAGCGGAACGTATCTACTAGCCGCGGGCGCCGCGCGGCCCCGCCCGCGCCCTCTTCTTTTTAATTTTATTTTTGTAAACTTCTTCCTCTCCCTCTTCTGCAAGAAGTCCGATTATAACAAGATCCCAGTCTATCATTATATTTTCAATCGAGCACTCGACCGAACTGCATCAATTCTAAACGAAGTCTGGACGGAAATAGTAGAGAAGTCGCCACAGCGGCCTCAGGCTGCGCCTCGCGGCGTCGCGCTGCGTCGCGCGGCACCGCGAGACGCAGCACCGCTCTTGCACGCCGCGCGTACCGGCGATGCACCGCTGCGTCACGATACGTCGCGCTACGCCGCGAGGCACCTCGAGGCGCAGTGCTGCGTGGTGCAACGTAATCTGAATTCTCACAATGTAATGTGCATCTTTTCGTGTAGTGAATAAAGTATATTCTGAGTCGCTCTATGAAAAATGTGCGCGCAGCGTCGCGCCGCGTCGCGTCTCGGTGTGAACTGACCCTAATACCTACCTCACCACCTTTACTGGCGCGATCCAGATCAAGCCGGTACTGGTTTGGGTCGAGAAGCAGCCGGAAAGTTCTAGAATCCCCGTCGAGCTGTGGACGCGGTTCCGGTCCCTCTTCTATCACCCTCCCGGCCGCGTCTAACATACCCTCCACCTCGCAACCTCTCACGTACACAATGCTCGCTTGTTCCACCATACTTCTTCTGTAGTCATATTTGGTACCTACACGGGAACAATTGTTTATTTCTATTTTGTAAATGGCATTTTTTTATATCTAGAACACAAACTTGAACATTAGACACAAGACTAAGCTGATTTGATAAAGGATCTCGAAGAATCTATTGGCAAAATACTTACCAATGCCCTGTGTAGGCCTAACAGTAATAAGGAAGCAGACATCGTGCTTCCTTAGATTCTCCCATTCGTTCTTGATCTCGTTTCTGACGCTGAGAGTCACGGTGACGTCAGCGCGTACTCGGGACGGCGCCTTCTCTCCAATGTTGGGTTTGGCCACCTCCACGACGGCAAAGCTTTGGATCGGATGAGCCATACGCGCCCACCCACCAAAGTATACGCTTCCGTCTTCTGAACGCCTGGTACATTAGTTTAAAATTATAAGTAAGTATTGTTAGTGTGCTATGGTATGGTTGCATCTGTCGATGTCAACTTAAATTTGGGGTGAACAGTATACAGAATTATAATCTGAAATAAACTTAAATTAAAAGTAGAGAATTTAATTAAGTTGACAATTCCTCTTTTAATTCTTGTATTTATGTAGGTAATTCCAATGTATGTAGGTACATTAATTGAGGTGTCAATCATGACATTCATGACTCACCATGGCGCCAATCTGTAAACGGCATCCTCAATGTCCTGGCGAATTTCGTCTGCAAAAAATATACAGAGTCGTAAATAAATATGTCAGGGTGATATATTATATAGTTGCATACTTATATTACAAATTGTAGGTATTATGTTTTATGAGTCAATCAGAAACCTGTCGGAAAGAATCAATAAAATTAGTATTGTATATCATCAGATTTACCTAGCCTGTAAAATATCATTCTTTATGTAACATTGTTTTGAACAGAATACGTATAACTAATTCTGTTTGATATACTTATTTTATTTCTTTAGAGACGCGTAAAGCGTGGTGGTAGTGACATCTAAAACCTACTTATACCGTTTGTTCTAATGCATCAAGTAAATAACGGACCCAGGTATCAACAAAAGATACGAACAACTTACATGTACTCTCCAAACGGAACAAGTTGAAATTCCTTAACAGGTAGTCGTGAAGTGTTAAAAACTGGAGATTCAATTTAGGGAGAGCGAGACAATTGTCGCCGCTGTATATTTCCGTAGGCACGACGTTTTCATCCCATATTACGTCTTCCGTTGGGTAAAGTGGCATGGAGTTTAATTCTTCAAGTTGTGATATTCTTCGTTCGTGTCGTGACACCTAAATAAATAAAAAGTTAGTAGGTAGGTACACAAATGTATATAGAGTAATTACTAAAAATATATAGATATCAGTAGTTACCAATAATTCTCTAAGGAAGTCTTTGTCTAATCGATGCCAAGGAGCTTCATCTTCTTTGCCTTCAGGTGGTACGAGATTCAAGTATGTAGCTATAGCTCTGAGGGCTTTATCACTAAAACAAATAAAAACATTATAATATCGCAGCTGCAGAAGAACACATCGACGACAGTCGATTGCATTGACTCATTGACGGTTAACGCGTAAGACAATCTTTCTTAGAAATATTTTTTAGTGCAAAGGCATACAGTGTAAAAAGGCAGTCGAGGTACAATAAATATTTTTATGTTAAAAATGTGATAAAGTTTTATGTGATTACGGACAACTAGACAACGAGTTGTAAATGTAAGTATTTTTTTATAAAATAAGGTAATACCTTAGATTTCCAAAATGTTTTATTAGTGACTCTCTAGTGTCAACACTTGCTACGTTAGCTAGAGCGAATTTCCTAAGATCTGGAAACTTGGCAAATGCTGCTTTCTGTAAAAAAGAGTAAATAAATATATGTAGACCTTTTATAAACTTTCCTGTTCGTATTTTCATTTAGGCCGCTGTTATTTAATTGCAGGCTAAATCATAACAGTGCGCTACGTGACATTAATGTAAACCGGCGATAGTTAACCAAACAATAATGCAACTCTAAGAATTATAATCTATTTCTATGAAACTGAAAGATTCAGGAGCATCTACATGATAACGCGGAAATAGTCAATAAAATAAAGATAAGCGTTTTCAGAGACACGTACACATATAAATTAATTCTATAGCTGATCGAACTATAATTAAGTTATTAAAAATAATTTTTATGTTAAGCTAAATTATACCTTACATAATTATCATGTAGCGAAACTGTGTTGACAGAGTAGATAATTGACTGTGGACAAGTTAAACAACAACGTATATTCATAATTGAATAACCTAGTAAATATTTATGAATGCTTAAGTTTGTGATAAGGTATGAATATAGGTACGTTACTCACTTTAAAATGCCCATGCTCTTAACACCCCTAGTCAAGTGAATAAGGCTAATATCCGTATCTTAACTAATAACTAGGACAATCAAACACTTCGGAACTTATATACAAAACTACCATAAATACTTTACTATAAATTCCAATTATGGATAGACGAGTTAGACAAACGTCTTATTATGTCATTTAATAAATTGGCATAGGCGCGTACGATTTAGGCGCCGCGCCGGTAGACTTGAATTAACGCTTAGCGTTAACACTCAGGTCCTAATACTACCATATCTTACCTGCAATGAAGTGATTCGAGAGTAATGCAACAAAGTCATATCTTTGTCACTAAGAGGGTCACCAGTTTCATCACTAATTTCGAAGCGCGCGTAAAATTTCAGCATTTGCAGGAGCTGGGGACAACAAGAAAGTAATAGAAGATAAGTATGAGAATATTTAAGATTTTAAAGGTTGGGTACTATAAATTTGGAGCTTTTATATTCCGTAGAAAATGTTGTAAGTGATTAGATTATTAACAAAAAGTAAACAAAAGCTATTTGTTATTATCAATAAATTAACATGTTGAACGTCTGTTTCGCGGTCACCTGGCAGCAGCCGGATTAAGACAGTCCGTGAATTGCCGCGCTAGAGTGAACGCGCATTTTGGACAAACGGCACCCAAATATAAAGAAACACTACGGAACTACTTAAATAATTGTAATGATATAAAACAAAAATTCAAAAAGAACATAAGGCACCTGTTGTGATGGTAATATTAAGTGTGGTATAAATTGTTGGGAAACATCTTAGATTGTTAAATTAATTTCTTATAATACTGTATTAAAATTATTTACAGAGTAAGTATTTGTATTTAAGTATTGGACAAATATAATTTTATTTTAATAACACTGAAAAAAGCAATAAGTGTCCAAATAATTTTGACTACTTTATTTTGATCCTCTACAACTGACAACGAAGTCTGGTCCCTAAGAAGAAAGCTTTTTAGTACGTCGAATTTAGTCTTAAAATGTAGGCTTCTTCCTTGTTAAAGACAAAGAGTCATCTTATTTGAAGAAAGTTGTATGACCGGTTAACGGTCAGATTTCAATGAATTCGAAAATTCAGGCGAAGGTACAGCCAAAAATGTATTTCTAACAAGACTCGCTGTGCACTGGGATCTCAATTAATTTGACCATATAATTTTTAAATCTTTATCCAAGATACTTTTTATGATACAACTTATTAGAATTAATTAGGTACCCACTTAACAGTAATTCGCTTTGTCTGATGAAATAATAATTTGAAATTAACTCTCTTTTGCAGTATCAAACAGCACAAAAACTAAAATGAAGTCGATACAGAGTGAAATGCTGAGAAACACGATAACAATCTGTGCTAGTGAATGAGCAAGTGCTTGGGACATTTTGATACAATAAATTGAAGTACTGAGTGTTAGTGTAAGAATGGCTGCGTATATCGTGCGGTCAGTTCTCGCGGTGATGATGGTTACGAGTATGGGGGCTGCGTTAGAGCAAGGCCACTGCTGTCCCCCAGGAGAGCTCCTCATCAAACGCCGAATAGACTCAAAGTTCTCCTGCTGGGACCATCAGGCAAACACGACAAATTTCATAACACTGCCCTGCAACGAGACAGGAAACCTCCGGAAGTCACCCGAATTAGATTATTATATCAACACAAAAAGCTCGTTGGTTATACAATTAGCTAATATGGAAGTCGAGTATGAACCTAACAGGTAGGTAAGCACAACATTAATCAGAGTACCTATAATTACACAGTTATTTTCATTAGAAATATGTTGTGGTAACATTTGTGGTTAATTACTATTAGAATACTTATACCTAACTTATTCACCTAAAAGTTCCTTGTAGCTATACCCAAAATTTTGATGAAATTTTCTTTTATTTACAGCTTCTGTACGGGAAACTATACGACTTTAAGAGATGTAAACTTATCGAGAGTAATAGAAACTGTGGTATTATGTTATGAAGAAGAAATCAAAATTTTAAATGAATCTGTGTTTGGATATTGTATGGCAGTTTCAAGTATTTTTCTTATCATAACTGCTCTTATTTACATAGTACTGCCAGAGCTCAGGTAGATTGATTTTGTTTTGTCAGACCGAAATTGCTGTACTGTAACTACAAGGCGCGCAAATGACAATAGCAATTCGTAGATACCTACGCTATAAAGTCGCCCACATCTCACATACTTCTAAATTCTAATTTATAACACAGCAGTTCCGGTTTAAAGGTACAATGAATAATTTGTAGAGTTGACAACATAAAAAATGTATTAAATACTGTTTCAGGGATCTACAGGGAAAGAGTATTATTAATTTCTGCCTGAGCTTAGGTATTGGTCTTGGAATACTGGCGGGTATGAAACTTGTTACCTACACCGACATGGGATTGTGTGCTGCCAGAGGTAAGAACATAGCACATAATTTAATGTAAAAAATAGTTGCCAAATCTACCTTCTTAAGTTAGTTATATGTTGATATGTTTTTCTTTTCAGGTTTCCTGACATACTTTTTTACAATATCCAGTTTCTTTTGGACCAATGCCATTTCTATACAAATTTTATTCAGTATTAGGTGAGGTTTGTTGCTAATAAGTATATTTATATGAATAGGTACCTACCTAATTGTTTTTCTTGCCAATGTATATTAAGATAATCGTTTATCTTAGTCCACTGATTAAAAACAACCGGGGGGGGGGGTTTCCAGTAAATCTTGGCCTCATCCTATGTGATGCCAAGTTCCGGATGTCAAACAGTCAATTCCTCGGTTCCCTAGCTCGTCTCTGATACTCCAATATGTTATGTTACGTTTTGTCTTATTTTTACAGGAGACCGACAGTCATAAACTACGGCTGGAAGGAATTTATATATTACGCCATTTACGCATGGGGTTGTCCGGCTATTCTTACAATTGTTATGGCTATAATTAACTTCATCCCGGGCAAACATTTGAAACCTGGAATTGGTCTCAATCATTGTTGGTTCTTTAGTAAGTAGTTAGCAATACCTACTGCTTTTTTTGTTTTTTAACATAATGCTTTACAACTAAAACAAATAGCATATTATACCTATATTTATCGATGATAAAAATATGTTATAGTGCCAAGTAATATTACGTAGGTATATAGATAGTCAATTGAATTTAACAACATGAAGATATAATGAATTGCGTCATTGAATTCGTCATTCGTGTTTTACCGAAAGTATTAGATATTAAATACAGTTAATTTAATTTTCAGATAAAGGTCAACAATGGCGTTACATGTACAGCGTGATGTCAATACATATAGCTGTAAATATCTGCATATTTATTTACATTTCTATACAGCTCTGGCGCCAAACATTTTCTTCGAGTCATATAAAGGCTTTACGATATAAGTAAGTACAATTATCTACATGGATTTTGTTTAGTAGCTTATAGCATAATAATTTTCTCGAACATGGATACCCAAAAACGCATAATGCATCTAAGTATTTAAGCAAATTATCTACTGGCACGTTTTATGTTAAACTCCACCGCAAAAATGTATCTTAATTTTTTTTTTAATTATTTATTAAATTTATCAAATGTATCTATAATATTAGGAAAAAGAAATTCCTCACATAATTTAAAATTAATGAACCAGGTATGCAGATAACTAAGTAGGAACGAGTTACATTTTCCATTAACACTAACCAGATCAGTTAAAATTCCGTGATTCGTACGAACATCATCGTCAGTAGTTTGAAATATAATTTATCATCTTATATTTGCAGGTTCTTAATGACAATAAGACTATTTATCGTGATGGGAGTATCTTGGATATTTGAAATGATTGGCTCTGGAATGAAGAACCACATAATTTGGTAAGTATATAAAGCTATATTATACGAGTAGGTATACTAGGTATCTCAATTTAATCGTCAAGCAATTTCATCGATTCTTTTAATGATCAAACGTTATACAAATATTACCTGAATTGTTTAAACTATATAACGAAATAATCAATCAAACTAATTAAAAGATTATTCAAATAAACGAGGTGATTTAAAATCTACGTCGTACCTACCAGGCCATATATATATAATCGTAAATTATTTAAACTTGTAAATTATGTAATTTGCGGTTTAAAGTTGTGTTGTAATTTCGAACCTCGCCTTGATCGTGACCTCCAGTACCATTTATGTAGCGATGGCGAATATATCTACCTATTTGACGACTACTATGAATATGTTTACATTAACTATAAATTTTTTACAGTTTTATATTTAGATTGTAAATGTTAATTTGTTTTATTTGATTTATTACAAAAACCGTAGTCCGCAGAATGTTGAATATTACAAGTATTAGATAATATATGAAAGAAACTACATCTCCACCAAGCCAAGTATTCACTTCACATCGATTCTCGAGTCATATACACGCTTAGGTATAAAAATAGATAGGTATCTGCTTATTCGCTACGACTTTAAAAAGGTAAACCAAAGTCACAAAATGACGAAGTCAATTTTGTAGTAATTGAGATTACGTATTTCAAAATAGGACGTAAAATTCCAGCGAGGTGCAACATTAACTTGGTGGAGCAATTATTTCACAAGACCACAGCAAGACAAAAAACTAGTAGCTACGACTCTTATATTACAAACTTGACTGGACCTTTTTTTTCAGGGAAATCTTTGACTTAATAAACTCTCTACAAGGAGTATTGGTATTCCTGGTGCTAGTGATATTCAGGAAGAGGACTATAAAGATGTTGCACCGTCACGGGTACCTGGACTGTATTTCCGGGCCAGTGGAGAGGTTTCTGGCAGTTGGAGAAGATGAGGAAGATGTAGTCCAACATACCGTCGGCATCTCTCTCGATGATAACAAGGATATCAAAAACTAACTTGTGGGTTCTAATATGAAAAGCCTTTCTCGTTAGATTGAACAAGATGTTAGGACGTAAGATTTACGGGATTTTGTGGGAGGCTTTTATAATTCTAGATAAAAATGTTGTTAGGTCGGTGTTAGCTAGATATGAATGTTTCAAACTTATCGGATGCATCATATCTTAATGCAAGTAGTCGTAGTGTCGCACAAGAAAGTATGCCGAGTACAGCTACCTTCATTCAAATAAAAGAGTAAATACAGTTTGGCTACCAGACTAATATCGAATCTTCAAACCTTATTAGAACAATGTTTGTGTAGGTACGTGTAAAATAATGTGAGAATTTTATAGTGTTATGATGGAGTTTAGTGGATTTAAACTACACCTACTCATGTATGAATGAAAGTTACCTACCGACTAATTAAAACTCAGTAACGAAATCTAGTCTCAAACCTAACAAATACATAATATAGGTACGTAATGTATAGATTCTCAGAATATTTTTTTAGAATGGTAAACCTGAGAGCATAATGAAGCTTAATACAAGGGCTCCTTGTTTTATTTCTCCTATTTGTTTTTTAAATATTTTGTAAAGATTGATCTGCTCTCGACTGTAAACAAGGTAAACGTCTAAGAATGTGAATTACCTAAAAGAGTAAAAAAATGAATTAATTTAAGTACTTAACAATTAAATAAGTATAAGGTATTAAATATTCTTTCTACAAAACTAATATATTTAAGACTTAAGTAGTTTAATTTAGTTATAACTCTTGTAATTATAGTTAATAACTTAAATAGGTAAAATATGTAGGTACCTATATTTACAAATATACTTTATACTTACCCAATTAAATGTACTTTTATTCAAATATCCTGATCGGTTGTGAAAGTATATTTCCATTTTTTTCTGATTAAATTGCGTATGAATTTTAACTTCAGGTTACTACATGGGAAAAAATGAAACCCTATTCATATCAAGTTATTTATGTTTGAAACTACGGAATAATTCCAAAATTATTGAAGGTATTATTTTGTTATAATATGTATAGTGTAAACTATATTTTGTTATAAATATGTATTTTTACATAAAAGAAGTTTTGCTAGTATTTACAAATAACAAACATTTGTGAATAGCGTGCACCTACTAAATGGAAAGTTTAGTTTAGACTAACCACTTTTCAATACCTACATAAAAATAAAACTGAATATAAGAAATTAAGGCTATTACCTTATTATTACAAAACGAGCTTTAAAGTATACCTAGTTCTAGAACTAATGTCATTTCTTGACAATTTGTCTAGCCGAATCAGTCATTTATCTGAGTTAGTTCTAGAACTATATAAAAAACTCGATTTGTAAGAATGTGGTTAAGATTTACAGAATAGGTGATTGATTAATTTATTTGCAGCTTGCTTGCATCGCTAGCTGGCAGCGCCACCTGTGAAGATTTAAGAATACTAAGTTGCGAGTTTTAAGTTCACTATTACGATACGAGTTTACGATGCGTGATAATAACCGAATAGTTGAGTAGATGGCATAATATTTGGTTTTAAATCTTGTGAACTAGGTATGAAACATTGAAAATAAACAATCAACTTGCTTGCATGCACTTTGCGTGTACTTTTTTGTGACACGAAAGTAAAAAAACAAAAAATCTACCAAGGTAGGTATATTCCATACAGGAACAATGTGCCTACTTGCATCTGAAATTATTTCCTTGATGACAACAATAAGGTACTTATATCAATGAATTAATGACCATAATAATAATGTGTATGTATATCTGCTTTTCCCTAATTGGAATGTAAACCCTCGCATGAAGAAGGTCACAACCAATTTATTCTTTAACGAGAGAAATGTCAAGTTTTGTCAAGGACCCTAGTAAGGACTTGAGTTTTGTTGTTTTATGTAAATAAATTAATGTCCAATAGGGACTCATAAAATAATTGATAGGTACTTATTTTGTAAGTAATTAGCTAGTTATTTATTTCAAGATAAGCTTTTAAAATAATCGTAATAAAAACTATGATTGACTTGACCTCATCGATCGAGTCATCGAGAGCATGTATTTAAAACAATTAAAATCATAAACGGTAAAGAGGGTAAATTAAAAAATGGAACGATTGTCCCAGTACCGGTGCGGCCGGTGGTATACTGGTATACGCATAATTGCAACTAAGTTAAAAAGACCGTTCTTGTCGGGCCCTAGCCACCATCAGTGAAGCACGCGCTCTGTCTCGGCACACACTATTGTACAATCACGCATTCATTTTACAACGCATTTAAATATCGATATTTTCTTCAGTAACAATATCAATGTTTAAATAACATCATTTGAATAACAAAACCCGCCTGCCGAAATCTGTGCTGTATTTTGTGCTATCGTTAAGTTGGAACAGTTAAAATGAAGGTGAGTTTTGTGTGATTTTGTGTTGGAATCTTTTTAGTTCTGTAATTTTAGTGTTCAATTCTAAAAAGATATTAAATAGCTACCTACTTAGATAATATCTTGATGTTTAAACAAAATATTAATTGGAAAAAATAAGACATGGCGAGCTTCTACGACAACGTGCTGATTAAATTGAAGGTAGCTTTTTTTAACGTAAGATGTACGCTTTTAACGTAGATGAACGTAGATAAAATTATAATTTTAAATATGGGTTTCTGGTTTTCTTAATTTTTAAATAAGATTTAGGTACATAAATGCAGAAGTTCAGTATACTGAATAAAGACTGGGAGTACTTAAACATGACTAAATATAACTGGCCACTTGTAAAAAAGTAAAACAAGTGGTGCGCACCGCACACGCACCTCAGTCTAATGCACGCTAATTTCATATACTTAACTTGCGTGTAATTTCTCCGATACAAACAAAGAATTCAAATTGATCTCATATAAATGATAGCTTTGACTATATTTGGTCGGTAATTACATTATCAGTTAACTAGTCGTGGTATTTGTATCAATTTGTTTCCTTTAGTACCGGGAGAACTTCCGGTTCAAAAAAATAATTCTTCCTTTTAAGATAACGTTTAGTATTCCCGTATTCGCATACAATTATTTTTTTATTTAATAATACGCTGGAAAAAAAAGATGTAAGTAGGTAAGTTAAAAGAGCAAATATAAATACTTACCTAAATTAAAAACTAAAAAAATGTTTTTGCTCTTACTGCTTTCGGCTATTATGACATCGTTAGATAAATTTACTATTGTATATGTTTACTTAATTTACTGTTTGTAACGTATAGCGCTCGTATACTTGGCAAATCTGGTTAAATACTGAAATTCCTAACTTTGCATATTGATCGATATAAATAATACATAATTGTAGGCAGTAATAATTCGATGATAATAACCAACTGGCAAAACCAGAATATAGGCATATAGATGATAATGGAGTACATAAGTTGGCGTCTGTCCGATAGGGCCCACGTTGCTTTTGATAAACGTAGATCATTTTACACCCCCAGTAGGCATATCACTTTTATTGATTCGTTAGAACAATTGGACAATTGTATAACCTATATTTATAACACGAGTAGGTAATGATGAGATAATTTTATTGTATACGGTGAAAAATCTTGAGAAAAATGTGTAAATAATAGCTTAGACAATAGGCTTACGGACAGTTATAGAAAAGGTAAATCAAGTTAAAAACCCGTAGAATAATAGAATACACGACGGTCTTTTCTATCTAACAAAATGCTATGAAACTATGAGATGAAAATGTATATTATACAAGTTTAAGTAAAATAAAGTTATTTTTCTGTCTTTTGAAGAAAAACGCAGAAAAGTTTTAAAATAAGATTATGTTTTTTAAGCATTTAATTACTTCAAAACTTGCTTAAATACGAGTATGTAATTTACTAGGATTTTTAATTTATTTATGTAGGTACCCAGGTTACATTGGTTGTTTTGATAACATTGTTTCTTACTTATACTAAATAGGATATGATGCTTCCGCAAGACGAAAAGAATTATGAGAAACTTATAGATAGGCGTATCTATCACTCATTTTTATGAATGAACGTATGTAAGTAGGTTTTAGATAAGTATACTATTATCCTTTGTGTAATTGTTGATTTATCATTGTTCGGAAACTACTTACGTAGCTCACGCTTTTTTATTTCGACGAAAAATTGCTCATTCTCACGTTAATAAAAATATTTACTTACTTATTCATATTTACAAACCTAGGTTTAGTAAACCTAGTTAAGTTATTATTATTATTTTCGAGGACTTACATTTATATTTATTATGTACATTCAATAACATACTAACACGCCTTTGCCTTTCTTAATTCGGCAAATAAGCTACCTATCCAAAGCAAGTCGGTATCTATGAGATGTTTCCATAATCATGTGATGTCTAGTGAATTCCGACAACCACCCAGCAACCTGTTTTAGTGGTGTATCCGTTATTTTCGCCAGAGATTATACCAGTTTGTCTACCGTTGCGTTTTCCAAGACATAACTCGCATTAGAAAATATAACGCACCACATTCTTAGAAGATGAGGGAAGATTTAGCTGACTTGCATAGCAGAACTGTCATAAATGTTTTTAATTACGTAAACTATGTTAATAGCCAGCATTAGCTGCTTTCTGTGCCTTCTCTACATCATTACTATATTTCTTACGTTATTGTTTTCTTTTACAATTTGTTTAGGTTAATCAATAAACAATCTAATCGATGAGATAATCAAGCAATACGTAATTTAATTGTGTACCTACGGTTCTAAACTTTACATTTCATAACTATGTCTATAAACAATTCGTAGTGAACGTAATAACTCGAGAAACAGTAAGATATGTGACGTAAAATTTGTCTTTAAACGAGCACCAACCACAAGGTTTTGCTAGCACCTTTGAAGTACGATTGACGTATTCAGTATTTTCCTGTAGCCTCTCAGGTAAACAAGTAAAAAATGTAACATACTATGTAATCATACCGTGACTGAATACAAATCCAATCGGCCAGTCATCAAACTTAGCTATACTTAACGTAGCAATGACCTTATCCATACTCGATGAAAGGCTAATAAAATTACCCTCGTTACATATATTACTGGTTGCTGATTGGTGTCCGACCTATTTAACGCCAGCAGGGTGACCAGGTCAATGCTGTCTATAACCTATACCTTCATCTTGTATGATCAACCGATGAGACAGTACTAAAGAATCACTCGCTATTTTAATGTACTTCTATCTAAGTTTAAGTACTTAGATAAGGTAAGCCTTACCCATCAATTATTTCTCTAAACACTACGATATATTTATTGCATTCGTCGGCAGTAATTTCATAAAGAATTATGAAGATAACAGGTAAATCTTAAACTTCGTACCTTTTTGTAATAAATACCTACTCACATATAAGCACCTACTTACATCATTTAGGTTATAGGGTATCTGTCCATAGTTATGTATTATCTACTTTCATTCGATTCCATTACTTCATAATTGCACAAACAAGTGAAGGTTACCTTATGCACGAGTATGAGTCTTGGGTCATTGTGCTACAGAATACGCTTGTTGACTTCTCAAGCGAATTTGGGCATAATTGGTATTTACAAATATGTCACATTTGAATGGAGTCGGTCGTAAAAGTGATTATAACGCGATATGATAACAAAGTACATAGGTTCTATAATTAATACTTTCATTCACTTTAAACGCATGTTTAAAGTCACGAAATGATTTGTTAATGAACAATGAGTGCATGCATACGGACATTTTAAGTAGGCACGCTTAGAGTTTTAAATATGACGTCAAGTATTTATGTAATAAGACATCTATTTTCAAAGTACGCCGTGTCATTAGTATGTTTGATAATAATCCTGAACACATTCGGGTCATAGTAAAAAACCTCAAAACACGCAATTTTAACCGATAACACCAACAAACAAGCTTAATTATAATAAATGATGTGTTCGCGGACCACTTGAAAGATAAATTTAATATGTATTACACTATTGAAATGTCCTCTTATCTCTTGTCTTGACACTACAAAGTAGTTGTAACAACATCACAGTTTGTATAATAGCCTTAATATTTAATTAACTTCAATGTTTTTATAGTTATCTACTTAGTTGTTAATTACGGTTAATCTCACCTAAACAGAACTACACTACGTAGGAACCCCTCCCCCTTAACACATGTCTAAGTAGGTACATAGTAACATTCCTACTGTTGCTTGTAACATACTCATAACTAAATAAAGTACTAACTATGATTCCTATCTTCTCCTGTATTTGTAGTTTTATTTGACCTATAAAATATTCAAGACAAAGGACAACAACTCGATCTAAGATTCAACCACACCTGCCTGCAACCCTGACAGGGACAACTTTATTCCAGTAATTAGCTAAAATCCATATAGTTTTAATCTAGCTAATAAAACATGTACTTAATGACTGATGGAATTAAACAGTCGATCGATTTTATAAAATTATATAGAACAAAAAGATAAAACTAACCCCTACTCTGTAGGTACTAGTAATATTGTTCGACCCTAAATGTTAAATACAACTTGGTTAAGTATCAAGGTTTGAAAATTATGGCAACTGATTGTATTCATGTTTATTTTTAGATTTTACTACTATTGGCGTTAGTTAGTTGTGGAATGCAACTAGGCGATGCTTCTAAAAACTGCTGCAAAGGAAGTGATGTGATCACGAGGAGGGGCATGTGCAGCGGAGGCTACAAGTCCTTCCTCAACTGCACCGGTGGACAGTTTTTACTCAAAGACGTATTTCTGGTCGGCGATAAGGTTTACTCGCAAGACGCGCCAGACTTCGTCTTTGTTGAAGACCCCGCACTGTAAGTGTCACAATCATATCACCAACTTCATAAACAATCAACTAATACTGACTTCAAAACCGTAAAAATTATGTTCTATTTTTATTTTTCACTTTCATTGCATACAATTCAATTGGCTGTACTTTGTTACAATTAGGCAAGCGTATATGCCATTGTTTTCAGAAGGATTGTTTTAGACGAGTACCATTTTGTTAGTGTACTTTTACAACATTTTTAATTATGCTTATTATTTAGGTACTGCATCGGTTCGGCGCCACGGAACTTTAACCAGACTTCGGATGGTTTCGTACCTGCAGCCATAGTATGCTTTGATGCATCTGAGAGCAGCATGGAAGTTACCGGTATCCTTACACTGACGTCAGTCATCTTCCTTCTACTCACGCTGGCTGTATACATGTATCTGCCACAGATGAGGTCAGTAATGTTGCTTTAATATTTTCTCTTTTTACAAAGTAGATACCTGTTGGTATGTCGTCTGAAGTTGCAGCTGTTTACCAAAAGAAGTGTCACTTTCTGGTTCCATTACTTTTATGTATTTTTATAGTATTATTGGTATTACCTATATTCATAGTAAACACAGGGAGCACATAATGTTTCGAATTTCAAACATCCTCATGATGTATATCAAAACCGGTTCGCTATTCACGTCAGTATTCAGGTTTTCCTCATTTCAATTGAGTTTTTTTTTATTGATTATAGGTAATTTAATTGCTTTGGGAATATTGACTTTTAGCATGAGCAGCAGATCCCACACAAGATTTGTTTTGTTTATTTCAGAGATCTTCAAGGTCTGTGCTACATCAGTTTGTGCATCAGTATGGCTCTGGGATACTTGTCGCTTGGAGTTCTGCAACTCAGTCCTGGATTCAGAAATGAAGTATGTACGCTTACAGGTAAGCATACAGTTTTAATATTTTAATCTAGTTATTATTACACTGTTCTTTTTTTATTAACTTAGTTAATTTTAAAACCCATTTACAGGATTCATCGTTTACTTTTGGATGATGGCCACTTTCTTTTGGATGAACGTTATCAGCATCAATACTTATCGTTCAATTGAGTAAGTAGATACTTATAAACACGTTACGGGTTTGACAAAGCTGCCTTCATCTACTATATTATAGAAAGGATAATACAAAGGGTTTAAAAAAAAACTTATATGTATACCGAAATTATTAAGTTTCCGTTAAGGAACAAAAGTTCAAATTCATTTATAGGTTTACCAGTACAAGACCTTTATTTAGGTCTCGATTTTTTACCTGTGGTTTGGCTAGCAGGGTCACTACCAACCACGTCGTAACGGGCCAGTCTAATTCCATGTTTTAACAATTACAGTGACCCAACGTATTTAAAGAAGACCGAGCATCAGCAATATGTACGATACAGTCTGTACGCGTGGGGCGGAACTCTTTTGTTCCTCATCATTACTTTGAGCACGAACTTCGCTGAAGGAGACCACTGGAAACCTGGCTTTGGGGAGAAAAACTGCTGGTTCCAAGGTAAAGACATTTAACCTAGAATAGATTAAATTAAAACTCAATATTTTTTCGTAGCATATCTCATACTGATCAACAAGGAAATTGGCGAGCGCTACCTAATCAGATTGCCATTTTTGTGCTTCAATATTGGAATCAATACTAAATACTGATGATATTTTATAATTCCAGGTGACACTGAAACCTGGATATTCTTCTACGGCCCCATAGCGATCCTGATCGCCTGCAACGTGGGCCTGTTCATCGCTTCCTCCGTTATTCTGTGGCGACAGAACAGGAAATACGAAGTCGACAAACTCAACAACCTTAAGCACAAGTATGTATCTCTTGTAAGCGAATAATTCCAGATAAAAAAGAAACCTTTGCCCAGTACACGGCACCTTTCATAAAATCGAACAAATAAGACATAATACTAAAATAAAAAAATACTATACCAACGAGTGTTACAAGGTGTGTATGTTACAACCATATTAATCGGAAACTTTCCACATTGCAGATTCCTACTGTCGCTAAAATTGTTCCTGGTCATGGGTATCTCCTGGGTGTTTGAGATTGCAAGCTTCGCTCACGGCAAATCTACAATTTTATGGTATGTCGGCTTCTATATATTTATTTTTTTACTAATGAAAACCTCGCTTCTACAGACCCCTGACGAATAAACGCGTGTCGCATATTTAAGTAACCGTGAATATTATTCATGCAGGAAAATAATGGACACATTCAACTGCCTGCAAGGAGTCGTGATTTTCGTTCTGCTGGTGGTGCTGAGACGACGCGCTATTCGAGGGTTGGCCAACGAGAACTTCTGTCTACCAATCACGCGGCCGCTGGCTGAAAAACTAAGCCCCCACGACGATGAGGATACCCAACACGTACTCAATGATGATACTATGGAAGTCAGGTTGAATTGATTATAATCTCTACACAGATAAAGCAGTCGTGGTAGAACTTACTTTTGGTAACTTATAAGCCAAAGAGGGCGAACCATTTCTCAAGGTCTCCTCACTGAAATAGATTTATCTGTTAGTTTACATCATTTAACAGATATGATATTTAAAAAGTTGGGAGGGACCTTTAAGGACTTATAATGTAATAGGTAACTTAATATACACTACTGGTCTTAAAACTTTATATTTATAAAAATATAGTGTTTTACAACTACAGACGTCATTATCAAGTTTAGTATTTTAAATGACTTCTGCCTGTTAGGGGTCCAAAAATATACTAACTAAAAGCAACACATAATAAATGTTTTCTTCGCTTATACTTATACCTAAATTAGACTGATCTACATTCGTACCAGAAATAGTTATTTAATAAATAATTTTAATTAAGAGCCACGCACGACACATTTTTAATAATCAATTAATAAATTATTGGTGATGTGATAGGATTTAAAACTTTTATAAATAAAACAATCTCAAAAATAGCATTTGTTTAGATTGGATAAGTATAAAGATTTAAAGTAGGTCCAAAGAATTTATCAATACCATAAGTAAATCTTAGAATAATCCTAAAGATTGTATTTTACATAAAAAGTTAATTTAAGACAAAAAAAAATGCGGTCAATTTTAAAATACGAGAGTTCATGTTGTCGCCGTTCTTCGAGTAGGTACTTATGATTTTTATTGTATTTTATGTTTTAGAACAAACAACATTATGGTACCAGATACTCAGTTTAAAACCACTTAATTTCATTTTGAAAACTAATTAAAAATTAATATCCGATACCTATTGTGTATTTCGAGATTATTTCTATTAAATGTATTTATTGGGATACTTACTATTACTTGTATCTGTGCCATTAATTAAAATAATCTAAGTAATAGTTTAATGTCAGTATAAAATTAAAACATAAGTTTAGCATTTACTTAATGTAAATACTACTTATAAGTATGTAAATTCGTAATATTCTTAAGTATAGAATAATTTGTTCCTATTTTAATAAACTACATTATATTTTTAATGCATGTTGTTTGTAAAACAATTCTTTTTAAAAAGGAATAAATTTGTATGTCGTATTTTTACTTATTTTGTTTTGGCAACCAGCTCATTGATAACTTAAAACTAAATATGAGTATTGATATGATATTATAATGATGATATGGCAAGTTCGATTCTGGAACTGCACTAAAAATCGAGTTAAATAATGTTTACACGTTTTTATTATAATTTGGATTTAGTAAAGTTTGGCTCAAACACGTGGATGCCGAGTTGAAAAATTTAAAAAAACATAGGTAGCTTCCGCTGTCAGTTTCATTTCATTATGTCATTGTCAGTCAACCAAATTCACCTAACTGTCATCAATCTGTCAACTAAAGGCACAAACGGAGTCGAGTTCAATGCAAACAAAAATGCATTTTTATTGGTTTTTCTGAAATGCATGAGGCCTGAGTATAATCTAAAAATGACGAACTTAAGTGTTGTGATATGTGGTAGCGTTTTTTCAAAAATGTTCGTGGTATTAGTGATATTATTGCTTTTACCGTTTACATTGGTCGCGGAAGTTGCCGATGTAGATCTGAACGAGATATCGGAGCAACAAAATGCAGTAAAGATAAACAAATGCTGCGAGGATAACGAGCTTATGGTCGACTCTGTATGCAGATTGGTTGAAAAGTACAATCAAAGTATGTATGCCATGTTGAGTGAAACTCTGTTATGTCTTTGTTGCCGCTTTTTAATTAATGCCTCGAGTTTGCGGTCGCGCTTCGATTAGTCATCATTTTAGAGATGTTGAAAGTGAAAGATGAGGAAAGAGTTTGTTTATTTTGTTCTAGCGTCATGGATACCAAAGTTTAAAACCGTAGAGGGCAAAAATGTGGAAGTAAAGCATTATCGCTTTATTAATGGAATCCCTACATGTGAAACAACTCAACAGTGGACTATAACTTATGTTGAAAAGTCAGAGGATGAGTAAGTAGATAAGCATTACATTTAATAATCAATATTGTATCATGTTCTCTGTTAAAATATATTTGCCTTCTTGATTTAATACTGGGTTGATTTTATACATTGTAGGTTAAACATGCTCCCCGATGGCCGACTTCAGCATTTGATTCATCATAAACATAGCGAAGATAGCATAAATAAGGAGAACAGCAACAACATGTATAGTATACATGAAGTTATTGTTATACCAGAAGTCTTAGAACCAGCATCCTTTATTTATGACCATAATAAATATTGTATGGATAAGGTATGTAAGATTAGAATAAAGCTTATAATTATCTCAAAGCTGTTTCACAAAATCTTGGGAAAAATTGCTTTAATCTTCCTTCAAATTGAGAAACATGTTTAGTAATATGAATTGAAAACATTTTCAGAAATTCGTAAATAGTATGAATGCTACTGGAGTATACGCACTCGTATGTGTACCTGATGTGAAGTTAGACTTGAAAGACACAAGAATATTATTAAAGAAGATTTTAAATCCCATATTTCATGCTATAGCTATAGTGCTCTTTTTGTTAGTAGCCATCATTTACTTTGTGTTACCTACATTGCGAGACTTAGCCGGCAATATCATCACCACCATCAACATTTGTTTGATTGTGAGCCAAGTTGCTGATTTAATCAGGATATTTACTGAATTGAGTAATCATGTCAGCTTTATGATAACTGGTGAGTTCATAATTCTATAAGATATCTTTTGACATCTATTTATGAAATAAGTTCTTTCTTTCTTTCTTTCTTTATCAGCCCATATATGTCCCCACCGAGGGGCACGAGCCTACTCTCATTTCTAAAAAATAAATCCTTTTCAGATATAATTTTGTACATCAGCCTGTTAGGTGCCTTTTTCTGGTTGAATAGTTTTGGCTTCTACATATGGAAAACTTTCAAGTAAGTATGAAATTTATGAATAATATTAACATATTTGTTGAATTAAAACACTTTTTATCTCAAAATCTTAAACTAATTTCAGGTCTAGGAATGTATTCCTTCGAGTGACAGATGTCCGTAAATACTGCTACTACTCCGCAGTGGTGTGGTCTACAGTTATAATCATGGCAGCGCTAGCAATCTGTGCACATTTCTTATTAGATACTGGCACCAACCCTAACAGAAAGATGCTTACACAGTTCTCGTCTTCTATTTTACTAGATGATGTGGAACAGGAGACAATCGGTATGTTATATTTATGAGATTATAAATTTAAAAAATCTAGTTCTAACTAATCTATCTCTTAATTTCCTTGTGATTCTAGGTTGGCTCGGCATTGCAATATTTTTCACTCCTATTGCATTTACGTTCATTTTCAACATATTTTTCTATGTCACAACTTTGAAAGTAATTAAACGAATAAACATTTACGGACGAATCCACTATAAACTTAAAGGATGGTAAGTATCATAAACAAAAGCTTAGTTAGTTTTGAATCAATCAACTTGACTAATTTATTTTATGTTTTCAGCTTTGACCTGTTCCTGCAAATGTTTCTGATTATGACAGTGGCATGGCTATTTCTGCTGCTCTCATGGCTGAATTTCGACGGATTGATATATGCACATATCGTCATAAACCTACTGCAAGCAATACTAATATTTTACATTTGTGTGGTGAGACAATCCCACGTGACTTTCCTGTTACGCAAAAGTTGTTGCTATGCGGAACCTGTACCGACGGGGGATTGGGGTGATGAGATGACGCACATGAATGGTGTCAACTATTAACTAAAGTCCAAATACTCTTAAATAATAAGTCAAAATAAGAATCTCTACATATTAGCAATCACAAATATACCTTCTTCAATCTGATATTCACAGAGGCACGAGTAGAATATTAAATAAGCATTAATATTTATCAGTGTCATATACACTGAATTTCTATGTGAAAGACATGGATATGAATAAATACAAAATATTAATATACAAAATAAAAAATAGGTACGCAACAAAATGTCGTACAAACGAACAGCGTGCCTTCTACAAAGTGTCTTATTAATATAGTAGGGTCTTTAACAAAGACTTTCTGTTTTTATAAAAATGTTGAAACTAATTTTGTGATAATGATTAATTTGAGTGCTCACGAAGGATACTTAATTATTTTAAAACAATGCACTTGTTTAAATTTTTAAAACACTTATTTTTAAATATTTTATGATGATTGGACAATTTTTGATGCAAAATTTAAAAATAGCTATATGTATATCTATATTTCCGAGTTTTCCAAGGTTATCCTGAGTACTTTAAAAATTATTTTTAATAGTTTTTAGTAAAATTTGTCGGAGAATGACGACATTTTCAGACAGTGTTTCTCGAATTTGATATCCAGTGTTTGGATTTATCGAAAGGCCTTAATAGTCCGTCCTCTTTTAAATATGACTTATAGGCAGCTATAACAAGTGATACTATAAAGACAGAGTAACTAGCTCTCTTAAATTAACAATTTACAATTTTACTGTATTAATACTTACACTATATTTTAAAAATTCATTTTAATACCTACTTATTAAGAACTTGACATAATTATTCCAAATATAGTTTTAAGTTAGTAATCTTATCTAGCAAGTATGTAACAAAACACGCATTTAATTTTGTAACGATTTTATATTTCAGTTTATTTGAATAAAGCTAATAAATTGATGTCTTGAAATTTTATTTGACACCAATTTTATCAGGTCATACAAGTTAATTGTATGACAAATGTATCAAAAGGGAACAAGCTAACTAAACACCTGCCATTTGGGTTGAGAAGAGTGACTGGTGACGACGTATTAACCAAAAGGCACATCTGACAAATAGGTTGAAGACGACGAAATAGCTGGTAAATTACGAATATGATAACAGTAAATAAGACTAACCTGGGAGAAGAGCTGCCCTTCTGTCCGTCGCGAGAGCGGCGCCAGCTGACAGCGAACGACGAGGTGACAGTCATCCATCACGGTGTTGAAGAACCGCCGCGTCGGCAGCAGCGCTTCCAGGTCGATCATCAGCTCTAGGAACCGCTCGCAATATCTGTATACAAATTACCGAGATGAATACCAAGTAGTCGCCTAAATTAAGAAGACAACAGAGTGGCAATGAACCATTATTCACCTGACTTTATAGACGTCAATATCACCATCCTCTGGTATACTTTCTAAGATGTGCATGAACTTGATCATGAGCCTCTGAAGGTACAGCCGTTCCCAATTCAATTTCTCTAATAATTCAGGTTTGTCTTTCTTCTGTATAGCACGCCAATACTTGCGCCATTTTGGTACTGCTTTGAATTCTTGATTTCTTCTTCCTAAAATGTACAAAGAAAATTTAAATCTCGTTAAAGATTAGAAAGAGAATTTATTTTATTAATGGCAATTTTTTGTTTTAGGAAATGTTAATTATATTGAAGCATAAATGTATCAATTTAAAGAGTGGTACTTATCTAGTTACAATACCAACCTTCTTGCAAGCTAATCCACATGCTGAGGGACACCAGCCTCTTAACCTGGTCTCTGCACAGCTGGACCTCCATACTGCCGAAGCAATGGTTCAGGAATAAAAGAAGAGCAGTCTGCTCTCGCATGTTGCGACTGGTGTGGTCATCCGCCACGCTCGCGTGCAAGACTTGCTCGAAGAACGCGGGGAAATGCTCTGGTTTCTTTAGAAATGCCTGTTGAAAATTTAAACTAAATTGGGTTATGACTACAGTGATTCAATTCAGTTTTCATTATTTTTTAAAGTTTTATTTTAAGCATACTCAATAGAAAACAATATTTAACTATACCTGCCAAGCAGGCACGCGCTCCCGAAACTTCTCATTGATCATAACGATGATGGACATCATATGCGCGTGCGACGCCTGGCCGGCTGCGTAGTGGGGCCACAAATAGTTCTCCAAGTACTGACTGAACTCCAGCATCATGATACGACGGACCGCAAAGCTAAAGATTTGGAATACAATTGTGTGAAAGTTTCAAAAATTGTTAGTAAAGTTTTA
Source organism: Anarsia innoxiella (assembly GCA_947563765.1). Taxonomy (NCBI): domain Eukaryota; kingdom Metazoa; phylum Arthropoda; class Insecta; order Lepidoptera; family Gelechiidae; genus Anarsia; species Anarsia innoxiella. The sequence continues at coordinate 4,053,006 of OX387408.1, forward strand.
AAATTATGTTTCAAGCCAGTAGCTAATGTACATGTAAGATTCGCAAGAAATGTAGTGGTATACAAAGTGCTGTAAACTTTTAATTTTGAACTTTAGAAGTAAGTAAAGTTGTCAGCTCTAGTATAGCAAGAAGTTTTTCATTACTACTATAGAATACAAAATAGTATGTAGCACTAAACTTTAAATACCTGTATTTTCAAAAAAAAATTTTTGTACATTATTCTTATCCTCTACTTAACAACTTATTTTTAAAATTATTTTCCATCAAAATTCAATTAAAAATAAACATTAAAACATGACCATAAAATTAAAAAGTAAATCAAATCACTGCAGACCACTTTGCAAAATGGCAAATTTAAAACTAAAATAGGTCGTTGCACTGAATCTATGAGGCCATTGACCCTGGGTCATTCATTTGTTTTGAATCAGTTAGGCTAAGGGAGCCTTGAATTGAAAGTAAAAGTGTGATTGTGTAATTGATATTTTGTTATACTTACTTATTAGCAAGAATTTCTGTTTGGTAAATAGATTCCACAATAGAAGCATCATAAGGTAGGTGGTTGTCCTTAGTTTGTGGTGACCAGTACTGGTTGGCTAGCTGGAACCAATGCAACCATGTTGATTTGTATACCAATTCAATATGGAGTGTTACATAGATTTGGATAGTGCTTGTAGATATAATACCAGTAGGCTGCTTGTAAATATAAATAATTTACAGGGCTCTGAATTGTAGCCAACATGAACTTTGTTTAATTTGCTTCTTACATGTAAAAGCCATCTTGTAAATACCTTGCCCACCTTAAGTACCAAAGGGGTCTCTCCTGATACACTTTCATTAGCATTTGTAAAACAAGCAAATGTATCAGTAAAACTATGCAAAAATGGTACAAGTAACTAATACAATTTAATAATGGCAAAACTATGATACATACATACTATACATTTAAATAATACCATAGGTACTTTTATGAATACTTTTATAATAATTAGGTATTTTAGTCTGTCCCGTGGTACTTGATATTTGTATAAGTAATCAAAAGCACAATCAACTGAAATAGATTATTTTATTCATTTTTAATATTCATACACTATTCCTGCAAAATTATAATTTCCAGAATTGGACTTAGATAAATAAATTATTTAATAAATGTAGGCAGGCAGTTACTTTAATCAACAAGATTTCTTCTTCTAGTGTTATATTAACTGCACTTAGTTTCTGCTTCTGCATTTTTGTTCAGATCTTATATCTTATATATATATTTTGTGCTTAGTTGAAATTCTATTTAAATACTATTATTGACAATATTTTAACAATTCTTTATTTATAATAATTACGCCTGAAACAGCCATAATAGGTTATAATTTCGATACAACAAATATTGCAACAGAAAACGTTTCGCTGTAGATATGAAAAAAAAACCTGTTTCCAGCAATAAATAATCGTCATATAAATTGGAGTTAGCACATTATCTTTTGAAAAATGAAAGAATTTCAGTAGCATTTCAACATTAGTTGCAATAACCTCACTTTTAGTACTTACCAGCGTAATTCTATCAGCATTGATCTGAGATAGAGTCGGTAGTGGTATTTTAGGCTTCTCACCGGGTGGAGCAGTATCTGCTTTCATTTTAAGTAATTGAAATTAAGTATTATTCGATACAAACATGAAAATATACAAATTGTATATCAACAACAAAACGTCATCTCAAGTCGGCGCGGGGGCGGGCGGCGTACTGTCAAACAAAATGGAATTCGTTCAGAAAAATTACAACACATGTTTCGTTCAGAAAACAGATAACAGGGGAAATTAAATCAACAGCCTATTTATTTTACCTTTCTACATTATAATTTGTCTGGGTTTCAGGTGCCAAAGATGATGTTTGACCCGCCGGATTATCCTTACAAGGATTTATCCGATACTCTTAGAGATCACTACGACCCAGATGATCTTTTGCTAAATGGACCTTCTCCAACAGATTCTGGGGCTAGCACGGGCCTAGCCGAAATTACAGAGCAAATGATAAACAGTGTCGAAAATCAGCTCTCATTTAATTCCAATGACTCAGGACGGTTTTTCAATGTTGAAAATACTCAATATTTAGAAAATACGATCAGTAATACCAACATACAAAACACTGAACTCTATATTGTACAATCTCCTGATAATATATTTAATTACGAACCTACTCTGTTAGATGAAAATACAATAAATCAATTTTTGTTACCGCTGAAAAATTCTGGAGAAAATAATAACAAGGTACCTACCTTTTACATTTAATTGAAGGTACCTACTCAATCTATCTATGTTGTCACATTTTCCCATCAATTTTATTTTAAGTAGGTACATAAATAATCAAAAAAATAGTCGCCGAATGTTTTATTTATTTCTTCATGATCTCTTCATTTGCTGTTTCGTATAACGTCTATACCTATTTAAATTATTAAAATTAATTTGAAAACATACTTTCAGGACTCTGAAAACAATGGACCGGATCTGTTAGCTCTACATTCGTGTGTCATTTGCCACGATATTTTTACAACTGACGCAGACCTACTCGATCACACAATATTAGTGCATGCTTCAGTCAGCCCAACGGATAATGACCAAAACATTATAAGTAGAGAAGAGACAACACAGCCTGAGGGTAAGTTACATTCCTACACCTGTCATTACTTAGGTCTTAACGAATTAAACCTAGATCTAAGTAGGTACCTAAATTGAATGCATTAAGATAGGTAAAGTACACCTTTCATTCGAAGTACCTAAGTACTGAGGCGTCTGTAATTTTTCAGTGTCGAGTTCATCGGCCCCCGATTTCGAGGCGGAGTGGCTCGTATGCTCCGTCTGCCAGAGAGTTTTATCTACAGCGTTAGAAATAGAGCCAAGTGGTAAAATTTTCTTTTACTTAAATTAATATTGTCGTAGGTATACATAGTTAAGATTATATAATCCTGCTGGTAGATAAGCAGGTACCTATTCATAAAATTATGTTTTCCTACAAAATAATATATTTTGGTACTTACATTATCTATATAATTACGAACTAGGTACTTATGGTCAAATTATGTATTATTACTTATTTATTACCTACAGTTAAATAGACTTATAGATACCTAAGTAGTTTTAATTTCAAATTACTTTTTTCAAGTAGAGCCTAACGGCCGTTTTATATTAGGTACCTACATACATTTAAATTTTTCAGAACAACTGTGTTGCAATGATGCAAGCGGCAAAAGCAACGTTTCACACAAGAAACTGCACACCATGTATGTGTGTGACTTTTGCAGCGGACTCTTCGCCGATGGAGAGGCGCTTGACAGACATCGACTCAACTGTTACGGCCCTGAACAACCTAACTCCTATTCTGAACAAATGGTTAGATTATTTTCTATTTTCAGCAGTTATTATGTTAGGTAATACTTTAAATAATATCAATAAACTTAGTTCTATGATAATTCGCCATCAATACTTTGTCCTAGGAGGGGGAGGGGAACTATCGATGATATGGTTAGCTTAAAATTATTTCGGGACAGTCTTGACTGTCTGGTCTCATCATTGGGCTATTTAGCCTAATGGGCTATTTAATAGGCTATTTAAACAAACCATTTGGTTTGTTTTAATTCCTTGTAAACCTAGATGCAAAAAATACTTAAAACTAAATTTTATCTACCTACTTATGGTTGTAAGGTTCAGAGTTCATTGGAATCAAGCAGCATTAGCAGTCCTACGATGCAGTTCACATGCGATTCTTGCGGCAAACAGTTGGGGTCTGGTGAAGAGTTGAAGGCGCATAAAGTGGATTGCGGTCAAGTGCGGCCAGGCCCTAGGAGAGGCGAAAGGAAGGCGTACTCTACGAGCAATAGCAATAAGATGTGGAATTGCGGATCTTGTAATCAACTGTTTGCTACTGCTAGGTAAGTCAGCTTATTATAATTCACTTGTGATTTTTAGTTGCTAGGCTAGACCATTTGCGCCAATAACCTTCGAAAGATCAGCAGTGCCAATAATACCGTTATTTCCCAAAGCTTATTCCATCTTGCGAATCTAACATTATGAATTACTAAAGTATGCGCCTCGCTCTTACGTGACTATACATTAGTTAACGTGAATAAAAGTACATTTGACGTTGTCTATGAACTAGAGAGCTGTACCGCCACAAGCGCGGCGAGGACCGCCCGCCCGGCGCCCCGCTCATGGCGTACGTGTGTGAGGAATGCGACAAGGTTCTCGGCAGCATGTGCGCCTTGCATACCCATAAAAAGATGCACAAAGTTACTAAGCCGGTAAGCCTTTGTACTAAGTAGTACCTAACTTTCAAGCTAGACTTAGATAAATTCACATTTCGAATTCATTCTTTCTACACATAACAACATGAGTGAGTAGGTATATAAAAAATCTAAAGTAAACATAATAAAAAGACATCCTAGCTAACTTAGGCCACGATTGTGAGAAAGTTTAACGCATTCAGTTGGTTAATCCTGGCGAGCAGTCGAACTGCATGGATTAAATGAAGAGAGGGCTTTGTTCAACAGTAAGACATGACAGGGTAGCTGTATCTATTATTGAAACAGATAGAAGGAATTGATACAACTATAATCAAATAATTTACTTTATTTTAAATTGAAATATTGTCATGCTTGGACAGAGCTACTATTACCGCTTACCATTTCTGTGACATATCACCCATGTTACCCAGGGTTACCCATGCCGTGTCTGCGGACGACGTTTCAACCAATCAGGACATTTGGCTATCCACATGCGTATGCACACTGGAGAGAGACCATATCCATGCGATCTATGTCCTAAAGCTTTCAAAGTCAAGGTAAGTTATTTGGTCACCTGTATAATTAAATACTATTTACGTATAAGATTACGAAAATACTTGTAGCCAGCCCAAGACAATAACACATACCAATATGGTAAAGTAAGTATGTAGCAAGCCAATGACAATTCTAAAAGTTTTTAAGCGGGAGTAATACTTTTATATTATGTTTACTTATTTATTATTTCTAACTTCTTACCTATAAACTTGTACCTGAGTTTCTCACAGGATTGCAGTAGCTTGGATATAACTATAGTAATCAGTCCATTCTATCGCGACCCGCGGAGTGGCACCCATAAAACTATCTATTGCTTTAACTTGCATAAAAAACTTGAGAAAAAACCTGCTCGTAAGAAACGCGCAATTTACCACCAGCTATAAAGTGGGGTTTCTCAGGAGTTTCCCGCGCCACTCGATCGTAATTAAAACTGAGCGCTGTTTTTGTTTTAAACTAAAGGGTATTTGAACAAAGGTATATCTTTGAAAAGAAAGGACGATAAGTAGGTAGAGTAAATTAGTTGTGTCCGAGTTTTGGTTCGGAGTTAATGACAAATTTTAATTCCTAATGACATAAACTCAGCAGATGACCATTATTGGCCATTAAGGGGCCATTATTGGAACATACTAACTTAATGCAAAGCAAATACCTAATTGGTGTTGTCAATTTTGAAAAACCTATCCAAAAGCACCAAACCCTTAGCTCAGCAGAGGTGTTCAGAAGTATGTAACCCACATCGGCGCATATAAATGTGTCAGGTGGAGCGCGACGACCACCGTCGCACGCACACGGGCGAGCGACCCTTCGCCTGCGCCGCCTGCCCCAAGACGTTCACCGCCGCCGCACGGTTGCGTGAGCACGCGCGCATTCACACCGACCAGAGGTATGCTATGCACTTACTTCAGACCAGACGAGTTCGAATCATACAACTAGAAGTAACAGATAGTTGCTATAAGAGAGAAGTTGCATTACAGTCAATGCTTCATTAAACCCTAGTGGACCCTTTCGTAGTCGAAAATCGACGTAGTTAGAAGACAAAAAACGCCTGACTACCCTTAATGTGGTCTACGTTTTACAATCTTCAGTAACTAGCTCTACATTAAAATTATAAAAATTACAATTTGATAAACACAGACTTTTGTCAAGACATCCCCCTCTTTAAAAAGCTATGTAACTCTCTGCACTCAAGGCATTTCAGCTCATTAAAGAAGTGTTGCAGACCTAGCAACCCAGCATAGTGCAAGTCTAGTTAGTCAAACCTTAAATTCTCGACAGTCTCTACAAAATAAGTATTTAATTTTGTTTACATTATAAAAATCAAAGCTTTTAGAAAAGACCTCTATTACTAGAATGTCAAATACAGCGTAAATATCAAGCCAATTAAACAACTCCATCTCACATAGAGTCAGAATAAACCAGCAGCGTGGACATCCCGTATCTTGGAAGGAGATTAGATAATACCTAGCTGCCGCGCGGTGCGGTGTACCAATCAGTCTGATTAGAAAGACAACAGTCGAGATTTGCTTAAGTAAGAATGATTACGTCATCGAGATAAGAGTTGCCTTTGAAAGTTAACTTCTTTTAAATGTATATGGACGAAAAGACCTTACTTTCACATCCTAACCAGTATTCCCGTTTGTTGGATACGAAGTTTTAATATAAAAAGTATAGGTATATACCTATTATAGTCCTATAGAACTTTGCATGTAAATATTTTTTTTTTAAAAACATGTAGAGTCAGTACCCTAACTTCTAAACGAGAGGCACTAAACTTATTTTTAGCCGACTCAATTATAGTCCATATAAATATGAGCACTAGGTATATCAGTGTAGGCACTTACGTATGCACACAAATTTTAAAAAAGTTCCATATCTTCTTTTGTTTTAAGTTAAACCAATACGTGAACTCTCTGTTTACTGTAGTAAGCTGTTGTGTTGTCGAAATACCAAGTAGGTATGAGTACTTAGTTACACTGATATTGCATAAGGAATTCGTTAGAAACCATCGTCGTTACTTTGTAACCTGCTAAGTTCGTATTAAACACGTCTCACTTCTTCTGACTGACTAAGTGACTGGGTGCACACATAGGAATATATTCAGGAAGAATTTTCGGTTTCAGTACCTTACTCATTGACTCTACCTTGAACAAAGCACTACGTATAGGTACTTAGAAACCTACTTTGTACCCAATAGTATCAGATGTAGCGTACTTTTAAAGCAAATAGGTATTGTACATATATTATGTGCGTATTTCCCTTTGAAAATATTATCTTATTTTTAATGGAAATAATCAAATGATAAAAAAACACTCGTCATGATTACAGTAATATGTACCTACAGTAGAGCGCCATCACAGCTGTAGTTCTCCAAGTTTCGGAGAGATGGCGCCGCTAACACTAAATTAGAATTACAAATCTCAGTTGGAACCTTGGCATTCTTAACATTTGGTTTCGCCTATATGTATTGTTGTATCGGATTTATACGCTAAAACAACTAAGTAGTTATATGCAAATTAACAACTTTTCTCTCATGCTACTAAAAGAAGAAAATACTTAAGTACATAATAAAATTATTAATGACGAAATTTATTGTCATAATACCCTAATTCATGATAGCTAGAAATCTGAAATAAAAAAATTAGTATACCCTTTCAAAAGTAATGTAGAGTTTCTGTTTGAGAACCGATTTGCATAAAATATATTTTTTAAATAAAAGCAACCTGCCCAGCGCGGCGGCTTTAAAATCATTACGAATCTACTTTATACCGCGGCGAGTGTCGACCGGTTCCCACACTGGACTCTATACGAGAAGATCATGCAGGATACTTTCATGTCCTATTATTGGATTGATATCCTGTATTCTTATAATATTCTACTCTATAATATTTTTATGTCCTAGTTCTAATGTATTAGGTACCTACATAGTATCCATAAATTATAGCCAATTTTTGCGAACCTGATTTTTTTTTGGTATTAATATTAGTACTTAATGAAACTCCATTTGGCACGAGCCTACTCTCGTACGAGAGTGTTTAGGTAGGTCATAATCCACCAAGCTGGCTCATAGTTTAAGGAAAAAACATTTTAACTTTCAGATAGATTCTGAAATGTTATTGTAAAAAGTACAAAACCCACTAGTGCAAATATAGCTAATTACTAGAACAATATGCCATTTGTTTAAAATATTCCTCATAGAAGTATTCTAAGCGGAGTATTCACAGCGGACGTTATGCTATACAAGCGCGGTAATGCAAAACAAACGTGAACTATGTCGTTTAGATTCACACTGTACATCTATATCAATCTACAGAGGCATGTGATTACCTATTGAGTATGTCAAATACTACTAGCTGTTATCCAAAGTATTTAAAGTATGGTATCCTATGTACATTAAAGTGAGATAAATAAGTATTCTTAGCTATTATTTCCGGCTACTTACTTTCTTTGTGTCAAACTACCTAAATAAATAATTTCTTTTAATCAGGAGCCAATTTTCCTTGTGAGTGCCTAGGGTAGGTACTTCTTAAGGTCATCATGCTTAAAGCTTTAATCTGGTTTCAAGGAATAATTCAGGCAATTTTTCAGATTGATACCAGAAAAAGGCGATTGGTTTTATAACGGATGTTGTGTACCCTGTGTAAGGTATATGGTATTTCCGCAGGCCTTACCAATGTGATATCTGCGGCGCGGCGTTCCGACGGCCGTACGCCCGCACTGTCCACACGCTCATACATACTGGGGAAAAACCACATGAATGCGACGTTTGTGGGACTGCTTTCAGGTAACTACTTACACTATCATACAAAACTCTAACTATTATAAAACAGGATGCTTTAATTAATTATAATACTCGTACTTCTGTAAGAAACGGCTGAATTGTATTTATCTATCTTTTATTTTGACAATATTCATTTAGTGTTTGGGTTCTGAAGTAGCCTAAACATAACTTATGATAACGGATGATTTTATAGTTTTCATGGTTCTCTTACGTGCTTGCTGCAGACGTTCCGGCGATATGTGGAAGCACAAACGCACCCTCCACGGGATCCAGACGAGCGCTGACTAGCGGACTGACTCATCGACCAAACTGTGAGAATTATTTTATCCATTCTTTTTCTATACATATAGTGTAATATATAAGAAAAGCTTGCCGGATATGGAATCTATTCAAACGCCACATGCAATAAGAAATTGCTGATTAAATTGCTATTTTTACGCAGTCATTCTCTTTTTCCTTTTAGTTTGGGCAAAGCTTAGGCTTCAGGGAACATACCTACCTGCCATTACACAAAAATAACATAACACAAATCGATACAATTTATTTATCCATTCATTGCTCATTATACAGATATTTTAAAAATCTAGTTGTTAAGGGTTAAAGAGCTTATAACTAGGTTTTCTCCCTACCATCATTATCGTATGGAGACGTCCTATTCCGTTTGAAGTGTGCGCTTCCTCTATTGAGCTATGTGGTGATAGTCCGTGGCTTACAAACTTTTGCTGTGAAGTGTAACCTTTATACTACTTATGACCTACTGCTTTGATGTAATACCTATCCATCTAAATATGTGCGCTGTTTTTCTTTTACACTAACATTACTAATACTTTTAATATAATACATACATTACAAACACAACTACTTTGATATATCTTTAATAACTTTCTAAAACATTTCTTTAAAATTTAACCTTCGTACTTCTCGTAAAGTTAAGTTCAATTCTGAGAGCAGTGTTGATGTTTACAATTTCTTGTTTTTGCTGAAGATCTTTAAAAAAAGAATAATTCTTTTTTAAATTTAATTAACATTTGCTGAAATCATTTACCCAAAGAGCATTTACCTACTACCTACAAGATTTTCTTTTAACTATTTAAAAAAATTAAATCCCGTTGATGTCTTTTATATGTAAGTATGAAATATTTTTCCATAGAAAAGATTTCAACGGGGTCTAATAATATTTGATCATCAAAATTCGAACACCTTAACACAATTAAGTAGGTCTTTATTATTTATTTTTATATTTTTGAGTATTTAGGTAAGTTTTAAAATATATTTTGATCTTTTTTATCCATATTCAAAAACAAATAACCAGTAAACTAAAAATATTACCTAATTGTTCGATATTTTCAAATTTTACGTATTGATAATGATGATTAATTAAACTTATTGAACACGTCTTAAAACTCAGTTTCCCTGTGATTGAAGCCTGGTTAGTGACATCAGGGTCCCCTCGCGTATGACTCACTTGCTGCCAGTATCCGTTATTCGTAGAATGGTTGTACAGTACAATACTGCGCGGGTATGACTTGTACGTTATAAGGAATTAGTTGTCGTTTTAATGATAATTTGGTACCTTATTTCTATAAATGAAAACGATTGTAAAAACTTTTTGGCAACAAAGCCATGCTTTACCAAAACCATCGCTGGTTCGTACAGGAAAATCATATTTATCCTTGTATGCTACGAGTGTGTTTATATGTATATAAATTTAGCTTTATAAGATGTGGTTCAGTCGCTTACATAGCCATGCCTACTTCTACTTTAGTTTGATGATCGAAAGTTTTTACTTTAAGTATAGCATAATATTACGTTCATTCATACTACAGACGTAACTCTTCTTCGCGAATGATGAGAAAAGTTCTCAATATTTTAGATACCAATACTTGAATTATTTATTATGTGGTTTGTATTTTTGTGGTCGTTGTCTTGGAAGGGATTTAATTCTCCAAATGAAAGTCTAAGATTCATCAACAGTAAATATTTATTATAAAAATTGCTCTTATAGCCACATTTCTGTTACTATAATATATATAATATTTATGTTCATTCTTTGTGCCATTGTTTCACAAAATTATTCCTGTTCTTGTTATTTTCGACACAATAGCTTAAACAATAATATATTACAATTATATAAGCTATCATAAGAACATTGAAGAGTCGCGTCCCGAGTCCGGAGCACATGTAACATGAGGAACGTTTAACAATTCGATGTGTGAGTGAGCGCCTCGCGACACCGGTGTCTGCTCCTCAATGTTCTCATCATAGTTTGTTCTTATACACAAATGTTCAATAAATCCTGTCATTTTTGGTAACCAATGGCAATGAAAAACACTAAGGAATTACACTTACATAATGTAATTTTAAAGTTACGTATGAATTCGTCGCGAACTTTTCTTTGAAAAGCTCGCGGCTTGACGAGACGGATATACAAGGGATCTACTGGGATAACAATTATTGCTGAGGTCACAACACTTCCGCAGGGTCAAACCGCGGCTCAAGGCTTAGGGTCAAAGAATATGGCAAGTCACAGTCGAGTAACAACACAAACAGTCATATCCAAGAGTATTCATAATTAAATTAGTGCCCACCACTAACGATCTATACAATTTTTACACTGAAGACATGAAAATACAATTTAAAGACGTAAAAGCTGGTGAGCGTGGTCACATTTATGTATATTTAGACAATTTGTACAAGTATCTGACTATTTTACGAAAATGACAGGATAGAAGGGTCTTTTGTACATAGTTGCAAGCAATTGCTGAGCTCCATACGACTCACACGCATTCTGGTAACAAATACATCCATTATCGCCGTTGATGAAATTCATAGACAACAATATATTATTTAAGTACACTAAAGAAAACTTTAATAGTGTCAACATAATGCGTGTCAGAAATATGGAAAGCTAATCCGAATCGTGAGTACAAAATGTGTAGTAGTAAATATTTTAATATACGCCGAACATTCGCCGACTAGTCGCTAAATTACTTAAGTAAACCATCACAACCAACCATACGGACATGTATAACAAAATACCTAATAAAAGTTAAACCATAAAATAAAGATTGAGCTGAATCCAAACAATATACGAGTTTACAACTCAAATTACTAACTAAACGTTGTTCGCGTAGGTATTATTATAGTCTGTACTGGCAATAATTTATAATTTTGTGACATCTTATCTTATAATGCATTATAATATGTAACTCGTAAATCTGCATGTACTTGAGTGTTTGGACAGATTAGAGGTGGTGGATAGAATGCGCCGGCGTCGCCGTCGACGCCGGACCAGTGAGGAGCGGCTACTCACATCGACATCCATTAGGTATATAAAATTATTACTTTACATCATATTTACAGTGGCCACGTGTCACCGCGCCATAATGCCCAACTCCGTATATAATATGTACACTAAATTTAAGAACATAGTTTTCTCTCATTAGCTACCGAATCACAATTCAAATATTAGAGTAATTGACAACGGTGGACAAACATGCCGGAGCACTAATGCATCTTACTTTATTGAAATTTGTACTTTGCTCTATTAAAAGTCGTGCTAGATAGGTATGTTTGGTCCATGCAGTCCCAATTCCAAGATTCCCGCAGTCGGGGGCGGCGCCTCGTGTCGGGACTCGGTCCAACGGGCGGCGCTCGTCACTGCCGGACGACAACGCAAATATTCAGGCATCTACCTGACCTCGTCATAAAGTCGGCAGTAGTAACGAGAGAGCCCGCTGGATACCGGTGTGACGCAGTCTCACCGCAAATCCCTAACGGCTTGCCGCGCTCCATTCGACCACGCGAGGAGCTCATAACCCGGTGGTACCGATGAGCGAACATTTTATTATTGCGCTACCGAAAGATGATTTCTGCTTCATCTGTCTGTATAATAAATTCATCACATTGACTAGATCTCTCAATCAGTTACAGCGGGTTATGATATATTGCATCAATTCAAAAGTTAATGACTCAACTTTTAATGCGTTATTAACTAAAGAGGGTTGTCCAATTCCATCTATGCGGATGCACAAGTTTAGCGAGAAATACATTTAGGTATGTTTGAGTTTCAAATGTCTTCCAATAATAACAGATTCAGTATAAAACTATATTAAACTCAATTAACTTCCACTAGATATTTAGTTTTAGTTTAGTTTAGTTCATTATAATTTATTAGGAACTGTAAATTCACGGTAAATTTACAAAATACATGAATGCAGAAAAACATTTTATGAGAAGAATGGTTAGTTTTATCTATTTTGAAATAGCTAAAGAGATACTTAACACTAAATATTGAGTAAAATGAGCGTTTTACTGAAAGACACCTGAAAAACATTCACTTACAGAGTTCTATTAAGCAATTCCAATGCAAGGATTAAGTACATCACTAGAGTGATCAGTCGTGTTACAAATTCCAATGAATCAAATGCTAGGGAACTTTCATATTAGTCACGGTTGGTAAGGCTATGTAATTGACATCCAGTTGCGACGCGACCACGACGGTGGACTGGTGGATGCAAAAATATGAAAGCTCACACATTAAGTACTTATAAACTCTATAGGTTTTTTGTTCGAGATTGTTCAAGAGAACTATCAGCGCAGGCGCAGTGCGTGCGATATTCAGAGATCGGCACAATGTCCACACATTATTAGTCGTTTATGTACTTTATGAGATCTTTTCGTGAGAGGTGTGCTCTTTCAATTTAGTAATATAACTATAGTAACTTAGAATATTAGCGGAGGTAAACTTCTTAGAAATGTATTGAAATTACGAGTAAAAGATCACACTTCCACGAATGGGATGTCCGTCAATAAACATTTACCCACTCAGAGTCACGCTCGTTGTTCTGATACTAAGAATGAAAATAGCAAGACAGAAATAATTTCAAACTATCACTTTTCTTCTCAACGAAACAATAAATATAGTATTTTACCTAATTAATTAATTACACAATAATTTCAACAAAATTTCAAACACCTGAGTTTTAATTTAAACGATAATAACGTCATTAGCTAAGTCACTCCCAGTTTCGGTTTGGAATTCACTTAAAGAAATAAAACTATCAAAAATAACTCGGCTCGCATATAAGTCCTGCGTCACGTCCGAAGCTAGCACCGTCCCTTTAGCAATTACATAATACTAACTACTGACTGCGTGTAGCGTCGCACCGCTGCCGGGCCGCGGCCGGCCGGGGCGCGCGCCCGACTAGAAGAGCCGCGCGGCCGCTGCTAGAGCCGTGCCGCGCGGCACCGCCTCACCTGGCGGCGCGGGCCGCAGGCGTATCACAGGCGCTCAGGGGGGCGCGGGCGACTCCTGCCCGCGCGTCAAGCACTAACTCGTCGGCACCAGCAGCCGCACAAAGCTGTCCTCGCTCCAGCCCCAATCGTCGGGCCACGTATCTTCGGGAGGGTCTAACGCCGATCGAGACGAGAGACTTAGTACAGAGCCCCAGTCTATCGTGCGCTGCTCTTCGTCGCCATAGCCGGAATCGCGGTCCGGCGCGGGCGGCGCAGGAAAGGGGGTGGCGCGGCCGGCGGCGGGGTCCCGCGCCGACAGCAGCTCGCAGCGCGCTGCACCGCCCGCGCTGGCTACGCACGCTGGCTCGAACGGCGCTTCCTCCACGCTTTCGCGCTCCATCTCTCGCTCGATGCCACGTAAGGTATTGCACACTAACACTGATCGCCGTAGCGACGGGTCCGCAGTTTGGCGAAATCGCGCTAACTTCAATGCACATAAGTTCATCATTTTGAGTCTTCTCTCGCGATAACAACGGCGAGACGCGCAGCGACCGGCCGCACGGCCATCGCAACAGGCGCGAGCCGCAGCACCACCCAGTTCCAGGTAGGACTTGCCGTTCTCGGCACGGATGGTGTCGTGCGCGCCGCACCAGCCGCCGCACCACCGTCGGCGGCACGCGCGCCGCTCCTCGTCCTCGGCGCGCCAGCAGTCTCCGCCGCCCGCGCCGGCGGCCACCGCCTCGAGCCTGGCTATTGAGTCTTCCCAGCGTGCGACTTTGCCGCCGCTCTCGCACGGGGAGCCGGCGCGCCGCTTGGCGCCGCACCCGCCGCCCGAGCCCTGCAATGCCACAAAAATTATCCGTTAGTATGATAATGGTTCCATGTTGGCGACTATAATTTCATGCCGCAACTTCGAGGCCGGCACGAGGTCGTGTCACTTTGCCTGCCTCGACTGTCGACACAGCCAACTTGAGCTATTGTTTGTGGGGCGATCGACCATTACTTAAGCTAGATTATCTATAAAATTCTAAATAAATGTAAGTGTAGGTAAACTCAAAACCAAGTCAATATACTCGTTATTAAAATATAGGTATTCGTAATTAGCGATTTGGATTTAGGTAACTATAGTATGGGTATTAATAAAATAAAACTAGGTTCAAAATAATGAAAGATATCAGGCACAATCACAATGGCGTGTGGGTTCGAACGAAATAGGTATGAGTATTAAGATTGGTATGAAACGTGACGGCGACGGCGGCGCAGCGCCGGAGAGCCCGATGAAAGTACCGTAAGCGCACGCACCTTCCGCAACTGACATCCATCACCCATTCCGAAAATGAAGTTTTTTTACAAGGTACATGTTTCAGACATTAGTTGTTAGCATAAGCAGATAGATCCTTTGGTACTCTATAAAGTCGCCGCCAGATGCCCGTTCACTTGAATAACGACGTCACCAATGAAGTAGTATATCGGGTCCCAAAGGGAGCAGCAGCCTATCGTACGGGCGGCATATGACGCGTACCTGGCTAAACGCTGAGCGAGGCGCTCTATTGTGCCTGCTCCGACCCTTCTGAGTTTTTTTGGGACACAATGCTAACCCGGGGCGCAGCCCCTCGCTGGGACCGTTCAGGTAGAGACATCCGTGCTCAGTTATACAGCTACGGGATTTACCGTCATAGCTGCCCTGCATTCTTTACTCAGAAGTTGCGAAAAATATAGTAAGCTTAAAAAAATAATGATGATGATAATAATTTAAAAATGTTTTTCTTCCTGTGAATTACAGATAGTATGTGTCTTCCTTTAGATGTAAAGTAGAATTGCTTGACCAGTTAGGGACAGAAGCAATTTTATAAAGTTAAAAGACAAGTTAAGTACATACATTTGAGTATGCAGCCTGCATTCTGCAGCTTTAAAAATAAAATAGTTACAGGCGAAGTCCAGCAGGCGCGGGCAGATGCTCCTGCACCTGCCGCGACAATTAGACGGCACACGTCGCGTCAAAACTAGCTATCACTACCCAGTACGTATTAGGTAGGTAGTAGACTTCTTATAATAAACGCATCTTGTAGTTATACAGTCGGAATCTCCGAATAACAAAGTTAATAAAACATTCATACAAACTATATAGGTACCTATGTATATATCTAAAACTTTCAAGTTTAGATGCGTAATTCCAAAGCTACAATTTGAAATACTAGGTACTAGGTATCACAATGAGATTGTTGCAGGCGATTTTAAGTTTTTTTTTTTCACCGAGGGATTGTACCTAGTAGGTAAAGCAGCAAGAATCATGGGACAAAGAGTCGTTGGAGCGAAGCGCCCCGCCGCGCGCCGCCGACACTGTTGTTGCCGTTGACTCAGCGCGACCACTCATCGCAACGCTGCAAATAATCACTTTGCGTCACCCTTTTATCGCTGCGCGGAAAATATTGTGCTCCTCCACTGCTCCTCCTTTGTAACTTTTCTGATTCTCTAGTCAACACCATCATAGCATTTACCAATCAATTTAATCTATTAAAAGACTAGAAGTAGGGGTACTTCGCACTCTAAATGTAGAAAATTAGGTACTTAGTTTAGACAATTTCACGAAGTTCCATCATAGTCATATTGCTATCACGCGGCAAGCGAGCGGTCTTGTATTTGAGTATGTAGCAGCGTGCCGTCGTCGCCAGCGCTGGCGCTCATGAAAATAAATTTAGTAAATGACGTTGGCATTCGACGTTGCCGCTTTGTGCCCCAGGAACGCAACTGCGCGACGTTGCCGCTCCGCTCGCTCTTTCTAATCTTGTCGTAAAGTTCTTTTTCTGATGCGCAGCGCGTCGCTCGTTCTCTCTGCGCTCGAAACTTGGAAACGTCTGACGTTTATTTTATCGCCAGTCTCGGATATGTGGCATTTTATAACCGTACCGCTTCGTTATAGCGGAGAGGAAAGGAGTTACTGCTTATTCAAAATTACTAACATAAAGAATTCTCTTGCATTTTCACAGTGCAGACACGCCGCCGGTACTCGTATGGCCAGCACAGCGTCGCAATAATAGCTTCTCTCGCTTGAGACGGTAGGAAAAGTTCGTTCGGCGAGGCGAGTCGAACGGAGACTTTCTATGGCATTGTAGAGCCAGAATAGATGGCGGCGGCATTGCTTCACACAGCGCGCCATGTCAGCCGGACGAGAGTGGGGCGGGTAGCGGCGGCGGTGCGGGGCGCACGTAGCGCGATTGTGTGCGCGTGCACGTGCAGCAGCTCGCCGCACACACGCGCACATATAATAACATCGCGTAGCGGCCGTCCGCTTCTATCTAGCTAGCATAGCGCTACAGCTACCTACGCCCGAGCGCCCGACACCGACGACCGACCGACGGCGACGACGACATTCGTTTTATGCCTATTATAGACAACGTAAAACGGGGTAGCGTAGCTAGCATAGGGTGGGCAATAGCGGGTACGAGGCACCTAGCTTAGCTCTACATTATTATGCCCGGGATACACGACACTAAAATGCAAGTACCTAAGTAGTAGAATTTATCAATACAATTTTCCTATTTTCAGTAAGTACCTAATAGACACATTTATTTTGGTGTACTACTTAGGTATTTCTTAAAAATATAAGCCAGTAACCTCAATGGGAGTTGCCAGATAATGCATCAGAAATACAATTTATTCATAATAACCAACTTAAAGTTATGATAATCGAAGTAAACTCTACACGTCTCTACATTAATCTATTAGAAGATACAAGTAGTTTCATTTCATTCGCAATTTTTCCCAACCATTTTGACGAGAATGATTTTCTTTAATATCTAAAACTTGCCATTGACTGACCGATAAGCATAAACACTCTTTTTTTGTGAATAGAGCCGTAATCATAGCTCGGCAATAGCTCGGTAATTTCATTCATCCTTGCAATGGTCTGCTGTGGTGCGGTCTTGTTAGCTGGATTGTTTACTGAGCACAGATTAGCGATCTGCCCGATTCCGGTATTACCTGACTCTTTCTGTTTCCAATGACTTTTTTGTTCCGCTGTTTCTTGCACCTTCTAAGAGCATCTTTTAAGAGATCCAGTTTTTTAAGACTTTATTACAATAGATAGGTAGAGCATCCAGTGCCTTTTATTTGAAAATATGTAGGTATCTACTTAGTTATTAAAATGCAGGCAAGTGCTTTTCTTGCTTTACGTTAGAACCTACTATTTATTATACTGTGGCATTGATTTGAATGTCATTGTTTAATGTTTATGTACCGATACGTGATATTAACTTGCGGTTCTTTTATGGCAGTTTCCCTGCTAGGTATTTTAGATTTATTTAGGTATTTAATTGCCCTCTGTAACTGTCGTCGGTAGCAAGTGACGATATTCGCGAATCAATCAACAAGCATGGAGGCAAAGGCAGCGCAGCAGTGGCTCAACGAGCGCTCGGCGGCGGCGGGCGGCGGCGCCCGCTGGCCGGTGGCACGCACATTTCCGTGAGCGGCGAGCGGCGCGGCGAGGCCGTACGCGCATGTGTGCGCTATACCGCGTGCGCACAGTGCGCGGTCGCTGATGTGCGCGCGCTCAGAACCAGTCTCACATCCTGTTTGGTGGCCCGTCGCTCGCACAGCTTCGTGCCTTGCTTCTGTAGAGCTTTTTATTTCGCGCCTCTGGCTACTACTCGCACAAAAAGATTGATTTTATTTAACAATATCCATAAGATAGCTGAATTCTTGGCTAGCCCTTCAGTACAGACAATATAAAATTTCATTAATTCTATAAATTACTCAAATCATTAGTCTATTCCGGTGCTAAGCTAACTGCATTCCCTCCCATAGTTCTGTTGCCATATAAATAAGGACACATCATAAAAAATAGCTTCTGAAGGCTCTAATGAAACTATTATATAATTAAGTGATCTAACTTAACGTATTCTTTTCTTATCTAATTGTCTTTTATTAGTGCAAGGTTAAAAACCCATTTACAAAGTAAAGTGAACAAAAAGCTCTCCGTCTATTTATGTCAAATACCGTTAAACTGTCCACAGAAAAAGGATTTAAAGGTGTCGATAACAAAGAAAAAATGAACAAGCAAACTGTGAAAGCAAACAAAAGGAATCCCTAAGGAATTTGTTCCTGCATAAAAAGAGAGGGAATTCCCGAAATGCATTGTTTACAATGTGCGCGGACGCGTGCGAGACGTGGCGTTATGCGTTTATTATGACGAGCGAGTTGTTTGTGGCCACTCGATGCAATGAAAGGGAAAATTGTAGTTTTTGTGCAGCTCAAGATGACGCAGTGTTCCCCGAACGAGCCGCGTGCACGATCGGAATGTCGGCCACCGCGCACCCGCACACACCATACTGAGACAACTTCAGCTTACAATAGCTCTACATATTATAATCAAGTGATCTAACCAAAATAGATTCGCTTCTCAAGAGTACTGACAGACTTACATACAATGCAATTTCGGGCAACTTTGAAATTGGGCGTAGTCGGAGGGTCAAGAATTAGCTGGTCAAGTTAAGAATTACTAGTTGTGATCGCGAGACTTTATCTACAACTTTGTTCAATTCTGTGCCTACGACAATTTAACACAAAACTATTTACTTTACACTTCAATGTTTAATACAGATCTATTGGCGATTATTAAGTACATACCTACTAGGAGTAATATTTCGCTCTATGAATGATGTTATCTTGCGAACTCTTCAAAAAATCTGTTGCAAATTACGTATATAGATACTACTTACAAGTTAACGCTAGTTCTACCTATACATACAGGCAAACACTTTAATACAGACATTAAAGTTGAGTTATTTTTGGTGAAGTTTAACGATAAAAAATGGCAGAAGTAAAGTCATACAGTGCACGGATGCAGCACCTAGTTCAGGACAGATTAAAGCTCTCGGTTACACAGGTAATAAATCAAGGGCCATAAGGACCGAGTGGCAGATAATGACGTCACTGGCACGTATCTCCGAGAATCCCGGAAGAGAGAATAAAATAAAAATGTCACGTAGCGATCAGCTGTTGGGCGGCGGCGGGCGTGACGGGCGGGCCGGCCGCAGCGATACGCATAACGACGCCGCAATAAAACTTATTTTTATGTTTTTCGCTCACAATGGCCGCGCGAAGGTCGAGCTATCTAAATGGGTCAGTACACTCTCGTAGTACGAGCGGCGAACACGTGCTCCCGCGTTTGTAAATAGCGAGATATCGGCCGATTGTTGCAGTGATTAATGGGGGCGCGTAATGACTCGGCGACCGCCGCCGCCCGCCCGCGCTCCCGCGCCGCTCGCTAATGTGTTCATTCATCGCCTCATCACTATTATTTACCGGAGAAGATGGTTTTGTTCGCATTCTGACAATCGATGCAGCGACATTAGGGTGGCGGCCAATGTCAAGGCTGCACTTGCTCGCGCCCGAGCTAAATGCTAATTGCCCACGACTGTGGCACTAACGGCCCCGTTATGCCAAGGGCACTCGTACTTGCTCGATATGCGGCGGATAGCGCGTTTCCTATTACCTGCGCTTTCGAACTTTACATTTATTACCATAATACTGGTACTCAAAACAATAGTATTTGCTATGATTCAGCCACTTAATCCAGAGGCTAATGCAGGAAACATCCGAAAAACTGAACATATCATGGTCTGTTTAGTTAATTTTCTGTTAAATATTCATATAACAGATCGAAGCAGTCGTTTAGGCGTCACGTCAGCCAACAGGTGTTTAGGTAAATAAGTTAACAAGATTAGATGGCAGTATCTAATTCAAGAGATACGTTAGCGAGAGGAATAGGAACATGTATGTTATTTGTGTAGAGCAGGGTGTGCGCCGTAGTGCCTTTAGTTAGAGTCGGATTTTGTGAGCACAGACAGCCTTAACTGGGCCGTCTAAAATCTGTGCGGGTGTCATCGACAGGCGACGATAAGGGCGAGGTCACGGTTATCAATGGCGGCATCTCCATACGCGCACGTGGTGGCCGGCCACGACATCTCGCGCCCATTCACTATGAAGACGCCCCCCGCGGACCACCGCGCCCCCACCGCGCCACCCCGCGCACCCTCCGCGGTGCATCCATGCAACAAGTTAGGGCACAGGTTCCGTCTTGTGAGGAGTTCCGGAAGATGGTTTACTTCCTGTGTTCGCTTCTCGTAAACTTACGGCTTCGTGATTCACGGCCGAGTCAATCCTCGCACAACGCCGCCACCTCCTAGACTCAACTTCACATAACAAAATTAATTAAATCTATCTAAGTACAAACAATGCTACCAAGGTATTACCAATTGCAATTCGAATAAATGCAATCATTGAAATAGCAGATAGATTTTGGATGACCTAGTATTAAAAGAAGGTAGGTATCATCAGAACTGATAAAATTATTTAAACACAATCATTAGCCGTATATAGCAGTGGTGTCAAGCAGAGGATTAACCAAATTCAAATGAAGTTCTCATAAAACATAACGGGTTCAAACACATTTTCAGCTTCGTGATGCCCAATTAAATATGGATGTGATTGAAAAACGCGTGTCCGGTAACGAGCGTGTACATAATTGGTGGGGGCAGGCCCGGAGTGACCCAGTTGCCGTTGCCTGGCGACCCGGGGCTGGCCGGGGGCTCCGCGCCACCTGCCGCCCACCCCGCCCGCACTAAATAACCTGCCCGAAAGCGACACCTTAACAAAGGTCGTTCAACCGTCACGTTCTTGGTGATTTTTTCCCAATACAACTATAATTTTAACATCTGACTCTTAACTCATCTCGCCATCGAAAGAACCTAATTAATCTCTTGACGATTTGCACTTCGGTTAAAACGCGAATAGATTTGCACATTTTTTTCTACAAAACAGAAACCTGCGAGCGAATAAACTTAATTGTTATAAGCCGTGCTTGCCGACTGCCACCCTCTGAAGCTTCGGTGCGTCTTCTCGAGGGAGCAGGGGGGTATCGAGCAGAGCAGAGTTGTATTTCTCCGAACTTGTGCTAAATTTCACTTTCTATGAAGACGATGTGCGTAGTCTTAGCCACCCACTCCCCCACCCTTTCTGACAAACTTTGAAGAATAGTTTTAACAGAATCAGCTACACATAAAGTTGAAAAGTTTTATTCCTCTTTATTGTTATCAGCCTGCTTACCTACTTAACACTATATTTGTGTTGTGGTACAACTAATGTAAAAAAATCGCCCTCGTAGTTCGTAGGTAGACTTATTTTTTTATCAGACTGCATTGAAACATGTCTCTCCTGCGAGAGAGCTTTTCACCCTCTAGGAGACATCGGTCGTTATCTTAGCGAACCCTAACTGAGTAAAACATAAAAAACGTACGTCAAAAAAGTCCTTCCACTCACAAAACTCCACTGCCTCCTCGCCATCTGAAGTTATAAAACAGAGAAGGCAGGCGAGCGAACCATTTAGAGCTTTACGACTCCTTCTTAGAGTCGAGAGTGGTCGCAGACGAGGACGCACACCGAGGATGCCGTGGCTGAAAGGCGGGCACACGAGCGTGCCAGCTTTAGCAAAATGAAAGCCGACTCGCTCTTAATTCACCAGCACATAGACGCGGCGTATACGTCGATATAGCCGCCCCAACCACCCGGCCGCCTCCACCGCCGCCTGCCACCCGCACCCGCCACCACTGGCATAAATAAGGGGGACGAACTCGGGTTAACAAGAGAGTGAGCGCCGCCCGCCACCCGCCGCCGCCTGCTGCCTCCCGCTCTGGGGTAGAATTAAGGGGGTTGCGGCGAAGGACGAATTAAGGAGATGAGAGAGCACACGCTCTCGAGACGCGGCACCTCGTACCAGCAGCGAGGGAATTAGGGAGACTGAACGTCGTTCTTGTTGATTTTCGTTACTCAACTAGGTGGATTCATTCTCAAAGTTACTAGTTTCATATTTCTTTTGCAGCAAATACTGTTTTCGATAAATAAAAGAAAAACCGCCGTAACTAATACCTACCTATCTACATGTAATTATAATTCCAGGTTCACGTAGGTAATAAATGAATGAGTAAATATGTAATGAAACGATTTCAACTCTACACGTTCGGCAACCGCCTTCATGTTTGCCGCCGCCTACGGACCCGTGACGTCACCGCTGCGATTTCACAGCACGTGAGTCACACACCACATAAATGACAAACTATATCCCCCTGAGTTAGGGTTTGTTTTCGGTAAAAATTGCTTCGGCTCCTTTGTCTTGGTTGTGGAAAAGCTAGAGAAGCTTTTATATTAGAAAGGTATAAGGTTGGTTTCTGCTCAGCTGGATGGTAATATTCTTGGGTTGAGGGTGGGTATAAATTTTCCAGGGGGGCAGACGGGGCGACGTCGCGTGAGGGCGCCGCTGATTCACGACACGACAAGCAGGCGACGGCGGGGCGGCGACGCGGTGCGCGGGGCCACATATTGTAAGTATCTACCACTCACATGTCACAAAGTTTTCTCCGCATCGGGAAACTTTGTTAACGTCAACCGAGCACGTGGCCTTCGACACATTATACATAATTGCTGCGTTTGACGCGCAACACGTGGAACACTGTTTAGTTTATTTTCAATGGTCGCTCTCCGTAGAAGTTTATTCTAAAAACAAATAGTATTTAAATATGTATGTAAAAATAAACACCTTTTAAAGTTTCAAATAGGTACGCAATACAAAATCAGAATGATGAAAAACGATTTCGTTTTTGATAAAATACAGAATCGTGTAAGTAATCAATTGTGAAACTGCAAAGAAATAGAAGTACTCATAGGTGGTTGATATCGTGTGGCAGCAATCGTATCCGTTACGTGGCGTCACCTTGAAGGCTGATAACAGCGGCGTGATAACAACGATACTGCGATGCCGCTCCGCAATATCAAGTACGGCACAATACTCAGACGACGAGTGGGTTTACAATACGATCCTTCAGTTGTATATCTTTATTCGAAGTCCAGTCTATCAAAAAGTAGGTAGTATTATATATAGGTACATAATTGGATAGATTTTTACTATAATAGGTTCCTGGGTAGTCATTTCTATGAAACCAGGAGGTACCTTATTGCTACATTAATTTATTAGTAAATAAAATATTATTTAAATATTTGGATTCTATTCCTTTAACGTTTACTTTGCATTGAAGGAAGTGGGTATACCTACATCTCGATTTGTCAAAGCAAGCTTATCAAAGTACGGAAAACTAAAAGCATGATAGAAATGTATTTCATGATAAATTCGTAATGAAATGATGGAAAAGCGTGGGATGTGTGGCGTGCAACCGCGCTCGAGTGCGAGTTAGTAATGTCGGGCTGGTTCCCTTGTTCTAGTACATAATATACAGAGCGAGGGAAGGGAGTGGGGCCAGCTATGTACCCCCCTCTACCGCCAAGAAAACTCGCAGGCTTTAAAGCGCGGGAATGAGTTTTCGCGCGCAAACTTTATCGCGAAAGCTCGCAAACTAAGCTTGCTGACTAAGGACGACGCGACGCTTTTTCATGAGCTTAGCTAGTCCAATGACATCCCGGCTTAACTCTGATTTTTTTTGGTTTTCTTGTGTTTTTGTGATGTACGTATAGTATGAAACGTATCGGCTATGGACTTATTTTATTACATTTCTTACTATGTTTTATTTTAACGACACCATCATAATTTACTCATCAACTTTTAACGTTTACCAATCCATTTTTTACTTAAATAACGTAGCAAGATTAGATGTCTCATACCTCTATGCTTAGTATAAAATATTGTATCTGAATTCGGTGAAGTTGAATACGACGGAGACAAAAGTCAGGGGCGACCCTTCCTGCTGCAGAGTGAGGGCCGCATTCGAGGGAGCGCACAAAGGGCTCCAAATTCTGTAATGGGTTCCGTTAGCCTATTGCCAACTTGCAGATTAGGGACCCTTTCTAACTTTCCTCACAGCTTTGTAAAATTCAATCCCTGATGAGAGAGAGAGTTTCAGTTCGAGTTATCAACTGACTTTTCTCATTATACTGTTTGGGACCTGCTAGACACTTGGTATGCATCGTGATCGATATCCAACTAAAGCCAATATTTAACTTTGGATGTTAGTAGGCGTAGGTAATGCGTGCGGCGGCTGCGGACGCCGTTGCTGCCGTGCTGCTGCTTTGCATAAGTAATGTGTAGCGGGGAGGGCCCCGCGCAGGCCTATCGATTGCGGCGGCGGCGCGGGCGGGCGGGCCGCATCGCCGTAATTGTCACACAGACCGAGTTGAATTTTCATCCCTGTCCTGCGATATCGACCTTACTGGCAGGGAGTAAAATACATTCTCCAACGCTTCGTTTACTGATTGAATACCAAATGTGTTATCGTCCGCTCTAAGTTTGGAGGCGGCTCTTAATGGAGCCTTCGAAGAGTCTATGACAGAGCCTAATTAGACAGGCGTGGGATCGCAATGGATTTTACTTGTTTCATGTTTCAAAGCGAATTAAAACGCAAATGACCACTGCCAAGGAATACTATTTAAATCAGTGGGCCAGTGAACTGCGCTAGTTCTGCGTACTGTGGCGCTATATTTACAGTCTCTATTAGCGGTGCAGCTCCACTCACGATCTCCGCGACTGCTGACAGACGACCTCAATGATTATATCTTTACACTACAATGTTCAAACGGCTGTCTTAAGATTATACATATACTAACACAAGCGATTACAGAGTGACCAGTTGGAGTTTGGGCTCGAGGGAGAGTCGTTGATGTCATTCAACATCACGCCTGGCTTGCTCGTAGAAAACAATAATTCCTGATCGTTTCGCGCAGCGGCGGCGGCGGCGGTGCGTGCGGCGTCGCATCGTATGTATGTATTAATAGAAGTCGTCTAGTCGCGCTCCGTTTTTTAGCACAACAGCGACGAAAGTATGGAGAAAGTGGCATGTTGACGTCACTCACACACGCGCGTGGTATGAGCAGCTAACGCGCCACTGAGTAGCAGCACGGCACCGGCCGTCACCGCCGCTCTCTGCACTCGATACCAAGTCTTACTACATGCTGGTGGTTGCAACACGTTATGAGAAATACCCGGCCTGCGATACGCGGCGGCCCCTCTCGACACGTTCTCTTACTCAACATCACTACAGAAAATATACCTCTATATTATTTAGCCAGAGAAAAAATACATATGTTTATAAAACCAACTCGCCAAAAGCCTTGTTAAGTGTGACAGTTACGAGCAGAAACCAAGGATTACCGTGGCTTGCGTACCCCAATCTCTTTAATTGATTCATGTACGGGCCGACCGGTCGTCACTCCATGCGGGCTTCTGTTGAATACTTTTTTGACAAGTTAATACTTGAGATAATACTTCACAAAGCTGGCACCTGTTTAGGTGAGGTGAGCATTCGCTCTGGTAACAAAGGCGGCGTCTCACAAACACAATTCTTTATTGCGGTCCATTGCATTTGTCATTGTTGATCGGTTGCGAGCGAAAATCGCCATTGTTAACGGTACATGACATAACTCGGCTCGTGCCCACGCGATCATAACAAGAGGCATAACAGCGTGAATTATAATGAAAAAAAAAATGCATTCATCATTGAAAGAGATGAGCTCATACATACCTAAATGACGACGCCCGGTCTAGTTAACCGTAGATAAGTATTGCAGTCGTGGATTGAAATGTTAAGAGGTAGATATTTCATTGATAATACGATGAAGAGCTCATAATAAACCGTAGGTGGCAAGCGGCCGGGCCCCGGAGCCTGAGGCAACAAAGGTTAGCGGTTGGTTAAGTCAGGAGCAAGACGCACCCGCTACTCGCCGCCCGTGGCGGGTAATTAATTACATCAAGTGTGAGATGAAAAGGAAAGGCCGCCGATCAGCTGATCTCTGATTGATGCGAGCGTCGTATCACACGCACCCCGCACGCGCCCATTCAACAACCTGTTTAGGGACCGTTACTAAAAATATATATACATATATACCGAATTTCGTATAACAAAATTAATAATATTTATTTTGTATAATTTGCATCGAAGCAATGACTCTTTATTCGTTTTTCCGTCTATTGTTCTGTACATAAGATAAATGTATTTTAACAATTATTTAAACTGAACTTAGAAATAGGTTTTTGTTTCAAATAATAGGTACCTACTTATTTGAAATCTCGCAGTTATAACTACTTCCCCTTAATTTTTAAACAAAACAAACATGCGGTCGAAAGTAATCGGCATAATGACCTACAAATTATAAAAGATCCATAAAAAGTGCGCGAGTAAGTATCATTTCTTTTCTCTACATTTTTTTCACTGCCAAAAAACCTGTGAGCGGTGACGTCACGAATGGGGAGTAAAGGAGATTAGGGCTGGGGTGGCGCTGTGGGAGGGGCGGGAGCGATATCCGACCGAACCTCTACCAGTTGTACTCAACTCGATAAGACTACAAATTATTTTCACGTTATTAAATTTCAAATCACTATGGCACGGTACAAACAATACATAATTTAAAGGTAGTCAACTAACAATTACGTCAATAAACGGGACAAAACGAGAGCGATTAACAAATTAACTGTTATGTATAGTTAATGATAAAAGCAACGCGTCACTCCGACCTTGATATAATTATTGTACTCGTACGGTTTGCAGTATAGGTTAGTTACCCGTAATTATGACGACATCTAATACGATAACAGTAGGTGGTCTTGTGTAGACAGACAGGTAGGTACAAGTACTTTATTTTCGAGATTGGAATGAGATGAGTTGTGGAGACAATAGTAATGCGGAGGGTTGCTGGGGAGGACTCTATGTCCCCCGCCCCACCACCCCAGCTCGCTTTGAGGGTAAACGTGTCCAAACCCACACACTCTCACACTACATTACTGTAATTATCTAATTATATAAAACACTACCTTTAAGTATAAATAATCCAACTCTTCACCTTTGTGATGTGACTAAACCTGTAACTACTGAACTGGACTAAACGGACTTTCGTTAAATACTAACAGATAAGTAGGTAGGTACTCGTAAATTTTTGTTGTTTCGATGTCTACTTAATAAATTCAAAATTGTATTTCAATAGTACCTACAGTACCTACAAAAGCTTTCCATTCATTAGGAAGTCTTATTTACAAAACATATCAGGTATTGCAGTATTCCCGTAACTTTTTTTAATGTAGGTACCTGTACCAAGCCTAGGTGTGGCGCTTTTAAATAAAATAAAACCTGTCCAAGTATCAAGACAGTAGAGAGTGACTCAATGTTCAAGAAATGAAAACTAATAAGTCCCAATACTAGATAAAGGAGCAAACGAACACGACTTCTCCCGTCTTCCCCTTGTGGCTGATTGCGGCCTCCAAATAAGAATGAATTTTTAATGAACCACCGCCCCCGCCCTCGCGCTCCTCTGTCGGTGCCTCCCCTATATACGCACTTAGAAGATTAGTCCCGGGAGTCTTCTAGCCGAGTTACTAACAATAATTTCAGGCTCTGGACTTTTATGACGCAGGAGTTTCAGAGTTCAGCCAATCTAGGAAAGTGTTGTGATTGGATACGGGTGCACTGACTGAATGTCACCGTAAAACAGTCGAATGGACATTATTTTTCTTTACTTAATCATTCGTTATAAGTGGTGATAGCATTGATACTACTGACACGACACAAGTCGCAGGTGTATAGAGACAAAACAGATTGATGCCATTTAAACAAGTGAGAAACCCGCGCAGGCGGCGGCAGGTAGCTGCAAACGAGGCATAAAGCAATAAAAAGATAAGGCGTCGACCCCAAACAATACAAATGTAAATAGAGTTTTATAGTGTAAACAAAAGAATGTAAATGTGTGACGTAGGCGCTACGTCAGAGCGACGTCACGGGCGGAAGTGGGTAGATATATTTAGTTAGTGGTGTGCACGGGACGGGTTCAATGTCGACCGACTATCTATCGGCCATCAATCAGCGCGATAGTTGCGAGCGCCGGGTCCCGTCCGAACCGTCGTCGTCGCGCCGCCACAGCTACCGGCTCTTCATATAGTATACGTACATTTTCAATACGATGTTTGTTTAGTCAACGACATCAGCTGACACATCTTATTTTTATCAAGAAGATACTTTTTGATAGTACGCACTTATTGTTTTGCATCAAAACCATTATTTAAAACAATTTTTTTTCATTCCAAAATCTAAGAAGAGAGAGACCTACCAAAGCCGTGCTGTGAATTTTGCCGTGTAAGACTTCCAATGAAGACGACACGCAGTATAATAACTAAAGCTTTTAAAGGCATAGTAAATAGCAAACCATCCGCGCAGATACTATCACGTTACTTCGCATACACTTGTGTTCATCCTCTCCGATTTATCACGCTCGATCGAGACGCAATCATTTCCATTCATAAAATCGAGAGTCGATATCGCTATCGACATTAGTGCGTGACTGGCGGGAGCGGGTGCAGTCAGGACAAGGCCGGCAGTGTTTTGTAAACTTCCGGCGTGTAGTCACGACTAGCGAGTAGTAACTCTACTTGTCAGCTTGTCACCGCACACGTGGCCGCGTAAATAATAGCGGGCAGCCACAAGCCGCACCACTGCGGCCGCACTAGGCCCGAGCCCTCCGCTGACATTGTCCCACTTCGACTGCCGCCCGTCTAGACTGAGATACGATCGCCGATAGACGCATTGCTAACGTGCACCGCGGTGTTTCCCAACCTTTGATTGTTATCGTACATCTAGATCTACTAAAGAAATAAGACTACGTTCCCTTCGAATTTCGATTTCTTATTTAAACAAGCTCGATTCAATATCATTCTCACTTGAAAATACCTTTTTTGTTATCATCGAAAGAGGTGCCTAAATCTAAAAGTAAATTACCTGCAGTCAAAGATTTATGTATGATGGGTCAGAGAAGATCTGTACGAGTATTTTTAAATTTTGAACGGTATGCACCCTTATTTGAGCCGTGCCCTGAGCGGGGTGGCGAGGGGTGAATGCAATGGGGTGGCTCCCCATCCCCGGCCCCGGTGCACAGTAGGCGCGTAGTAACTGCAATAACGGAGCAGTGAAAGTGTCGCGGGGGCTTCAACCGTCAATGGGTGAAGACGTACCCCTTCGCCCCTCGTCTTGCACTCAAACTTGTTGTTAATACTACGATCTTCCCTCAAACGACCGGTCCCGCACATGTGTTGTTACGTTACGACACCGATGATGTTACTGTTTCTAAGAAAACTTCGCACTACAAGGAGCCGCTCTTCATACTATTTAAGTGTATGTAACTTACGTTCGCTTCAGCAGCTAACTTTCAATACAACAACTACGTTAAGTAGACGTTTCATAAAGCCTCTTTTTTGAAGAGGTATCCACAAACAATTTCATGGGCTATAGTTTTGAGTTTTATACACAATTGGTGTGTTTAATTAATAAAATGCATGTCAACAGACACAAAACAGCTGGTTGGATGAGTAATTGAGCAACAGAAGCAATGCGAATGAGTAATGTGCTAGCAGTGCGAAGACGTGTGCTCGTCGCGAATCGGCGGCCCTCAATAAATTGCGGCAGATCGAGTATGTAAAGTGTACGTGAGCCGACGACAGGCAAACAAACGACCGGAACGAGTACGTCGTCGTTATCTCGAGTCATGAATGAAACGGAACGTAAATTGAAATGTATCGCGTGCCATAATCCGCGCGCATTAATCTCACTCAAACGCCGATCGTTGCGTAACATTGAACAACGGCTCAAGTTCATTGATCCACTTAATAGCCGCGCTAAATGTGTCGTTGTTGTTGAATGTCAAAACATTGTTATATAATTATGCGTACACCGTTTACGTGCGCCGGCGTCTGTCCGGAGCTTCCGAGATACCGGCGGCGTTCGGAGCCGGCCCGCGGGACGTCACCATGTTTATTTATGAGCTTATGATTATAAAATGACGTTTACATCACTTTGATAGCGTTGAACAGTTGCCGTATAATAACAACATTCATTCATAAAATCATAAGTGATTAATGGTAACTACCTACGAAATAGATTTGTAGTGCTATTAATAAAGCTATTATCATAATTATAAGCAGTCTTTACGCTACATGCTGTCTGTAGTAAAACATCATTTGTAAACACAAATGGTTTACACTCGGTTCATTCATTAGATTATTAAAATAAGTATATCGTGTACACGACCGTCACAAGGATTATTAGTTTACAATTCTTTAGAGCAGCCTTATCATTCCGGTATATGTATAGGTATTGATTGATATTGTTACAAATCGCAAGTAGTCTCAAAAAGGTGATTTTTAACTAAAACTTAATAAAGATATATTTTATCTGGCCGTTATAAATAACCATTTTTACTTAAATGTAACGTTTTAAATTAGTTATTAAATAAAATAAGTAGTTGTGGCAAACTCGTACTTACTACCTAGTTTTTAAAGTTTTATCGGTCGTTGTGATGTTCCTTGCGTGTTAGTAGATATTACGTAAGACGCTTAAAAATTTAAAGCATTGAAGTTTGCAAACTCTCGCGATATGAACTTGACCGTCAAAACAAGAATGCTTTTAATAAAAACATCACTCTCTTACAATGACGTGGATTTACATAAATTATTGGCGGCGGGGCGCCTCGGTCTCGGCGTGTTTACCCAGATGCAATGTTTACATAGTCATATACACGCGAAAGTGAGTTCAACGACTCATATATTATTGTTTTATTGGCAAATGTAATTGGGGCATTGGCATTGAGGTCATGGGAAATAGCGTATATTTAGCAGTGCGTGCAGGAGACGCCTTGCTATGTCAACGATTTATAAATACGTCTTATCTGTTGGATACGGCATCATGACAAATGTACTAGGTAACTATATTAAGGGTGGTTTTACTCTTCTTGAAAATGAGAGGTAATACAATATTAGGTAATTCCCAATAATTGGCGGAAAATTATGTCAACAGTATTCGTTAACAAAGTGGCCAGCAAACAATCTTTAGATTACGAGTAATTAACAAATGCGACCAATCAAAACCCGATTATCCTAAATGGTGTTACCGATTGAATTGCATTTAAGTTTATTTTACACGGAAGCACGAGCAAAATTTATAAATAACTATCTAACTAAACAAAAACAACTTACTCAATTGGTTTAACCACTCACCCACAACAATATAATAAAATCTGCCGAAAAAAATGAAAACATTCTGACGCGAGACGGTAACTCAACGCGGCAATAAAAATATAATCGACCGTATTGAATTCGGTACACCTGACATTGGCTATGGCTCGCATTTTTTTCTAAACAGGTGGCCCATTCATCGGAGTGTCGATGCCCTATATTATTGCAGTGTCTTTCAAGTTCATTGAGTACCACAATGGGCATATAATTGGTCGTTAGCGTGTGTCAAAACAGAATGCGGTTCATAATGCTTTACATAATTAGGCTCGTTTGCATAAGCGATTATGATGCGTGTCTCTGGTGTGCGACGGGCGGCGCGGGTGGCGACGGCGACGGCCTGCTAGCTATGGCTAATTCATTCATTTGTTTGTGTATATGTTTACCAGTGATTTACCACGTGGCGATTGTTTACGAGCAGCGTAACTGCGGGTGTGTAATAAAAGTGGTTATTACGAGATGCGCTTTAAGAACAACACGCGTGATTCGCACGTTGTCGACAATTTATTGTTTTATCATTGCCATGCTTGACGCAAACTGCGCAAAGCCCGAAGCCGGTTTTACTGATAAACTGTACTGACTTTACCATATTGGCTACAATTTAGTTAGAACATCAGTTAAGTGAGTTTTATCATCCAGTTTGTACTGAAATTTACGATAGTTTCGGGGTAAGTATAGAACTCTTAAAATTAAAAAATGAAGTTCATAGTTTAGCGAGTCTATTAACCGGAACGGATTATTTACTGCAATATAAAACTTAGAATTTTATTATTATTTTTTAGTCACAATAACAGTGAATCGTATGTCCTTATTAAAAATCAAGTTGTTCTCTCTTGCAAAGACCATCCTAGGTACAGATGCTATAAAAATAAAGATATTAGCACTGGTACGAGTAAGTATCCAGAAATAACTCTCAAAGTTTTTGATGTTCCTCCGTTATAATATAATAAAGTATGTCAAGCAAACTTGCCAAGTCAGCGTTACGAGAGTTTTGCTTAAATAGGTGAAGATTGACCGAATCGAGCCTGTTGCTACGTTCATTTTAGTATAGGTTCTTCTTTAGACTAATTAGTCTAATATGATTCATTGTCTTTTACAGACACAAATAAACATAATTATACTCGTATGAGAGTAGGTTTGTGTCCCTGTATGATGATGATATATAGCAGTCATTGCAATTTTACTTTTAATTCGTTTCTTTAAAAGTAAGGTTAACACTGAACCTATAGGTTCCTATTTTCTCATAAAAAGTTACAGGCTTAATATAAATACATACCAAAAGTATGTAGATATGTGATACAGATCGTCTGACTGAATAATAATATACTCGTAGTAAATTAAATTTAGTGAACCAAGTGACGCGATCTAACAATCCCTAATTATATATTGAGAATTAGGTCATTGAACTTTGTAAAATCAAAGTTCAGATATTAGAATATTATACATAACAGTTTCATAATAAAAAAAAACTCTTACAAACTCAGCTCATATGACATTACTGCAAATAATTTTTTCATTAAATTTATTTTTTCGGAGCGCGTTGAACTCTTTTGTTCATCAGTTAATGAAGCGTAGCAGCCACGTAGTGGCTCTTTGTTGCCTTTATTTTATATTGCGTATTTTTTAAAACTAATTATAATAATATCAAAACAGCATATCAGCTAAGCCACCTTGATACATTATCTTAATCGGGGATATATCGAAATTCGTTCCTGATAGTAGATTTGATTTTTTGTGAATTTTGATAAGTGGTACCTAAATGCCAATGAAGTAGACAGTTTACTTCTTATATTTTTATACTTTCTTATGTATCAGTACGTACATATGTTTGAATATTGATGATGGTATAAAAACCATAGATAGATAGAAGGATATATACTTAAGATATCTTTTACAAATAAATAAACAAAAAGTAAGGTTTGCTATTTGAAGTATACCTAAACAGGCAGGTAGGTACCTAGTTTATATCAAAGCAAATGCAGCTCAGCTTCCAATTTGCTGGCGAGGGTTATTAGAATAGCTAGCTAATAGGGCACGCTGCAGGTGCAAAAAGTAAAAAGCCATATCGCCAGCAGTTAGAAAAAGACGAGTGCAGCGCGGAGTGGAGTCGCCATTGGCGATCCGGACTGAGGAGCGGTTCTCAGTAACGGCGGCGTGGAGGCGAGGGTCTGGGCGGGGCGCCCCAGCCGTCGCCATGGCAACGGACCCCTGCCGCATGCCTCCTAGCTCCAGCCTCCGATACCTACAGATACCGAGCGACGGCGAACTGTGCCGTTATGATATCAGTGCTCGTCGACATCATATCCTCATGAATACCAGCGAAAACAACGCAAAATCCTCAGCGTAATAAGTCGGAATATAGAAAGTATTGCGCGTTCGCGTTCGCGCTGGCCAACTCGGCGATATAATTAATGTGGGGAGTCGAGTCGAGCGAGCGGCGGCGGCGGCGCCGTAGCCTCGCCGCCACACAAAAAACCCGCTCCGACACAAAAACAGGCAACGTGCGAGCGGGACGCCGCGCCGCGCTAGAGCAGGATGGCGCGCGCGTATTTGTGACGACGACGAGCCGAGTCGCCGTTCTCGCTCGCCTCGAGCGCACTTATCGAGAATACCGCGCTCTTTGATTTAAAACTCCGCCAATTGCGCCCTTCTATCTATCACATGGCGTTTGACAGGTCGCCGGAAACGCGCCAAGCTGTCACATTCGAAAAAAGGCGCGCAACACTACAAAACTTTTCATGGAACTATTGTAATGTTTTTTTGAAGAGTTATGCAATTAAATTGACTTTGGAATGAATTTCTACAACATAATTTTCACTATCATAAAGAAAGAAATAAGAACTGCCATATACATAACAATTCACCTATTAGGATAATTATATAAATAACGAAATAAGTAGGTACTCATTATCATTTAGAAGCTTAGTTTTCAAATAAAATACATGTTATAACAAAAATTTAAAATATTACCGAACAAATTCCACAAACCCTAATCAACCCATCTGGATAGGTATCTATTTCAACATATTAGGTATCTTTACGGTAAGATAAAAGTTACAACTTTACTTTTTCAAAAATGGGTAGATCAATAAATAACTACAATAGCTAAACCAACGAAGAGTCAATAAAAAAATCCAATATAGGAGACAAGACAATCATTTCAAATGAAATACAGCAAAATTCCATTCCTATTCTTACATTTATACTTGAAATTACACACTAAGTAATCCAAGCAGCTAGTAGTAGCCAGTAGGTAGTTATGAGCCTACAATATTTATGAAATCAATGTTTTTTTTATAAAAATTCATAGAAACAACGTTCTTTACTTAATTCAAAATGAATTGACTTGATTTTGAATACCATAAGTACACTTTTAACTCAAGAAATAACCGATTGACACCACAAACTCAAAGTTGAAATTTTAAACAAATAAAAACACATTGTTCTACTACTAGATTCAGAACCTTAGAACTAATAATAAATGTAGGCTTACCTGGAAATCACTCCACATTTTCATGGGGATACACCATAGTTTCGATAGGAAAACATCACACGATCACGATACGATAACAACTGTCAAAGTGTCACAGCACGGCGTCACTCACGAACGGGCAGGGTGGAGGCCGAGCGCTGACTGCTGTGGCGCTGCGAGCGGCGGCGGGCCGTGGGCGCGGAGCGGCGAGGCGCGCGACCGGCTGCCGCTTACGACCTTCCGCGCCGAGCTCTACCACTCGGCGGCTCTCGGCCCTGCTCGGGCTCCCTCGGCCCCACGGCCCACCTGCGACTTGCTTCTGCTTCCACGGTTTCCACGCACAACAAAACCTACCTGACTCAACTACCCGCTATCCCGCTGCCAGCCAGTTCGGCACTGTACCGCAATACTTACTAACAAGTCCCTTTCATTCAATTCCTATTAAAGAGTTTTAACAGCATTTAATCAAAGCCTTCTGACAATTCTTTTTATCTTCAATCTTTACGATTTTCCTAGATCTTGTTAATCATTGTTTTTTCAGTTTTGGATCTTTTATTTTTTTCATTGATCAAATGTGATTAGCCGGCAATTTATATTGTACCAAATATCTTCAAAATCTGTAAAATAATATGGTGACATAAAAACTAATATAGGTACTTAGAAATAGAATGAATCTTACTTAAGTTTATTAAAACAGTTCAATTGTATATCGATGTTATTCACATACTTAGTTAAGTATTAATGAGGCGACGACGGCTACGCGATACAGAGTCCGTACCTGATAAGCGGGCGTCACTATTAAAGTATGAGCGCTAAGACCGATACACAAAGAGCCAAACTTTCCACCCGGCAGATAACAGAAAGTGACAAATAAAAAAGCTTTCTGAACAAAGTTTTGAGTGCGGCGCGCTACGGTCGCGTAGCAGGAAGTTCGTAGCAGTAAAACTTCGTAGCGCTCTCGTAGCGTGAAAGTTTTGATTTCAACGATTTGCGTTGTGGCGGGCAGAGGGCCGCGAGGCCGTTCTAGCTCTGCGACCCTGCGCCTCCTACCATGATAACCTTAGGAATGTTGAGGCCCGTTGGCAAAGATCCACATACATTGCTGCGTGACAAGTAGCTGCACTCATGATACGATGAAATAGAACAGCAATGTATACAGTTTAACAATATTTGTCGTGAGATCGCATGGTTCCTAGATTTATCTGTACGTACATCTCTCACGAGAGTGCGCCACTTGGCTGTCGAGCGACTACGCCCTTACCGTGTTATGCGCGCTTTGCAAATCACCTCCTCACAATAGAGCATTCTGAGTGTGTCGTTCCATGCCGCGTGCAGTGCGGCGGCTGCAGACGCTGGCACCGCGGGCCGCAGCAATGGGCCGCGACACGATCGATACCCTACGCTATGCCATGCCGTATATCGCCAAGGAAAACTCATTCGCGGCGGCAATTTTAAACACTCTACCCTATTATCATCATTCTACTATGAAAATACCTTATGACAATTTTCTTTCCCCATATTGTTTGAATTCAACAATCACTATTCAAGAGGAAGTTTTCCCAGTTGTTATGATGTTTTTATTTTTTAGAATCATTATCTGTCGTTCTTTGCTTATCTTTGCATGTTTTTTTCTTCTACTTAGGTACCTCCTTGGAATAAGGGTTGAACATAATAACATGAACTGAGTGGATAGTAACTGAAAAATAGTGAATGATCCGCCGCAGGATGGACACGAACACAATTATCATCTACAAGCATTAATTTAATATTGAAGCTTAAAACTAACATACTATAACTAGTATCTACTCGTACTTTGACAATATTTACGCATTTCATGCATGATCATATAACAAGTGTTCTGTGAGAGTATTTTTAAAATAAGTATATTATTTGAAGCACTATTCTTCTTCCTTCACGATAAGAAACAGCCGATGGAAGTTATTCATCTGACCAAGACTGTTTGATTTCCAGTGATTTGAAAACTGATACGTAAATAGGGAAAAGTAGAGGTTTTCGATTTCAGAATGATTGGTGCATGATGCGCTAGGTTTGCAAGTAAAGCATATAAATAAAGTGTTAGCCGCGCAAGGTGCGCGAAACAGTGCGCGTGCTGTGAGTTGCGCGCGCACATGCGATGTTCTACCAGGGCCGACATAAGGTAGCAGGTGCATCGCTGCATCGACAATCCTGAAGATAGCACAAATTAAAATTCCTTACAAGTTTCAAAATTACATAAACCTGAAAATATTTTAAATCAAGTTTACAATACATGAAAAAGTAGTTCGTTTCTTAAAAAATTCTTACGAGCATTACACAGTCTATCCTATGAGAAAGTTTGTCTGGGTTAGTGACATCGAGCATGACCACACACATACACACACACCACACACTCACTCACTTACTAATTTGACAAAATAAACAAATGTATAATATTTCCCACCTTATGTAAGGTTTGAGCTAAGACTGAAAAATTAGTAGCCCTAATCCATCCCTGAAGTGACATTCCACACGGCCAGCGCCGGCGCAGCTCGGTGCTCGGGTGCCACATTTCACGAAGGCTGCACTTCGCCGTGAATCTCGCTGACTCGCTGACTCGCTGACTCTACATTCGGAGTCACTTTACTCCCTCGGTTGTGAAAGCAGGTCACTAATGTATTTCAGATTGTACTACCTAATACATTATAATTATTTTATTAGTATTTACTTATTTGACACGATCTTGACCCCTATTTTTTAAATAGTGCGCTCCTCATATTATGTGATTCTTAATCTTTTTTTTTCTTTTACCTCACTTACTATAGTTTTTTTTTTTTCTAAATACTTACCAGCAAAATATTCAATCGTCGTCTTCTTTGATTCAATGTATCATATCTGTTACTTAAGTAGGTATATTTATATTAAAACATAACATAAGTACTTATTTTCTGAGAAACACTCTTTTTCTGAGCCCGAAAGGGAAAAGAACATTGTTTAAAATATAACTAGGTACCAAATAACTACTATTTATAGTTCAGGTTCAGGTTCTATATAAAGGAAAATATTGCAAGAAACCCACGTGGTTTTAGGTAGCTCTATAATGAGAACATGAGTAACTGTAACCAGCTAGAGATTTTATTTAGCATATAATATGTAAATACCTTACAGGAAATTGTTTTGGATAAGTATTCAGATTACGTAAATAACTCTTAAAAAATTAAATTAAAAATTTAAAAAACCCCCGACTATAAAAAGTAACAAATAAATTAAGTAGTATTTTGTCTACTGAACATCGATTAATATTTCTTACAAACTGACAACTTTCATACAAACTTCGTCGGGGGACCGCATTCGTTTTTCCTTACGAATATATTAAATTATACTTATTGATAAATTTAAACATTTCACAGGTATTTTTAAAATTTTGATATCACATTATGATTATTTATGATAGGCGTACCTACCCAGTAGACCAAGCTATAGCTACTTAGCGGTCCCCCGACAAAATGAGGTTTGTATGAAAGTTGTCAATTTGTATGAAATATTAATCGATGTTCAGTAGACAAAATACTACTTAATTTATTTGTTACTTTTTATAGTCGGGGGTTTTTTTTAATTTTTAATTTAATTTTTATTTTGAAGTTTGTAAACCTTTATTATCTTATTATTATAAGCTCCTCCTGTTGTCATCATTGCATTATATTAAGAATTAAACACTGTTCAAAACGAATCCAAACACGACATATCTGCTGTTACATTATTCAAAAATTGATGGAGCGCTGGAAATTCTTACTCCATTATCAGCTCCTCGCTTGTTGTCACCATTGCATTATATAAAGAATTAAACACTGATAAAAATGAATCCAAACACGACATATTTGCTGTTATATTGGATCTACAACCCTACCACAGCCGACAAAAGAGCTGATGACCTTAAAATGGCTGAATCGATTTGCATATAATATATCTAAGAACACTCCCAGGAATACCAACTTTAAATTAAAAAAAACCGCATCCAAATCCGTCCACGCGTTTAGGAGCTACAGTGCCACAGACAGACAGACACACAGACACACAGACAGAGGGGTCAAACTTATAACACCCCTCTTTTGACGTCGGGGGTTAAAAAAAGATTATTATGCTTAGTACAGTACCTATTACCAGTTCTTGCTCAGATATTTTGTACATCCTTACCTCAAAAACTTAACGTCAGAATATTTTTTCCCAAAAATACGAAACTGTTAAACATAAAACTCGGAGCGAATGCCATTTGACTCGTTACTTGAGCGCTTATACAGCTCTCTGTATGCAGTCTTTTAGAACCTCATATCTATGGTGCCTATTCCATAATTCAGCCGGTCCATTACCAAGGTTTGAGCAGTTGAGCATTATGGTAAGTCGTGACTAGAGGTGTTTTCCTGCTGCTAGCTGGCACTCGCTGCGTCATGGCCATTGTTATAGAAATTCTATGTTTTACTACCAGCGTGACGTCATAGTAGTAATCACTGGAGAATGGAAATAGAATCCTAGTGTTTGCTTGTTTGATAACATGCAATGAAAATTTAAAATAAGATCGGTTATGTAACCTGCGTTGTAACTGGAACAAGGGTGGCGTTCATTTCAATAAATCTAAATGTTGCTTTAATAAAG
Source organism: Anarsia innoxiella (assembly GCA_947563765.1). Classification (NCBI taxonomy): domain Eukaryota; kingdom Metazoa; phylum Arthropoda; class Insecta; order Lepidoptera; family Gelechiidae; genus Anarsia; species Anarsia innoxiella. The sequence continues at coordinate 4,092,984 of OX387408.1, forward strand.
ATGATAATTTTGCATTTTTATAAAGCCTTGAAGAAGATCTAACGGTTTCATAAGCAATAGTTCGAACTATCTGTGTTTTCATAAAGCATAGTATAAGTATTTATCTCGATAACATCCTATACTTAGGCCGGCTTCTAAATGTTTGAGAAGAATCTCCATTTCCACTTGGTTGACAAATGACGATAGGACTGAGTAAAAAATCAAACAACTCTACAATGCTGATGGTGTTCGTGATGGACTTGTTCCGTTTAGTTAATTCTTTCAATTTTGGTTACGACTTATGTACTAAAATAATTTCGGGCAATAAACTGAAGACAGTGGTGTAAAATAGCATATTGTCTCTGCACCTATCAAGAGTACACACATTGCTTATGATTCTAGCCTGATTTATCTCTCTTTTCATAGATCTTTACTGGACAAGGGCCTGTACATACGACGAGGTCACATGGAAACATCGAAGATAAATATTATTGGAAAGTAAATATAACAGAGCAACAAAAACTTTTATCACTTTGTAGACACTACCACATACAACTCTATACCTTTATAAGTAGGTACCTACTGAAATGTGGCAGACCCAAATCCTCTAAGGTCACTTTGGACCCTGACCTCACAACCTTTGCTCAAGACCTAAACTTTGAGCTGCATATTTCTTTTATACTGTATTATGTTTCTGATCTTTAAAAATAGAGTAGGTATCTACGAATGCGGAGAAAACTGAATAAAACTGAAATTGTTTTTCTTTTCGCTACCATCTCTTACAAAACCTTCTATAAATATCCATTTTGAACTGCTTTAAACTAAATTTAGTATATTTGTAGGAACGTGACTACTATTTTTGAAAATATTCGCTTTATTCATTCAGATTAGAAATAAGCGTGATTATGAATCACGTGCCAGCCCGGCTTGATTTTCAGACTCTCTACAGACTCGATTATATAAGTACACGTTGTTGTTACTCTCTGTATTGTACCTCTACGAGTAGAATTCGTTATTTTATTCCTTCTGACAGTCACAATACAATACAGTACAAAACAAAAGACAGCTGTTATAAATAAAATGGTTAAATTTTGTTTTGGTCTAAAAACTATCACAACACATCATTTTTGGAGGTATGCTGTATGTAATACAGTTTAAAGAAGCTTTAAGGATTAAACAGTCTTTTTAGCACTTTTTGACGCAACTTCAAAGAGTTTAATTTTCAAATTAATTATAGGATTTGACCTCCCCAATACTTATATTGGAGTTGATAAGTGTTATAAACTAAAATTAATCAACTTGCATAATATGTCAAATAAGGCCAGCCTCGGTGTTTAACACTTTTACCTGTGGTTTTGCTGAAATGAAATGTCTTTTTTACCGGAATATTAATTTGGGATGTATCAATGAAAAATTAATGTATATTAATACGTACATACTCTTGTTGGTTGTAATTCTTGGTGGAGTGTGTCATCAACGCCGCTTCTATGAGCGTTGATTAGACTTGATTGGTCCATACTTTGTTGCACACACTCTACATTTTACGTCTTTACAAATAGCTTATATTTTTATCTGAAATACTATACGTTGACATTTTTAAAGTATAATACGTACTACATTTAAAAAAAATAGCTATCTACATTCTAGAAGATCATTCATATTTGCAGTATAAATGAAGTTTTTATAACGTATTCAAACTGAGTTAAATAATTATATCCCCTCAGACGTTTTCACTTATATTACGTCGATAACTGATAAGCCTTATGTTGAAACAGAGTCAACTCCGACTGCAGGCTGCATTTTTCCAGGGAAAACAGTAGAAAATGTTCTATGTAGAGTCAAGGCCAGGAGATAATTTGAAGCTTAAATGTACCTTATTAAAAAAAAAACTACCACCCTAAATGATAAATATAAATATGTGAAAGGTTTGTACACCCACGAGCGGCCGTGGGTGTCGAGAAAGGCGCGACTAACGGCATACGACCTAGCTAGAAGACATCAGCAGCATCATGATTTTGGGTTGTTCAATACTTTGCAGAACTTGTCAACCTGTAAAGTCAGTTCCTTCAAAACATCATAGGAAACACCCGAAAGATCATAATATTGTGAGATTATTTTTGACATTATCACGAATCTGTCAAACAGAATTAGAAATATGAGAGAAATTGACAAACAATACATCACACTGAAACAAAATTAATTAAAATTATTTATAACTTTTTTAACTTTGGTGAAGGAAAACATCGTGAGGAAACCTGCATACACCAGAGAAGAAATTCGAAGGTGTATGTGAAATCCGCCAACCCGCACTTGGCCAGCGTGGTGGATTACGGCCTAATCACTCTCTGTATGAGAGTAGACTCGTGCCCCTCGGTGGGGACATATATGGGCTGATAACGATTTATAACTTTTCAATAAGGGATCATCTTCTGTATCCTAGTTAACTAACCCTACGTTACTTGGCAATCAAATAAGTTCAAAACTTCGTAACAAGAAAGTAATGAGCATCAATCCACTCCGACTGTATTCCAATGACTGTGAATAGAATCGGCCCTGCGACTGAAAGCTTTGTGTGGTTTCTTTGTTAGTAGACGTAAGGTTCCAAATTGTGCGACAGTATTAGACTCTACATAATTTAATTTAATTAAATAAGTATATTTGCGATGAAACTGTAATGTGGAAAGGAAATAACTCTTAGGATCATTAGTTAATTTGTTTTTTTTTTCGCTTTTGAGCGGTAGGAAACTCTACACAGTGAGATAATAATTATTTAATAATATGATGTTACGTGGGCTCGTTGCATTATATCCTATTCAAAAAAAAACTGTAAGTAAGTATACGATTATAATGATGAGGTGTAAAGCCTATTTCGTTAGAGTTTAACTTAGGCCTATTTTCCCGTTCCATTTCGTGCAACTAGCGAGTGATATCAATAAACGTCAAGCCAGCAAGCTATGTAGAGCGCTATCGAAAATAGCCAGACGTATACCGTAGGCGAGAAGACGTTGTTTTCATCTCGTTTTCATTATAATCTGGCTAGTTCGGAGAGTCGGCGCGGACTCTTGTACTGTATCGCTCGCGATGTTTTCCTCAACGCTTTATCTCCCTCTTGCCTCTGCTCTTTGACATTAGCTGACGTGCAAGTGCGACCTCAGAGAGCGAGGACTCTCCGCCGAGGTCTTAAGGCCGCTAATTCCGTACCCTCGTTGGCCACCACGCGCCTGTATTTCTCAAACATTAGGCGGGTGGTTGACGATTTTTAAATTTGGAAAATAGAGCGACAAAAACAAATGCTGCCCATTTTGCAAATCTTTTATTTTTCTTATGTTTTGTTATAAGTATAGGGTTGTTCGAGCCGCTGAAATACTCGGTTAATGGAACTGTGAGTTATTTTTAATAGTTACTTAGGAGCTCTACATGGTTTTATTTATGTAAAATTGGGTGATTTATTGAGGAATTGTATCAATGAAGTGGCATAAATCTGTAAATAAATTCGTGTGAAGAATTTACATAGGTGTGTTTTGGGGTGATAATGAAATAGTCATTATTGTAAAAACTGGCGTTTTTGAATGCCAGCAATAGACGGAAACGGGGCTAGGAGTTGGTAAGTGTATATGTTTGGAAATAGTCAACAAGACTACAAGGCTAGCGTATATTTCGGCAGTGTATGTGAAATGCGGGCGCGTGACGGTCGACGACGGCAACGGCGGCGGTGAGGCAGCGGCGGCGGCGAGGCTCGCTGTTGCTGACGCAACGCGCGACCTCTTTGTCCGGCCCCACGGACGCGGAATGTCCGCGAGCCTGCCTCGCTCCGTCCGCGCTCGACTAATTACGAATGTCAAATGTTATCGCACGCAACCGTCCGCCGACCACCGCGCACCGCGCCGTCCGCACTCCGCTGCGCCGCTCTTCATAATAATAAAACCTGATATTTAAAACGGAACGTCCTTCTAACGCCGTGTAGTTGCGCCGACGCCAATCTACGATAATAATAAGCCGGGCCACATGACAGCACTGCGCTAAAGCGCTGTATATTTCTCTACAACTAAACGCCCCTTCGCTGTACAGCGCTACAGCGCTGAAAGAGCTCGCTCCGAAGCGCTCACATAAGTACGGCCAGTTCTATGCGCGCCTGTATAGCTATTAAATGTATATAGAATATATAGTAGTAATCGCTCGACGCAGCGGTATTATGTCGGAAATATACCGGACGCGCCGCGCCTCAGGCCGATTCACCGTTTTCGTATTTAGTTTGTATGGGAAGTTTGTTTTGCGGTTTTTGATGTTGTAGAAAGGATTATTGAAATAGTTCTTTTGGTAAAATTTAAAGTAGAAGGCAAGCTTTCCTTGAAGGGGTGTGGGGTATGTCAAACACTTCACCAAAAGAAAAAAAATATTTTCATCTAAATATTTTCAAATATTCTTTCTAAGGTCTATTGACATCTTTTAAAGATATTTAATCATATTGTAACTATAATCATTGCAAATTAAGTATTTTCTATCTTCTAAGTATCAGTTACCGTTATTCTCAGGTTTTTTTTAAAGATTTTTCAAACTTTTTATTTTAACATTATAAATCTCAGTTATTCACGGCAGATAAATAGAATTTATTTATTTTTCTTTACGTATTTTATTACCTGCCCTAATTAGAATACGTTAGGTACTTAATAATTAAAAACGAAACCCATATTACTCGAGGAAAATTGATCAATTTCATGATCAGATTTTCGTCAGATTACGTGCCTTGATATTTGTTATGGAGCAAAGAAACATCCTAGGTATATTTTATCGATTAACTCAAAAATATTTCAACTAAAGGGGTTTGAAGATTTAAGTATGGAGAGTATCCTACCTACAACCTTTTTTTTTTAATTTTCCAAAAGTGGCGGCAGTTTATGAAACCTTCACTAATGGATAGTTCAGGTCAATACAAATCGAAAACATACATTAACGTTTTTTGATAAAGCGTCACGTTTTCGAGATATAGGCTGTCAAAGATATACTATAGTGGCGCCAGTATTGGAACATGAAAAACTGTGTTTTGGTGTTATTAAATGGTACATATTGTATTGGAAATTGATACTAGAAGTTAAATAAAGGACCCTGGCTTATTTTAGCGACCCCCCCTCCCCCCACGATACTCAGCTTATATTTTTTATTTTTTTAGGTATAAATATGGTGGGAATTTAGAGTGTTTTGAAAATAAGAGTTTTTGAAGCAATCTATATCAACTCGCAATATTGCGGTTATTTTGTTATTGTGGTGCCCTGTATACATACTAAAGGAGGTACTGGAGGGGGGGGGGATAGTATTGGGAGTTGCCACTTTACTTCAAAAACTCTTATTTTCAAACCACTTTAAATTCCCACCATATTTATACCTAAAACAATAAAAAATATAAGCTGAGCATCGTGGGGGGAGGGAGGGGGGTCGCTAAAATAAACCACGATCCTTTATTTAACTTCTAGTATCAATTTCCAATACAATATGTACCATTTAATAACACTAAAACACAGTTTTTCATGTTCCAATACTGGCGCCACTAGTCTTTCTTTGACAGCCTATATCTCGAAAACGTGACGTTTTATCAAAAAAATTTCATCTATATTTTCGATTTGTATTGACCTGAACTATCGATTAGTGAAGGTTTCATAGACTGCCGCCATTTTTGTCGAAAAAGGTACATACACAAGTTTAGGTAGGACATTATCTTCAAACCCCTTTATTTTACAAATAGATACTTGTTCGCGACAAACCTTCTAAAATCCATCACTAGCAGCGTAAAAAGGCATCCTCATATCTATAGCACATACCACTTTCCATAACATACATTAAAATCCACATAAATACAGAAATAGAATATTTTAGAATAATATTTCGGCAAAAGAAAGTTCTACAAAACACGCGAGTATTGAAAATGTCAAAACAAACAAATGTCAAACGCGAGACGTCCAGAAACTTCGCACGTCATCGAACACATTCTGCCAATTCCAGAGTCACAAGTACATATGAAAAACAGAGACAGAAACAGTTATTAGAAAGAGAAGTCCGAAGAATGTTATCGAAGTTTCCGAACGCGACAATGTAAGACAGAGATAGATACAGATTAGAAAAGGAAGTCCGATTCGGGAATTATCTTGTGTTTTCGGGACCCCGTGTATTGGGTATTTAAGCCGGCCCGAAGCGGCAATTGTCAATCAGTTTAAAATCAGTTTTCATTCAGTCTCAATCGAGCAATCAAGCGATCGAAGCGAAGAAGAAAGCGAAAATAACTCGAAGACAAGTGAATAAATAATAGTAGTGAGTTCTCATAGTGTTGTCAGTGCAAGTGATAGTCAGTGAAAAGTAAAGCCCGCGAATTTTGAAATTAGTGCGTTCCGTTTTTTAGTGTTTAAAGTGCGTTCCGTTTTCAATAGTAGTTTTTGTGATTTCGTAATAGTGTTTTATAGTTTTTAACTGGTCTATAATAGTTATAGTTTTAAATAGTAATAAATACAGTCCATATTTTAAATAGTGTTTAATTAACCAGCAATAGGTGCAAAGGGGTTGTTCAGTGATATCTGTGATTAGCTACAGTCCCGCACAATACTTATAAAAACATTATTAGAGCTCCACCTCTAGCAACATATTTTGAAACATTCTAATCCTATACTAAAATGTTACAGTAGATATAACTACTTACATATTAAGTAAGTATACTACATTAGATATTTACTTTAGATTATATCTCTAAAATCAGTTAAATATTTAGAATTATAATCTAACTTCCATCCATCTCCATAATCACAAGTCGTTTTAAATGTGAATATCTACATTTATAACTAAACCAGCACGCGCATGCGTATCTCGCTTTAGCTAGAATCGATAACGTTAATACCTATTGATTTCCAAGCAAAATACTTTATTTGCAATCGCGAAAAATCACGTTATAGGTAAACAGTTACTTTCTAAAACGGACGAGTGTCGATAAACTGACAAATTTTTAAGTTCGGTTAAATCCTCTTTAAAATTATAAATATGTACCTTTCTTAAAAGTCATGATTCATATAATTTTTACAAGCTGTATCGCCTGACCATATACGGTATATTATGACAGTTAAAAATGGTATAACTAAGTTATATCATTTATGAAATTTTTACAAACCTCAAAACGTAACCTTAATTACCAATAGGTTATTTACCAATACCAATAATTACCAACAGGTTGATTACCAACAGGCACTTTAAAAATTTTCTACTACTTAACATTTTTGACTCTACATCAATAAATTATCTTGGCTTAGTTTTCTTAAAAACTCAGTAGGTACTTTATAAGGAAAATATGGAATGGCAATCGGCCTAAGGCGTGGCTCGACCCTCCGTCAGCTATAGCGTGGCCTTATAGATGGTTGTTTGCGCTCACAGAGTGCGGTGAACAGCGCTCACCGGCGGCGCGCTCGTGTGCGTGTGCTGACGACACGGGCGCACACAGCCATAGCGTTCGCTGTACGGGTGCGTTCCGAAACCGCTCTCTATTCTATCTATGCGAAGGCGTCGTATTGCCACGTATAGCGGGCACGCTCGGGGCGAGGAATTTAGAGGCGGGGGTCGTATCGTTAATTGTTATGAAGTTGATTTCGGTCCTGAAATTCCGAAATAGGTATTTTGAAATAACGCCTCTTTTTTCATCAACAAGATTGCGACTTTGGATCTGTCATGCGACGTCCGATGTTCTGAATAGTTAATTGTTATTAATGCGGCTTCCTATCGAGAGCGAGACGGCATCGGGAGGGCTATTCGTCTAGTCTAGGGAGAGCGTGTTTCGGAGGAGGCGCGTGGAGTTGTGCTACACGCCGCGTGTGTTATCACCGCCACTGATAACGATGTAAATGGGACGTTCAGCTCTCGGCGCACGGTCTATAGTGGCAGCTCTGCGAGCGCGACCAGCTGACTACGCCGCACTATTCGCAGCTAGTGCATCTGACCATGCCGGGGTCTAGGGTCATGGTACTCATTCATGGCTGTTGCTAGCCTCGCCTCATACCAACCTATTCTTTTATTCTTTATTTAAACTGCCCAAGGCACTAAACGGTATTGATATGTCGTGGCATGAGTTTTTATAGGGAAAATATTGATAGAATGGGGTTAAATCCAAATGTTTCACATTCAAAGATACACAAAAGATATGGTTAAGTTAGTCATTACTCAATACTTATCCCATTACCTAATTCAATTTTGAATTTATTAATGTTTAGACACCAACGAGTACTAAAAGAAGAGTCGACTCATAATGACGTGGACGTGGGACCAATGCCTAAGGAAAAATGTAGTTATACAATGCACGCTATGTGTCAATGATCCCTCAGCCTTGGGAACTCCGTCGGCAATGTATTCACATTTTTTAAACTGAAGCGAGCTGCGATCGACAACAAAAAGTTTTCAGCTTGAACAAAGTTCTGTCGTGACTTCAGTTCAGGTAGAGTTCGGAAACAATTCAACTTTTAGTTTTAAAACTAACTTCGCAGAACTCTATCTGGATATAGGTACTGAGAGTCATAAACATAAATTAATCTATAATAATTAAGTTCTTCTAAATTCTTAACAAATGCCGTTTATTTGAAAAAAAAAAAGTAGAGACACAAAATTTCTCTAGGTACTAACGTATCCACGCTACGTTACCTTTTATCCATGATATTAATTGATTAGCAGAAAACAAAGATCGTAACAATAAAAAATATTGTACGAGTCCGGGAAGTGAATCCGGAACTCGGCAGACTGAAGGCGGCACCCTGCCAACTGCGCTATTGCTCGCCCAATTTTGACGCGCTAGTAAATTCCCGACTTCAACACACCGCCAATTTTGCGATATAGCTCTCTCTTTCCCGCAATGTCCGTCCCCTAAATGTCAGACAAGGACAAAGAGACAATCACCCGCTATCCAATATTTCGTAGTTTGAATTGCGTTAATGAGACCGTATTTGTATTTAAAAACATGAAGCTTTTCAACTGAAACCAATGTGTTGGTCAGCGGCGTTCGGAATGTATTTACGTTATTTCCAGATATATTTAATTAAAGTTTAATTAATAGCATATTAAATACAAAGCATTTTACACAAAATATTTCCCTTTTCTGTTCAAAGAGGATGAGGATAAACATACATGTCAAGTTCGTATCACCGACGAATGAATGTGAAGATAGGGAAATACCAAGTGGGTAAGTGATGGGTAAACTGGGTTTTCAGGACAGTCCTAACTATAAATACCTAATAACAATTTAAAATCTCAGGATAAATCGCGCGATGGAAGCCCAAATAAATGAGCGTTAATATTGGGATTATACACCAACTGTGCTGCATATTTATCATTAGGTACATATTTATTAAAAATTATAGTACCTACCTAGTGTAAGTATATGCTCCGGGAATTGATATTTATGAATATTCTACACGACAATTAGTCTTATGATATTTAATTTTTGTACTTCAATTATGTAGTGTCTAGGGATGAACCAGTCTAGCGAAAGATAATAGCAATGATCAAAGATGTTGGTTGCGCGAGAGTCGCTGGTAGCTGAGCCGCGGAGCACCGGCGCCGACGACGACGCTGCGCCGCGTCATGCCTCGCTGCTTGGAAAATTTTCCCACTGGATGCTACATGCTACCAGCTTAGGGCTGCCAACGTTGCCATTAGCAACAATTAAATTAATCCCGTGCGATAGTAACTTGTATAGCTCTATGTTATTTAATAATCAATAATGTTATTCTATTTATGTTTCCAATTGTACCATAAAAAGTAGGTCCTTATCGGGTCAAGTGTTTAAGGCGCTTCATAGTTGTATTTTAAATTGTTTTAATTACATAAAATTGATCAAACTTAATTATTTCATATAAATTAATTACCTACAGTTAATTTATACCATACACACTAGAAATACAAAATCAAAATCATCCTAACAATGTTTTATCAGCGGAATAAAAGAGCAAATCCGTTAGAGCTAGTCATTTAAAAATCTTTTCTTAAGAGTAACATTAAGCCGAGGAGCAGCCCTAGCTGGCTTAAGCCGAATGCCGCGGCGTAGCTTGGCTCGGGCCCGGCTTGAGCCGCCAAGCCGTGTGCCGTAATCAGCACGAAGAACTTGCCTCGTCCACTGAACGCCAGTCAGCCGGCCGGTCGTGCAATATTGCCACAGACTAACTACTAACAGTATTTCAATTCAATCTATTTAAACATTTAAAATATTATTATAGTATAATAAATAGGTAACTTCTTATTGTAAAACGAATTAAATTTTGGAAAATACCTCATTAATCTATTTTACCTAATATAGGACCCCGTTTCAGTCTTTTGTTCGTAAATAAATACAATATAAAAGACATCAACGCGTTGTCAATTTATTGTGAAGAATTGACGATATAATGTTACTCAGTACCTACCTACAACGATCTTCTGGTCATAGTTCCTTACCTCTGCACGTAGAGGTAAGTCTACCCTCATCAATAATTAAAATAAATCTATATTCCTTGAGAATAAAAAAAACTGTAACCATTTCCTAAGAAGGAACTTTCCTACTCTGTGTCATGGAGGCGAGCGGCCGCTAGGTGGCAGCACATAGCTCGCTATTCACAGTGTATATTATTTACCGCGCGTATATATGTATGTCGTTATATAAGTGAACAGAAAGCTAGGTTCGGGCGGGCGAGGTGGCGGGGGCGGAGGCGTGCGGGCGGGGCGGCCCACGCACACACGCAGCCGCCCGCACACAGCGACACCCGCGCCTCGCCCGCGCCTATCGAACCACCGCGCGCCAAGCAACCGACGTATTCTTATTATTATGAAAGGAGAAACGCTTTTTGTAGGGCAAGAACTAAATTTGTATTACTGCCGATAATAAAGATTGTGAACGCATTTCAGCGCGCTGAAGTTTGCGGCAACGCTCATAGATGTCGTGCTTCCGAGTCGCGATTTTGTAGTTTCTAGAGGGTTTCCGTGAAACTTTCGGCTTTGCGTTTGATCAGCGACTAAATGAACCAGTAATGAGACTAGCGCGGCTATTCATACAATTTGTTATCTAGTTTCAATGCCGGCTCTGACTTTGCTTTAACATTTTCTGTCTAAAATTTTGCTAATGGAGTACCTATTTGGTTATATGATTCTAAATAGTAGAGCTAATTAAATCATCACGCCAATAATGAGATTTTCAAATTAATATAAATGTTAAGGAAGATACCTAACAAAATTCAATACATACCTATTTACCAAACTAGGTACGGTATACATATAAGTACCTACTTACTTAATATTGAAAGTATTTAAATATAAGATTACTTTTAATGCCTTTGTTAATTAATGGCTTGATATTTGGATAAATTAGCTAATTAGGTACTTAGGTATTATATAACCTACTTACAACTTTCTTGCAAGTGACACCTAAAGGTTGAGTAAATCTTTTATTTTGAATAGTAAATAATCGATACCTACTCGTACCTACTTTGTAAAGAAGGAACCAAGTAACTAGTAGTAAGTCGAGTAGCACAGATCACTTAATAGTTGTAGTTGTTTAGTTTAAGTCTAGTAAAGCTTTCATTTGTTTATCAAATAGTAATATTCCGCATTTTTATATTCTTTATGCTATCCATCTCTTTCCCGACTTATTTAATCTATTTCTTCTCTTTTTACGTAGATCATTGAGCACTCAAAAACTTTTGCTATCTATACCTATACCTCATCATCAAAACAAATGAACTTTGAAAAGGGTAGTTTATACACAAGTACTACCTATTTTAATGAAGAAACGACTCAAAATACATAGTAGATAAGTACAAAGTTATTGTCTTTCGTCAGCTCTCCAAAACAACCCAGAAGGCCACCTCATATATGAGATAGTTTTTCAGGCACAAAGAATACCCTTATGAATTTTCCATTAAAACACAATTTTCCCACGAAATTGGCCGCAGTTCATGCACCTCATGCTAAAGAGTTTTTATATGTCATGTCCATAATATGAACACGCGAACTCGCAGCAATGAGAACAAAGAACAGTTTTCTAGTTGCGGCCAGTGGCAGATAGATGGCGCTGCTTGGACTTTTTGACTTTACCGATATTTGTACGCGATTTGATCCAACCACTTCTCGCTATATGAAAATACATACAGCACTACATTTTAGCAGAAATTCTTCAAAAGGTTCAAAGGGGTACCTATCTTAAAATATTTACTTCATCGTTTGTTTTTATTTTATGACCTTTGTATTTTACTATTATTTTAATGAAAGGAAGAGATCGCTGTCCTTCAGGAGGATAAACTTCAAGACTTGTTCACACACGGAACATTCAGTTCCAATCGAAACCATTGCAAGATTAGTACTAAGAGCAGACTTAACTTTTTAATAATCAATATTTAATTTAAGTTCAATGAAACGATGTACCTATTAATTATTTACTTACACGTAATAATTAAGGTTACATATAGCTTATTTGTATTGATGAAAATTTTCAGAGAGTTATTTACAAACTACCTATATTTATCAAGTCCACAGAAAACCCCAGAAAGATAAAGCAATGGAAGAACAAAGATTGGTAATACACCTACTATTTGCTGATAACATTGTACTGAACTGTATGTGCGTGTTTACGAATGAAGATGGTAACAAATTGTCGTTTTTATCGAATTAAACGCGATACATTGCCGTTGTTGCACCTTTTCTGTAAACACCAGTGAAATCGAAAACACAATAGTTACAAAAATACAGCTTTTATCAGCTTGTATTCGGAAAATGTTTAAGTTAGTTCTTGTACACCCACTTCATATTGTTTAATACTTAAATAGAGAACGTCAGGTTATCATAATCATCATTTTTAAGAGCGTCGCTCTAGTCGGTGTAGTCTGCGTCACTCCTCTCTATCCTATATACGACACAACTTCTATTCCCTCTTTTAGTTGGTCTATGTAAGTCCTTCGTGGTCTTTCCTCTCTCTTTCGTCTTCCTTCTACAGTTATATACCTACGTAATAGAAACCATTTTTTTTCTCTTTTAATACTCTTACTCCACTCCATAGACGACCATAGTAGCCTCCTTAACACTCCGGAAGACCGCCACATAGTTGGTTAATCAGTTAACAAGATTCCTGACTCCAGAATACTCTGGTTGAAACCGTTTAAAATAGTTTTTTCCTTGGTCATCGTTCAAGCGCACAATAATTCATAGTTCCCTGTAGATATTAGTACCTACACTTTTAATATATGATTGTTAGTGTAATGTGGGCAATGTACCACACTATTCAGAAGAAACATTAAAGTATCTAAGTAAGTAAGTAAATATTTATTTCCAGTCCAATACAAATGTAAGTACAGAAACAAAATACAATTAACAAAATTAAACACAAAACAAAATTAAAATAAAAAAGGAACTTAAAACTCAGAATCTTAAAACTGAACATAAAAATAGAACGGAGAAACAAAAATGAGAAAGAAGGTAGTGGAAAATGGTCTCCACTCAGCATAGTGTCATGTCAATGGATGCCAGAGATTATTAATTGCAAATGTAGCTGTAGAGAGCTTCAGGTGCAATTTATTTAATTTTTTTAAACTAGTGACCCCCTTTAAGAAACTAAAGATATAAGAAACAACCTAGTACCTACCGCATTAAGCAGTTTTCAGTATTAGATCGAATGGACTGAAATTAGTGTTGTCGTGGTGGCGCGGCGGCGGCGGCGGTGGGCTGGATCGATGCCGCTGACTCCAGATAAAGCTCCCACTTTCCTTTTCTTTCTATTTATCTTGACAACCTTATTACTTACTTATATACCTACTCACCTGATATATACTTTTATTTCTACGAGGTTGATTCCGTCTTGAAAGGAAAAAGGTACTAAATTATTTACCAGCCGAGAAATAAGCCGATAGCATCAAGTCACTGCCCATCATTTGCTATGTTGCAACTTAATTATTATATATTATTTTATTATAAGACCCTTTGTGAAATGCGTTCAGAAAAACCTTGTGCCCGCGAGTGGGCTCAGACTTTGAGATCAAATTTCGTGGAGCCCACTTGCAATTTCAAAATATTCCTTTAAATATATACTTCCTTCATCTCTTCATTTCAAAACACATCTCTTTTTCTATGTGGTCTAAATTAGATTCTGAAAATTCATCTAAACACCATGAGTAGGAGATCGATTTATAATTGGACGTCGTGTTTGTTAGTTATTTCAGTGCATTGCACGAACCTCCCCTGAGCTGCCTCCCCCAAAATACTGAAATACTTGCCTCATCGGGCCGTGCAACCCATTTTCAGGTACCACCGATATTGTGCCACGAAAACACGTACAAAGCTTAACACGTTTATTTCACACGATCAACTATCTCATCAACTACAAATTGTACACTTTATAATGCACTTTATTTCACGGATGTCGGTTAATATCGCTTCGCTATTTTAGATTCGCAAAATATTGTTTAACCAAGTGAAACATGACAAAAACTTATTAAATATGAAAAAACCAAACTAAATGGCCATATTTTTTCCTGAACAGCAACCTTTTCAGCGTAACTAAACAGTCATAATGAATATTTAGTCAATTAATAAGCATAGGCAGCTAACTTAAAACACTCAGTAGTAGTTTGTTCAATTTGCAACATCAAGTATTTTAACATAATTTCCTTCAAGAAATATTATGTTTTATAATTTTTTATCTGTATTTAATTTAGAAAAGCTAACACGCTACCAATTTATAAATAATTCTGCCATTGTCTGAAGAAATTACAATGTTTAATGCCTCAATAATTTTAACGTCTTTTTCTGCAATTAGAGATGGAAATAAAACATTGAGTAGGCGAGAGGTAGAATTGTTAAACTATTTTCAGCTACAGGTTGCTCTCAGTATAAAAACAGAAATGATCTCCACCTACCCCGACCGGGCACTATTGTGTATCTGGGCCCCGGGGTTCCGAGTACTACCCACGCCAAAAGTACTCTACAATATGGACTACACTACACTGGGTATATAATTAACAAAATACCCTTTTATTATAATCAAAATACAATAAGTACTCAAAAGAATTACTTATTAGTCTGAAGGTTTTGAAAACAACAACATTCATCCTGAAGAATATTGTTATGTTTGACATCAGTTAGTAATTAAGATGGAATAAAAGATTTATTATTAAATGGTTCTTATTATTACAAAAACATTAGACTTAGGTACTTTTATTACTCCTTACACTTAGGTACTTTTATGTACTTTTATGAGGTAGGTACTTTTATTACTACTTACAACTAAAGTAAGTACTACAACTTTAATGATTAATTAAAAGTAGATACATCGTTGTTAACACTAATTTTTGGCAGATACCCAAAATGAGGATATAAGGAGTTCGGTAGTGAAATGTCTCCCGAAACTGAAAGTATCTCTCCAATGCCTAACATTCATAGCTTCGCTTGTCTAGTACTTCGTGATGGTACTAGTAGCAATTAGGCTAGGTAATTTCGGACATCTACGGCGCGAAGTGATCGTCTTTACGTTTTTATGAAAACAAATCGATCATTTTCGACAATTGGTTTTTGTAATATTTACATTTGCTAACCACTTGTGGATAACGAAGTTGGTCTCACATTAATCTAAATACTATACTCATACCTCTGTAATCGTATATAGTGTAAGACTGTTTGTTTTTCCCAAATAAATTAAAAAAAAAAAAAAACATGATAATCTGATTTATATTCTTAGATAGCAGTGCAGCGGCAACAGATAAAATACCGCTCAGACTTGATCTAGGTACTCATTTTATCTGTTCCGTATACTGAGGTATACCATGTATAAAGAAGTAGGTACATACCAAGCAATCGGTATACCATCAAAGTGCCATGTGTTTGCAGGCAACAGATGACTCACATGGTGGGTTGCTTAGAGGATCGTCGACTCATTGTGCCTCGTCATTTGATCTCATCAAGTCGAACGAAACTTTCGTCCGAAATACTTTTATAAAAAATATATTTAAGAAGATACACTTTTTACTTAATACAATGCCACCAAATTAACTGTTTTCAATAATCGAGACACTTAAATAAATACTATCTACTTATAAGTTAAGGGTATAAAAAATGGAAATCAAATAGGCTAGGTTAAAAGTATTACCTACCTCCGTTATATCTATTAAGGTCTTCTTTACTTAAAGAAGATTATAATCTTACCCAGAAGATACCTAGCTAGCTAACAGAATATTCTACCTATGCATTTACTAATATAATCCAGGAGAGAACACTAACTAGGTCACAAGTGCTAATTAGGATGTTGTTAATGACAAGTCAATCGCTAAGGGCTGCGGGTCACGTTGCGCTGGTCATTAGTATAAATAATAATAATTAACTGTGTACAGGACAGCGCACGGCGTACATTGCTAGTAATGGATTCCAGGAACACATCGCAGCCTAATGGAACTCGACTACGGAGCACTCCGTTTGCAATCTCCGTCAGATTCAATATGGAAACACCATTGTTCCACTCTAATAATGTTATCTACTAAATATCAATAGATAGAATTCGTTAAAAATCTAACTGAAATTCTTTGCTGATTCGAGTCATACAAAAGTCCATTATATTATTATTCGTGAAACAGTAGGACGTCTTTTCGTTTCTTGCATTCGCGAATATTAACTATAAATGAGATACCTATGATTTATGTATTGGCTACCCACTGCGTTCTTCAACTGTTCATTTCTTCACTTTTGACCATGAAACAAGTAGGTACCCTTACTAAAAAACAGACTTTTTGGTCTTTTATGATTTGTTTTATCAGTTTTATGCTAAGATGGTACCGACTGTAAAGAAATTTGGTTGAGCAGTATGCCGCCACCGCCGCCGCCGCCTGAGGCCGAACGGAAGCGGCACTGGCCACTTCCGGAAAACTCGGGGTTGTTTCCAATAATCACTGGCACGAAATTAGGATGACGCTACTGACAAGACGGGATCAGTAATTAAATTCCTTTTTTGTTGCGATAAATATAAAGAAGGTATAGAACTATTGTTTCTTCGTTAAACTGATATACAAATTTTAATAAGTTTATTGCTTAACTTAAGGATAAACTCGTTTTCAAAATAGGAATTTATAAAACCGTTCCCTTATATTTGATTGGTCGAATTCTTATAGGAAAATCAGACGTTGAATTTATCCAACGTTGTTTAACCACGTATAGGCGATTTAGATAGGTTTAGTTTCCGAACTTTCTAATTATCTGCAATATTTTGGGTTGTAATGGTTATTCCTAAATAGGTACATTATAGACAGAAAGTGTTGATTTGCTCAGTTAGTAAGTACTTGTATTCATTACACATACAAAATATTATTACGACAACATTATACCTACTTCCAATTCGTAGCAGAGAATAGACAAAAGACAAAGAAAAGTTTTAATATTGTTCATTAGTTTCCCGCCAAAGATTACGCGCCTTTTTAACACAGGCCAAGAGCGTTCCAAATCCAATAACTTTGTCTATGGCAATATTCCGTGAGACCAAAATAGATAGGCCGGTCTTTGTAGCGCGCCCCTAAATAGAGTGCGTAATAAGAGGGGAGAGGCGACCCTCTCTCGCGCATGCGCTCAACTGAACACACTCCGCGCGGCTAAAATCGGTTTTATTAAAGCTTTTGTTGTTTTCATGTTAATTTCTAATTTTAAAGTCTACATAAGAAATTATTGTTCTTGAAATAAGTATTAAAGTATCGTACACGAAATATAACAGTAAAACTGAGGCTTAGTGAGACTAGTAGGTAAAAAGAAGTTTTTATTTTTTGTGTTCCCTACCCCCTTCGCCCTAAAAGATCTATAAAATTTTCAGTTAGACACCAGCTAAGTTAATTAACAGCTCTTTTTCCTTTTGTTAGGGTAGATATAAAGTTAGTGGCAGGTAAAGAGGTTAAAGTTACCTCGATGGAGTTGGTACCCTCAGTTGGCCAGGTCATCACCCCGCGGTGGCACCCTGGCCGACCTGCGCGAACTCAACGCTACACCACCCAGTACCGAGCTTCGACTTAATCTAATTACCATTAAAGTCCGCTTTTACCAATTGGAAACTGTAGATTTGTTCTATGAACAGAACTCTGAATTCGTCAGCACCCTTGATTAGGATTTTAGAATCTAAGGTCTGGTACGTCTAGGTCACATTTAGGAAAAAAATCCGAAAAGTTAAGAAGCTTTGGGGAAAGATCATTAACTTGCATTATTCAGGTATTAACAATGAATGAGATCGCAAAGGTATTTCATTCTTATCGGCTTAAATAATGCATAGAATTATTATAATGAACTAAAGCATCATTGCTGTGAAGTTTAAAGGGAGAAGAAAGCAGGTCACCTACTTTCCTTGGTTAAGATAGCAAAGTATGAGGAAGAGAACCCAGCACCAGGGTATACGTCCACTCGTACGCCCTGGCACCGAGCTCTGAAGTTGAACGCTCGCAGTGAGTGCCATGAGAATGGAGGGTGCGAGAGGGGTCGCTGGCGGCGCGCGGCAGATGTGCGCCGCACGTGGCCCACCGCCGCCCCGGACGAAGCGCTGCGCACAATGGAACGCAATACAACATGGCGACAGGGGAAACTTTCCCGCTCTTTTTACCAATGACATTTTAAATGTATTTATACGGATGTTTTGGGATGAATTCGGTATAAAATCAAACGTAAAAGTTATAGTTTTCAGGACTATTCCAATAAGATAGGCTATTTACTTATATTATTTAGGTTTCCCTAATAGAGTGAGGTATGGATATAGCTACGTGATTCTAGACTAGACAAAGTAACTACTTACTTTTCTATAAAAAATTAAAAATTTAAATTTTCCTACACAAATAAAACTTTGTACTCAAACAAAATCGGCCTGATTAACCCACGGCGCGGATCACTCGGTCGTAGAATAATTAATCTGTATAAAATTGAAATGTCTATCGAGATTCGAGATTAATTTAGAAGTTACCCACAGCCAGGACCCGGCCACCGATAGTTTGCTCCAGTTTGGCCAAGGGAATCATCTGGACATGCAAACTACAAGTGAATATTTATTAGAACTCGTTAAACTAGTCTTTTTATTATCTTTCTAGTTCTAGACAAGTCCTGACGACGGCTAACCTACAGCTTACGAGCGGCTTCCTTTACGCATTAGGTCTATAGATCCACATCCACCTAAGTGTAAGTAAGTATGTATTTATTTATGTAGGTAGGTACTTTCCTAGGGTTGTCAGCAGAAACACACTATTCGTGATGCTATCGATTTTCCCCAAGGAACATGAGTCGTTACAAAACTCTAAATGCACTAATAATAAATAAGTCCTATTCATTTTTCGAACCAAGTAATCTTTTTAGTCTCACGAGGAGATTGGTATACTATTTTATTTCGGCTTGTTACATGGTTGATATTGTTACACTAGATTGGAGAAGGAGGAAGGAGGCCTTTGCCCAGCAGTGGGACAACAAAGGCTAGATAAGATAAGATTAGATGTTACTAGTTAGATGATGTTTTTACGTGTAACGTGTAACAAAAGGAAAGAAGGAACGAGTGAGCTGAGCAACTATTTTTAATCAAAATATTAGGTAGCGAATCCTAAAAATCTTACTTCAAACCCGCCGAGGTCTGATTTCAAATCAAAAGAACTCGAGCGAATCGTTCTGAGAATTACCTCCTTGGGCAGGTAGGTAGGTAAGTACTACACGCATAACGTAACAGAGAATAAAAATTGAATACAACAACAGCTCTACCTTGACGTCGTCGGCTGTAGGCCGTGGTTGGTTACAATCACTCGCAGCAGTCTGCTGGCCGCGCGCTGCCGCAGTACCGTTACTACCGATTCTACTCAACCATCACTCTGGCATTGCATTCTTCCATGTCGAGAACAAAGGATGCCAGAACTTACTTATACTGTATTGCTGATGCTTAAATGAAATTTTACGCTTTGATACCTACTTACTTAGATCGGTAGAAAACTTTGTAGGGCCTTCAAATAGTCTAAAGTTTAGATTCTAAACAGAGCCTTTAGTGTAGCGTACCTATGCCTATTTTAGATGTTTGTCAGTACCGATATCCCAAGAAATGAGGATTCGTAGGTTTTGAAATTTATTTTCATAAGGATTTTAAACGAATGTAAAGTAAGTAGGTAATATTGGACATTTACGCAGTGAGTCGGACGGTGAGGCGAGTGCGAGCACGCCGGCCGTCATTACGCCGACGACGGCCGACGGTCGACCGGTTTGTGATCGCATCACAAAAACACCCGCCTCTCTACCACGGTGCTCTACGAAATAAAGTCGATACGAATCTACCTACACGAAATGTTCTACTTCGACCGGTCCTTGGTCTTGTGACTGTCCAGATATTTGCTGGTTCGAAGCTTTTACTACCTGAAACTGTTGGAGCATTAGAGAACTGGCACAGGCCATCAGCATGCTTTCAAGAATGGACTTTAAAAACTCACTTTGGAATAAGTACCATGAATTAAGTTTGTGAAAGACATACCTACTCACATACGAATAAATAAGAAACCGCTTTTTAAGTCTATTTATCGTTGATAAGTACTTTAATTTTGTGATTTCTCTTAAATATTCTCGGCTGAGACTGTTTAAGAGTCTTTGATTCAGTCTGTGTCTCGTCGGGCTTCATTTAGATAAAAACAATATGAGAAAGACTTCTTTCCAGTTTGGAGAAATATTTCTAACGTTTACCTTATTCCCCAACTGTTCCACTATTCCACTACGCACTATTCTGTACCATCAAATCAAACGATTCCAAATAAGTATCGTGTAAATTGTGCGTATCGTGGTAGAAGGCGGTCCGATATGCGCGCTCGTGGAGAGCGCTACGAATTCGGTGTCAAAATTTTATATAACGCTGCGAATTTTGCGGCGCACTGCCTTCTTTTGGCTTTATTAACGGAGAGAAAAATTGTGCACTGCACTTTCGTTTCTTGCGTAGAAAAGCTGTACTTGAGTAGGTAGTACGTGAGCTTTTATTTGTAAAGAAAACGTGGTTAGGTACAATATTGTAAGTTAGCCTACCTAGGTAAGGTAGGTACTTGAAAATTAACGTGACATTATGTGTAGGTACCCCGGCAAAACTGTATAGTAGGTACCTACTGGTACCTACCTTCCTTTTCTTTTGAGGTTTGACATTGAAGGACACTAAGTATTTACAACAGGTACTTATAACTCTTTTTACAATAAATACCGCCAACTTAAAATCTTAGGCGTAGAGTCTGTTTTGCTTTTGTAGTTATGAGGGCGCTGATTCAGTAGAATTTACGCCCTTAAATGACAGTAGTGTCACCCTAGTAGCAACAAATTGTAAAACTGAAAATTTTGATCCAGCAAAAGGTTAGAGGTGAATAATCGGGTCACACTGACCAAAATTAGAAAGCTTGGGAATTAGTGGGACTGGCGCGATGATCGCGAGGAGAAAGGTGGAACGCGCCGACGCAACGCGGCTACGGCACAGAACTCTCTTCGCCGTTGCTCGTGCTTTCTGTCGCATTACAAACAACTCTACTACATCCATTACCTACTCGGAGAAGAAAACTCGTGCGAGAAACTACAGAACAGCGCCATCTAGCGCAATGATAATCACTACTAATATCTGTAATTTCTGCTTAAATAATTGCGTTGTACTATATACTTATGGTATCGATAGATAGGATCTATTGTAATTCTTGACAAAACAATAACTTTATGCAACTAAACTACAAAAAACGTTAGATTAAGAAGTTTGAAATGGGCGTCCATCGTAGCCACTTATCTCTCTTTTAACGTCTAGAACAATTCTAGAATTACTGAATAGGTAATATAATGCTTTCGTAGGTAGGGCTGACGAGATTAATTACAGGGTCAACAAAAAGCTCCCATTTATTGTTTAAAGCCGAAATGTTCATTTAATGCAATTCCAGTAATATTCGTTTATAGGTCGTTCGGAAAATGTGAAGTATAAATAAAAAAATAGCCTGCGGCTTAGTTTGGATTCGGAAACCTTAATGAAGCATTCGAAAACAAATAAATAAAAAAAATGTTTGACTGGCCCGTTGGTAGTGACCTAGTACCAAATATTTGGTTTAGTATAGGTATTCCTGGTAAATGCGTTTACATTTCTAAATATCTTCTAAAAGCTTAATGCAGCATTAAATAATAACGGTAGAACTGATACAGTTTGAGGCGATCAAATTGACTTCGTAGATACCTCAATGCAAGTTATTCTGCAAAGTGGCGGCGGCAGCCCTAGCAGAGGGTGTGCAAGGACAGGCCGCAGGACGCAAGGGCGCCGGGACGTAGGGTCGGTGGTCGCGAGGGCGCTGAAGGGTACGTCGCGGCTAGTATCGAGCCGGCTAAATGCATACGTACTACGTTCGTACAATATCAAATAGCGCGCCTTCATTACGAAATGCTTTCGTTTATTCTAAGTTTCATACTACAGGTTCCTAACTACTTAAACAAAAGCAAGCTATAGGTATAATTAAGCGTTAACTTTAATGGGAGATTAAATAGTAAACTTCCATTAAGACATCATAGTCCGACACTAAACAAAGAATTGTTGCAATTTCCACAATAGGTATCCTGAGTAGTTTTTTAATACAGAAACAAGAAACTTAAAATGGCATCTCAAAATACTACCTACTTTCAGTATTCCTTGTTATTGTTTAATACAGTGTTAAGTAGCAGTTTATTTTATATTTATTCAGTGAGTGGATGTGGCGGCGGCGTACCGCGTGACACTCTCAAAGAGAACTTCGTGTTCATAAACATGTTTACAGTACGAAGCGTCCTTGCCGCTCGCCATTCCACGGCGCAACAATTTTGTTTTTCTCATGCTGTAAAAGAAGTCAGCTTCGATATTGAATATATTACACTTTTTACTGTCCCTCAGGTGTTTTCTTGGCACTTGGCTTTCTTGCGGCGGCCCTTTATTATAAACAAGACTTGACTTGAATATGATTAGCAATTAGAAAATCCTAAGTATGGCAACTACCTATATTATCTAGTCTAGTCTTTATGGTTAAGATAAGCATCAATTTATATTGAAATTCCAATTTATCATGAACTTTAGAAATTATTTGGTTTTAATTTATAACGATTCTTGTATTGCCATCTAGCGGCGAACTGATGAACTAACGAGTTTGTTCCAGACAGCCACGAATGAATTGATGCTCGCCGTGAAGAAATTAATAAATATCGAAAGGTAATAAATTTCAAATTTAACCTTATATAACATTTCTACTCCTAATTAAGACTAAACGAGAGTCATTCACCACAACAACCAAAGCGAAAACTCGTCAGAGGTGTGAATTAAAGTAAGTCATGTTTGAGAGCACCGACACAGATTGAAAATTTCCACAATTTTCCCATAAATCGTGGTTCAGAAACAGAGGTAGTTTTCCTCAAATGAATTCGCTACACAATGGTCTGGTGGTAGGATTCGATCCGACCGACGACGGCGAGCAGCGAGCGTGGCGCAACGCGACGGCGGCAGAGGCCGGAGCAACAAGTTACATAAAAATACAAGCCAACGGCACGACAGCGAGCGCCGCTACCGGTTGCTACACTCACAACGCCACAGGCCTTCATTGTCCACTCTTTACTGACCAACCGTACAAGAATTATTCACAGCATTTTGTAATACCTATAAAAAGGAGAAAGACAGGACGCGATCATGCGCTTGTATCATATAAACTACATAGCTGAATCTAAAAGTTTGAAAGATACAACTTATGAACGATATTTCGACGGAAAATCTCAAGAATAAGGACAAAGCGCTGGCCCAATGCTGAACTCCAAGGCTATCTCACCCGCATTCAGAGCGTGATAAAGTTGGTAGCGTTAAATAAAGCGTCGTAGAAGCAAACAGCGCGTTCTCAGAAGCGCTCATTTCATTATCTGAATTCTGAGCGCGGGTAGGTAGAGGCGATCGTAAACAGCGCCGGTCGAATGACACATCCAAGAGTGAATCACATGGGGACTGCGCGTGCGCAGGCATCCCTGACGTCACCCGCCACGTCCGGCTCCTATACTGTAAGCAGCGAGGAATTTTACCAATATTGTTAGAAATTTAACTTAATCTTTAAAATCGTTTAGGATATAGGAACCCTCTCGTACTTACATAATCAGAAAATTTAGTATTATACTCGTACCTAAAACGGCAAGTCTTTCGTTCGTTCAAATGAATCTGTCTGTATCGTGCGTCTTAAGGAATAGAGGTCAGATCTTGTAGGTACAGTTCGTGGCCGCTGCAGTGCAGTGCCACGACCGAAATACTGTGCGCCTCCACAGTCTTTTGTTTTTGTAACCTCTAGATCACCTTTGGCCTGCAAATCTGTATTGAATTCACGAATTTCGATTGAATGACAAATACCTAAATAAAAATAATTTAAATGAGTGTCTTGATATCTAGCTGTATCTTTTCTAGTTATTAGGTATAATATTACGGCTGTTGTAAGTGTGGTTTGAACTAAATAAAACATGGACTAAAAATTCTACATCCAATATATTTAACGTCATAAGTAGTGACAATTAAAATTAGTACATTTCAATCGCGTCAGAGACTTTGTTCGTTTTTACAAAGAAAATACATGGAATTATTACATAAAATTTACTCTTAAAATTATTAGGTCCTTTTCCAAACCACCATTATACCGAATCGTGGAATAAATAATGTAAATACCTTACAAAGTGTATTCAAACACGTAGCACTTTTGAACGAATTGGCACAGAAATGTTACAATAATAGGTTAGGCTCTAAAACCACCTCCAAATACTCTTAAAAACTGGTTTCGCTACGAACTTTAATCGACTCGAAATAAAGGTCGAATGGAAAATTCGATGGAAATAGAAAAAAAAATCAGTCTAAATGAAATAGCTCGTTCTTTCATTCGAAGTTGACATGCAAATCGTACCCGCACCACACTTACCGCATACAATACAATATAAGCAAAACTTAAAATAATTTAAGATCACATTTACCAATAAGTATATTATCATTAAAAAAAAAACAATCAGTCAGGTTCATGAACTTAATACTGCAGAGATTTCTGAATAGACTAGTACAAATTTTAGTTTTCTTTTCGTGTAGCATGCGAACAAAAATTGTCCTTCGATAAAATTAAAAAGTATAATCACAATGAACACACCAATATAAGAGTTTCGTAACCATTGAAGATATAGTCTTTTATAACATCGTTTATACGATCACGCTTTCAAACGCCAATCAACACATTCGTATACCTAGGTCTAATTTGTGCACAATCTATATTAAAGTACGGTGCGATCCATATTTACACCAGATACCTTTCTTTCTCCGTCAAGTAGCCGCCACAGCCCGATAGAATCACAAAGATAGCATCAGAGACACCAGTCTGTCTTGATATTCAACACAAGTCCTCACGTTTACAAAAACCCTAACTCTTAATTACTGATCCATAAATTAATATCAAAACAGACTATTTCCAATGGCGCTTACATGAAATACAGTCTTCAACACGTTACAATATCACAATATTCATTTCACATCAAACTTCGAATGAAAGCATCTTTGTGGCAGTGAATAAAAGTTATGAAATCGAGTAATACACGACAATTAAGAAATCACAATACAGTTATTACTTACGAATAAAACTTACCTATCCAAAATACGAGAAGAGGCGGCGAGAGGTATACAATGCACTACAAAGGAAATTCGTAAAACGTATCAAAATTGACAGGTGCCTTTATGTATAACACATTCTTATCGATTGAATTATTTTCTGTGTCACACAAATAGTATAAATAAATTATTTACATTAGATAAAACTTAAACAAAGATCCATTTGATTTAACTTATGTTTAAATAGGTCATTGTCAAGTGTTTCTCGCATGCTTAACACCGAATTATACACCCATTATTTTCGTGAATTTGGCACATAGCGTGAACTAACGAGCATTGGAAGCACATTATGTAAGACTTTACATTTGCAAGTTTGTGCTACATTTTAATATTTAGTTGGTGGATATTTAGTTGGTTTAAATTTTTTTTTTAAATGTTTATAACGTGGGTATGTCTCTTTTTCTGTAGGTATTGTATATTGTTCCGAACTGTTCTTCACGTTGTCCAATTACTTTTGGAGCAATTCAGTAACTTCAAATGTTAGGAGTAATATAAAAATGACCATAGTCGGCACAGCTAACGAAGTTAATAGACATCGTAAAGAACACGATGTATAACGTCGTGGAATGCATTTATAAAAATAATGGAAAATTCTAACCTTTTAGTGGACAATGTATACCCACCGCACCGCCGCGCAGTACATAGTAAAGTTCAATAATTCAATACATGTATAAACTAGAAGTGATGTCAATGCGTGGAAGCAACCTCAGTCTTGTCAATCTTCTGATGTGAACCAACAACGCTGCGACACTAGAATCCAAAGACCGGACCCTGAAACAAAATAGTTTCACCATGTTACTACTTATGTTTTACCAAAGATTACTACAATGGTCGTAAGATGTAGGTATTTAAAATGCACCCTTACCGATTATTTTATGCTTCTGTAGGTTGCTCTACTGGGTCAGTACGGGGCTCATCTGTAGTGACTGTCTTTACTTTAATGTCGGTCACTTCAGCCTCTATCTTGCAGTCGCCCTGACCTTGTTCTGTCGCGTCCATCGAGTCTCCGTTAGCGCCATTAACTTTTCCGTTTTCTACTGACAGTCGTTCGTTAATTTCTTCGTCTTTGCTAACATCTCCATTGCGTTTTTCTATTACAGTGTCGCCGTTTGTCGTTTTTCCGTTTAGTTGCGGTTCGGATACGTCTATGTCAACTTTACTTTCCTCTGCTATGGGCTCAATAGTTTTAATTTCCTCTACAGCTGGAGGAACTGCCATAGGTGTGTCAGATGTGCCTTCTGAATTGTCAGTGGTTGTTTCAACTGCCGGGGTTGTGGGTTCCACTTTTACTTTTTCATTGTTCACTTCAGGTTCATTATTTTCATTAGATATCGCAGCGCTGTCGTTTTCAGTCGCTTTCACTTCAATAGACACTGCTTCATTTACAATATCAGGTTTCTGTGCCATTTCGTTTGCCTCATTATTCTGTGATGGCTCAGATTCCTTAGGACTAGAATCTTCCACTTTCTTATCTACAACTTCTTTGATTTCTGTGACTTGATCAGAAACATCTGGAGTTTCTGTTGGGCTAACTTCTTTTAACCCATTTGCTTCCGATCCCTCAGTCTTAATCTCATCAGTCATTTCGGAAACTGTGTTTAAGTCTATATCAGCACATTGTTTCATTTCGAGATCCAATTCAGAGTCTAATATTCTATCAACGATATCGTTGGAGTCTGTGTTCTCAGTTTCCATAGTTTCTTCGGCAATAGTGTTCAATAGTGGTTTAACAGGTATATTGTCAAGATTTGTTACATCTTGTACTTTAGACAAAATTTCATCACACTCCTTTTCGAGGACATCTCCAACATTTTGTAGCTCCTCTATGTCAGCAATGGGTTCTTCTACAACTGGAATCATATCCTCAATGACCTCGGCTTCTTCAGGGAGTACCTTCTCAGATATGTCCTCTATTTCAGTCACAACAACCGGTGGACTCTCCTCAGTAGCTGCTGCTCCATTCTCTTTGTTATCTTGCTTATCCTCAGATAAATCTGGCGATTTCATTTCAGTCTCGTTTGTTTCAGTCTTATCCTTTATCTCCTCTACTACTTTCGCTTCAAGAGGTTCTATGCCAGTTATAGATTCAGCTTCAGCCTCTGTCATTTCTTCAACTTTAACTTCTTCCACCACTGGAGGAGCATCTTTTACATCTTCATTAGCTACCTCCTCTACTTCCATTTTCTCAGATTGCTCTTTCTCTGTGGAGGCAACTTCGACGGGTTCTACTTCTGACGTAGTTTTCACATCAACACCGTTGTCAGTCTTCATCACTTTGGCGGGCACTTCTTCCTGAAACATGAAGAAAACACATTTACCTACAGATAAAGTGTATGAGTATTTAAAATGCTGTAATTTATTAATTTAAATATCTAAACTTTTTGACGAAAAGAGAACGTAACAAGAGTGCTAGGATAACTTTTGGTTTTTCTTTTAATATTATTGCCTGGAATGTCAATATAGGTAATTAAAAAGTATTTTATTGAAAAGATGGAATCCCATTTGGACTCTTAGTAAGTTAGTTATGCGTACTTTAGGAAAACAATTCTACTATTGTTGAAATGAAAACCGAAAACACAGATAAACATTTTTATTATACTTTATAAAATTTACAATAAGTTGAATTTAATCTTATTAGCTATGTGTTATAAATTTAGATGTTAATTTTGGTATTCATACAATAAATAAATAAAAAATATTAATAACCCAATACAATAATTAAGCATACCTATCTACCAAACCACCATAGATAAGCATCAACGAAGCAGAGACAAATAAAAAATAGGTATATGACCAACACGGGTCTAATACAAATATACACAACTATGACCACAGGTGTGAAGCTTCTTGGCAGCAACAGTAGTTTAAAGTTAAGTAAGTATGCCATATTAAAAAAAAAACAAATAAGTAGAACTTATTGTCACAGAAAACAATATCTAGAAACTAAATACAACTTTAATGAAGATATTATGGAAAAGCATAAGGATCAAGATAATTTCTTCAACTTGAAAAGGTTTTTTTTAAAACAAAGTAGTTTTGAAAACATTTTAGTTACTTGGGGCATTTTTTTAAAATATAACAACATACAATACTCCTTCAGCTTTCCCAACCACAACCATATTATCACACTACACTACATGCCAAGCGTGCACAGTCAGAGTATGACGTATCAAGGCACCTGTGTTTCCGGCTTGCGCTTGTTGGTGGGCGTGAGCTCTGCCAGGCTGTGCAGCACGGGGAAGGCAGCCACGGCCGCCTCGGGCAACGGCGCGTTGCCCTCGCGGCTCACCAGCCCCACGTTCAGACCGGCTGCGCGTGCCGCTTCTCCCTCTGAATGGTAAAAGACATTTGGCATGAACACTGATTTGTAATCAGTAGTTGCTGGGTACGCAATTCTTAGCAAAGGAGGGGAGAGTATGACTTCATACTCTCCCCTCCTTATCAGCTCATCTTAACGTCCACACTACTAGAGACGAGCCATGCTCTACTTCAGAGTAATTTCACAGGAATATATTTGGTAAGTTATTGTTATTTTCAAATATCGCATACAGCATCATGATAATGTTTCTAAAAGTTCACGAGGGATTAAATGGGAACCCAAATTAAATAAAATTGACCAATGTGAAGACGTGGTATCTTATCAAGCGTTAGTATAGAGCAGCATAAGATTGCTTACCTTTAACAATGTCAGTCAAAAACAAAATCTCTTCAGCTTGGCAGCCGATTTTTTCCACAATTTGTTTGTAACTAGCTTCCTCTTGTTTAGCTCCAACTGCAGTGTCGAAATGCCCATCGAAGAATTTCAATAGATCTCCAGCAAGAGATTGTCCAAAGAGCAGTTTTTGAGCTTGCACCGAGCCTGAAGAATATATGTACACCTTTTGCCCTTCAGCCGCACGCCACGCCTCCAACGCCGCGGATACATCGTCGTATACACTGAAATATTCATAAATTAATATGTGACTCAATTGACTACGCATGTAAATGCAATCAGATAAAATTACTTAATCAATGTTTTCAAACATCTGATGCTGTTTGAAATAAAATTAACACACTCACTGTCCCTTAATGTCGCCATTATCATAACCCTGCTTCCAGATAAGCCCCTGTAGTTGTTTGAGCGCGCCCGCTTTACGGTCGGCAGACATCTGCCATTTAACACTCTTCACTAAGCCCTCGATCTGGTCTTCCTTTGAAGCATCCTGGAAAGTATTATATTTTAATTAATTATAAAAAAATCACCTATTAAGCACATAAAACATTGCACAGTGCCGCCGCGTCGATCTACCTCCATTAAAATAATATACACAAAACCATGTGACAATATAAACTTAAAACTGTCCCGAAGTTTCTTGTGTTAGTTATGTAGTAGACTAGTAGGTATTTTAGGAGCAATCATACATGAGATAAAGCTGACTCAAACACACATCTCTTTTACGCAATATTAGATAAGAAATACTTTACTGTTCTAATCTAATATACATAACTGAACTAGCACAAAAAAATATCAGTCAATAAAAAGGTCTGTAGGAGGTTTACAAACTAGGTCTATAAAAATCTATGACACATGAACAATGTATACAGGCAAATTTAATTTAATCAAAATATGTAGCAGTTTTAAACTGCAAAGTTGAAAACCGACGACAAGTCAAGTTCTGGTATTTCAACAAATATGCTTTGTTAACCTCAATTTGTAATTTATGAGAGAACATGTTATCAATTTTTATATCAGCATCACTTTCGTGCATTCGTGTCCGCGAAACGCAATCTAAAATGCTTCCCTAGGCTTGAATCACTCTATCTATTGATGTATGTGAAAATCGTTTTCTACTCGCTTTTTAGCACTGGTCATGCTAGTCTTACGATATAAAAAATCGTATGTGGAACGTCTAGAATATTTGAACTAATAAATTCTTGAATAATCAATTTCAGATGTCGGGACAGCAAACTGTTTCAATTCAGAAATCAAGGCACTCTCCGCATTTGATGCGGTTGGGTAACTGCCAAAGCAAAGGTATAATCTACGTCACTACAGAGATCTTCAAGGAAGTCTAGGTAATTTATGTCGAGTTCCAATCCGCATAAGTAATTCCTGATAATAAGAGATATGGTATTTCTTCAGTACTATTAGGTACTGAATTAGATTGTCATACAAATTCACGCTGCTCCGCTCTACTCAAAACCTACCGATCGATCGCCTTTAATGAAAACGGTATGAGTGACGACACACGCAGATAAAAGATATAAAAAAGGTATTGGTCGGACTTTACCTCTCCGGGAATGGCGACCACACCCTCGACGGTGCTCTCTTGGTCCTCGATCGCTAGCTTCCGCAGCGCCGACACGGCATCCTTCACATCTGAGTTCTCCCACTGCGAGTCTAGGAACTGCTTCACATTCTCTTCCGCGTAAGGGAACAATTTGTCCTGCAACAACAGATTTTTCCAATATTGTTGTTTATAAGGAAAGGGGTTTGAAGATTTTAGTCTGGAGAGTGTCCTACCTACAACTTTTTTTTTTAATTTTCCAAAAGTGGCGGCAATCAATGAAACCTTCACTAATCGATAGTTCAGGTCAATACAAATCAAAAATATAGCTAAAAAAAAAATTATAAAGCGTCACGTTTCCGATATAGTATTGGAATATTGGAACATTGGAACTTGAAAAACTGTGTTTTGGTGTTATTAAATGGCACATATTGTATTGGAAATTGATACTGGAAGATAAATGAAGAATCCTGGCTTATTTTAGCGACCCCCCTCCCGCCCCCCATGATACTCAGCCTATATTTTTTATTGTTTTAGGTATAAATATGGTGGAAATTTAGAGTGGTTTGAAAATAAGAGTTTTTGAAGCAATCTATGTCAACTCCCAATACTATCCCCCCCTCCAGTACCCCCTTTAGCATGTATACAGGGCAGCACAGTAACAAAATAAAAGATAGGGGGTATTTGAGGGGGGGATCCATGGGGGACCATGAATCTCAACAACAACCGGTCTTGCGCTGCCCACATCCAACGGCTTCCATCAAATTTCACCAGGTGTTCTATCCACCTTGTGTGAGGTCTCAATTGAATCTAGGTGAAATCCTCCAAAATAAACTGTTGCTTTGTCATTGTAACATTATCGATTACCATAGCTGAGTAAAGAGGGTCTCTTTATTCTAATTCTTACGCCAACTAAATGTTTTAATCTGTTTCATTAATTAAGATGTCCGATAAGGCTCGACCGAGACGTGGTTTTCGTTCTCGGCCGAGACCGATACCGAGAATAAATTAATGTCTCGGCCGAGACCGAGAATAGACGAAGCGTGGAAAAAACATTAAAACACTACATATTGTTTATAAAAAATAACGGTTTTAATTAAGTTTTAATAACCAAAGTTGAATAACATTATGTTGTAACATAAAAAAGTATTTTTTACTAATACCTGATCAAATTTTAAATTTTGAATCAAACAAAATTTTGTCTCGGCCATGGCCGAGAACCGAACCGAGATTCTCGGCTGGATTTTTGGCCGAGAATGCCGAGACCGAGACCGAAATCTCGGTCGAGCCTTAATGTCTGATAACGTTTAAGGACCCGTTTCACCACTTACAGATAAAATTTAACTGACAGATATTTTATACCTGTCTCTGTCTAAAACGTCATGTTTTATAAAATAACTATTAACCTATCTATCAATTAATTTTTATCTGTAAGTGGTGAAACATGCCCTAAGTGTGAGTAATTAGTGTTAGATGAGACCTTTTGATAGCGTACCCCACAGCTTAAATGTTTTAATTACCTTATGGATTAAAACGTTAACTAAAACTCGCGGTACAAACTTTTCAAATAGGTACTATTGAATAAATACAGAAGTAGAATTTACATAGTCAATTACCGATACGAAACATTGTTTTCGGTAAATTTAACTCCGGTTTTCGAGTCGTAGTCATTTAGCATAGCTAGGTATCCTGGTGAAACTGCGTCGTCTACGACAAGGCAAGGTAGGTGAACGAACTGAGCGGCGGGCGACGTCCAAACCGGATAGAGCGCCGGCCGGCCAGCCCAGGGCCGTGGGTTCGAGGACAACAAACATGTAAAAAACGATGATCCATTTTGTGCATTCACTTTTCCTTAAGCCATGCAGTCCGACCCGTTATGCCATTTAAAAAGCCATCTTCCCGAATATTATACATGTTGTTAAAGCAGGTAGGATCAACTACGTTAAAGTTAATGCGTAGGTACATTATACATGGACGGACGTGCCACTTAGAATATTGCGCGAAGAGTGAACGTTGTAAAAGAATTAGTATGATAGTATAGTTTCATCAAGGACATATAAAATGTAGCACACTAACAAAGGCACTTCCCTTTTTGTGCTATGGTGTTTTTAGATTGCAAATTATCTCCCTCATTCAGATTTTGCGATATAAAAGGGTTAGAAAGCACTCTCGTATCACTTTAAAGAGGGGGAAGCACAGGCAGACCATTTTTTTGTAAATATTGTTACTCACTTTACAAGATTATAGACAAAACCTATGTATATGTAATGTCAAACTATAACACGCGGGATTACGGCGAATTGACGGTGATAACAAAATTCTGCGTTTATCGTCATATTTTGAAAAATTTACGTAATATCTTAAAACAATATAGCCTATGTGTTATTCTAATATAAACTATATGCAAGCTACAATATGTATAGTTTCATTGTTCTTGTTTGTTGATTTTCGTAAGTTTCATCTGTTCAGTGGTTTTAAAAACCATTCTTACATCCATCTATCTATACGTACATCTGTCATCACAAACATTGACATTTATAACATTGGTAGCATAGCCTAACTCAATTTTATGATTTGACCTATTGATAGAAGCCCTAATTAGAACAATCAATCAATATTGATCATTAGTATTTGTTTTGATCAGATTGAAAATGATCAGAACAGTTTTCCAGTAGCAATTTTTAAATAAGTAAAATGTACTGTTAAAGTTATTAATTTCATACCCATGTATTTTTCAAACATCATTTCAACAACGATAAGTCAGTTAAGACAGAATTTGGATAAAGGGAACATGTTTCTAAGTCCATGTTTCAGAAAAGCTTCTCATAACAAAATGAATATCCATGTTTTTTATCGCCTACTTATTTTTTTATGTAGCTACCTACCTAATTTAGTGTATTATCCTAGATAAATGCTTTAAATCAAATATTGTAATGCTTAGGTGTCTTCATCAGTTTAAAAAAAAACAGATTCAATTAGAAGTGGGAACAAGAATATTGTAATGAGAAATTTAGCTATTTTTGTGTTATTAAAAGAGTAACAATGAATCCTTTTAAATAAACTAGACATTCACTTTATTCAATATGCTTGAAATCTGGTTATAGGAACAAGTATTTGAAACTTGTTGAAACCATAGCTTTCACTTCAAAGGTGCACCTAATCAACAAAGATAGGTAATAGAGATTTTTCACTCTAAATAAATGTACAATACAGGTAAGGAAAGTATAAACACAAAGAAAATCATTACGGATCATTAAAGTAACAATAGGTATAAAAAACTGCAAAAAAGTATCCAGTCAATGACTCAATGCTACCAACTGAAGTGTAATTCGATAAATTAAAAAAGGCCACCTTTTATTTTACATCTTTGTCATATTTGATACATCTATCATAAGTGTGACAAGGACGACGTACATGATCTTGACGCCTATAGTCGAGACAGTTAACTGTTCCACATTTTTTTACAAGCCAGCTGCTTCAAACAGCTGTTCGTGCACGCCGGTCGGGTCGCGAGCTTACTTTCTATGAGAGATGAGGATCTAAGATATATTAATTAGGTACCTGGTTTACACTTATGATAATGGCAAAGCGATTCGAATGATTTGCTTATAATGGGGTCCTTAGGAATTTAGCGGTTTCTACACATTTCATAAAAGCTGGCAAAAGTCAATACAAACCGTCAGAAGGCAACAATACTATCTCACTTTATAAAACCACGTGTACAGAAACTATTCAGACAATGCAAGTCGGTCGAACACGAAAAGGGTACCATTTTGAATCTGTCCTCCATATTGCGAATCCCGAATTACGACCATTTTATAAGCCCATCTACGGAAATTCGTAATTTCACGTGTTTCCTTCACATTTGCAACTACAACTCGGAAACAACTAAAAATTACTTCAACAAGTAACAAAAACCGCCGGCCGGTTAATCAATTGGACCTACCTTAACAAAGCTGATCGACGTCGTTGTCCCTTCGATATCTAGCAGCAAAATTTTGCTTTTCTTCACGATTTCAGCAATATCTTTGTTGTCGTTAGCCATTTCGTATAGCGTGTACAACCTTTGACAGGTGTACTTTTCAGGAAATTCTGTGTTTTAACTTGACTAGAAATTATTTCACGCTACGATATCACCCCACACCACAAAATCGCGCATTGATTGAAAAAAATTACAAGAGAGAGAACACCACAAGCAACCGGCCGGCGAACTGACGGACGCGCTTTTGCGATTGGTGGGTGAGAGAACGGGATGGATGAATTGTACAAAAGAAAGAAAGAGTGAGAAAACGGAAACTCCAGAGATGCCAACATTTTAAATGTCAAAAGGGAATACCACACTAATTCAAATTATTTTCCTATGATAGCCAAAAAAAATATTACTTTAAATGTTACAGAATAGTTTTTATCTTATCAAACATTTTGTAAACTATTTACAGACATTTATTGTAAAACTAGTGTTTCTTGATAATTTCATTAGGTTTTCATGTTAGCAAAAAATAAATATCAGTCATAATAAATTTTTAACTTTCCCTAATTTGCTTCAAGTTTCATTGTAATGGCAATATCAAAACTGATAAAACGGAAATGGGTAAACAAGGTCAATATTTTTTCGACGATGTTTTGAAACTTTTGAACTTTTAAGCAATTTACGTTTTTTTTTTTATTCTAGGTATCTTTAAAAGCATTTGCTGGTTGAATTAATAATTCTTTGAAAAAATATGTCGCACGTGTAGGTCACGTACTCTTAGATCATTTAAAAAGAGAATATTAGTGCAACTGGGAAATAATCTCCACCCCTCATTCAAGTTCACTACTGCGCTGCGATCGCCAAAAGTATAATTTTATAATTCTCCAAGCATGATGATGATGCGAGTGAAGGAAGAGTCCCTTGCCAAAATCCATTTTGCTGATGGGCCACACACAACCCACAAGAGAGTATTCTCGTTTTAATAAACTTTTAAAAGTAGGATAAATACAAATATTTATAAAAGTAAATATATTTTATTTTAAGTTAATCTACAAGTAAAGTCACTTAAGATAAATATTTATTTCTCTTACATACTAAATGCAGTCACTTATAAAATTATGGTTGTTATTTTTATTTCTTACTATGATTTCATATAATCTAATAGACTGGATTTTGCATATTTTTGTTTTTCTTCAGTTCTCATCTTCTTGACGAGTTTCGGTGTACCAATGCTGCCTTCGGCTTTTCTCTTTGTTACCTGAAAAAAAAAATGAAGCATGATGTAGGGGTATAGTGGAGAAATAATTTTAGTTAACTTTTCTGCAACTGGGGCATATAGCTACGAATTCAAAAAGTACCTTGGGTTGCTCTTCTTCCGGAGTGGGATCTATAGCTGCGAAGACAAAGTTCCTCTTGCTGGAGGGTGCTAGGGAGCCGATTTTAGGGGTGTCATCGTCATTTGCGAGTGGAGTCGCCAATGCAGCGAGTCGAGCGAGAGCTCCTCGACCGCGCGTTAGTATGGAACCGTGGTAGTTTTGCTGAAATCGTTAATGTTTTGATATATTTTTTTCCCAAACTCCCAAACATTTGCGGATAGAGATTTGTTCAGCATTACAAAGATATGTTAGCCTTGTTACATAACGATAGTTATTTATTATTATTACTATATAAAAATAGTATGATCAATTTATAAAATACTACAAAACATTCACCTGCATAATAGAAAATGGTTTTTTAGGACTGGGAATATCTTTGGCAGTCTTTTTCTCACGTACAGCTGCTGGCGATGAAGTCTTCTCTACACTTGTATTAATTTCTTTAAATAAACTGGATGTCGTGTTGGAAAGATTCGCTTTAATTATCGACGTTCTGTTTACGCTGATGTTTAGTAAGTCTTCAGGTTCGTCTTTGTTTTTCTGAAATTTCAACTTAGTTTAGTTTTCATACGCATATGATGACAAGGGGTCAGCAGCCAAAGAATCGCAGATTCTATGAAATTTAAAACATACCAGAGCTCTGAGGAACACTTCTCTCTCATGCCTTTGCTTTCTCCATTGCTCTTCAGATTCAAACTCTTCCTCTTGAGTATCAGTGAGATCGTTGAAAGGTGTACCCGTTAGATCATCTCCATCTGTAACATAACATGGAAGAAGTATTAAAATCATCAATAGCCGTATTATAGTCAGGTCGACAAAGAGCGATGATCGTGAGGTAAGGTTAAAATTAGAGCAGATACTGATATTGTCGTGACTTTGTGTTTAATTTAGTGATTATTTGCTTCGTGACATTTTGATCAGTGTCGGCCCAGCTTTTGCCGACACCAACACTTAATATGTGCATTACATTTTGCTTCAAACTTGTTGAAAAGAAATCTTACCTGCATTCTTCCATCGGAACTTCCGTTGTCGTTGCCCGTCACCTAAGTCTCCGTCTTCGAAAAGTAATTCTTGGATCAACCTTACTTCACGCTTGTCTTGATCCAAAACGTCACGCCTGGAAGTTTTTACAAACGTTGCAATTAATTGGATTAATGATTTCAATGAAATCGCCGGCCGCGCTGTGACCAAAATAATAA
This sequence comes from Anarsia innoxiella, assembly GCA_947563765.1. Taxonomy (NCBI): domain Eukaryota; kingdom Metazoa; phylum Arthropoda; class Insecta; order Lepidoptera; family Gelechiidae; genus Anarsia; species Anarsia innoxiella. The sequence continues at coordinate 4,130,408 of OX387408.1, forward strand.
GAAAAAAGTACTAACATATGAATCTGTCCCAGCTCGCGCTGCAGCTTATCCTGGTTGAACTTGTCGTCGTCACCCTCTTCCCGCTCCATACGATCAAGTCCATGCTCGTCTTCATCTCCTGAACCAACCCACTCATCTTCTGACGTCAATTCCGCTTCTTGTTCGAAAAACTCCGCAGTTTTACGTTTTTTCTTTGGATTTAACGGTTGAACTATCACCTGGAATTGATATTATTTCAAGCATGTAACGAATTCTGCTATTTTCAATACAGCAAATATGGACAAATTGTCAATGCTTATAGACACTGCGTGATCATTACTAATGGTACGACTGGGTGTTACATTCGATATCGTTAGAATGGAGAAGATTCATGCTGTTAGATATAAAAGTTTAAAATTACCTCATTTTCATCAGAATCGTATTCAATAATCTTCTCCTCATCATCTTCTACAGCTGACTCATAATCTTCTTCCAGTTCTTGGTCTGATAGTTCTTCGTCGTCCTCATCATCTAGAACATAAATAACAGTTTTATAATACCTTACTGTTGAAAGTTACAGTTACAGTAATTCCATGTAAGTAATTATTTTGGTTTATTACCTGAGATTTGTAGAGCTCGTTGCTCAAGCTTTTTCTTCTTTAGCTTTTTCTTTTTGCTCACACTAGAGTCCTCTTTGTTCTCTTCGTCATCAGAGTCTATCACAAACTTTTTCTTCAGCTGGGTATTAGCTATATTTAATTTATTTTCCTTGTCCTGAACAGTGTCTCCAGGGAAATACTTATTAACTTTTGGGATATCAAATTCAGGATCATGCAATTCATCGAGAATAGATTTTAAATTATCAGAATTATTAAACTCCATAGAATCTCTCTGTTGTACGTTATTCTTATCTCGATCACTTTTATCTAGAGTATCTTTAAATGAAAGTATGTCTTCTCTATTTTTATTAGTCATCAGATTTTCTCCAGACAATTGGGAAACAAACTCATTATCGTAAAATTTGCCAGTGCATAAAGCTAACACATCCTCGCCAATGACTTGAGACTCAGATACAAGTTGAGACTGAGTGGGAGTCACTAGATTCTGTGTCTGAGAAAAGCTACCTGAACACATGCCTGCGACTGCATCCAGATTCTAAAACAAAATATGATTATTAATGGAATGGTAACAAAATGTATAGTGCCTCTACACAATAATTATGAGTCATAAAATACTCACATCATCATATGCTTGAGTCCCACATAGTTTATCTGGTAGCTCAATCACATTATTTGTGTTATCATCGCATCTTACAAGGTTAAATGTTTGTGTATTAAAATCTTTATCGCCAATATTATGTGCTCTATATTTTTCATTATTCAAGCTCAATTCACTTTCTTGGCTTGTAAATAAGTCATCAGATACAGTCTTCTGAACTTGTGCTAATTGCAATTCCTCATCTGAAAAGAAATAATTGATTATAAAACACAAGCTATACGCAACTTCTTATGCAGTTAATTGTCGTGTGTATACCTTGTGTTCCCTTTTCCATGGCTGAAACTTTATCATTGTCACTAGGAATTTGAACAGAGGGCGTATTTTCTCTTTCTTGAGTATTATTAGACCGTACATCACAATCTTCTTCGTCAGAATCTTCAAAAGCTTTGAGGATTCTACCTTTTTTAGGTTTCTGATTATCATCCTCCGGTTCCTCAGATTCATCACTCGACAGGTCCTCTTCACTTTCAGCGTTTTCGTCTATTCCACTTGCTTCGTCGTTCTCTGGCTCTATTTCGTTGGTTTCCATTTCATTACCTTCTTCTTCTTCTTCACAATCTGATTCTTCAGCCTCATCATCTACCATAGGATTCCTTTTTCTTGGTTTCTCTGGAATCTCTTGCTCTTCTTCAATATCTTCCTCACTTTCGGAACTATTTTCATTTGCTTCTTGATCTGCGCCTTCCTCTTCCTCTAACTTAGCCTCAATTTTATCGATATCCTCTTCACCATCTACGGTTCCATCACCAATGACAGCACCATACTCTTCTTGACGTCGTTTTTCTTCTTCCAAACGTTTAGACCATTCAAGACTCCTTTTTTCAGCTATTTGGTCTTCCAATTCTTGTTTTAATTTCAAATGTTGTGTTCCAGGCTTGATTCTAAAGGAATAATTTTAGTAATTACCTATTAGTAAACTGATATCAAAGAAACTATCCAGAAATAATTGTACTTACCGTTTTTCTTTGTCCCTCTCTAATTCTTCTGGAGTTTTTAGTTTACCAAAGAATACAAATCTTTCTTTCAAAAGTTCGACACCTGATAGCTTTTTAGGCATTAGAGGGTCAGTTCCATCTAAATCAATAACCATTCCTGGGGCACCTATTAGTTTTGGTTTAGATTTTAATGGCTGCGGGTCTTTGACCAGCATTGGAGAGCTAATGTTTTCAGTGACATCATGATCTAGAAATCAATTTTTTGTTAATTAATATATCGCAACGATAGATTTATTTGTACATAAAGATATGAACAATATAATTACTTGTAGCAATAACTGCATTTTCAATGAGAGCATCTATTTCATCCATATTAACTTCATCGTCAGAGAAATCATCATGTTTTTTTACACTGCTGTTGGGGGATATTTCACTAATTTCATTTTCTACCATCACAACATCTTCTGTTATTTCAAAATTAGTCTTAGAGTTATTATTACATGTCAGTTCTTTAATGTTGTTATCCATTTTTTCAGAATCATAATGTAAAGAAATTAATTGACTATCCACTTCAGTACCAATTGTTGCAGGCTGATAATTGTTTATTTCAGTACTTTTTTCGCTACCGAAGGTACCTTCTTCAATATTCTCAGTGTTTTCTTCCACAGAGTTGTTATAGACTAATTCCATTTCACCTGTATCATTTTTGTCCAAGTCTGTATTTTCTTTTGTGTTGTGTGATAAATCTTGATCTAGATTAATTTGACTTACACTTGCTTCTTTAGACATTGTTTCATTGAGATTATATGTAGTTGCAACTTGATCAGAGTTCTGAATATCAATAGCTTTCTCAGTATCTAATAAAGTATTTGTGTCATCAGATATATTCTCATTGTCTTGTTCCTTCAGTTCCTCAGTTGCAGTATCCAATTGTTCTTTATCATGGTCAATATTTAGACTAATGCTTACATTAGCCTGTGATAAATTATCGTATAAAGTGTCAGCATTGTTTTCCTCATCTGCTGGAGTTTCTTCTAACTTCTTACTCTCTTTCTTATGATCAGGAGTTTCTTCATCACTGTCACTCTTACATAACTCCATTATTTCTTTTTGTCTTTGATCTAAGAGCTGACTGTAATAAAATTCGATTATTTATTTTTAAAAGCTTAGAATCTATCTTATGTAAATTAAAATAATACTCACGCATACTGTTTCAATTGTTCCTCATTCATTTTGATTGGCAAGGCCTTCCCATCAGCTGTCACAGCTGGTTTTCTCCTGCTCATTATGTCTTTGAGTGATAACGCCTTAGGTCTATGATATGGGAGGGATACATCCTTTTCCCGGAGCATTCTGTTTGATTCACTTTTTATCTTCTGCATGTTTTCCATGGCTTCTTTTGCTGACATCTGCAGGAAAGAAGTTGTTTATTTAGATACACATACAAATATCACACACTGTGTTTAGATAGTTTGTAGCTTGTTATGTATGGGTATCTTAGGATCAATAAATATGTAAGAACAGTGCTTCATAAGATTATTATTTAAATTTATTAAATAAATAACATACCTTCATAGGCTTAGGTGACATTGATTTAGTAGATTTCCTCTTTCCTTTCTTCATCATTTGTGCCTTCTTAACCATGGTCTCTTCCTCATCAGATGTGTCAGGATCATAAATAGTTGATTTTAGAGGTGCTATTTTTTCCTTTATAATCTGTAAGCATATAGTAATATACAATAAAATATGTTTAAAATATCAAGATCAAATTCAGTACCAAGCTACTAATAATTATTACACTAAGATTAAGTACCTACTAAAAAGATTTAGATTTAGAGTTATACCTTTTTTATTCTTTCAATTGAGGAAGCCTCATCATCTGAGCTGTTGTTAGACACTCCACCATTCTTGCTATCACCATCACACTCATTTTCAAAGCTTTTTTCATGTTCTTTGTTTCTAGAGGAGACTAAACACTTGAATTTCTGTGTTAGTTTGCTTTTTTTGTTTTTAATCCGTGATACATGTTCATTATTGTCAATTTCATTTGGTTCCGAATCAGATGAATTATCGGTATTTGATGCTTGTAGCTGGAGACGGGACCTTCGAGGCGCATTCACACATGGCGCATCACTATCACTGTCCGAGTGGGACTTTACAGGTGATGGGTCTATTTGTTCACTAATTTCTAAAGATTTCTGTGTGGACTCATTATCACTTTCAGAAAATCTTTGAATACGCTTTACAGTTCGAATCACAGGAGTGTCGTCTTCACTGTCATCATCTGTACTTGCTATACTTTGATTCTTGCTATTTGAAGAAGCTTTGCTACTTTCCTCATTAATTGTGGGGCCGTTCAATACAGAAGGCCTGTTTGATAAACTCTCACTAATTTCAGTATTAGATTCCATAGTCCTGTTCGTTAATAAATGAAAATAAAGAATAAATTATAACCTACTTAATTGTAATACAATAACCATTCACAATTTTTTATTACCAGTGTTTACTTTGAATCATCAGACAGAGTGAATTATATTATAGGCCCCAGTTATTTAAATTAATTAAAAACCACTTTACATTAACACAGCCAAAAGAAAGTGCACACAAAATAAAATTATACAAATTATACCATTCAGACGGAGCTGAAAAGGTTTTCGCGCCATTTCTTACTGACTGTCATAGTCTTGTGTCAGTCAAATCAAACCTCAAATGTCAGATATTTTTTTTAAATCTTACCTTGGAAGTAAAGTAATTTAAGCTACCCCTGGTTTTTACCTTGTTTCTTTATTTATAGATTTATAGTATGAATCCAATGAATCACGTAAAAAAACAGCTAAATAAACATTTTCAAACTCAAACTCGATTTAAAAAAAACTTTACAAACACAATGTTTATTAATAAATAATATAAACGTACACATCGAATAAAAGCTACCTAAAATTTTGTTAAAATTAGTTTTGTGCCCAATAACTAGTAATCAATGTCATATTTCGATGTTGTAGGCGACGCCGCCGATGAAAGATCTTTAGGCAGATCACAAATCACTGCTTCTGCTGTAGTTAATAGTGATGCCACACCACTTGCATCTGTTAGCGCTCTTCTAACTACTTTAGTAGGATCAATTATTCCTCTTTCTATCAAGTTAACATATTCATTATTTAATGCGTCGTAACCATAGTCACCGGTTAAGCTTTCCACTTTAGAGACCACTACAGATCCATCGTATCCAGCGTTACTGGCTATCGTAAGACAAGGTGTTCGTAATGCTTTTTTAACGATTTGAATTCCCATAGCCTGATCAGAATTAGCAGCTTTTAATTTATCTAAAACTGGTATACATCGAAGCAAAGCGGCTCCACCACCAGGTACGACACCTTCTGCTATAGCAGCCCGCGTAGCATTAAGAGCATCGTTTACACGATCTTTTTTCTCATTAACCTCTACTTCACTACATCCACCAATTTTCAAAACGGCTACACCATCTTGTAATCTTCCTAATCGTTCCATTAATCGTAATTTATCGAAATCACTTGTCTTTTCTTCTAGATCTTCTTTAATCTGGTCTATACGCTGCTTGATTTGATCTTTATCTCCTTTACCTTTTAATAGAAGCGTTGAGTCTTTTGTAACTATGACTTCACCGACTTTCCCTAGGCTTTGAAGTTGGCAGTCTTCCAACCTTATCAAATTCATATCATCTTCAAAAACTACACCTCCCGTGGCTATTGCCATATCGAGTAATGCATTTTTTCTTAACTCCCCAAATCCAGGAGCCTTAATGGCTACTACAGGTAAACCCAATTTCAACTTATTGACGACCAAAACTGATAACGCTTCGCCATCTAAATCTTCAGCAATGATTATCAGCGGCTTCTTATTAGAATTTGCAATTTCAAGTGCAGGAATTAGTTGCTGAATTGTAAATATTTTTTTCTCAGAAAACAGAACAAGTGATTCACCATACTCAACTTTTGGTCCTTTACTAGAGTTTATGAAATACGGTGAAATATATCCTTTATCAAATTTCATGCCCTCTATGATTTCTATTTCGTCTTCTAATGTTTTACCTTGTTTAATTGTAACCACCCCATCCTTCCCAACTTTGTCAATGGCGGTTGCGATTAATTTTCCGATTGAACCATCTCCGTTAGCTGAAATAGTTGCTATTTGTTCAATTTCTTCTGAAGTTTTAATAGGCTTCGATATTTTTTTTAGCGTCTCTTTTGCAGACTCCACGGCTAACATAACGCCTTTTCTAATCTCGATAGGATTGGCTCCTCTGGAAACATTTTCAAAGCCCTCTCGAGCGATTGCTCGAGCTAAAATAGTAGCTGTGGTTGTACCATCACCTGCTTCTTCATTCGTTTTATTTGCAACATTTTGTACTAATTTGGCACCAACATTTTGAAATTTGTCTTTTAATTGTATACCTTTAGCCACAGTAACTCCATCTTTAGTGATCTTTGGTGGTCCAAAATCCTGCTCGAGAATAACATTGCGACCCTTAGGTCCCATGGTTACTGCAACAGCGTCGGCAAGTATATCGACTCCTTGTAACATTAAAGACCTAACATCAGGGCCAAACCTAACATCCTTGGCAAGGTTTCGTAGCCAGATAGCATTGAAATTAGTTTTGGACAGACCACAAAGAACTATTTTTCCACGATACATATTCAAATTGATAAAAGTTAGGTTTTGTTAATAATTAAAGTAATGGAAAGTTAAAAAATAATTTTCAGCGAAAGTGGCGATAAACTTTTTTAAAATTTTAGAATAAACTGTCGTTAAATTGACTTATTCATGTCTATGCTGGTAATTTGACACACTGCCAGTATTTTAATCAAAAAGGAGGTAGGTACCTAGCAATCTTTAGCTTAGAAGCCTTTATTTCCTTTAACTATCCTAAATACCTAGATTTAGTAAGACGAAAATTAAGATTTATATTCCAATATTAAACAGAAAAAAATATGTAGGGCGTTTCTAAAAACTTATTTCCGCGTACCAATTTCCGCGACGCCATACTCGGTAATCATGCTGGCTGCATATTTTTTCTTATGTCATTTGTCAATGTCATTGCATCAGCTGTTCGTGAATTTGACTTGTTGAAAAATCAGAATTGAATTTGCAATTTATATCCAAAACCAAACAACTACAAAAACCAACCAGCATCTCAAAAATAATTCTTTTGTATGTATACTTAACAAACAATTATTCATTTATTTGTAGTCTAAAATGTGGTAATTTGCAGTGATATTGACCATGTATTCATCGACAGTTCAATCGAAAAAAATCATTTGTATCGCAAAATCTTCTTGCCTATAGACAAGACCGCTTCCAAAAATGTTTTCAATTCAGTTTCTCAGGGCTTTTTACAGGATAAATAATGTAAATACTATTGCACGTTATAAACATAGTGATAAATTCGCCAAAGTTTTAGTACCATTGCAAAATAGAAAACTGCTAAAAATAAACGGAAATGATGCGCCGGAGTTTCTTCAAGGACTGATCACTAACGATATTCGGCACCTTGTGGAGGGTAACAGATCAATGTATGCTTTGTTTCTCAACAATAAGGGTAGGATTCTGTATGACAGTCTCATTCACAAATGGAGTGGGAACGACTCTTACCTAATTGAATGTGACCGAGGTGTTTATGGTCAACTGCATGAACATCTAAACAGATACAAACTTCGCCGTTCTATAAATGTTGAAAATATGAACAATGACTACCGGCTGTGGGCTCTGCTGTCACCAACCCTGTTTGTACCTGAGCTCAGTCTGGATATAACAAGTCCAATCAACATTTTTAAGGACCCAAGACTTCAAGAATTGGGATGTAGGGTTTTATCCAAAGCAAAATTAGGAGCAAATGATGTTATTAAATTATTAGGGCAAGAAGTTTTAGAAGGGGAACCTGATGTGTATAGATATGTAAGATATAAACTGGGGGTTGCTGAGGGCCCTGAAGACTTGCCACCTGGTGAATGTTTCCCTCTCGAAGCTAACTGTGATTTCCTTCATGGAGTGAGCTTCCAAAAAGGATGCTATATAGGACAAGAATTAACTGCTCGTGTTCATCACACTGGAGTGGTCAGGAAAAGATTAATGCCTATAAGATTTGATGATGTAGTGTCTGATTACTTGCAGAGAGATACTGTTATAATATCTGGTAAAGATAAAAAAACAAATTTGGGGAAATTAAAGGGTTTTGTACATGATTATGGATTAGGCCTAGTTAGGATCAAAGAAGCTTTAGAATCAAAAGAGCTTATCATTGGAGACAAAAAAGCTGAAGTTATGAAGCCTGACTGGTGGCCCATAGAAGCACCTAGAGAGAAACCCCAAATTCAAAAAACAGATTAGTTATATTGGTGAACATATAATATGGTTTATGTATGTATCATACTTTTATGTATTTTGCCTATGAATGTGGTGCAGGGTCCCCTAATTTTGTTATTTACTTTTGTTGCAGGTAAATGGCGCAGGACAAACCAAAGGATGATGTTACACAAATTATATACGATTTCACTTGTTCCATGTGCAATATGAATGAGAAGGCACACTACAAAGGCACAAATCCGCCTTTTTCTCGTAACATAGTTCTTAAATATGCTAGCTATGTTATGAAGGATCCGTTTTCCCCACCAGGCAAAGGCGAAATAATAGTTTTGGGTGCCGACTGTAAAATGTGCAACAAACCAGTGTGTATCAATAAAGCTTGTAGTTTGTTTTATCTTGAAACATATTGTTTAGAGTGCATTTCCGATTCCCTGGATAAATTCCCTACAGAAATAAGAAGTAAAGTAGTGCAATTAAAATCTTAATAAATTATTTTTCAAGTAATTGTAAAATTTTATTTCTGAAAATGAGGAAAAGGAGGTGAAAGAAAATAAGTCAAGATTTTATAAAATACTGTTTACTTTGGCTTTGCAGTCCGATTTACAGTATTTTAATGTAATTTTCACGAATTGAAATTCAATAACACCGTTAAATTCGACCGAAACTAGAGTTCCAGTATTATCGAAGGATGTATAATATACAAACATTTATCATACAAGCCATACCATACACGAAACGGGGTACACTGACGCAATACCAATAAAACGCTTACTGTTACACCACATTTCATTGGAAACGTAAATATAATCTTAAAATTAACAAAAGATAATTACAGCATAGTTATATTTAGGTATATATTAATAAGCTCTAAAAACAGGACAAAATTAAATACATATTTTGTCTTCTTTGCCAATCACTCAAATCAAATTGTTAGCACCACTTTACCATCATATCCTTTGACAAAGTCGACCAGTGACTGCTTCCCAGCACAACAAAGTTAAAACACAATTGCTATCAAATGTATTCATTCATCATTATTATACATACTGAAAATTGTACACAAAAGTAATATACTATTTAGGAGTTAATTCGTATTTAGATTTACCATATTGCTTAATCAAGAGTCATTTGAAGTAGATAACTACAAAGTTATATTTTGATAACTTAAAACCAGAGTGGGTAACTGATTGCACTGAGTAGTGTCCAACTAGCTGCACTTTGGTTCTAAGGTAGCAAAGGTGACAAACTATATCAATTGGTACATTTTATGTATAGGCATCCGGTACAAAACAAACATACCGTCCCAACATCTGCTATAGTAAAAAATGTGATGAATGATGTAGCATAAAGATACAAAATGGACACATTTGCTATCTAATAGACCTAGAAGGAGACTACAAATGTAAAACGTTTAATAACTGTGCCATGATTTACGTCTTTAATTATAGCGTGTCTTATAAAATTGGGCAGTGTATAAGTCTTCGTTATTTACTACAGAAAACTTACTTTCCATTCAAATAATCTAAAGCCCGAATGATGAGTCTTTATTTTTATTATACAAATGATCTGAACTCTATACCTAACCCATGCCATATTGGGAACAACCATACTTTGAAAGGGAGTACATTTGAATTTACAAAATTAACATGAATAAGTGTCAATTTAGAAGATTTAAATCTATATAGTTTGGAATAAATCCTAGTTGACTACTGGCCTAATCATACTTATAAGGAATTAAGAAGTACAAGCCTTGGACGGGTGTTTATTTGAGGATACATTTTTTACAATTGTGATCAACGGTATTCTTATCTTAAACAATATTTTAATAGCGAGATTAATTTTGACTAGGTTTTGTCCCTCTAATAATAAGTTGGTAGTGTAATAATTGTTGTAAAAAAGTTTTAGATGGAAGTTCTTGTAGAAAGTATTGTATTCGCTTGATGTTTTATCATATCGGGTATTTTAACAGATAAGAAATAAGGGCGCAAACGGTTAGAAGGAGTACTAACAGAAAAATATACTTAAAAAAATAGCAAAACTGTCACAGACAACAAAGCCGTTTTTATCGTTTATTCAAGTGGAGTGAAGCAACTTCTAATATAGGTTCAGAGATTCATCTAATTGTTAAAATGGTATTTAGGAGGAAACCATTGCAAAATAAAAGGGAGCTTTACTAATTTAATATCGCAAGTCACATTTATTTGTTTCTAATTGTGGTCAAATGAATTAAAATCTGATCGGTATCAGTTTGAGCAATAACAAGCTTTTTATTTGGAGCCCAAATCGGCAGCGATCAAATTATCAAGCAGTGGAAACGGTATAGTGTTGTAGAAAGTTGGAATGTATGCTCGATTGACGTTTTTTATGTTGGTGTATCGTGAATACCAGCTATGCGCAAGATCGATTAGACTTTTTAGAAACCTGAATTTTCGAATAAGATTTCGGTCGTTTTATTTGGATTTAAAATGTTTAAAAATTATAAGCATTAGGATATATTTCACATAACTGGTAGTCACAAAACGGGAAATACGTTTTAATAGCGTTAGAATAATATTGTACATTTAACAAATAATTTTAACAAGATCAGAAGCCATCTCTGCCCATAAGATCTGTGATTCATTTATTATGAACAACGCAGTAATTTTAGTTATTAATCCAGTTACAATTAGTTTTTTATTAAGCAGCCATATTGTGTGTAACGCCTAATTTAGAGATGGCCTGTGGTCTCGTCAACTTACGATTAGATTCACGAGAATCAGTCAAAATTATACGCAAAACAAGCGTCTTAGCAAATTACAATCACTGTCAAACAGAATTACAACAACCACGAATCTATACTTTAATACAATAAACTTACATAATAAATCGAAAAAACATTAAAATTATCATATAATTTTGCACTCTTTCAATAACATTTAATCATTTCAACACGCACATATTACGGGCTAAGATTTATACGGGATATAGAACTCTACAGAAGAGATCAACAGTTATTTTAACTTACAATTTTAGTAAAAGATTAGGTACATTTGAGACCTGGTAATAACCGTGTTATACAACTTGGTTCTCCTTTGTATAAAAATTAAACGTCGAACGCGAAGGTTATAAGTCAGAAAGAAAACGCTACCGTAAGATACAGTAGCGTATTTCAGAAAAGATTCCAAATTTTTTTTGTTTATTGAAATATGCGGAAAGAAACCAATCGCACACTTACGAATATTACCGTACCGCATTTCGTACTATAAAATGATGTCTAAAACGTTTAAGCCGAACAACGTCGAAGACATTTTCCCTTTTAGAACGGTAAGTTCTCTTCTTATTCGTAAAACTCCTCATCAAAATCCAGTCTCTTCGTCGTCTCACTAAACCGGTAACAGTCTACGCGAATCGTAATAGAATCGATGGGAATATATTGTGATGCCGTGCGGAATAAGCGGGGTCGGGTACCTGCAGCGGTTAGGCGTGCGGCGGCGGCGCGGGCGCGGCGGCCAGCGCGGCCAGGTCCGTGGCGGCCTGCAGCAGCTGCGCGCGCCGGTCGGGCGGCGGCGGCGGCGCGCGGCCCGCCGAGTCCGCCGAGTCGTCGTCGGCGCCCGCGTCGTCCGGCGCCTCGTCCGCCGAGCTGCCGTCCGGCGTGTGGCGCCGCGCCGTATCCGCCGTCGTCGTCGCCGACGTGCTCGCCGGTTCCGCCGCCGTCTCCGGCTCCGACGCGTCCTCCTCCGCTAAACGAATCGGTCGGGTTAAATCTGGGCGGTAAACTATCGAACGTAAACGACAGACTTCGACGAAGTACAGTGCACGTTTACTTACCGGTAGAGTGCTGCAGCCGCTGTAGTATAGCGTTGGCGGCGGCGGCGACGGGCGCGGTGTCGGCGGCGCGCGGGGCCAGGACGAGCAGCGCCCGCGCCGGCGCCAGCAGCGCAGCGGGCGGCGCGTGTGCGGCGCTGCTGCAGATCTCCTCCGCCAGCGCTTCTAGCGCTCCCGCCGCGCCCGCAGCTCCCGGAGCCGTGGCGGCGCTTCCTCCGAGCTATATAGGAAAGCGTCGTATTTAAAAAACGGTATCCAAAAATAAAGACGGTAGCTAACGAGTCCTATTAAAGATTGCACTAGCCTTCGGATAGTAATGCTGCATGAAGGCGAAGATGGCGGGATCCTCGAGCGACTCCCGTTCGTCGAGCAACACCGCGTCTATGTACTCCGATAGCACGGAGCACTCCAGCAACATCTCTTCTAATTTCGAATCGGCCTGAAAATAGAGCATTTCGTAACGAGAAGTTAAGTCAGCGAGTCTCTCATAAATATAGAAAGAAGATATCGAAAAAACTCGATGCACACCGGCGACTCGGCGACGTCCCGCCAGAAGGCCGCGAAGTAGTTGAACCGCAGCGGCACGGCCTCCAGAGCGCACAGCGCCGACAGCAGCACCAGCTGCTCCGACATGCAGCGCTGACTACGCGCCACTCGGCAACACGTGTCTGCAACGGGAAATTACATTACGTAGTCGCATCTGTTTAACGTTTTCTATCAGCATACCGGCGGCGACGCGAACGTTCTTTCGGTGCGTGTCACTCGAATAAGTTTCACACATTCGCAGGAACGGTTTCGCTCGAATCCCCGGCACCTCAAAATTCTAGATACGTCGTCGCAGGAGGCCAGTACTTACCTATGAACTTGTGGTAGGGCCTGTAGACGGGCGCGAGCGGCGGCGCGTGCGGCGGCAGCGGCGCGCCGCGGCCCGCGCCCCGCGCCCGGCCCCGCGCCGCGCCCCGCTGCTGGCGGGCGCCCCGCGCGGCGCAGTGCGCGCCCGCCGCCAGCGGCACCAGCGCGCCCAGCGCCGCGCCGCCGCCGATCAGCACCAGCTCGCGGAGCACGCCTGGAAACGAGACGGGTGAAGGTAATCGTCGTGACTCGTTCTCGCCGATCTGAAACGGTCGATCGAATCGTGTCGTAGGTACCTAAAGCGTGTAGACAGGTGTGCGCGTGGCGTTGCAGGTTGAGCACGGTGAGCAGCCGGCGCGCGCACTCGGGCCAGTCCTTGCAGGCGAGCAGCAGCGCGCGCGCCTCCTTGGGCTCGCGGCGCGTGCGCAGCGTGCGGCACAGCGCGCGCGCCCACCGCAGCGCCACCGTCAGCTCCTCCCGCACCGCGCCGCCGCCGCCCTCCACGTACACCGCGTGGAGGCTGTGCAGCGCCTGCACGGTACGAACGTTACTCGTGTATCTTTCTATACTCCGTTTAAACGGTCCGTTGTAACGTCAAAAGGACGTAATCTAGTTACCTCAAAAGTCATCTGCAACCCGCCGTTGTAGACGACGTACAGTCTATCGTCCTCGTTCTCTACTAATGTACAAAAGGCAGAGATCAGTGTCGTCCAGCAAGTCCTGCCGTTCAAACCTGAAAAAAAATATCCTTCAAAATAAGAATACTGCCTCGAACGACTCGTATAGTGCAGACAAGGATAACAAAATCGAGTCTTAAATAGATATAAACAACATAGAGCACAATATGCAGATGTTCCTTACCCTGTAAATACGCGGAGAGCGTGCTCCGCCTAAAAGCAGCAGCTTCCCGGCCGTCACCGCTGTCGTTGCTGGTGTTGCCGCTGTTGGCGCCGCTGCTGTTGCTATTGTTGCTGCCGCCACGCGCCGCTAGGATGCGGGCTAATCTGTTCGTCGAGTTAATATTAGCTACCTTACAGTAGGTTGCATATTATGTAAAACTTTTTTTGGCGCGCTTATCATGCTTTGTTGAAAGATGATAAAAATAAAGAATAATATCTATTTCATAACTCACTTCAGTAACTCATCAGCGGCTCCTGGATACAAATGCGCGTGGGGCGCGATGTTCCTGAACGCCCAGTGTATGTTCTGATGCTGAGCGAGGGCGCGGGCGAACGCGGCGGACCGGCGACAGCACAACCGAAGTAACGCGTAGTACGGGGGCAGCATCGCGCGGTTGTATGCTACCACCTCGCCGTCCTCGTGGTCCGCTCTGCGGTAGCCAAGCGAAATTTTAAATAATATACGGCATATTGGGTAGAAGAAAACTCCACAGACACTTTTTTAAATTGTCACTAAAATTTAAACACACTTGAACTTACAGTATATAATTGAAAGCGATATGCTTAGTGAGCCTCTGGTTGGAGACAGCCAGCTGCACGTTCTCGGGGCAGTCGACGGAGACAGCGTGCCAGAACGTGAGCAGCGCTTGTTTGTTCGGGTGCACCGCCACCGACGGCTCGGAGATCGCCGGGTGGTACAGATCCCAGAGGTCGTTGAAATATTGGCCGAACTAAAATGACCAGAATAAACCAGATTGCAGTATGGCACAAGTTTATATTGTAAATCGCTTGTTTTAGTAACCTATTTTATTCTTTAAACTAGGCACCATTTTGGTTTTTCACGATGCTCTATTTATGAGATCCAATCTGTTCCAATTAAAATTATGGCTGAACTTGATCGTAAAAATGATAAAGTTAATGGTTCCATTACCAAACAGTAAAAATGTTGTCCGTTGATGTAGGTCAAAAGTAACTCGCTATGACAATCATACCATAAGTTTCTCGTCTCTGCTGACGACGCAGTAGGACATGACTCCGAAGTAGGCGGTCAGTTTCATAGTGCCGTGTACTGCGATGTCCGTGTACTTCCGCGCCGCTTTCAGTTTGCCCAGCAGCATCGTGTACACCTACGAATATTTCGTTGTGAGATAATAAATACAAAGGCGTATCGTTCGTAACGTTGTCGCTCTCTCTTCGATGTCGTCCGGGCGTGGTTTTTATAGCGTGTGTGTAGTCGTACCTGGTGCAGCGTGTGGTGCGCGGTGTCGGGCAGCTTGGCCAGGCTGGGCGCGGCGGCGGGCGCGGGCTTGGCGCGCGCGTAGCCGGCG
Source organism: Anarsia innoxiella (assembly GCA_947563765.1). NCBI lineage: Eukaryota > Metazoa > Arthropoda > Insecta > Lepidoptera > Gelechiidae > Anarsia > Anarsia innoxiella. The sequence continues at coordinate 4,145,822 of OX387408.1, forward strand.
CGGAAGTGCTGCGACGGCACCAGCGCCACCAGCAGCAGCGCCGCCGCCGCGCGCACCCGCGCCGCGCCCGCCGCCAGCAGCTGCGCCTCCACCCAGCGCTCCGCCGTGCGCAGCGCCCACGCGTGCGCCGCTTTGTTGCGCGGCACCTGCGCGAGGACGTAGGAACTTCGTTATTCTTGTCTCGTAGTTTGTCCGGTGTTTGAGCACTTTTTTGTCATCTGATATATTCCGTCCGTCAAATTTAGACGCGTCTCGTTCGCCACAAACCTGCAAGGCCAGCCACTCCAGGGCGGCGTGCGGACACACGTCGGCCACGTCCCACAGCCGCGCCAGCACGAGCTGCGTGAAGCATGGCAGCCCGCCCGTGGCTCCCGCGCCGCAGCCGCTGCCGTCCACCAGCAGCGTCAGCAGTTTGAAGAACGGACCGCAGTTCTGATCACGAATGTTCGTATTATGATACAGATCGATGTTCAAAAACAACACATAAAGAAAAAGAAATAATATCCGAGATGGTCATATCATAGTCGATATGGTTACAAAGTGACGTTCAAAGTTGGTATGTCTAAACTGGCGATGGCATATAAAGCTTAACTTCCAGGTACCTCAGAATGCTTAGCGATGGCCTGAAAGATCATAGTGACGATCTTCTGCGCGAGCTGCTCGTTCCATCGACACAGCGCGAACACGAGCGAGCGCGTCTGTTGCAGGTTCAAGCAGTCACGGGTTTGCTGGTATATGAACGGGAAACCCTGTGGACAACGTTTTGTACCTGTAGTTGGTAAACATGTAGTCAAGTATGTTTTAGCAAATTACTCAAAGTAATTGTCAATAATTAAAAGGAAGAAAACATTATTACAAGTCGTTACATACCTTAGCGTGCAGCAGCGCGCGCGCATCATGATGCGAGAGCGCGAGGTGTCCGCTGGGGTCCCGCGAGCGCTCCACGAGCCCGGCCACCAGCGCCACCATCTTGTCCAGCGCTGCGGGCCGCAGTTTGTCACCTGCGCTCTCCGCGTTACCGCTGCCACTGCCACTGCCGCTAGCTTCTTCTGACGGGGATTCCGCCTACAATAACGCAAGATAAAGTCATTATCATAAAAAAGTTTTATGAACATTACTATGAACAAAACACTGTACTTAACATCACTCACCAAATTAGAATTATGTCCCAAATAGAAGCTGACCATGCTAGAAATAGCGTTGATCCGTAGCATGAACCGTCCCTCCTCCTCGCCCATCTTACTGAACTCGTACAGCAGACTGAAGTACTCCGTCAGGTGCCTCAGGTGTGACCGAGCACCGTTCTCCATCTGAACGAGTGAGTGAATGGAAATTCAAAGACTCAAAGAATGAAAAGTTGTTATCAATATTTTCTGTCGAAATGATCGAATAGAAAAATGAAATTAAATATTTTTTGTAAAAGAGACTTAAATGAGTTAAAAACTTACCAAAGATAAAAGCATTCTTATAAACCTAGTAACACAACTCGCTTCTCCCAACTTGCTGTTATCCTCGCTCCCCTCCTCCATACCCTGTAGGTATAAGGCACAATGACTAGATCTGAAACAAACAAATATTGTTAGAACCTGTCTCTATAGCAGTACATTTTATAAACTTTTACCTTACTTTTTTTGTACTTCATAAATACTAACCTCAGTCTCTGTATGACATGCATACAAAGCCTCTGGAACATCTGGCGAACCATCTGGTTGGGGCACTTGATGAGCACCTGCATGGGCCACCACGTGTCGTCCGCCATGTGGCCCAAGAACCACTCCGACGCCGCAGCTGACGCGTTGAATTGTTTCGTCACTAGTTCCACCCACGATACCATTGTTGGCTGGAAGGTTATAAGCAATTTACGTAAAAAAAGATCCCTAGAATATGATTGTCTTTTGTTTGAAGGTAAAAGCATTTTCTTTGGGTTCTATCGCAGGTACTGGTCAAAAACTATATCTTACCTTTTCTTTAGCGTGAATAAAAGTCTCGATGAAAAAGGACGTGGAGAGTCGCGCCGCTACTTCTGTGATTTCGGGTCTTAGTGTTAACAGTGACTGTGGCACTGAACTGCACATTTGGCCCATGAACCTGGTAAATAATACAAAAATTCAAAACTTAATACAACGAAGAAAGCTTTTGAGGCAGGTTGACCTATCATGATTTTAGTCGCAAGCTTTAGAAATAATGGTGGTGGAGGGAGATTTTGATCCTACTTAAACAATCACAACTATACGTAATAAAATGGGCATAAGTATAGGTACTTACGTAAAGTAGGCGTGTTGAAAGATGTTCTTATCGTGTAGGAACTGCATGTTGTCATCCCAGATCCACTTGAGTAGGTCCGGGGGTAGACTGACTGTTGTAGTCGCGTCGCTACTCCGCCTCTCTACTGATGAACTTGGGTCTTCCGCTGTTGACGACTGGACGAACAAACACTTTGTTTTATTCATTCTTTAACATTTTAATTAGCTCAAACTTTAGCTAAGCTAAGCTCAAACCAGTATCCTTCGTTTTAATGCTATATCAACATCATATTAGTAATACCTGTGCTTCTTCCAACTGTCCGCTGTCGGAGCCTTTATGCGTGCGCGGTGGAGTCAACTCGTAGAACAACATGTACGCGCTGTTGGTCTTCTCGAACGAGAAGTCCATAAATTTATCCGTCACCGAGTCGTAGGTTTTACTCTGTGAAAATGAGGAAGTGTAGATTTTATAAAAAAACTCGATCGTCGGTACTGTCTTGGAACGTTGTCCAACAAAAGACATAGTTTCAATAAACTTTGTGACTTACGGTCATCTCGCCCCCAAAGCACTCAGCAGCAATATGCGCGGGGTCGAACGGTTTGACCTCAGCGTCATTGAACAGCAACCAGCGGTCGTGGTGCATGTGCTCGCGGTCGCGGATGAACGAGTAGTAGTGTCCGCCGTCCGCCGTGCCCGTGTGTACTGTTACGCCTATTAACTCGTACCTAGAATATTTACAGTATGTTTGTGTAGGCACGTACAATTTTGAATATAAAAAAATATTTCACTTTTTATTTAAATACTTACTCATAATGCGCTTCAAATTCTGAGTTATCTTCATAGTCATCATTCGAACTACTATCACCGTCTTTTTTGCTTTCAGCCTGTTTTCTTTTTTCTTCTGTAAAAACAAAATCATACATATAAGTTTTACCTAGAAATGTAACTTAAACAGTAGTATGTCTTATTATAAATTTAGGCACATACCTTGATACTGTGCCGGCATAAGATGTTTCTCGACGTAACCCGACATATCTAGCCTCATCGGGAACGAGAAGTGCGTGTTGACCTTTTCCTTGAGCATTGTCAACATGTTGAACGTATACCGCATCGTGTTGAAACACAATATCCGTGGTAGTTTCTTGAAGCATGCTCTGGAGAAGAATAAAAATATTGAAGGATCCCGTACATCTGGTTAATGCGGGAATTGCTTGTCGTTAGCGAAACTTACGCATGTGTGTTTACCAGATCTTAGGAAACACCTCAATATGATGATTATACATCTTAAATAAAATTAGCTTTAACTATTCTCAATGCTAGATTACATCTGTTTTATCTTAAGTTTAGGTTCCTTCTTTACGACGTCTTACCGTTTTTCCGCGCGCACTTTAGCCGCGCACTGCGAGCACGTATAACAGTTGTCTCCCTCTAGCGTGTCCTTGACAGTCACCTCGTCCAAGCTCTGATGAAGGTTGCGCATGTCCGCCACCTGACACCGCACTGTGTAGAACTCTTCCAGGGTTCGTGATACGTGGGGGCAATCCTGGGGATAAGTCAAATTTGCTAGGAAAGATCCATTGACATGACATCCAAAATAAATGCCTCCCTGAATACGTGAAAAAGTCAATCAACCCTCTCCCCCTACTTCCATATATTTGCAACTCTATATTTCTGTGGTAACTTTGTCGAAACCACGAAATGACATCAAGCCATACTTACCAAAGATACGACGTTGTTACTCAGCACGCCACAGAACAATGTTTTGACTAGTTTCTTAAGTTCGGGCGTCATCTCCTCGAGCTTGGAGACCAGGTCGATGAAGAACTCCGCCATGTCCTTCTGCTCGCCCGTGTTTAACGGCTGGTGGTCCATCTGGTACACCTTGCAGAAGCTGCGAGGATTGTAGGCTTTTCTTTCGCTTTCCTGTAGTAGGATAAATAAATGTTGAGGCAAAAGGAAAAGAAATAATTACCTGTGAAATAGAGCAGTACTTCGATTGTTTTACACTGTCTTTTGTTTTCTAGTTTCTGAATACAGAGAATGCTCGACAAAACGACCATTATACCGTTTCTTCTCCTTATGATTCGATTCCCCACTCACCATAAGATAAGCGAACATCCTCTGCATCTCGTGCAGCGTGGCGGCGTGGCGGCTGTGGTGCGGGTCGGCGGCCAGCACGGCGGCGCGCGCGGCCGGCATCATGTACAGGTGCTGCATGCACGACGCCATGTAGCACGTCGCGCCCAGGTTCGTCAGACCCACGTACCCGCACTCCGAGCGCGACTCCTCGGCCGGCCAGTAGTCCCATGGATATGAGGATTGGTGGCCTGTATGGTGGAATACCAGAGACAATCTAAATACGGATGTTCGGTAACAAAATAGTTAGGGAACCGACTCTTACGATTGTCCTTGTTAGCCCTTTTAACGTCCCCACTACAGCTTCATAATGTCTACTCTCACACGAGAGTGATTAGGGCGTAACCATTTGATTGGTGGATTTCTCTAGCGTATTCAGACTTATTTTCTAAAAATTTGACATCCTATCACATTCGTGACTTACCAGGTTTATGATGGTCCATCAGCTTGTTGTGCAACACCATGTAATTATCGGGAGCGCCTCGGACTAGCTCCACTAGTAAGTCATACGCGGCCGCCCGCGATTTCTGAGACTTGCACTTTGGTAGGTTCCGGTGCTCAGGGTTCGGCACGTCGAATAGGAAACTGAATACCTAATAACACAGAGTAATAATACGTAAAAGGAGTTGGTAGGTAAATGTACCTATCTACTTTTAGCTACAAGAGTAAAGTATCCTACCATTTCCAGCGTCCGCCTTCCCTGTTCGCTCGTCTTAAACCTGAGCGGATGTTTGAGTAGATGAGTGAGTAAGCTAAGCTGTCCGTACAGTCCGTCGTCGGGCGTGCAGGGCTCCGAACGTTTCTCTATGATCTCCCGTTTCTCTAATGACACGCGGATTTGTTCACAGAGTTCGTTGAGGTCTGGCGCGCCGCTGTCTTCTGAGGTTGCGCCTTCTGTGGCAATTAATGAATAGAATTTTTAGAATATTTGTTAGTAGTAACAGTTATAGAAACTTTGTCTTGGCCTGAGAACTTCCTATCCATGTAAAACAAAACAATAATTTGCAAAACTATCAAGTTAGTCAGTTTTTACATAGTAAACATGGTCAAAGTAGGATTACCTTTGAAGAAATCCTCGGGCAACCCATCGATTAGCCTGCAAACGAGCCAGAAGTAATCCCGACATGCGGGGCCGTAGGGTTCTTTGCCTTCTTCCGTGTGGTGGTGTACAACCTGGGCAAATAACAACATTCAAAAAATTTATGTCGAATGAGTATAAATAAAGAGTTTTAGTAACATTTTGTATCAGTCTCCTTCGTCACTCACTTCATGATGATGAAGATGCATGTGCGGATGATGCGGCCTCATGTCGGCAGCTCGCGGGAGATGCTCTAATAGGAGTTGCAGCAACGGCGCCAGAACTGCAACTTCGCCCCCGGCACAGAGACGGTAGAGGGCGCTGCCGGCCTCGCGACGGACCTATAGTAAATATTACTTTTGATGGATGGAATAAGTTGACTAGTAATAATAATATCGTACTTATTTAATGGCGAGTGTCTTTGCAAATTACCAAAGATTTTCCGGCGTTTTGAAAACTGTATTTAGCTGTATTTAAAGCAACTGAGGATTCTTTAATATCTTTTCTGTTTAAAAGTATAAAAATCCGTATGTTACCGCGGGGTCTGCGTCGTCGAGCAGTAGCCGCGGCGCGGCGCGTCGCAGCGACCAGGCCAGCGCCACCGCGTCGCCGCCGCCGCGCGCCCACCACACGCACATGCGCATCGCGTGCTGCACCACCTGCACAACACAATGCTCACCTTCAAACTCCGCGAGGTACAACCTTTCAAGGCTTAGATAGTGGGCTCTTTGATTACTATCGCGTTTTTATATGAAACTAGCTGTCCCGGCGAACTTCGTCCCGCCTTAGAATGAACTTTATTGTGTAGGAATAAAGTTCAAATTGACTCTACATTTTAGTAAGAAAACATTTGTATGGGAAAAAGAAAAGATCTGTTTTATGGCTTTCCCGGCAATTATTCGAATTTTTCTCACCGTAAGAACCATCCTTGGACTTCAATGAACATTTTAAAAAAAGAATTAGCGGAATCGGTCCAGCCGTTCAGGCGTGATGCCGTGACAACGGAAAACGGGTTTCATTTTTATATATATAGATAGACTAGCTGTCCCGGCGAACTTCGTCCCGCCTTAGAATGAACTTTATTGTGTAGGAATAAAGCTCAAATTGACTCTACATTTTAGTAAGAAAACATTTGTATGGGAAAAAGAAAAGGTCTGTTTATGGGCTTTCCCGGCAATTATTCGAATTTTTCTCACCGTAAGAACCATCCTTGGACTTCAATGAACATTTTAAAAAAAGAATTAGCGAAATCGGTCCAGCCGTTCAGGCGTGATGCCGTTACAACGGAAAACGGGTTACATTTTTATATAATATATAGATATACATCTGTAAATCTAAAACCGTTTTGATAGATATCTTTAATATGTCATTTCCCTCCTTTTTTAAATCTATATATAAATTCAAACTAGGTTCCGTTTAAGTTTATTTTAATTGTAATTAAATAATACAGAGCGCTTACTCGCATTATGTATACGCATGCTGTGTTTGCCTGTAATTGGGTCTACATCTCTAAATGATCAAATGTATTTTGTACTAGATGCTTAACCAAGTTGTAAATCTGTTGGCAAACCTTAATAAATAAATAAATAAATATATGATTTAAGTGTCCGGTCTACTTGAGATATCAATCGTCTGGCCATTTTAAAGGCAAGCAAAAAGTTATCCCATTCATCGTCAGGCGTTTCACAATACCCATCCGTCCTAAGATGTGAATAGGTTAGGTAGTAGTGAATGAATCCATCTAGAATGTTTATTGTCATACCTGAGCCCGTCCCCAAAATCCGGTTTTGTACGTCGCAGGTTCTTTTGCCGTAGCGGCTTCACATAATATTGAGATCAGTCGTTCCGTTGTCTCCTCCACGCTCATCAATGATAATAATGACTGCAAATAAAATTACAACGAATAAGATCGTATGCCGAATGTATGATTATTTCATAAAGTATGTTCGTTCGGACTTATTACTTACCGGATGAAGCTTAGGTGTCTGTGAAGGATCCGAAGAAGGTAGTGTACCAATTCGACATAATAGCTGCAACAATAATGCCAGACAATCCTGTCGCCACTCGCTATCATCGCTCCTTTGTAAACCACCTGACATCATAATATCATAGAGCAGCCTCAACCCACCCTTTTTTATAAACAGCTCATTCCAATTCTCAACATTAACTTTGTCCTCTTCACTTTTATCCGTTACTGGAGCATCCTTCACATTAGAACCATTATTATTAGAGCTCAGCTTATCAATTATATGGAGGGAATACATAAGTTTCTGTGGACTGTTGGGATCTAGTAATTCTGGTAGTTTGCTCTCTATTGGGTTTTGAAACGCTTCCAGTAGAGTAGGGTTGAGTGGCACAGCTTGTAAAATATCCCAAACACGGCGGGAGAGGAGCTGTGCTTTTGTATGCGCTATTGGTTCCTGTAATAAATGTGTTAATTACATAATAATACAAACAACAGTCTTTGTAAATTTGGAGATAACTTGAATGAATGAATGAATGAGTCAAGTCGAATCTATCACGCCATCAAAACTTCTAAAACCTCACCCCATTAGCTCCAGGCTCCTTCATCTGCCCCAGCGCCTGCATGAGTGTGAACAGATGATGGAAGTAGACGGGGTCCAGCAGCAGCAGTGTGGGCAGCCTCGCCCGCGCTGGCGCCGGCTGCGCGGACGGCCACTCCGCCCACGCGCCGCGCCCGCCCACGCCCACCGACACGAATACCAGCTGGGGGGAAATGTTACAATTAACACCCGCATACTATGCTATCGGTATCACATCGTATAAAAACAAAACACTGTATTATATTCTAAAATTCATGACTATTGAATACCTTATTTAAAGTAAATAAGGGGATTACAATATAACACTGTTTTCCGAAAGCGCACCTCTGCTCGGTGATAGAATATAAAAGAAGTAAACCCATCATACCTGATTATCTTTAAACCCCATATCGTAGAGCGTCCTCTCGTCGTAGTCGATCGTGAGCTCCTGGCCCTGAGTGATCATACGTAGGGGACCGTCTGTCGATAGCGCTGTCACACCGTCTTCGCCTTGGATCTGTGAAATACCGGATATAGTTACGAGTTCCTACTCTAAATATAATTTTATCGTAATTATGGAAAATAAAAATGAATCAACTATTATATCAATTTTGAAATCATTCCAAAAAGTACATTTGACACAATCAGTATCGAAATGTTGTTGTTACCTGTTTCTCCCACCAGACGTGCACGTGCGCGCGCAGATGCGCGACGAGGTCGGATTGGTGCAGCGTGACGGAGGCGCGCGGCCCCGCGCCCGCGGGCTGCAGCGTGAGGCGCACGCTGCCCGCGCCGCCCGCGCCCGCGCCGCCCTGCTCCCACGCGCCCGACTCCGCCAGCGCCCAGCGCCGCAGGTGGTACGCGTATCTGACCGAACACATCACAGAGCGTTCAATAAGACATGCCTCTTTAACTCGATATAAAACTTTCTATCGACGAGACGATGCAATTCAATAGAGTAATCATCGTATTCTTTAATAGAGGTAATTTAAACGTTAAGAACGCTTACCTTCTTTTAAAAGTATCCAAATGTGTTTTAAGCAACAGTAGCGCCCTCTGGATACATTGCAACGCCGCCTCGTCGGTCATATGTTCATAAATATTATCCTTATCGGTCGGTTTCTCCACCTCTTTCCCTTCCTCGCAGCTCATACTCTGTCTCGCTTCTTTATTTCGCTCCTGTTCTTTCAATATGAGCCGCTCGGCGGCAGAAGAGAGATGGAACATGCATTTGGAGACGAAATCGTCTTCTTGTTGGAGTTGTTGGCCCATGTAGTAGCTGTTTAGGTACTGGATCGCCCCCATTGATACATCTATCAAGATACAGAAAGAAAAAAATGTTCGCACTTTAATTTCAAGGATAGTATCAGTAGCCATAACGTATTCATTAGTTCTTTAAAGTGACCAAAAAGAATTATGGACATATTCGTTACTTAATGGGCCTTCTTTGTCGTGATTTAAAACCCATGCAACGTGTACAAACCTGTGCTATTAGCTCTAAGAGCGATCTTCCACAGATGATCCATGGCGAGCGTGTGTGGATGAGCGGAGTCCCTCGAGTCTCCCGTACCCAGCGCCATACGAGCCAGGTTGCAAAGCTGCTGGTACAGGCTTAGTCCCATTATGCTTATCGTCTGTTGAAAGACAACTTTGTTATTGATTGACCAGATGATTTGATTGATTAAAAAAAACGACTGAAGCTGTTTTCCGTTAATACAGCTATTTCAATGCAAAAACAAATACTTTTCCTTTAAGTGATTTATAATATGAAGCGTTAACTCATCCATCTATAAAATACGTATTCTTTTTAATACTTGTCGATCTATCTTCTAGACAGTTTTATTGGGATTCAAATAAAGTCAAATACTTCATTCTCTGTAGCCACTAGTTATTAGCTACTTACTCAGTATGTGTGTAGCAAAGTTCACTGACCTCAGGATCCAAGGTAGGCATCTTCTCGACGTAAAGGAAGCGGAGAGCGTCGAGCCCCAGCGCGTGTTGCTCGGGCGACTTGGTGTGAGACAACAGCCACGAGTACAGGCAGTCCGCGCACTCGCCCGAGCCTTTCACTACTAGACACTGCCAGAGCTCTTCCACTTGCTCTACTGTTAGCCTGCGGTAATTAAATATGGGAGTTAGGGCTTATTTCTTGTACCTCTCTTCTCTCGCTTCCGTTTCGGATCCTAAAGGACTAAGTGCCGCCTGTTGCTTCTTATAATCTTGTTTGTGTCTGTACCTTATATCTTTTTGTGCAATAAATAATATTTGTATTGAATTGTATTGTAAGTGCCCGTTTCACCATCTATATATAAAATTTAACTCACAGTTAAGCCTATTTCATAAAACATGACGTTTTAGAAAGGGACAGGTATAAAATATCTGTCAAAAAAAATTATCTGTAGATGTTGAAACAGCCCGTAACATGATTTCAATATTCAAATCAACTGCCCGGTAGACTTACGAAAAATTAACATTTAAAACACATGAACATCACTTACCTAAAGTGCTGCGGTGACCCAACAGGCGAGAATATAGTAGTAAGGAAGTGCAGGCGCACTGTAAGCTCGGTTATATGTGCGTAATGAGCCGCGTCGCCGGACCCGGTCCGCGGGGTGGACATGTAGTGACGGAGGTCTTCGAGGAATAGACGCATCATCCCGCGTTCACGTTCGGCCCACATCACCACCTAAACGAGGAGAATTTTTGAAGTGAGTTGAAAAGGGAAAAAGGGAATATGTGATCAGTGTTTTGTTTTGTTTTCTTGATTAGTTGTTCTGAATTTTTGATTGTAATATTTTTTTTACATTTACTTCGTGGTCCTTCGAGCCGGATTTGTTTTTATTTATTTATTGTTTGTAACTTATAGTTTTGCTATTTTTGCCAGTATGTCCACATTATAATGATCGTATTACAAGCAATTTTACGAGAGATATTTACTATAAGTAGCTAGCTCGTTATTACACCTTACCTGATGCATATCCATTCCTCGTAGTTGTTGGAATGATGAAAACAGTTTCGGTAGTAACCGAAGCGACACGGCGACGGACCTGCAGACATATTCTTATAAGAATTTGATCCTGTTAGATAATTTCGGGTATAATTTAATTTGTAAATTGAAGTATAACCGTACCTATGATTCGCAAGGTTATCAAGACATCCTTCAATGAATTTTATTCTGATGAATTTATCTGTGCTGAAACAGAGTAGTGCACAAAGCGCTTTTTCCGCTTCTATCGCAAGTCCTTCACCTAGTTGCTCCTGAAACATAAAGATGTCATTGTTATGATTATTACAATATAAGCAGAAGTTCACAACACCAGAGTTTGCGCTACTAAAATGTAATCCAGTTAAGTAAGTACTCACAATATTTCCATCCTGCAAGAGATCCCAGAGCAGCGTGTTGCCAGGTCGGCACACGTCGTCCACACTGAACGGCAACGGCGCGGGGCCGGGCGAAGCAGCGCGCGCCGCTGTCAAGGCGGTCGCTGTTTGGTACTCCGTTAGACATTGCGCCTGTAGAGATGAATAACAATACCAATTTTGCGAAACAAATGACTTTCAAAATTGTGGAAACCTACTCGATGATTGCTGATTTAAAAGTGTAATGTCCAATAATAAATAGCATCGTAATTGATTGATACAGTAACTGCTACCATATCTAGACCCCGTGCTTTACAAATAGTTTAGTATTGAAGTTGGAATAAACCTGTGCAGCCAGTCTGGCCAATTCCTCTTCGCAGGCGGAGTCATCTTCGTCCAGGTCCGGCAGATGGCGGTGAGAGTGTGTTGACACAGCTGATGACGCACTGCCTTCTTCTTCTTCACCGCCTCTCCGCTTGTAGCTCTCCATGAGACGAAGTTCCATTAGACGCCTTTTGAAAGAGTTATAACTTTGATAAACCGATAGGAACAAAGCGTTTGCTATTTATCGGTAACGTTACGTACAAAGCACACATTAAATTATTGCATCAGAATGTTTACCAGGAGTTCAGAATTTCAAAGATTGTTTACAGTCACCGCCTTACTACAGGCCGTACCTGGCATCCACGTTATCGCAGAGCAACTGACAATGAGCCGTATCACTGCCAGAAGATTCCTCTTCCACCTCCGATACTGATTCCGCGAGATCAGCTGTCTTCAGTTGGGTTGCTGGAGGAATAAAATACATTACTGTTAAATGCTTCCAGGGTGCTTGCACTGAAGACTTTGTTCGATCGTTGCAAAGCTTAGCAAAAGTGATTCAAATCTTGATACTGAAAATCACTTATAATTGGAATAATAATGAATCTTAAGGAAAATAAGAAACGCTATTTTATCCCAAGAAAAAACTTCTTTTAAATAAACGTTGAAAAAACAAAAGGAACTGCGAAACGGGTACTAAGATAGGTATATAAAGTTAAATTTAGGTGTAAACTCACGAAAGTGCCTTTGTTTTCCGGGTTTGTGCCGTTTTTTGTAGAGTTTCTTCTTTCGCGGCCGTAGTAACTCTTCAGCGCCACTGCTCGCGCTACCACTGCTGCCGGCTCGCTTGCTACGTCTACGACAATTTAAAATCGTGACACAACACAAAGAATAATTAAAATATTATACAACATGCAAAGCAAGATGTTACTTACTTTTGACAAGACTTGAGGGTAGCACATTCCTTTTTCGTAAGTTCTTCGCCTTCACGCAACCATTCCTGCTCTGCTAAAAATCGATAATGCCATCTATAATACCATTCTGTAATGAATCATAGTATTTGATGTCGAAAGTGTAAAATCGGAAGGATACTTTACCAGTGAGCTCGCGCTGGTGCTTACTTTGTTTTCTTGGCGTAGGGCCAGCCTCCTCCCCTGACGTACTCAGTTCCTCACACTATCAAATTAATATGATTGAGTCTATTTACTTTTATATAGGTATATAAAATACTCTATTAATCAAATATCGGCAATATCTTTCATGAAACTTAAGACCTTAGTAATTTGATTATTAAAATGAAGCAGTCTTATCGTAATTTCATGTATTTTCATACTCACGGGATCGTCGTCAGAGTTAGTCTGGTCCATGCTGACGCTGGCTTCGGAGGAGGAATGATGGATTGGTTTGCAGGCCGGTGGTGCGGCTCGCAGCGCGTCTTCAAGCGGAGGCGTCCGTACGGCGCCCGCCGCCGCGCCTCCTCGAGTCCACATCACACGCATTAGTGCTGATGCCAGGTATAAACTCTGAAATAGTGGTAAAACATTTAGATTTTTTCTTTTTTTTTCTTTATGCTTTATGTCATCACATCACCTTCAAATACCACACCAACCTGCTCATTATGTTCTTTTGGCGGTAAAAGACACAGTAAACTATAGAGGTGTGCACACGGCTTGGGCGCGAGTGCTCTGATGAAACCCGGCAGTAAGTCATACACTTGTCGGCCGCAATGCTTTAACTGCGCCGCCGCCCATACCAGCTCCACGTGTTCGGGGGTCACCCTTCCTTCCACAGCTAAGAACTTCAGGATCATGTGGGACTGTTTTATGACCTATTAAAACAAAATTGTATAATTAAACTTTTCAATATGCAAAGTCAATCCAAGTCAAGTCAATTCAAGTAGTAGTTTTTGGTAAGTACCAAAAAACTATCAAAATTCTATAGTATCATACCTCAACATGTAAATTCGGTCCAAAAAGATGTTCAATGATATTATTATTGGTCAACCACGACGCTAGCTGTTGTCCTGCCAGTTCTGCATCCACTGCTGGCTCCCCTGCACACAACTCATTATGTGCCGCTATGTGAGCGTTGATCTGTGCTACGCCTGCCAATCGCATCGTTAACGTACTGCTGTTGAAGTACTTGAACGCCAATGCCAAACCATCGCCATCAAATGCCAATGGTGCGTCCAAAGGTTCTTTAGCTGCTCCCCACATAAAGTCTGTGGGAAATAAGTTATTGTGGTCAGTCCCATAAATATACTGTACAGTGGATGGAAGAAAGTAAACAATTTTTTTTGTACTTTAATATAATAAAAGAAGTAAATAGATTAATAATTAGGAATCACTTAGGTTAATGACTCAAAGGAGCTTTGACAATAGCTCAAATAATTATTTATCAATTCACTAGCTAGCAATTGCTTACACAAACCCAAGATGTTTGTAAAAAACCAGAAAATAATAGTAATATTAACTAACCTGCCATGCTTTTTACGGCTGGAACCCTTAAGTCTTTATCTTCCAAATTGCACATGTATTTTAGAATCTTACACCTTAGCGGCATAAATAGTTGTGCAACTGCTCTAAAATTCAACCACAGCTTTAGATTACCTACAGCTGCTACTATAGCATGGGCCATGGACAACGGGAGTGTGTTAGGTGTTGCATGTTCAAACACTGAGGTCATAGCACATACTCCACCTAATTTGCAAAATAAACTGACATTTCTCAGCAAGTATGCTGGAATCTCAGTATCATGCAAATCACAATAAGAACTAAGGTTTGATATTTCTTGAGCCGACAGGTCATCTAACCGACTAAGCGCTGAATGTTTACATGCTAAATAAAGAGGGAAATTGAGCAGAAATATTTTGGATACTATGTGCATGAGCTTTTCTTTTTGTTGCATAGGCCACACTTCTGCGTCATCTTTGGAGGTGGATGGCTGTTTATCTATACTAGGTGACTCTTCTTTTGATGGCTCTGGGGTTTCCGAGGGTTTCGGATCTTCAGTCTCACATGTAACATCTCTTTCAACACACTTTTCATCAGTATTTGGTGGGCTAGCACCTGTTTGATTTTTCTGTTGGCCATCTTCTGGTGCTAATTTTGCAGCTTCTATCAAGTCATCCTTTAGTTGTTTTAGTTGACAAACTGATAAGCATAGTATACTCTGCACTACCAGGTAAAACCTTTCAAAGTTTTTTACATCCCGGTAACAACACATGCATTGTCTAAAATCAAAACAAATAGTGCTTAAAATTGGATTAACATTGATAGTAAAAACAATTCGTTTTGCATTGGCAGCTGTTGATATAAAATGATTCTGTAGTTACTTTAGATGGGTGTTTGACTACTAAATAAACAATTGTAAGTAAATTATATTCCAATAGGAAATACTAGGTGTATTAAACATCACACTAAGACTCAAAATTACAAAACTTTGAATTCCTTTATATGAAAATAAATACTTGTTTCAAACTGAACAAAGAATTTTATGTGTCAGAATAATAAATAACGATTAAATCTTGAGATATGATGTAATTTACCTTTGTGGCCAAGAAAGAATGTAGTTGAGCACTACTTCAAGCTCTGACTGGCTTATAGATGGATACTGGAAAACATCGTCTGATAGCCTCGCCTCACCTACGATCACAACATGAAAACAAACTGTAAATAAACTTTATCTATTATCGAAACGAGAAGGTCTGTAAATAATTCACAATTCGACGCATTTTCACTTAAAAAGGGATTTCTTAGAGGAATGGTTCACAAAATTTCGAAACAATGTAACTTACAATGTACTAAAAGCTGCGAAAACTCCGAACAAACATCACACATCCTAGTGATTTTAGACACAGGTTTATTAAAGGATTACAGCGATATCATCGCAAATATAATTTCCAGTGAAACAATTATCATTATTGATATTTTTCGTTTCAGAATACGAAAACTGCCTCAAAAATGTCATGGACAAGATCCGTTCATCTGCGATCCGTTCCATTCCACCATTGTTGAGTTGTTGTCAAAATTGCGTTTTATTTGTAAATTCAGTGAAGATATCAACTTTATGCACGATAGTTATTGATGATTAAAAAATATTTCTAAGAAAGGTTTTGTTAATTGGAAAATTGGAAGAATATATCTTATTCATGTGTGTTTTAATAGGCATCATCTTAATTGTTTGTTTAATAAAATAGGAAATATTCGCCGTACTTACTGTAAAAACATTAAAAACTAAACGCCATGCTAGTATTTTAAATAACTTTTGGCTTGTTACTATAACAATTTAGTCCAATTTTTATTTAATCGAAACCACCGAAGATCCTCAAAAGATAATTTGTTTTATTTATCAGTCAAAATAATAAACAATCGACTTATTTCAGTCGATTGTTTATTATTTTGACTATTTAATACAATTTTAGAAATACGTTTTGTTCAGTGTTTTCAGTTTTATAATAAATTATGAATGTGTATTATAGTGACCTTCCAACTCCAACCTCACCGCGAAATTTAAACTACAGAACTGTGTGTCACACACAAGTCACAAATCAATCAATAACTTGGGAATAAAATATTACAAGTTTCTGTCGCTTCTTTAATTTTTTGTTTCCATAGTTGTAGTGAATTCATTCAGCTTCTTCAATTCAACTACGTTTTTTTTTTTTAGTTTATCTTACTGAACGTTCCTGGCTTTTTGCCAAGTTTTCAATGTATGCCATATTATTTTTCAGCTGAAATTTATGAATTGTGGTGTACGTGTATTACGTTTCTCTTTCAGACCCCTCCTAAGATACTACACGAAGCTCAGCAAGATGAAATACATAAAACTCCCCCAGACCCAGGATTTAATGCCTACTTTAGGGCTGGGCACATGGCAGGTTTGTATAATAGCATCTGACTGAGATGAAGTTCAAGGTCTCCATCCTTAACATTATTGATTTTTTAGGCTCCAGCTGATGTTATTGAGACTACGGTGTACAAGGCTCTCGAGTTGGGGTACCGGCATATAGATACGGCTTTTAATTACAACAATGAAGAGGCTATTGGAAATGCGATAAAACAATGGATCGATGATGGTAAAGGGAGTAGGGGAGATTTGTTCATTACGACCAAGGTACTTACTTGTTTTATTTATTTATATTTATCTGCTTACCTATGTCTACTAATTTGATTATGCATAACAATTTGTTTATAGATAAGGAATACCTACCTATGTAATGTAGGTACTTCCTTAGTTTAACGATAAAGTAGATACCTACCATAAGTGTTTGGATATGTACCTATGTATACCTAGATAGGTACCTTATATACATTTTCACTGTAATTGTTTCAGCTCCCTCACGTGGGTAACAGAGATTCTGATGTGCGAAAGTTCTTGAAGCTCCAACTTGAGCGCCTACAATTGCGATATGTTGACTTATACCTGATCCACGTGCCGTTTGCGTTCGTCTGCAACCCCGAGACTCTTACACCAAAGACACTCGACAATGGCGACTACATGTTGGACATGGAGAACAATCACATTACAACTTGGAAGGTACGAAATACGGTATTCGCTCTAGGTCCTGGTGAGGTCCTTACCAGGCAGGCATTTACCCACCAACCCACCTTTTCAAATAAGACTTTATTCCTTTGTCTTAAGGCATGTTTTAATTTTACAGAAAATGGAAGAATGCCGTGCGGATGGCTTGGTTCGCAATTTGGGATTATCTAACTTCAACGAAAGTCAGATAAGCAGATTACTGAAGTGTTCAGAGCTGAAGCCGCAAGTCCTTCAAGTGGAGTTACATGCGTACTTTCAGCAGACGGCGCTACGCGATTTTTGCGTCAAGAATAATATTGTGGTCACTGCGTACGCGCCGCTCGGAAGTCCTGGAGCTAAAGACCATTTTGTCAACAAGTATAATTACAGGTGAGTAGGTACCTATATTACATGAGTATTCTTTTCTTTTCGTTTAATGAAAATATAAAATTATTTTTGATTTATCCCTTAATCAAAAATAATTTTAATCAGCGAAATTGAGCCTTAGGTACTCGATAGCAACTTACGTTGTTGGTTTAAGAGCGTCATTGGTACGATAATTTATTATGAATTAGTTTAATAAGTTTGGCCTGTATGTAATTTTACTTCTTGTACGAAAAAAAAATTATTTTATTTCAGCCCTGATTCGTTCCCCGACTTACTAGGGCACAAGGTCGTGCTAGAAATAGCTGCAAATCACAAGAAAACCGCTGCTCAAATTCTACTTAACTTTCTGGTATCGCAACAGATAGTTGTGATTCCGAAAAGTACTTCAGAACATAGATTGATGGTAGGTACCTATTTTTCATTGACTGGTAAGACATCCAAAAGAAATTACAATCTTATTAAAATAGGGTAGCATTTCGTTATTTAAAATGATTATTTTGTTGTTCTCTTGAAGGAAAACATGGATATCTATGGCTTCGAATTAACACCAGCGGAAGTAGATAGCTTGCAGAAATTGGATAAAGGTGAAGACGGTCGCATCTTCAACTTTTTGTTCTGGAAAGGTGTCGAGAAACATCCGGAGTACCCGTTCAAGATACCCAAGTTTGATACCGAACTGTTCACAGAGTGAACTACAAGTGGTACGATTACGGATTTATCACGAAGTTACCACTAACTAAATGTCTATTAATTTTTGTGCACATCAGCTTTAATTTTGCATCAATATGATTGGTGTTTGTATTGTATACTCTGAGTATGTAGCGTGTATTAAATTTATAAATTAAAATGCTCAATTTGGAAATGCAATTTTGATTGAAACCCTTGACATTTCACTAATCAACATTTTATTACAAAAGTTAGAAAAAAAAATCAAGAGAGTCTGTAGAGCATTTTTCTTTGTAAGCGATGTTGTAGTTCTCCACGACGGATCATGGTGTGGATGACCTTGACGATGGCGCGTTCTGGGTACTTCTGTCGCAAGAAGTCCTGTACTATAGTTTGTTCGGACACTTGAGATCCGACAGCGAACCTACGCTTTAGTTGTTTTTCAATACGCGACAGGAGTTCTTGATCTTCTTCGCTTGTGAAACCTTCGGCACCTAAAATAGCAGATACTTATTTAACCGCAACATATTTACTTTTACCACTAGGCATGTTAAGAAAAAAGTGTTACATAAATAATTTATATAACTCGACGACGTGGCAAATATGGCACGAATTCACGTTGTCGGTTTATGCTTTTGGTGCTGTATTGGTCATAAAGTGAATGTAAATCGTACCAGCAAGTCCACCAGTCATAGCGGCGTCAAGCGTGGACACCTGGAAGAGACGCAGCGCTTCCGTCACGTGGACTTCAGTCGCGAACGGCTGCAGCTGCATCTTAGCTAGTGACTCCGATATACGAATGATCGCTTCCAGTTGTCTGTAAACAGTAAGAATTTTCACATCCAAGGAATCGTGATAGAGAATATTTGTGGTCTAGTTCAAGATAATCAGGATTTGTGGAAAATAACAATAGTGTTCAAATAAAGGCACCATGAAAATTAACCGATATATCAGATTAGTTTAATATTCAAAGAAATGTCAAACCTACCTAACAGTAATAGGAATGGACAGCCTCTTATCCTGCTGCCTCTCGTGCGCCGAGGCCCCGCTCCTCATGAGCACGTAGCGCGCGCGCAGTCGCTCGCCGGCGGTGGCGGAGAGGCGCGGGCCGCAGCGCGCGCGGCAGTACGCGGAGAACCGCCGCAGCAGCGCCAGCGGCAGCTCGCCGTCCGCCACCACGCGCTCCGCGCTGTTGCCGCCCATGTGCACCGAGATTATGTGCTTGGCCAGGGTCTGCAAGATGGAAATAACATTTGAAAACGGTTCACTTTTATCGTAACTAGAAGAGGTACTTATACACTGGTATAATTGTATTGAGCAGTATTCACTTTCGTTTGTAGTTCATGGATGTAAGTTATTTCTGTAGTACTACTGTATCGAGGTGGAATTATAATTTAACATTTCATAGTAAAACCACTTTCACTTTACTATATACGAGTACTACAACGGCAAAATGAAAGATAATAAAAGAAACTTACAATATCCCTATTCTGATCATGCTCATCCTTCACGATGAAGATCATGTCGAACCTGGAGAGGATGGTCGGCATGAAGTCAATGTTGTCGTCGGCCTTGGTGTCGTCCCAGCGCCCGAACACTGAGTTGGCAGCGGCGAGGACGGAGCAGCGGGAGTTTAGGGTCGTTGTTATTCCGGCCTGAGGGGTGCGTTAAGTGTGTGTGAGTTTATGATACATGATATTGAAGAGGAAAGGAGATTTTACCAAAACCATCCTCCCTTTTCAAATATTATATAATCACTCTTTTGTCCGCATTATTTGCATTTGCGTTTATCTAATTCGGATAACTGGATCCAAAGTCCAGTATTTATTGTGTAAATTACCTTAGCAATAGAAATAGTCTGTTGCTCCATGGCCTCGTGTATGGCGACGCGGTCGTCCTCGCGCATCTTGTCGAACTCGTCGATGCACACCACGCCGCCGTCCGCCAGTACCATCGCGCCGCCCTCCATTACGAAGTTACGCTGAGCAATTACAACTAGTTTTTATAACATTCGTTAAGGTGCGTTGAAATACAAGAGTGCCAGGTGAATTCTTGTTGTCTTTATACATTAAGTTTGTTTCTAAGTCAAATTAATAGCAGAATATCCAATTGATGGTAAATCAATTAAGAAATGGATCATAAAGCAATTATTTTCTTTATTGTTACTAAATCCAACCAAAAAATACCTCATTGATACAAGAATTACACCGTAGTCATCAGTTTAATTGATACTATAACTATTCTATAAAAAAAAGTGTATATAACATTTAAAACTCATAATTTGAATATACTCACACTGGCGGGATCCCGTATAACTGAAGCAGTCAGCCCAGCCGCACTGGAGCCCTTCCCGGACGTATAAACTCCGATGGGCGCGACGTTCTCCACGAATTTCAACAGCTGCGACTTTGCCGTACCGGGGTCTCCCAGCAGTAAGATATTAATGTCGCCTCGACGGGTTAAACCGTCTGGTAGCTTTTTGCGAGAACCTGGCGGTATGCATTTCTTGTTAAATTAATGAATTTACTTTAAATGTGTTTTAGACTATATTGGTTATTTCAATACCTCCAAACAACAAACAAGCAATAGCTTTCTTCATATCAACAGCTCCGAAAACACTGGGCGCAATTGACTTGGCAATTCTCTCATAAATGTCAGGTGATGCAGCGAGTCTCCGGAACTGTTCCTCCTCTTCCGTCGTGAAGGGACGTAGACCTCCCGTAACGCCCTCTTCTGTGGTCAGTCCTACAGCGCGGACATAAGAGGAGCGCACGCCTACAGAACTCTTGTCGCGACCCTCTCGCTGGAAGAAAACATGACATCAAATATTTACCTTCTGCACCTTACATTTTGTTATATGGTAAAGCAGTGAACTTACCCAGTTTCCAGCTATGCAATGGAAGGTAGTTTTAAGCAAAACAGCAAAGTTTATTAATAACAGTTTTTTATTTAATTATATGCTTTCTAAAACAATGGGTGTATCAAAAATAATATGTATTTCTAAAGTAAAGATTATGATTTCTATAACACCTATAATATCAATCAGCTCCAGCAATTTGTATCATTTTCTCTACATCACACACTTTTTCCCTTGGCTTTCCTTTCCTCTTGCCTTCTGCAGTTTCATATTCATCAATCTTCTCCCAACCTTTCCAATCTACAACAGGCTTGGTGAGCACCTTGCTGATTTCCTCGAACCCACCTTTGTCATTGATATCTGCAATTTTTAAATCTTCACACATGCTTTTAGCTACTTGGAATGCATTCCCCATTGTATGCAGAATCACTCCTACTGGCCCAGTGCCAAGCCACCCAGCCACATACAGCTTTCCTAAATATTGTTCATTGTCAATGACCCTGCCTTTTTCATTTGGTACATAACCACTTGAGCTGAATAGCAAACTGTTATCTACATTAATGCTCTTATATCCTATACTTCTAAATGCTAAGCTGCATTCAAGAACTTCTTTTTCTTTAGTAGGGACACATTTTTGCTCTTCAATATTTTTTCCTTTTAACTTATTAACAACAAGTTCAATGCCTGATAAATGTTTATCATCATTCAACAAAAACTTTACTGGACTTCTAAAAAACAATGGTTTAAAATATTTTGTGTTATCATTATCATTTGGAATGTTCTCTTCTTTCAACGATGCCAACATCAATTCAGTCAATCTTTTCCTAGGACGAGGCAGGCTTTCAACTACATCTGCAACTCCAGCAAAATCTTGCTCTCTCCAAATCGTTTTACAGTTCTTAAGTTTGAGTTGCTCTCGAAGTTCTTTGATAGTGAATGCTACTTGTAGAGGTCCTCGTCTGCCGACTAAATACAATTCCTTAACTTTGGATTCTGCTAAAACTTGCAAAGCATGTTCTGTGATATCAGTTGTTCTTAACTCATCTATGGGAGTTGTAAGAACTCTTGCGACATCCAAAGCCACATTGCCCTGTCCGAGTATAGCAGCCGTATGTCTAGAGAGATCCACTTCAAAATCTTTATCGCTAGGTAGCCCGTTATACCAACCAACAAATTTTCTTGCTGCAACTATATTTTTGCCATCTTCATTATCAATGCCAAGTAACTTATCTTCTTCAGCACCATAAGTGAGAAGAACGGCATCATAATGTTCTCTCAGTTGAGCTAAGGTGATGTCTTTGCCTAAAGTGATATTTCCATAGAAATTTACATTTTCATGTTGTGCCACCTTGGTGAACTGGTTGATAACATTTTTGACTTCAGGGTGGTCTGGGGCGACTCCATATCGTATTAATCCGAATGGTACCGGTAGTTTCTCAAGGATATCAATGTTGACAGAGTCTAAATGTTTGGTGAGATGCATCGCCGCGTAGAAGCCAGCGGGTCCCGCGCCGACGATACAAACGCGCGGTATTACTTTCGGAACAGTGCAAAACATGCGCGACGCCATTTTTATCGCATTAGAATTCATTTTTAACCAGATTATAATTTATAATTTCCCTAAACTCACAAGAAAAAGAACACGGCACTCATTTTTTACATCAATCAGCTCAGCTGTTATTTGTCAATCAAATGTCAATGTCAATCAACTAGAGATGTGCCTTAGTCGGTTATCGATTTTTTATCAATAATTTTATTTTGCTTTACCACGAATCGATTCGATTCAGTGGTTTAGAGTTTAAAAATAAGTGAGATCATATATATTTTTCTAGTCTTAGTAGTGCTTATGCATTCAAAACAATTAGTTATGAATAAAAAAAGGTTAGGGTAGGTTCTAAATATGCCATAGTTATTTGAAGGAAACATTGAATTAACTTACCCCAGCTTTGGCAATTTTCTTGATGGAGTATATCCCCAGTACAGTTACTCTGGCCCCTGGAGCAACTTTCTCACAAAGCGTGCGGTCACAGTAAACAGTCAGATGTCGCGGCATTTCCCCTTGGGGAATACTTTCTGGTGCTTCTTGCAGTTTCAGAACCTACAATTAAAATATGCATAGAATAATTTGTTTCATCAGTTATTTTTCTACTATATTTTATTGTTTCTTTATATTACATTCACCCAAAATTAAAGAAAAATAAGTGTATGTATAAGATTCAGCCCTTAACATCAACATATTGCACAATTATCTTTCTAAATAAATAACTTAATCTGACCTGATAATCAATACATTTGCACTTGTCTGGAATGATGAAATAAGGATCCAATGGGCATTTTGGTCTACCAGCCTGTTCTCTGAAATAAAGATATTTTATCACCTCAACTTTTAATAATTGTTTCTTATGATATATCTCTTAGTTAGGTAGATATGGAATTTTAATTTCTTTTAGTAAAAATTAGCCTAGACTTACGTAGTGCACTTCCTTGGCATCACATATCCCTCAAGTCCTGGTTTTACAGCTAAGTTAGGAATGATGTTGCGACAAGATCTGCATTGTATTGAGATTTTAGTAGCCTTTGCCTTGATGCCAGTTGCTGATATCACAATACCAGGAATTTTCACAAGTCGGGAAACTGATTCGGACTGAAAAGAAGATTCTAATAAAATCTGTTTGAATTTACTACTTCTACAGAAGTGATATATCAACCTTATATCATAATCTTACTTTAAGTTCTCGTAAATTAGCTGGATGAGCATCAGACGTTAGTAAAACTTGAATGTCTTCAACTTTCTCTTCCCCCTCTGGTCTCGGCGCCGTTAATTCATCTGCTAACTAAAAAGATCATTGTTCTTAAGATTGTAACAAAAAAAAATATTATTAAATTATGTTTATGAATTAAAAATTGTATTACCTCTCTAGCAGCCTCCTCTAAAATGGGTAAATGTTCTGTGGGCTTTTTGTACAATTTCTCAGCTAACACTTCATCAAAGCTGGACAGATCTTCAATATTCATTTCCACCCAATATTGTCCAAGATTGTAATTTCGTTTGAGAGCATCTCTGTTGAGAGATTTGTGTATTGTAGTGAAATAGTGGGCAACAGCTTTGACAACATGACTTATATACTAAAACAGTATTTCTTAACCAGTGAACTCTATAAGCATCCCAATACACCGTCTGCTGTTTTTATACTAACTTTAAAGTATGAGTAACCAACTTGGTGATCTGTGGTATTTAAGGAGTTTGTAAAGTGCTCCCTTATGCCTTTAAGGTTAAGAAACACTGGTCTTAGGCTTAGGTAATAAAACAAGAGAAATTATAGGTAATATTGTTATTCAAATTTCAATTTAGTACTGTGTAAAGTGAAATGGCATCAGCGAGTCAGCGACATATAACTGGACTGGCTTCTCACAGCATGACGACCGGCGACTTTCAATAATGATGATGGACGTAAAATACATACAAGAAACAATGTCGATATAGTCACGTAGGTATAATGGGGCAAAAAGGTAATGATGGAACTAAGCATACCGATATTTGTAGTTAAAGTTGCCGGTATGAAACTGTCTAATGAATTCTTTGAACTTTTTCTTCACGGCTTGTAGGTTAATTGAATCCTGGGATTCGTTTTCTTCAACTCCAAAGTTGTCAGAAAAGAATACACCGGGGTCATCAAATCCTTCCATCGTATTTTATACTTAAAACACAGTCAATTTCAGATATAAAAAGACGAGAAAACACCACAAAATTTAACAGTGAATTAAAACGCGTCTTGCTGGATTTTTGGCGCGTAATTTGACATTGACACTCAATTTCGAAACTGACAGCTGATTGATATGTATGTTCCAAAATTTATCATGCCCACATAAAGTATTGTGTAAATATTGTGATAATGCCCTATCCTACAATACAGGTGATCATTATCAATTTCTATATTATGTAGGTAATTTGATACCTAAACAACGTGTATAAAAATATATTTTTTTACTATTTTGTAAAGAAATCCTACAAAATCATGTCACCCTATTAATAACTATGGGATATAGCTTTAAATAAAGGAACAGGTATGTTGTTATGATGGGGTGGGGATAAGATAGAGATGTCCCTATCAATCAGCAAGACTCGTTCTCGATTCTGCTTTTTATCGAATAAATTAAATTCTAATATTTGGCATTGCTAGCAATATTGAATTCAGTTTAGACCATGTCAAAAAATAAAACATTTTTTTTATATATTTAAGTCCGTTTCAGTTTGATTGATCGATACTAAACGCCAAATTAAACTCGTTATGCTTGCAACATGTGGGTAGGCAGTTACCACAGGTAAGTTTATTCCATATTCAAATTAACAATTTGTAACGTTGCCATGACAACTACATAAAATTTGTTTGTTTTGACTGTTGCCTTTGTTGTCATAATAATCAATAAATAAAATAAAAGCAAATTAAGACCTCAGAACTAAAGATTTTAGTTGTTTAAATAAACATGTAATGAAAAAGATATCTAGTTTTTAGTTCGCAACTAATTGTTGCAAACCATGGCTGCGGATGTAAGTTTTGCAAATTTGTTCTACGTAATCTTGCTATTTTTCTATTTATTTAGGTACCTATTTCATTAATATTTTTCTTTTTTTCAAAAACTCGCATAAGTAATTGTATCTATTTTATGTGCTTTAACTGTTTCTATCTTAAATAATCTAAATACCTATAACACGTCGGAAATATCTGCGGACCTCGCTGGAATGCGCTTTCCCCCGCGCTTCCCCCGTTTTCGCCTATCCAGTACCGTGACGAGTACGTACGAGTTGCATGACGTCATCAAGCCAGGTCCGCAGATATTTCCGACGTGTTATACATGAATATTCCAAATTATAACCCTCATCTTCAACACTATTCTGTGCTATTTTTGTTATGTAATGTAATACTTGCCAATTTACTTATCTAGGAAGGTACCTATCAATTAGGTATTGAACAGCCCATTCTAATATTATTTTTAAACTATATTATAGAAAGACGAGGGTGTTGACCTTCGACTGGAATTCCTCAGTGAATACCTTCTAAAGACATTGAAACAGAAGATTGACAAATGGAACAAGTTCATTACTAGCGATGACCGGGTAAATATTAGAAATAAGAAGGATTTTATTAACTACCTATTCATACCTATTCATAACAATTTAATTGGATAATAAAATGGATAGATATCTAGGTACTTATACCTACCTAGTTGGCTCCATCCAAGCTCAAGGACCTCCATGGTCGGTCTAGAAGAGTTGTTTATATGGGTAAGTACCTATATCTATGTTTCCATTATTTCAGCACATCTTATTCAGATATTTCGATACACCGAAATACGATTTACTTGTATTTCGTATGACTCTCGCTGGTACATTGAGCTGCGCTCTTCAATTTCCGGCACTCACTAAGAGTAAATTAGTCTATCTTCTGAGGAGGGAAGAAGAAAAAATCACACAAAAGAACTTCCGTATGGTAAGTCTTTGTTGAAGCTGTCTGTTACCGTGTTTATTTAGAGAAATAACGTGTCTGCTGTTTTGCACCGCCTTCGAATAGTAGGTATTACTGGCACCACCACAGTTCATGTCATGGAAGTTGACAAAGCGAAAAGAAAAGGAGAGTACCACTTATCCAAAGATTTAAATCAGCATTTCCGGGCTACCTAAGTACTGCGATTGCGTACACGCTAGGCGAGTTCATAACAAATATTGTGCTTTACTGTAAGTTCCCAACTAGCAAAATATAGTTCTATAATGGACCATAGAACGTTTCCTAAATACTAAGGATGGTGAAATAAAGGGTCTGAGGAGGTAGCACCTATAAAGAAAGTGGCGAAATTATTTCTCCATTCGACTCTAAAGTGGAACTATAGCGGCATCAAGAAATCTAAATTTTGCTCTATACGGTTGAAATAACAGTAACCCTTTATCCATTTGGTGATATATAAGCCACCACAACGCCGCTAGAGTACCTTTTTGTACTGTAGAAGAGTTTATGATTCCATTGCTGCACTATTATTTTTTCATTCACTCGTTTTTCATTCGTTCATGCGTAATTTATAAAGATGGAGTGTTTTTAGAAAATAAATAATTAAAAGGAATTCGAGGATATCCTGACAATTTATTTTGTAATGACATTATTCATCTCTTACGCGTGTAATGATGAGTGGGAAGGTCATTTTACTGAGAAAGTGTGATATTACGAGAATATTTTAATGCCCTCTTCGAATTATTCAGATTTTATTTAAAAAATATTCATTTTAAGTCATAAATATAGTTTTAGTGCCCTGAAGTCCACTATGGCACACGCCATTACAGACCACAGCCACCATTACATAAATAGAAATGGCGGTTAGGTATAAAAGAGTAATCAGCGTACCTTTATATAACGTATTTATGTTTTAAAAGAGGAAGAAGTCCTTTTATAACACTGTGGTGAAATAAAGGGACTATAGCAGTAACAAAAAACAATCTCGTTCTGAAAGAGTGTTTTGGTGACAACTTTAGCACTGGACCAATAAAGGTCATAAGCAAACCTGTATAGGACTATTGGGGCTACATAAGGGTAATTTGGAAATCGTCTATATCACGAAATAGCTCTTTTACAGAATTCTTATGCTCGCTATAGTACCATGTATTGTAACGGCGTTCTACAAAACCGCAATATCACAATATTGGCGTATTGTAGAGTTTTCATCTCTACTTAAGCGAAAGACCTATTATAGTACATTCAGAACCTTTATAGCGTAAAACAGCCACATGATGGCGACAGTAAACACTAGTATAGAGTTCTATCGTTGTACACTGGTCAGATTGGAGGCTGCTATAACATCTGCCTATAACAGGTATATAAAGAAGCGATGTAAGCCTTTACATCACTTGATAATATAACGTTTTTGCTGTGTAACCTTATAGAGCTAAACTGTAGTGTCAAACGGTATTATACAACCTACGGTCACCGCTAAAACCTTTATACATCGCTTACCCAACTTTTTTGAGGTAAGTATAAGGATTTGTTATAGGCCCAAATTGTTAGTTGGGTTGTTACTTGGAAGCGCCCTTTGCCTAGAGCAATAAGATATTGAAGTTGTAGAAAAAGACGGATCCTTTTTGCGTTAAGTGCCTATTTTTTTAGATTCTCACAATCGGCGAAATGTCACCTAACGTTCTCATGGACTTGGGCGTGCTAGCTGACGAGGTGATAGGGCCGATGCTCTGCAATCCGCAGAACCAAGTCGGTTGGCCAAAGATTGTGCAAACTGATATGAAAAAACATGTTAATGAACTGAGGAATTTGATGCACCAGGTATTTGTCTTCTTGTATAAAATCAATAGTGTTTGAGTCTAGACTGTACGTACAATGTGAGGAGATACCATTACATATGTTGTTCGTAAGCAACCCCAACCGTTAAACCACACCGCAGGGGCCGTATTCTTCTAATTACTAAATGAAAAATGGTGCCTCTCTAGAATGTGATTTGTATGAATTGACACATTTTGGTATTCTCTTAACAGATAAGTTGATAGTGGACAGCGATCGGCCGTACATTTTATTACTTTACGCTATAATAGCTGGAGAGCTAGTGAACCCTGGGAGTAACGGTCTCCCTGTAAGGTTAGAAATTTGTATACTGACGATTTATGGCATGCTAAGAGCAATAGCCATGACTTGGCAGGCGTCAGCCCTGCACGTCATCAGCCCCTTTATTTTTCAAACAGTCAAATAAATGGGATTTCAAAACTTGTTTCTGTAAGTTTGAAAATTTAATAGAATATAGTTTATTTATTGTACATTTTAAAAACAAATTGACAGGCGATTACAATAAGCAGAAGTATACGACAGATCAATTAGAAAACGCACAGCTGATGAGGTAAAATAAACTTTGTCCTGTATACTTGAAATTTTTATATGTTTTCGAATGAACGTCTTAGAGTAAGTATGTACAATGCCAGGCGGTTTTGAACAGCATAAGACCTTGACAGGCGAGGGGACAGCTGCTAAGGGCGTGCAAATAAGAAATGTTACATGAACGCATACAGTAAGTGTAATGTATTTTATTGGGTTTTTAACTCCCGACGCCAAAAGAGGGGTGTTATAAGTTTAATGTCGATGTCCGTGTGTCTGTGAGTCTGTCTGTGTGTCTGTCTATGTGTCTGTCTGTGGCACTGTAGCTCCTCAACGCGTGGACGGATTTGGATGCGGTTTTTTAATTTAAAGCTGGTATTCCTGGGAGTGTTCTGAGATAGGTATATATTATGCAAATCTGTTCAGCCATTTCAGCGTCATCAGTTCTTTTGTCGGCTGTGGTAGGATTGTAGATCCAATATAACAGCAGATATGTCATGCTTGGATTCGTTTTGATCAGCGTTTAATTCTTAATATTTTCATAATTATTCTAGTCATACTTATTCTAGTCAACACCAACCATCCGCTCTTTTGGCGGATTTGACTGCTCCTATAGAGCATTTAAATTAAGTGACCAGACAACAGAGACAGCTGTCTCTCGCAATGCTGCTATAGACATGCCCATGATAAATACTAAATCTATAAATACTATGAAACATGATTGTAATTTAAAACTTATTTCTCAGAATATTCAGGGCATGTTAAGTAAAATCCATGAGTTGGAACTTCTCTTGAGCTGTGACAAAATTGACATTATTTGCATTACTGAACACTGGCTCAACAGCAACCAACTCATGTTTAGTTTTGACAATCACCATGTTTGCAGTTCTTTCATAAGAAATAGTGCGGTTAGAGACTCTGGAGGTTCTTTAATTATTATTAAAAATTCTCTAAAATACAAGGAACGCACTGATATTGTAAATCTTTCGGTTGAACGTACCATTGAGATAGCTTGTATAGAATTGGAGCGGCTTGTTGTAATAAGCGTATATAGAAATCCTAACGGTTCTTATGATATTTTTGAGGAAATTATGGAGACTGTTCTTCAAAAATTAAATAACACAAATAAGGGTATTATTGTCTGTGGAGACTTTAACATTGACCTTTTGGTGATGTCGACCCTCTCGAAAAAGATTTTAACATTCTTCAAATGTTATAATCTAATTAATCTTTTTTTTGAACCCACTAGAATTACTGCTAGTTCGAAGACCTGTATTGATAATATATTTACAAACATAGAATCAACTAACTTGAGTGTAATGAATAAGTTAAGGTCTGATCATTGCGGCTTAAGGGCAGATTTTAATATTAATATTAATAAAACAATAAAAAATATTAAATACATCCCAGTAAATGAGGCTAGATTAAATAAATTTAATGATAACGTTACCACAAAAATCTCAAATCTAGAATTTTGTGATGATGCAAATTTGTTATACAATAGGGTATTTAATGCCACTAAAATAGAATATGATAATATTTTTAAACCAAAAATACTGAAGGTTAACGATTGTCTCAAATTTAATGATTGGGCCACGACAGGAATTTTAATTAGTAGGAATAAACTATACAGCCTCTATGATGAAAAAACGGTGAATAATAGTGAGTCATTCGTGGAATATGTGCGTAATTATTCTAAATTATTTAAACGTGTATGTAATGAGGCCAAATCTAGATTCATAAAAAATAAGATTGTTAATAGTAAGAATATTGCAAAATCAACTTGGCAAGTTATTAACCACGAGACTGGAAGAGTCAAACCCCGCAACCTCGATTTTAAATTGAATATTGATGGTAACTGTATCAGTACAGACGCCGAGGTTGCCGAAGCTTTTGTTAAATTCTTCTCCGACATTCCAGTCTCGACCACCAAGGACCTGGATTCTTCTCCCACGCTTGCTGAATCTTTGTTGAAGCAGAACGTGGCCGAGTCCAACCAAGTCTTTGCATTTCGTCACGTCAATGCATATTCAATAGTAAAGGCCTTTAAATCGTTAACTATTAAAAAAACCGCTGATTTGCATGGCCTTTCCGTTACAATAGTTAATTCCATCATAAACTGCGTAGCACCCCATCTAGCTATGGTTTTTAATAAATGTATAGATGAGGGAATTTTTCCTGACCTAATGAAACACAGTAAAGTCATACCTTTGTTTAAAGCAGGCAGTAAGACTGACCCCACCAATTATAGACCTATATCTATATTGCCAACCTTAAGTAAAATATTTGAAAAACTAATCTTAGATCAACTACAATTTCACTTCTACTCCAATAAACTAATGCACCTGAAACAATTTGGTTTTACCAGGGGTCGCTCAACAACCGACGCAGGTGTTGATTTAATAAGGTGTATATTTGATGCCTGGGAGAAGTCACACGACGCCTTGGGTGTCTTTTGCGATTTATCCAAGGCTTTCGATTGCGTTGATCATCGTACTTTGGTCAGGAAACTTCATTATTACGGTGTAAAGGACAACGCACTCAGCCTATTAGAATCTTACTTATATGGACGTGTACAGAGGGTTGATGTAAACGGCAAAGTGTCGAGTGGATCTGCGGTTAGCATGGGTGTCCCACAGGGCTCAATTCTCGGTCCTTTTCTCTTCCTAATTTATATAAATGATCTGCCAAGTCTTGTAAATAACTGTCATGATATAGTATTGTTTGCTGATGATACTTCTTTACTTTTTAAAGTTAGACGACAACAGAATTTATATGACGACGTAAACAATGCTATCAGTAAAGTAGTCGAGTGGTTTACTGCCAATAATCTAGTGCTTAATGAAAAGAAAACTAAATGTATTAAATTTACTTTGCCCAATGTTGGACAAGTAACTACAGATATTAAGATGAAGGGACAGAGTTTGTGTCTTGTGGAAACAACCATATTCCTTGGTATTACTCTGGATTCTAAATTACAATGGGGCCCCCATATTGACAAGTTAGCAGATAAGCTCAGCTCTGCAGCTTATGCAGTTAAAAAAATAAGAAACCTGACAGATGTTCAAACTGCCAGGCTAGTTTACTTCAGCTACTTCCATAGTCTTATGTCCTACGGCATTCTGCTGTGGGGTCACGCCGCCGACTCTGAGCGCATCTTTGTTCTGCAGAAGCGTGCTATTCGATCGATTTATAAACTAGGTCCCAGGGAATCTCTTAGGGATGTTTTTAAAAATATTGACATATTAACACTAGCATCGCAATACATCTTCACTAATGTAATGTTTACACAAAAAAATATACATCAATTTAAACAACTAAGTGATATACATACTGTTAATACTAGAAATAGGGATAAATTAGTGCCCCATGCTAGTCGACTAAAGAAAGTAAATAAGTCGTTTGTGGGTCAATGTATACGCTTTTACAACAAGATCCCTACCAGTATACGCGAACTACCCCTCAATAAATTCAAGGTTATTGTTAAACAAAAACTTAACAAAAAGGGATATTATAAAATTAACGATTATTTAGATGACTCAAATCCATGGGATTGACCTGCTCTTCTATCAAGCTTTCTCTAGCATACCTGTTCTCATACAATTGTGAATTACTTACATTCCTTAAATTATATGAATGTTATTGTGTTGTAAAAATGTTGCCTCTGCAGTATTTTGGTAGGTATGGTATCTGTAATTCTGTAATAGCTAAGCTTTCTTATGAATAAGGCGAAACGTGTGATATGTCATGCTCGCTTACGCCGTTGCAGTGGTGGCGCTGTGTGTCGGGTCTCCTACTTCCCTAAAATATGTGGAAGGGGTTGATGGCTGGCACATGCGTTGAGACCTGTGTGAAGGTGCTGCTGTGATGGCCGGTCATGTCATGCGGATCCCATCAAACTAAGCATTTCACTTCTTTGTTTCCCATTTGCTTGCCTTACTTTTTCCTGGATATTGTGGGGTCAAATTTTTATTATTTATTTATGGATAGCTGTTTTGAAATATTAATTTGATTATATGTTTTTGTGTTTATGCCTGAGATTTGTAAAACTTAAATTAAAAAGAGCAACCCTACAGAGTTTCTTGCTAGGTTCTTCTCTGGGGAAACTGCACTCTTGCGAATCTAGCATTAACTTTAAAAAATGACCCGTCTTAAGTGTTGTCAAAACCTACAGGATTAAATGATTTTCATTTCATTTCATTTCATTAATATAATGCAATGGTGACAGTAGATGAGGACCTGATAATGGAGACCAGCTCTCCACCCATTCTTGAAAAATGTAACAGCAGATATGTCGTGTTTGGATTTGTTTTGATCAGTGTCTAATTCTTAATATAATGCAAGGTTGACAACAGGAAGAGCTTATAATAATTTTATAATAAAGGTTTAAAAACTTCGAAATAAAAATTTAAAAAAACCCCGACTATTTTAACTTTATTACAAACTTCATTTTGTCGGAGGACCGCTAAGTAGTTTGGTGGGTACGGTACGCAAATATAACTATCATAAATACCTAATCATAATGCGATATCAAAATGTAAAAAAAATACCTGTGAAATGTTTTAAATGAATCGATAAGTATAATTTAAAATATTCGTAAGGAAAATAAAATGCGGTCCGTCGACGTAATGAAGTTTGTAAGAAAGTTAAATGCTACTTATTTGTTACTTTTTATAGTCGGGGTTTTTTTAAATTTTTATTTCGAAGTTTTTAAACCTTTATTATAAAATTATTATAAGCTCTTCCTGTTGTCAACCTTGCATTATATTAAGAATTAGACACTGATCAAAACAAATCCAAACACGACATATCTGCTGTTACATTTTTCAAGAATGGGTGGAGAGCTGGTCTCCATTATCAGCTCCTCATCTACTGTCACCATTGCATTATATTAAGAATTAAACGCTGATCAAAACGAATCCAAGCATGACATATCTGCTGTTATATTGGATCTACAATCCTACCACAGCCGACGAAAGAACTGATGACCCTGAAATGGCTGAACCGATTTGCATAATATATACCTATCTCAGAACACTCCCAGGAATACCAGCTTTAAATTAAAAAACCGCATCCAAATCCGTCCACGCGTTGAGGAGCTACAGTGCCACAGACAGACACATAGACAGACACATAGACAGACACACAGACAGACTCACAGACACACGGACATCGACATTAAACTTATAACACCCCTCTTTTGGCGTCGGGAGTTAAAAACCCAATAAAATACATTTACACTTACTGTATGCGTTTGTTAGAAAATAAGATGTAGTATAGAGTTATAGAGAAGATCAAGGTGTTGTTTACTGAATATGAGATGTCAGGATTTAATTGATTCTAATATGAAATGTGTACCTAAAGTTACTTTATAGTTGCAATGAAGCTATTGTATTGAAAATGTTACTAAGTAAAGGAATTAATATATTAAAGATGGAGGATTAATAGAGAAACAAGGAATACCATTAAATCAATATTGTATTGTCATGTTAAACAGCGATACAAAAGATAAACCACAGAACAAACGATAAATCACTAAAGTTATAATACAAATGACCAACGCCCAATTATTTCTAGGAATATTCACAAAATACTTAACTTGTGTCCTGCAGGAAGATAGACGAACAAGAGAGAGGGAAGTAGGTATCTACCCGTATTTATAACCACCACTATAATATGGTCTGAGACCACCACACATTACTCCGCGCTTCAGCCAATCACAGATTGACTTAGAGCCGCGAACATTTAAACACGTATAACTTATGTAACAAAAGACAGTATTTGTACTTAATCTAAACACTATAATTATTAACATAATTGTTGAAGTTCTTCTACAATAACTATCATGTTATTACGGTGGTATTTACTCAATAAACCTAATATGTAATTAGTCCATTAGACAATGCTGCCACCTGTGACATAACAAATAGCTACTGCGGATATAATATTGAATTACATTTTAAAGTTCAACAATAGTTTAGTCTAGGTATTAAAACCTAAATACTTAGATTAATTAAATAGGTAATTACTCAAGTCTAAGTACGTTATTTAGTAGTCTCAATAACATTAATAATATAATTAAAAGGTATATCTTATCAGGTCAGGTACTGCCACCTGTGTCGTAGATGCGGAACTATTAAAAGAAATGGCCCTTGACCATGACTATCTTGGATTTGACCTATAACCCGCCAAATTTAAAAATGATATATTTACAGCATAATTTACATTATAATGTCTAGGTAATTCGACACTTAGGCTATGTTCCACACAATAACAGTAATTTATATAATTAATACAATTAATATGAACAAGTATTATCATAATCTATCTGTTGATGATAAGTATAAAATGTAAATGACAATCAGACTTGCCAACACACTGTGAGCCAGTGTGTTGTATCATTATTGAAGCCTTATAATAAGCGAGAGGATGCTTCACCTAAAGGACTACGTTTTACAAGCTGAATTATCATGAAATTACAGTACTGAAGTACTTATATGACCATCATATTCTATCACGTTCATGTAACATTTCTTATTTGCACGCCCTTAGCAGCTGTCCCCTCGCCTGTCAAGGTCTTATGCTGTTCAAAACCGCCTGGCATTGTACATACCTACTTACTCTAAGACGTTCATTCGAAAACATATAAAAATTTCAAGTATACAGGACAAAGTTTATTTTACCTCATCAGCTGTGCGTTTTCTAATTGATCTGTCGTATACTACTGCTTATTGTAATCGCCTGTCAATTTGTTTTTAAAATGTACAATAAATAAACTTTATTCTATTAAATTTTCAAACTTACAGAAACAAGTTTTGAAATCCCATTTATTTGACAGTTTGAAAATTAAAGGGGCTGATGACGTGCTGGGCTGACGCCTGCCAGGTCATGGCTATTGCTCTTAGCATGCCATAAATCGTCAGTATACAAATTTCTAGCCTTACAGGGAGACCGTTACTCCCAGGGTTCAGTAGCTCTTGGACTATAATCGGTATTCTACTCCGCAATGTCACATGAGTGGCAGTTCCAAACGGTATTCTCTTCGCTATTTGACAGTAGACAAAACCCTCTAGAGACTACTAATCGAGTACTAATCGACTATTAATCGTGGCACTTAAGAGAATACCAAATTTGTGACATATTGCTGTCGAATGTTTATCTGTTGGCTATAGTTTGGTCGCTTATCTTAATTTAGCGGAATTGCTACCCAGGTTTAAGGTGCGACGCAGTGCGTTTATCATACGCATATGCATCGCATCACGCAATAAAGCACTTCGTCAGCTAACCGGATACGACTAAAGAGAAAATACAGTCATGTCATCAATCACAAACAATTTTTCTGTTGATAGTTGAAAGGCGACATGTGCAGTCAAGTGATGCTACCAATGCCTGCGGGCGTGGAGAACATATACCATGCGGAAACCAGATTGAAAGAAAGGTAATAGATGTACTTACCTATACCATTCACGGTGATACTAAAGTAACACCTTTTAAATGAATTGCATAACGGCCACAATTTTGTTTAACAGCGACGGAGAAGACGTAGATTTGACATTGAAAACGAACATAGAAGGCGCTATTATAAAATGGGCTCAGCAAGTTCACGATTTGTTGCAAGAAGACTCCTACATAGGTAACTTTGTCTCCTTTACGTAGCACAGCACTTTAAAACATCTTACGTTATCTTGAATCTTGTTAACAGCTTTCAAGAGAACAAAGTTTCCTTTGCCGCTGGCAGACGTTAATTTTTACGCAGCGCGTTTAAAGAATTTGGAAGGGATTTACTCTCAGCTCCGAGACCCCCGCGTAAAAAGAATGGCGCATTACTTGGAAGACACGCGCAGCGTGTACCTCAACTGCTTCAAGACCATGCTTACTAATGTAGTAGCCTGTAAGTTTCTGACACTTTATAACTTCAGGATAAAATGAATCCCACTTATTTTTAACAATATACCATTATCATAAAAGTATTAGTTCAAAGAATAATAATTTGTTGATCGTAGTGCACCATTTTGCTAAACAATAAGATAATAGACGCGTGGATATTTATATCGAGACAAAACTTGTTTGACGGTTTTTTTGTTTTACTCTCATGAAAAATACTTTACATCCCGTTACATATTATTTTCTTCTTAGCTATCGTAGAATGCCGTGATATTTATGTGCACCAGCGGCCACTGATTGGTCATTTCGAAACGTTCGAACAAGCGGACTTCAATGAAGCCAAGCATCTAATCAGACCCATGCTGCACTGTATTGGTCTACTATGGGGCAATTCAAGATATTTTTGCAGTGTAGAGAAACTTATACGTAAGTTCACTTTCAGACTGTACGTATCAAATGATTGAAAAATATACAGCAGCGACTACATCTTCTTTACCTAATCATTTTTGGGGTTTCACTTCATTTCGTACGTATTAAGTAAGTATACGTTTTTCGTTTTTCCAAGTGTTATTTTGTAACTCTTTCCAGCACTTCTTCGCGAGATTTGCAACTTAGTAATCCAGCAGTGTACAGGATCTGTTGATCCCCCCTCTATATTCCAAGGAGAACCAGATGAACAACTTATGAAATTGCGAAAAGCTATGGGAAATCTGAATTTCTTCATGTAAGTGCTTGTTCTCATTTAAACATAATTTATAACAATTTTGTTGTAGCTTTCGTGTATGTTCAGATTTTGCGAATACTTATAAAGTAATTTTTTTCTAGTGACACGTACACGATGAACAGAGACAAAGTCCACACATTCTTCCCGCCAGGGGTGATTCCAATTCGCTGGGCCTTTGACTTCGACCGCGTATTTATGCGATACAACGTTTACATGAACAGGCTAAAGATGATTGAGGTTATACTTGAGGCCACCTGTGAAATCCTCAAATTGGAGAAGGTTGAGTTTAGTGGTCTTCGGGGGAAGATACTCAGCTCAGAGTGTGAAAAGGTACTTATAGATAATTGAGCATGAAAAGTGACTAATGTTAGGGACCCGACGACGGTTGACCGAGATTTAATTTGAATTTCAGGTTTTAGAGGAATATACTCTGATATATCAAGGCCTCGGTAATATTGCGTATGACCCAGCGGACCCGGAAGATAACAGCTTTTTGCCAGATTGTGAAGCGCATATGAAAGTGCTAGAGGACATAGACAATCGCCTTGCTTCTCTTTTTTCTCAAGGATTGGATGAATGTCACAATTTGACTCACTTTTTCAAGGTGAGTGTTATAGGTACTACAGATAAACAGCAGTTACATTAGCTGGTACTGGTATCTACTCTTTCCTACGCAGGTTGCTTGATAATTACTCTGTTTTGTTTTATAGTTCTTCCAAATTATTGGAGACCTGTTTCATCGACCCATTATAAAACTGGAACTTAAGCCTAAATTACCAAAGCTCTTAGACTTCATGCATGCCAATTTAGATGCAGTGAAGGAAATATTTGATGAGGAAATGGCGGTGAGACATTACTTTTGTGTTTTCTCTCTTAACATTCAATAATGGTTTGTGAGAGTGTTCCAAAGGGTTCCTTTATTGGACCGTTACTCTTACTTATTTACCTATGTTTATGATCTACACGGTTTTATAAAGTGAGGTTAGGGAGTATTTCTTTTGTAGTAAGACAATTGTAATAAATGAATATTTTCAGAAATTAACCAAAGGGCCAGAGCGGCCTATGGTAGATCCATATCTTCCTCCAGTAGCGGGAATGCTTTGGTGGCTACATAAACTGCGCAGGAGGATCGTAGAACCAATGGAAGACTTTATATTGTTTGAGGATCCGTACGTAGAATTTGAAACAAAATAGGATAGGGAAAAGCATTGATCTTTCTACTGTAGTTGCAATTGAGATAACTTGTATTGAATTTTTTTACAGAATAATAGAGACAGAGTACGCTCAGTACATGAAACAAAAACATAACGAGATGTTGGGCTACTTGAACGTAGTAGAGGACAAGCAGTTCAAAGCATGGGCTGCGACTGTATCCAACATTTGTAAGACACATCTAGCTAAGAACCTCATTTATCGAGATCCTCCATTTGTACGGAACAATTTTAGTCCCGAGGTGAGATTAACTAATTCTCGAAGATAAATTAAATATGGAATCAAATATGTAGTATAATATAGAATAGACTCGCCTTCGTTATTTATATTAAATACAGACCAAGTTATTTCATTATCTAGCTCACAATGCTGCTTCGTGAAATAAGATATATGAAGTACTTGGATAAACAAGGTATACCGCCTGATGGATTAGAGCTATATGCAAGAAATGAAAAGCTGCAGGTAAGATGTCGTTCTTTTTTCTATTCACTGTGAAAATATCCTAAATTTGTCCTTACCGTAGTATGATGTTTTTGTCTCTATATTTTTAGTACGACTTGAATCGTCTGAACCGTGCAATAGCGTGGTACAACGCGATTAGAGAGGGCAGCCACGAGACTGAAGTGGCTCTAATCGAGAAAGAGATCTACATGATTGACCAGTTGTTGGGCCGAGGAGTAGAAGAGTTCACCTGGAACGATGACTGTAAGTCCTGGTAACCTCAACCTCAATGCAGGGTCTCGATTCATTTAAAGAAGAGTATATTCAAATATCTTGCGTTTCAGTTACTGACTGGATGGCGGAAGTATACGCAGCTATAAATACTCTGCAGGAAAGGGTGTTAACCGCCCAAAACAATGTAAAGCGAGGTCTGGCTAACATCGCAAAGTGGGGCGACAAGCCTCTACACAACAGGAAAGATAACCCGGATAAACTAGAACTCTTGGATGTGGCTGGACGACATCCCCGATTCGTCTATCGGTTAATATTTTGATTATTTCTTAATATTTACAATGATGACAAAATGTTATGCTGATAGATTACTATTGAAAAAAAATTGTTCTTTCAGTCGCAATAAAATATTGGATAGCTATAACGAGTTCCTTGAAATTCTGATCGATAACTACAAACTATTCTTTAATATCACTGACGACGTAGAGGTAAGATTATTTGAAGAATCAGGATTAAATATCTACTTGAGTTTTTATGTATTGTGGAAATAAATTGCAATTTAAATTGTAGGAAGAGGAAGAAGAAGAAACTTTGGAAGACGTGGACGAGGCGACGCTAGACGACGATGAAAAAGCAGCACGTGCAGCCAAGTTAAAAGAAATTGAAGAGCGTCGTGAACAAAGAAGACTTGAAAAAGAGCAGAAAGAAAGAGAAAGAGAGATCGCTGAAAAGATTAAATTGGCGCGTCGCGAAGTACGTCGAGTCAAACGAGAAGCGAAAGAGGCTGAAAGGCGAGAGCGACAAGAGCGCAGAGATGCAGGCTAGTATTATCAAGACTTTCTGGAAATTTGCTTACCGACGATTTCAATACTTTCACGTTGTTTGAACTTATTCGACAGGTGAGGAAGTAGATTCACCAGCAGAGGAAGTAGAAGAAGTCACAGACCCAGACGAGTTAGCTGATATAGAGGAGGAGAGGAAAGAGATGGAAGAGGCCGCGTTCCGCGCTGCTCGCTGGCCCGCTTACGTCAAATATGTTGACTCTTTGGTAAGTTCATAATAACTTGCAAAAGCCGAGTTAGAAAACAATAATCGAAGAACTAGCATACAATTATGATGACTTTCTTCCTCAGGTAAGCAGTCAAATCATGAAGGCGATACAAACAAGTTTAAATCTTTTTGAACTTCAAACGAATGTAGAAAACGGGCCCAATGTAGCATTCTTCGAGGTTATTGCAGAATTGAAAGATCCTGGTAAGAAACATGTTTATATCTACATAAACAAAACTTTTTTAATTTAGTAAATGAACGCAAGTGTGGAAACAAGACAGGAAACAAATACCCCTGGGTATTACACGATATTTATATAATTACAGATATTTACTTCACACCATCATTGGACTTGGAAGAACAGGACGGCGTATGTGATACAATAAAGGAAATGATGAAAGATATGTTCTTACAAGCCACGCTATTCCCAAGGATCGATGCTATTGTTCCTATACCTACTTACGAAGGTAACCGTAAGAAACTTTACGAATAAGTACTTAATGATCTACTAACATTTTTTTACATTTCAAATGACTTAAAAAGTACCTTTCTATTCTAATAGCTAATTCTCATGCTATGCAAAGTTAATTCATAGTACTTAGACTGCGAGTAGAACTATATTGCGTACCTATGTAATGTAGGTATAGGTAACTTTAAATTCTTTCTCCCTACCAGCTAAATAAACCGAAATCATGGTTATATCTAAAATTTTTAATTAAGTACTTTTATGCAATTTTTTATTTCACACGCTAACGTAATCCTGGTGGCGAGTAAGTAATTCTGTTTGAAACATTTAAATCAGAGAAATGTTGTAATGGGAACGACTGATCTAACTTGAGTAAAGGCAGAAATTACAGAAAATTCTTTTTTTGACAGAAAACATAGCGGACGAGGATGAGTTGATAGATTTATACCATGAAATAGTGAAGAGAATTGAAATGAGCATCAACGATATAATTTCCTATGCTTCTGTAAGTAAACCAACAATGTTTCCTGTTTTGATTTACCTATCTATGATGTTTACCTACGGTTAAGTATTTTTATGCAGAAATATGAAAAATATGCACCTCTTTGGCAAGAGGATCGACAAGAGGTTCTGGCAAACTTTCTTAAGTATGGTCGTTATATTAGTCCCGAAGAATTCGATAAATACAAGTTTGATAATGGCACTGAACCGCCTGAGGTTAAGCCCACGCTTCAGGAGTATCAGAAAGAGGTATTCTTCTTTTGTTTAAACTTTAGGTACCTGATTGATATTTTTAAAATTTTAGTTACTTATTTGTTATATTATGAATTTCTTGAGCACAGATCGATAAATTTAATACCATGTACAACGAAGTAGCAGCATTATCAGGCACCTACTTGTCCAACGGTTGGCTGCGGCTCGACCTGAAGCGACTGAACCAGGCAATCATGAATATTATCTGCAAATGGAGCAATCTTTACAAGCAGGATCTGAAAAACCATGTCCAGAAAAGGTGAATACGACGAAATAAGTCTACTAGACGGGATAGCAC
Source organism: Anarsia innoxiella (assembly GCA_947563765.1). Taxonomy (NCBI): domain Eukaryota; kingdom Metazoa; phylum Arthropoda; class Insecta; order Lepidoptera; family Gelechiidae; genus Anarsia; species Anarsia innoxiella. The sequence continues at coordinate 4,187,855 of OX387408.1, forward strand.
TCGATAAATGATTAATAACCTTATTTTCCTATCATTTAGCTTGAGTGATCTCGAACAATTTATAGCATATGCTACAAAAGAACTATCAGTAGAATTGAGCGACGATGATTACGAAGGTTTACTGCGAATGATGGCTGTATTGAATGAAGTTCGTGCCAAGATGGACGCCAACACCGACCAGATGTTTGAACCCTTGAGAGACATCATGTATGTACTCAAGGACTATGGCGTTGATTTCCCAGAAGAGACTTACGATCAGGTAATAGCTGTACCTATTTTATTTATGATCCTTACATGTTCATCTTGGTCAAGACAAGAAATCGTAAATATACTATATCTAATGTTTTACACCTTTTATTATGCTTGCGTTGGACGATTACAGGATTATACAAATCATAAACATTCAGTGCATACGCTGGTAAGGAAAAAATACTTAAGGAATGCCAAAATTTCTGGATACATGACCTTAATTGGTTGTTGTAGTAAGATATAGTGATAAGTAACGATTTACAGCTGGATGTGCTGCCTGAAAAATGGCGTAACTTGGTGAAGCTGGCGACGGTAGTGAAAAACAACGTGGCACCGCTGCAGGCCGCTCAAGCCGCGCTCATCGCCAAGCGGGTCGCGCTTATCAATCTGCGACTCACTATGTACCGGGAACAGTTCAAGCTGAAAGAGGTAGGTACTGGCTTGAATTTAAATGTTTGTTAATGTTTTAGTAATTCCAACTTAAGTACATTGTGTCCAGACATTCCATACTTAATGTTCTGCTTTACCTTTTCCTGGTATACCTAACTATGTATGTAAAAAAAATGTAATTACTTATGTAAATAAATAAATTTGACTAACTTCATTTTCCAGATGTTCCTCGAATCATGCAAAGAGCCTTACAGGCAGATTGACAAGGTGAACGATGAGTTGCTACATTTTGAAGACATCGTAGAAAATTTAAAGAAATCGTGTTCCTTGTTTGATATTCAACCACCAGATGAAAAGAACTTGAAATCTTGTAGAAGAGAGTTGAGGCTTATTAAGGTACTTAGATCAAAATTGCTTAGTTTTTTAAATCACCTATTCATTTTAAATAACGGCCATTAAAGTAGTATTCTGTCGCAATTAGGTCCTCTGGGATTACTATTTCCTAGTGATGGGAACAATCGAGTTCTGGAAGAAATCGCCATGGAAAAAGATTGATGCTGATGGTATGGATCAAGAGTGCAAGCGGTTCACAAAAGATATGAGACAGCTTGACAAAGATATGAGGGTTTGGTAAGTTTACTTATTGGCTAAACTTGAAGTTGATAGACATACTAGTCTTAATACGCGCTAATAGATTTCTCTGCCAACACGTTGACTTTATTTTAGGGAACCGTATCCAGCTATTGAAGCGACCATCAAGAATTTGATGACTTCTTTGAGAGCCGTTACTGACTTACAAAACCCAGCTATCAAGGATAGGCATTGGTTGGAGTTGATGATGGCTACCAAGGTGAGTTGTGCCTGTACAGCTTGAACGGTTATTGTTGTTGGTTTTACATAAAAATATCTACCCATCTAATTTCGATTGTATTTATCTGTTTAGAAATCTCTTCACAAGTATCTCATTTCCATCGATACAAAGTCTATAAATCGTAGAACGGTTTCGATGAATCATCTGCCATCTCGTGTATCTGTAGAGGAGATCTTAGCAGATTTCAAATCACTAGAAGACGTAGTGGCCACCGTAGATCTAGATATAAGTGATTCAGAAACAGTCAGCATGAGTGACACAGTGCGATCCAAATACAAGGCATATCTACAACTACACGACTACAGAAGAATCAAGTCATTTGAATCGCACACCAGTGGGAGTAAGTTTAGGAAACTGAATCGATCATATTCCATGCAAGAAATTAAAGAACAAGGTCTACAATTGAATCCAACGAAGAATATCCACCAAAAGACTATAAATAATGCACTGATATTGTCCGAATTCATTTTGTAAATATTCAAGTAGATGATAAACATGTAAATATTGTATTATTTAATGGTTAAAAGGTAAGTTTAATTTTCTTTATTACAAAAATGACATTCGTATTGTATTAGATATCTGAACCAACAACCTTCTGAATAAAATGATTTTTATTGCAGGTGAAATTCCATATCGACGATGATACTACACTAGCTGATTTGATGTCACTTAATCTCCACAAATACGAGGAGGAAGTGAAGACAATCGTAGATAAATCAGTCAAAGAAGCGGCTATGGAGAAAACTCTCAAGTAGGTTCACATTCACATACCCGCTGCGCCTATTTATTTAAGTATTAGTGTCGTCGATTCACATTGGAATGACTATTGTTCTACAGAGAGTTGGAGATTACGTGGGCAGCGCTGGAGTTCGATTATGTCCCACACGACAGAACTGGTATAAAGCTTCCGAGGGCCAGCGAGGAGCTTGTTGAAACGCTAGAGGACAATCAGGTTAGTCATATTACAATTAATTTATATTTTTCTCTCTTATTTCCATAGAATGTCAATATTTGCAGTATCATAACCTATGAAAATCTATTTCCAGAACCAAGTACAAAACATGTTATCCTCTAAATTCGTTGGATACTACGAGACTGAGGTTACAGAATGGGCGAAGAAGCTAGGCACAGCGGACGCGGTGATTTCAATTTGGTTTGAAGTACAGCGAAAATGGCAGTATCTCGAAAGTATTTTTGTGGGCTCTGACGACATTCGATCACAGTTGCCAGAAGACTCCAAGAGGTTTGATTACATAGACAAATCTTTCAAGGTAAGTTATTTGAAGAAAAGGATATGATACAGAAAATACTTAAAGCTAATAGCATTTTTTCCTCATTTTTATCAACTTTTAGGAATTACTGAGAGACATAGCTACCACACCTAACGTTGTACAAGCTACAAATAAGCCAGGATTGCTTGACACACTAGAAGACTTGATGAAAGCACTTAACTTGTGCGAGAAAGCTCTCAACGACTACCTCGAAACTAAACGATTGGCGTATCCTCGTTTCTACTTCGTATCTTCGTCAGATTTGCTCGGTAAGAACTTTATTTTGTCCAAGTAGGTACGTACATGACATTACCAAGTATTTTTACATAAAATAATAACTGAAATATATCACAGACATATTATCTAACGGAAACAATCCGCCGGCGGTATGTCGGCACTTGACGAAGCTATACGACAACCTGGCTAAATTGGTGTTCCCGAATGCGACCAGCAAACAAGCCTTCGAGATGATCTCCAAAGAAAACGAGGAGCATGTGCCTTTCAAAGCGCCGTGCTGTGATTGCTCTGGCAAGGTAAGGACCATAGGAGATAAAAAAGTATCTTATGACAATGTTACGAGTAAATGTAGAAAAGGTGAAGTGAAAACAGTTAGTGCAAGTACCACATTCACATTTAAATTGAAATTTGTAGGTAGAGTCATGGCTTAACCGAGTCACTGATTGCATGAGGTACACCTTGCGTGATATATTTGAGCATAGCGTGAAGTCCTACGAAGCGAAGCCGCGTGATGAATGGGTGTTTGATTGGCCGGCGCAGCCAGCGCTCGTTGGCACACAAATCTGGTGGACTACAGAAACAAACCAAGCATTTGAAAAGCTTGAAGAAGGTAACTTATCTTTAATTTCCTGAAATGACCTAATCTGTGCAAAGTGCACATTTGGCTTTTTTTTCAATGACTACCTTTACCACAAGGTTACGAGGGCGCCTTGAAAGATTACCAGAAAAAGCAAATTGCTCAACTAAATGCGCTTATTGTGCTGCTGTTGGGTGACTTAACTGTAGGTGATCGTCAAAAAATCATGACCATCTGTACCATCGACGTGCATTCTCGGGACGTGGTTGCTAAACTGATTGTCGCTAAAGTTGAAACTTCCAACGCTTTCCAGTGGCAGAGTCAACTTCGGTAAGTACTTCTTTGATGTGAAAAAAACTAGCATTCTGACTTGTGCTTAATATTGTGCATTAAATATCACAGGCACCGATGGGACAATGCACTGGCGAACTGTTATGCAAACATCTGCGACGCACAGTTCTTGTATGATTATGAATACTTGGGCAATACTCCTCGCCTTGTAATTACCCCGCTGACCGATCGTTGCTATATTACTTTAACTCAGGTAAACTATATTTTTACCATCGTTCAAAGGCACTAACTAGCAAAACATGTGCCGTCACTACCTAAAGTAATTATCATTAATCTGAATTTAGAGTCTCCATTTGATCATGGGTGGAGCGCCCGCCGGACCAGCCGGGACTGGTAAGACGGAGACCACCAAGGATTTGGGTCGTGCACTCGGCATCATGGTGTACGTATTCAATTGCTCTGAACAGATGGACTACAAATCTTGCGGAAATATTTACAAAGGTACATACTGTTATCCCATTATATCCTTGCTCATGCGATACGATAGTCATAAAATCTAATTTTATTAATTTGTCAAAGGTCTGGCACAAACGGGTGCGTGGGGTTGCTTCGACGAATTCAATCGGATCTCCGTAGAGGTGCTGTCCGTAGTATCGGTACAAGTAAAGTCCGTGCTGGATGCCATAAAGACTAAGAAGAAGAAGTTCGATTTCATGGGCGAATTCATCGCTTTGATTCCGACGGTCGGGATGTTTATTACCATGAACCCTGGCTATGCGGGCAGAACGGAGTTACCAGAAAATCTGAAAGCTTTATTCAGGTTTGACTTTTGTGGAATCCGGTTTTATTCTACATATAAGTATGTAGTTTGTCTTGTTTCAATTTCGAATAACTTATGTTTCTATCCAGACCTTGCGCTATGGTTGTGCCAGATTTTGAGTTGATTTGCGAAATTATGTTGGTGGCTGAAGGATTCCAAGATGCTCGATTGCTGGCAAGAAAGTTCATCACATTATACATGCTGTGTCGAGAGCTGTTGTCCAAGCAAGATCACTACGATTGGGGTCTACGGGCTATCAAATCAGTGTTGGTCGTTGCCGGTTCCTTGAAAGTACGTCGAAGGGAATTTGATGGTCATAAATTTTGACATACTTACTAGATTTTGAATAATATCTGTCTTAATTTTGTTATCCAGCGAGGTGATCGTCTAAGACCTGAAGACCAGGTGTTGATGAGAGCTTTGCGAGACTTTAACATTCCCAAGATTGTAACGGACGATACGCCAGTTTTCATGGGTCTTATCGGAGATCTATTCCCCGCACTTGACGTGCCTAGGAAACGAGACCTTGACTTTGAAAAGAGTTTAATCGAAGCAGCTGTGTCGATGCGCTTGCAGCCGGAACCAGGATTTATTTTGAAGGCAAGTGTTGTTTACCTACGCTTTTTTTGCTTGTTTGTTTTCTAAATGTTTCATTTAAAATCAATAGGAATCATTTTGTAACCGTTTGTGTCTATGGCAGATGGTGCAGCTAGTAGAATTGTTTGCGGTGCGACACTCTGTGTTTATTATTGGATTTGCCGGCACTGGAAAATCTATGGTGTGGCAGTGCTTGAATAAAACTTACGCTATGCTTAAATTGAAGCCATATTACAACGATTTGGATCCTAAAGTGAGTATAATGCAAAAAAGTCCGTCAATGTAAAAAAGTCAGTTGTCATTTATATAGTGTAAAACTTTCCAAACTAAAGCGGCAAAGTTTCGGACGATAATGTCCTAAGGGTTTTTTAAAGCTTCCTATTTCTACAGGCGGTAACAAACGACGAGTTGTTTGGCATTATTAACCCGGCTACTCGTGAATGGAAAGATGGCTTATTTTCCACTATAATGCGTGACATGGCCAACATGCCTGGAGACGGGCCCAAATGGATTGTACTTGATGGTGACATCGACCCCATGTGGATAGAGAGTTTGAACACCTTGATGGATGATAATAAAGTATGTTTATACTTTTTTGATCTGCTATCTGAAGATATTTCATTTTTCCCTTATCGTTGTTCTTTGAATAGCTCAATTTTAACTTACTTTCGTAAAGGTGTTGACATTGGCTAGCAACGAGCGTATTGCCCTCACGAAAATGATGCGTCTTCTGTTCGAGATCTCCAATTTGCGTACTGCCACACCCGCAACCGTTAGCCGGGCCGGTATACTCTACATTAATCCACAGGATCTGGGCTGGAATCCGTAAATATTCTGTTCTTAACCTATTCAATTACTTATTGCTGTTAAAGTAGGTACCTATGATAGAAGCAGAGAAAAGGTTAAACCTATGAAAAGTTCGATTAGCTTCTAGTAGTCTTAATATTAAGTGCTGATACTAAACAAATATCATCCATCCTTTTAGATTCGTAGCCTCATGGATAGACATAACTCGAGACGACGAGTCAGAGAAGGCGATGCTGACAGTAATGTTCGACAAGTACATTCCGTCGCTACTGGAATCGTGCAAGAAATACAAGCGCATCACACCTTTGACGGAGCTGCAGCAGATTCAGCTCACCTGCTACCTGCTGGAGTGCTTCCTTACTAAACAACTGCTGCCTACTGACTGTCCTAAGGAATGGTTAGAATTTTGTACTTTAATACAGGATCATTCAAATAAAAAAATGTGTTTAGGTTATGTTGTCAAAAACTACTAAGTATTTTAAAAAATATATATCATATCATAACAGAATCTGGTTAGCTATTTACTTAGGTACCTACTTACATAAGAAATACATTTTCAGGTACGAAATATATTTCGTTTTCTCGATCGTTTGGGGTTTTGGATCAGCTCTGTTCCAAGATCAAATAGTAGACTGGCGTAATGAGTTTAGCAAGTGGTTCCAAAATGAATTCAAGCAAATCAAGTTTCCTTCGACCGGCAATGTATTTGCTTTCTTCATAGATCCTGAGACTAAAAAGTTCCTGCCTTGGTCCGAAAAAGTGGATTCGTTTGAGCTGGATCCTGATTTGCCACTACAGGTAAGGTTTATCTTTTAATAATTAGAGTGTTGTGCCTACGTATACTTCCTTCAGCACAAGCACCTGAAAAAAGAAAACAATGTAATTTTTTGTTAAATTAGCAAAGGTGCTCTTGATTTACGTTGAATATGTGTGATGGTTTTTGTATTTGTTTATTTAAATAGTACCTAGTCGTGACTAAGTATTTGTAATATTTTACAGTCCTGCCTGGTATCGACTTCAGAGACGACCCGGATAAAATTCTTCATGGACCTGTTGATAGCGAAACAAAAGCCGGTGATGTTGGTGGGCAGCGCCGGTAGCGGCAAGACTGTCAGTGTGGCTGCTAAGCTTGGCTCGCTACCAGACTCTTATGCGATCACTAATGTGCCATTGAACTTCTACACTTCTTCTGGTAAGCACAAATTCATTGAATTCTCGTGATAACTATGTAGTTTGGAACTCAACGATTTAATTTTGAAAACTTGCGATTTCACATCCCTTTTCTTCCATAATATCTTAATTAACTAAATGTAATAACAACATGCGAATTTCCATCTTTACTTTACTTATATACAGAAATGATTCAAAAAATCTTGGAGAAACCGTTAGAGAAAAAATCTGGGCGAAATTTCGGTCCACCGGGCAGCAAGTTTATGATATACTTCGTGGACGATATGAACATGCCTGAAGTTGACAAATACGGCACCGTGCAGCCGCACACACTTATCAGACAATTCATGGACTACAAACACTGGTAGGTAAAACGGTGACAATTTCCCAATACCAATAACATAAATGAGTCCTTACTGATTAAATATGTTGCAGGTACGATCGTCAAAAGCTGTCTCTAAAAGACATATCTAACTGTATGTTCGTATCGTGCATGAACCCTACGGCTGGTTCGTTCACCATCGACCCACGTCTGCAGCGACATTTCTGCACGTTTGCTGTCAGGTCAGTTAACTATTTGTTTATCTAACTAACTTTTTGTTGATGGTTTATGGAATATTTAATTAAAGAGTTTGATTATCATCTAGTTTCCCGGGTTACGATGCATGCCTCCAAATCTACAAATCAATCCTGCAGCAGCACATGGCGGCGCCGCACAACAAGTTCTCATTAAACGTACTACGCTATGCCGAGCCACTCGTCCATTGCGCCCTCGCGTTGCATCTGAAGCTTGGAACTACTTTCCTGCCAACCGCCATTAAGTTCCACTACATTTTCAATCTGCGTGATCTGTCCAATATATTCCAGGTTAACGTTCAATTTGTTATTAGTCTAAGCTAAGCTAAGTTTACAGGTCGACTGCTTAATAGTTTCTGATAGGTACGCGTATTAACGATTTTTTATGCCTATGTAACAGGGTATATTATTTACGACGGGAGACGCTATCAAATCCCAGTCAGAACTAATTCGGCTTTGGTTACACGAGGCCACTCGTGTCTACTCTGACAAGCTAGTGGATAGCACAGACAACGAAGCTTTCCAGAAACTCATTGCTGAGACCATAAAAAAGAGTTGTGAGGTAAGAATAACATTTAAAAAATCTTTGGTAATTTACATTGACATACATATTATTACGACCACCGGGCTGAGACCGCTTTCGTCTACTTGCCAAACTTCATGCACGTCAGTTTAGGGTACTTTTAACATGTCTTTCTTTAGTAAGACCCCGAGATACGTTCGTCTTCGCCTTCCCCTTCCCCTTCTAACATCTCCAAACACTTTCGCCTTGTAGGTATATCTTTTTCGTAAATGGGTGAATTTCAACAAGTGTCTTTTATATCATTTTGGCGGCATTTTTTTTTACTATTTTCTTCAGTTTTTTTTATGGCAAGTTATACTTTTGGCCATCAAAAACAACATATGTTAAGGGGACAGAAATCCTATGAAAGATGATTGAAATATAGGGGTTTGTTTTTTTCAGTGCCACCAAAATGATAATTCACCACCGGAATGAGAAAAATTCACCGGAATGAAACATTTTCACCGAAATGACAAAAATATTCATTTCGAAGCGCGAGTTTTATTTGTACCAACGGTTCCGTGTCTTGAAAAAAAATTATATACTTACCTACCTATAGGGTTTTATTGGATACAAAAACTTAAACGGGTAATTAGACTAATTTTAAGAAAACTACTTTTCTATTTACCCGACTGCGCTAGAAGAAGGGTTATGTTTTTCGAGAGTATATAATGTACAATTCTTTGGCACGCCCTATAGTCTTAACGGCTTGATGGATTTTAGCTTGAGAGGTGTCGTTTGATTCGTAGTTACAGTGGGAACACCAGGTACTCCAGGTACATTAAAATAAAAAATGCGTTTCTTAAAAGCAGTCGGTTTTTTTAAATAAAATGTTAGGTTATTTTTGTCTTACATACACCATTCCATACAACATCATACAGTATCACCTACCTTAGCATTCCATACAACGTCATACAGTAACACCTACCATAGCATTCCATACAACGTCATACAGTATCACCTACCATAGCATTCCATACAACATCATACAGTATCACCTACCATAGCATTCCATACAATATCATATCGTATCACCAACCATAGCATTCCATACAACGTCATACAGTATCACCTACTATAGCATTCCACACAACATTATACAGTATCACCTACTATAGCATTCCATACAACGTCATACAGTATCATCTACCATAGCATTCCATACAACATCATACCGTATCACCTACCATAGCATTCCATACAACGTCATACAGTATCACCTACCATAGCATTCCATACAACATCATACAGTAACACCTACGATAGCATTCCATACAACATCATACAGTATCACCTACCTTAGCATTCCATACAACGTCATACAGTATCACCTACCCTAACATTCAATAACATACAAGACTTACATACCATACCATACAATTTCACACTCACGCAGAACATTCAACAATAAAAAAAATGGTAGGTACGCCGTAATAAAATATTCTTACTTTGGAAATTAATTTTACAATACACTTTGTTCAAATAAAGATGAGGAACCCTAAAAAAAATTGACCCAAAATGTCATTTTCGTCGTTAGTCTCATTGAGGTGGATGTTTCTCATTCTGGTGTATCATTCCGGTGAATTTCTTCACCGGAATGAGACAGCGGAATGAGGAACCGGTAGGTTTTTTCTAAATAAAAACTGAGTCCTATGACTAATCAAAAAATCCTATGACATGTGAAAAGATAACCATAAAACACGTTACATATCAAACTATCAAGTTCACAAAGTTAAGAATTTAGAAATAATAGCATACACTCAAATTATTTTTTTTTGTCCCCAACCACCGAAATGATCCTACCTCTTTGATGCGAAACTAAAGCAAGCTGCGACACATCCGTTGATGCCAAATTATTTAGCATTACTAATCCTGCCAATTAAGGTTTACCAGAAAAATCTATGTTCATTGTGGAATGTACTATGACAAAAAATAAAATAGCCACCGAAATGACTTGAGCTCGCCGGACACTTTTGTTTAAGCCTATTGAACTTCGTGTAGGATCGTTCATTAAATATAAAGCATTGCTTAGGGTACCTTACACATTTGTCAACAAAATGACGAAAGTCATTTAACTTAATAATAAATAGTATGCTTATGGCAGGCTTGAGAAGGTTCAAAAAAGGAGTTAGAACAGGTCACCAAAATGAGAAAATGAGCCTTTTATTGTCTTTTTGTTAATTAATTCGATTACTTAGCAAAATTATTTCTATTGCCCCAAGTAGATGGCCTTCTGAACTACCCAAAACAATTTTTTGTTACTAAATTGCATCAATTAAAACTATGATTTTCAGGCGCGCCACTCAAAATTTCGCGTTGGGAAAATCACTCAAATATCATTTCACTCATTCTTTCTTATTGGTCAATTATTTATTAGGAATACGACGAGAACGTAGTATTTGAGAAGCCATTGATATACTGCCACTTCGCCGAGGGTATCGGCGATCCCAAGTACTTCCCTATAAAAGACTGGGCGCAAATCAAAAAACTTTTGGACGAATCTCTATCTGCTTACAACGATCTTGTGGCGACTATGAACCTCGTGCTCTTTGAGGACGCAATGTATCATATTTGCAGGTATTGACTTGATAATATCAGATGTATTTGTCTTGGTACTAAGTATTTTATAAAACATGTGCAAAAAATAATTAAAAAATCACTCAACAGGATTAACCGTATCCTAGAAGCTCCTCGAGGTAATGCACTATTAGTGGGAGTTGGTGGGTCTGGCAAACAGTCTTTGTCCAGACTCTCATCATTTATCTCGTCGTTGGAGGTCTTCCAGATTCAACTTAGGAAAGGCTACAGCATTAACGATTTGAAAGCTGATATAGGTATTTTATTATTTCGCAATTTTAAATTCCATATACGTAATAAAAATAAATGCTGGCTAATATGACGTATGTAAATGACGAAAACCATCTTGCCTAAATATTACAGCTGGATTGTACATAAAGGCGGGTTTGAAAAGTATTGGATGTGTTTTCTTAATGACGGACGCGCAAGTGGCAGAGGAACGTTTCTTGGTGCTGATCAACGATGTGTTAGCCTCCGGCGAGATTTTGGAACTGTTCGCTGATGATGAAACTGAGAATGTCATTAACAGTGTTCGGGGAGAGGTTGGTAGATATTATCCTTTAAATCAGACACTTCCTTCGCTGATAAGCGGAAAGAATAAAGCGTATTCGTTGTTTTACAGACAAAAGCGTCAGGAGTCCCCGATACCAGAGAAAATTGTTGGCGATTCTTTATAAATCGCGTGAGGACAATGCTAAAGGTACACAAAAGCTCTTTTGAACATGGGTATGTTTTGGGTCTGGTTTATTGTTCCGAATTCTTTGTTAGGTGGTGTTATGCTTTTCTCCGGTGGGAGCGACACTCCGTATCCGAGCGAGGAAGTTCCCCTCGCTCGTGAACTGCACCGCCATTAACTGGTTCCACGAGTGGCCGCTTGAAGCGCTACGATCTGTATCTATGCGGTTCCTCGCAGAAGTTGAGTCCTTACCGGTAAGAACGCTTTCAACATCATCTTTTTATTTAATCTCCATGTTTAGCTTAAATGAAGAGCAGGTATAAATCAAATTTATCTTACAGGCAGAGATAGTCGTTTCGGTTGCGAACTTTATGTCTCACGTACACCAGAGTGTAAACAATATGTCAGCAGTTTATTTCCAAAACGAGCGACGATATAACTACACGACACCGAAGACGTTCTTAGAACAAATCGCGTTATACGGCAAATTGCTGAACGAGAAGACTAGAGATTTGAAAATGATGATAATCAGGCTTGAAAATGGGTTGGAGAAACTAGCTTCTTGTGCCGCAGATGTTGCAGTATTGAAGGTATATTTTAATACACAGATGGATTCGCTAATGAATCGTAAAATTAAAAAAAAAAACAGATTGGTACAAGTTCCCATGAATATTATTTCAGGTAACTTTGGCAGAACAAGAAATAGTGCTAAAGGAGAAGAACAAAGCTGCCGAAGCACTCATTGAAGTAGTAGGTGCAGAGAGCGAAAAGGTGTCTAGAGAGAAAGCATTTGGTAAGTGGTAATCTGCATTGGGCCAGCGCTGGTGGATTATGGCCTATAATCTCTCTCATAATAGGCTCATTGGATTTGCATCACCTACATATATACGAAAAGCTATGCATTCTGTTGCTTGAACAAAAATTTTGCAAACAGCTGCGGAGGAGGAGAAAAAGGTGAAAGTGATTGAAGAGGACGTAACAATCAAAGCGAAAATTTGTGCGGATGACTTGGCAAAGGCCGAGCCAGCGCTGCTTGCCGCACAGGAGGCGCTGAATACCCTCAATAAGAACAATCTTACTGAGCTGAAGTCCTTCGGATCTCCGCCTGATGCTGTCGTCAATGTGTGCGCTGCTGTACTTGTACTCTTTGCCAAAAAAGGGAAAGTACCTAAAGACAGGTCTTGGAAAGCAGGCAAGGTACTCAAGAAACGATTTTTTTCTAACTCAAACTCGAATTATTTATTGCTATAATGTTTTTTTTTTCAATACCTAATAATAAAGAATTTGTGTTATTCCATAGCTTATGATGGCGAAAGTGGATCAGTTTCTGAATGACCTTGTATATTACGACAAAGAAAATATCCACCCTGATGTTATCAAGGTATGCTTACCTACTCTTATATTATCACATAATGCTTTTAATCATTTCCACCCGAATAATGAAATTAGGTACCGTTAATAAATCCTGAAACTAATTGTTTGTTTGATAAACAGGCGGTGCAGCCGTATGTAAAGAATCCGGATTTCAATCCGGACTTCATAATGGCAAAGTCAGCGGCTGCGGCCGGATTGTGTTCTTGGGTGATCAACATCGTGAAATTCTACGATGTGTACGTAGTCGTAGAGCCCAAGCGACGCGCTCTTAATGCCGCTAATGCTGAGCTGCAAGCAGCCAGAGATAAACTATCTTTTCTCACTGATCAGATCCAGGTAGGTATTTCAAATACCTATACTTACTTGTATGTCACAATTAAATTTGATGTAGTACTAACCAACACATATTGTCTTATTTGTTGTTTCAAAATAATGTATTAAAATGATCACAGGAATTAGAAGCAAAATTGGAAGTCCTGATGAAGGCTTTCCAAGAAGCTGTCAATGAGAAAATGAAGTGTCAGGCTGAGGCTGATGCTACCAACGCCACCATTGATTTGGCTAATCGTTTGGTGAATGGTCTGGCTTCCGAAAAAGTAAGGTAGATACCTACATAATTAAATTTCATACGTTTACTGAGACAACTTACACTTACAAGTGTATGCTTTGCTTAAATTACCTGTCGCGGATTATCTCGTACCGCAGAAGTGACTTTAAGGCCACTGACTTAAATGACTGGCTGGCATTAATGTGGCTTTAACTAATTAAACGATATATTTACATTAAAAAAACTCCATCATACCTATCTTATTAATGTGTTGTATACGTCTTCGTAAGATGGTCACAAACGGTGGTGAATCTGAAGGAGTCCGGCAAGCTGTTGCCGGGTGACGTCCTGGTGGTCACGGCTTTCATCTCGTACGTAGGGTGCTTCATGCGCCGCTACCGGCTGTTACTCATGAACGACGACTGGGTTCCTACACTAGCGAAAACTAACGTAAGTCTTGAATTTAAGTTTTTTGCCGCGGCTAAGATTTTTGCTTAAGTGCGTCCGCTTTCTCCAAATTGCGGTCAGGTCACTTTAAGCAGACACGCTTCGGTATCAATCCTCCTACCCTAATTGTCCTTTAGCAACGGATACTCAAATTCCGTGATATTTCTAGCCAAAAATTGCTATGACCCCCGACCTGGATCCCTTGTCAATGTTGACGGATGACGCACAAATTGCCGGTTGGAACAACGAGGGTCTGCCCACGGACACAATGAGTACCGAAAATGCCACAATTCTCACCAATTCAGCTCGATGGCCGCTCATGATCGATCCTCAATTGTAAGTAATGCTTCATTTGATATGAAATTTTGTAGGCTTTGACGAATGACTTGCGATTACATTAAGGCATTTAAGTGATATCTCGCAAACCGTAAGTGATCTGTTTTGGCATCAAAAAGACTGTGTTTAAATGTTTTTGTGTACTAGACAAGGTATAAAATGGATTAAGTCTCGATACGGCGACGGGCTAGTAGTAGTCCGGTTAACTCAGCGGAACTACTTGGACCGTATCGAGCGCGCCGTAAGCAACGGGAACATCGTGCTCATGGAGAACATTGGCGAGACCGTCGATGCAGTGCTGGAACCGCTGCTCGGCCGCGTGCTGATACGTAAGGGGAAAGTGCTTAAGGTATTCATCATAAATCTTTCTTGATTGACTGTAAAAAAGTATAATGCAATACTACCCTCTTGTAATACTTATTACTTTATTCACAGATTGGCGATCGAGAGATAGACTTTAACCCCTCATTCAAGTTTATTTTGCAAACAAAGCTGGCTAATCCTCATTATCAACCCGAAATGCAGGCTCAATGCACACTAATTAATTTTACAGTCACTAGAGACGGGTCAGTATTTTATTTTATTGATGCGATTTGTTTTTGTAGATTGTACGAATAGGATGAAAAGCATTAGAACTTAGGACTTTGATTCTATCGCTATTTTAGTCTTGAAGAGCAGTTGCTGGGAGAGGTTGTAAAATGCGAGAGAGCTGACTTGGAAGCTTTACGAGCCAGTCTTACAAAGATGCAAAATGATTTCAAGATCACTCTCAAGTCCTTAGAAGACGATTTGCTAAAACGTCTTTCATCTGCTGGCCCTGACATCTTGAGTGACTCTGCACTGGTTATCAACTTGGAGACCACCAAGAAGACTGCGGCTGAAATTGAGGTGAAAGTCGATGAAGCTAAGATCACTGCTGTTAAAATTGATGATGCTAGGGAGAAATACAGGTCAGTTTCATTTTATAAAATCCGATAGAAGTTTATACAATAACGAATTAATCAATCCGCCCAATGGGTATTGTCTCGCTAAATGCAATATACTCATTTTCAACAGATCTGCGGCTGCGCGTGCGTCACTTCTGTATTTTATTCTAAATGACCTTAATAAGATCAACCCGATGTATCAGTTTTCTTTGAAAGCATATAGCGTGGTGTTCCGTGATGCTCTATCCAAGGCCGAAGAGGCAGAGGACTTGGATTCCAGAGTCAGGAACTTGCTGGACAGTATTACCTTTCAAGTGTACGTGTACACCAGCCGTGGACTCTTCGAGAGGGATAAGCTGGTTTTCCTCTTCCTTATTGCACTTCAGGTATTCCATCAAGACCGACATTTTAAATAGCAAATGTTACAGACGATGCGATTTAGACAAGCGATTGAACTAATTATAACAAGCATTTTTCAATGAAGACACATTTGCCAACAGATTCTTCAGTCTGAGGGTAAAGTGGATCCTAAGGAGCTGGACTTCTTATTAAAGTATGCTGTAGCTCCTGAACCGTCTCCATACCCGTGGTTATCTAATAACGGTTATGGCGGTATCATTATGCTGGCCAAAATGGAAGCCTTTGAAAATATCGACAAGGACATTGAAGGTGCATCAAAGAGGTACCTAATTATATATTATGATAATAACCTACTTACTCGCCGTCTATGTGTCGATACAGGCCGTTAAATATTTCTGTGCTAAATTAGGTGGCAGAAGTATACAGATGGCGAGGCTCCTGAGAGAGACAAGTTGCCAGGCGAGTGGAAAAACAAGACTTCCTTACAAAGGTTGTGCATTATGCGCGCGCTACGGCCAGACAGAATGTCCTACGCTTCGAGGTGGGTACATTTTGCCGTAACTATATCTTAAAAGGGTTCCGAGTCGAAACAATACCACTATTCAATTTTTCTCAATTATTTTTCTTTTTTGTACTTAGCAATTGCAAAAAGTTGCTCATTCAAATCGTAGTTCATGCGGCAGTATATCATCTATCTATCTATATAAATAAAAATAAATTGTTGTTCGTTAGTCTGATTAAAACTCGAGAACGGCTGGGCCGATTGAGCTGATTTTGGTTTTAAAATGTTTGTCCAGGGTAGGTCTAAACGGTGAGAAAAATTCGAATAATTGCCGGGAAAGCCCTAAATCAGACCTTTTCTTTTTCCCATACAAATGTTTTCTCACTAAAATGTAGAGTCAATTTGAACTTTATTCCTACACAATAAAGTTCATTATAAGGCGCGACAAAGTTCGCCGGGACAGCTAGTCCATACTAATATTATAAATGCGAAAGTAACTCTGTCTGTCTGTTACGCTTTCACGCCTAAACTACTGAACCGATTTCAATGAAATTTGGTAGAGAGGTTGTCTAGACCTTGAGAAAGGACATAGGCAATTTTTTTTTTTTTTTTCCTATCAAAGTTACGCTTCCACACCTAACTCCGGAACTACTTATTTTCACAAAATCTGTTACAGAGTTCGACTAAAGCCTAGGAAAGGTCGCAGACTGTTTTTTTTTATTTTGAGAAAAAAAAACGACTTAAGGAGGGGTAATAAGGGATGAAAGTTAGTATGGGAGATCGTCATTATTCAAAGATAAAACCATGAAACTTTATATTTAGGCACTTAATACTTAATCCATACTAATATTATAAATGCGAAAGTAACTCTGTCTGTCTGTTACTCTTTCACGCCTAAACGGTGCTCTATCATGCCTAAACGGCTGAACGGATTTTGATGAAATTTAGTAAGGTAATATGGTTACCTAAAAACGGATATAAGATCAAAATGATCACGTCATCGTACTTAGGGGGTAGGAAGTAGGCAGAAAACTGAATTGAGTTAGTGATTTTTAATCGTTTGTTTTAATAGTTTACCTCATTCACGCCTTAACGTCTGAACGGATTTTTATAAGACTTGGTTAATTTAAAGATAGGATCCTAGGCACGGACACAGGCTACTTTTTACGGCGGGAAAATACCTCATTCCCGCGGAAATCTAGCGTGATCGTGTCAAGAAGCGCATGACGCCATAGCACAGAGCACCCCCTAATAGAGCCCGAATCATTACAATTTTATTCGAAACAAAACTCACAACTTTAGGCGGCAAGAATGAAGTGCGGGGGACGTGACAACTATGCTGTGATTTGCTGAATCAAGGTCAACGCATCGCTTAGAGATGTGCCGTGACGACAGTTAGGTTTATCGATAAAACATTTACATAAGTGTGTTACATTTTTTATTGTTGAACAATTCGATGTTATAACAAAATTAAATTATTAGAGAGGTTAAGTTAAAATTGCATGACAATTGACGACACTTACCGGTAAAATTAACTTGAAAATAAATACATGCTTCCGAAAACTGAATTTCAGTGTCCCAAATAACCCAAAACTAGGTTATTATTTAGAAACTCCTAATAAATATGCTGTACCTTTTTTGCTCAGGACATTTAGGAAATCTTTAAAAGAAAACAAACACTAACTTTATTCTATTATTTGCGATGATAGGTAATAAAAAAATATCGAAGTACTGATCTTTACATATTAATAATAATTATTAGTTATTTTTTATCTACATCTCATCTCAACAAAAAGTGTATATTATTATTGTATTTGATAAAATAAATCGATTACATTCAGTCGATAAATTTGTTACAACTCTAGTACTGAAATTTCGGAAACGAAAAAGGATAAACATAGTAATTAGCATAATGATAGAAAGGGATGTAGGCAAAACAAAATTTGTTGTCCAGTGTAACATGAACTCCGCGTAATATAAAACAAAAATTGTTTATACTTATCGGTGAATAGTTATTCCATTTTTCTTAAAGCAAGATGTCCCAGAATTTTTCCCGTACCATTTCACAGAACACACTGTCATTTTATTACGCTTTAAAGCAAAATCAGAGCCATGTAAATTGCGAAAAAGCTTGTGCGTACGGATGTGACAGCTGGTCAGTACTGACTTGAATGACATAGTTCGCTTTGCTACATCTGCCGAAAAAGACATATGTACGGTGCACGTCTATTGCCTTGCAAGTACACTCTATTAGGGGGTGCTCTGTGCGCCATAGCTACTGAAATAATTTTGATGTTTTTTTTTTAAACTGAGTGTTACTAAGACTTCAAGTAAGTATTTGATCACTTTTCTAACTTAGAGGGTAGGTAGGCGCCATAATTTAGGGAATTTATGATAAAATTTTGATGCAACTGTCTTTATTTAACAGTTTTACTTGGATCGAAACTTAGCGACATTCCATCACACTACTTAACATATAGGGTAGGAAGGTACCAAAATTCAGACTACTTTTTACTTCGGGAAAATATCTCATTCCCACAGTAACCTATACATAGCTACCTATCTACAACATTAAAACTCTGTCTAGAATCACATTACGCCAAAACTATTGATCTGATTTGTATACGATTTTTTATTTAACTGACTGTTACATTACATACAGATAAAATCTAATTACCTACACCACAGAATTAATATAGTACTACATAACTAGCTACGCTTTAAACTTGAGGAGGTAATTAGATAGACATTTATACGAACTTTAAGCCCAGGAATCAATCATAGTGATAAGTTAATACTCATTTTAGACAAAGAAACGGATAGGTAATCAGTTCATCACCAAAATTATAACACCTGATTTACATTATTTACTTTTTATATTTACTAAGGAAACATTCGGAGCTATCCATTATGTGCTTAGGTTGCTTTTGAACAAATTTTGATGTGAAGTTGAGGACCGGAACACGATAGTGGGACATTGTTGCAGGGGGACTTACAGCCGGGAGAAGACAAAAAAACTTATGCGGACGAAGTCGCGGGTAAAAGCTAGTATTAAATAAATATTACAAATGTTTAATAGCGAGCGCGTATTAATTGCCTATCCTAAAAAAGCAATTTTAAAGATATTACCTAAATATATAAGTACTGAACAAATATATACTATTAAACATTTGTCAAATTACCATTTAGGTACTTAATGCAATTTTGATGTATAAGAGAAATTGAGAAAAATCAAATAATGCCGCTAGTTTCGACTCTGTCCTCTTAATTTTACACTCGCAAAACATGTCCAAATTATATAATTACTCCAATATTTTCAGTGCTTTCTGTGAAGAAAACCTGGGAACAAAATACGTTGAAGCTAGAACTCCGCCGCTGGAGAAATCTTTCCAGGAATCAAACTCTACCACTGCGATGTTCTTTATTCTATCACCTGGAGTAGATCCATTAAAGGTATAGAAAACCTTCACTATGGGCTTGACATATTTTTCATTACTTCAGAAATTGTTACATGTAGTACTTATATCTTTAGGATCTAGAAAAACTGGGTCGGAAGATTGGCTTTTCAACGGACAAGAAGAATTTTCACATCGTGTCGCTCGGTCAGGGCCAGGAAGTGGTCGCCGAGGAGGCCGTTACAGTAGCCTCAGCCAACGGAGACTGGGTTATCCTGCAGAATATCCACTTGGTGGCAAAGTGGCTAGCCACACTCGAGAAGAAACAAGAGGAATCTTTTGAGAATCCTTTGCCTAATTACAGGTGAGCTTGATAGCTCTATGTACTTATATTTTATGCATTTTTTTAATGAAATAACTCGAATTCTTACTTCTGTAGATTGTTCCTAAGCGCAGAACCGGCAGCCAGTGCAGAATATCACATAATTCCACAAGGTATTCTGGAATCGGCGATCAAGATTACCAACGAGCCACCGATTGGAATGTGGGCCAATCTGCATAAAGTACCTAAGCATTTTGTCTTTAATTTTATACCTTAAGAACTACTATGATGATGTTAATATGTTTTATCTGTCTAGTCCTTAGACAACTTTAATCAAGAGACCTTGGAGATGTGTAGCAAAGAAGCGGAGTTTAAAGCCGTGTTGTTTGCACTGTGCTATTTCCACGCAGTAGTGGCAGAACGTCGTAAATTCGGGCCGCAAGGGTGGAACAGGTAAGTAACATAAGTCTTTGTTTAAGTAATTACTTACCTCATTTTCAAAAATGCTTCAATACCCTCTGTCGAAGTTTTGCTTCACTTTTATTTCCTTAAAACTAAGAATTTTATGACGTTTAATCTATCGAAATTCGTATCCTAATAGGGTGTACCCATTTAATTTTGGTGACTTGACGATCTGCGTGTACGTGTTGTTTAACTACTTGGAGGCGAACCCTCGCGTGCCGTGGGAAGACTTAAGATACTTGTTTGGAGAAATTATGTATGGAGGACATATCACTGACGATTGGGATCGACGACTCTGCCGAACCTTCTTGCTTGAATATATGCAGCCTGAACTTGTAAGTCATAAGATTATGTTGTAAGGCAGTATCGATATTGTCGGTACCGGCAATCTTACTATAAGAATACAATGTTTTTAAATTACAAGTTTTATCGTTTTGAAATAAAAAAAGGTTGACGGCGAGCAACAATTAGCTCAGGGTTTTGTATCGCCACCTAACTCTGACTACGTGGGCTATCACCAATACATCGACGACTTCCTGCCTGATGAGACACCATATTTGTACGGCCTTCATCCAAATGCTGAGATTGGCTATCTCACGACTGTCTCCGAGCGTCTGTTTAAGGTTATTTTATCACGCATTCTATTAGTACAATAGTTGTTTTTCCGTTTTTCTAGGAGTTCTTAAAACGATCTCTAACTAGCTGCATATAGGTGTCTATATCTGTGTTGACCTTCATGTAAATATTTGATTTTACGCAATTAAAACGATATGATTTTGTTAATTGTACCAACATGTTCTTTGTGTATAGGTGGTATTCGAAATGCAACCCCGAGACGCCGGCGCATCGGCTGGAGGTGGAGCTAGTAAGGAAGAAACGGTAACGATGACAACTTATTGTATCAAATAATTATACTTATACTTGTTTCTTTTTATAATAAAATAATATAGGTACTAGTGGCTGCCCACAACTTCATATGCAATGCAATTATTATCGTCATATCTTTGAAACTAATCATGATATCTTAAAACAATAAAGTCTATGTGTTATTTTGTCGTAAACCAAATTTCATCAAAATCTGTTCAATAAATTGCGTGAAAGAATAACAAATATCCTCGCATACATCTGGATGGATCGATCCATCCATTAACACAAACATTGACATTTATAATATTAGTAACTAGGATAAATAATTTTAGGTGCGTGCTATATTAGACGACATAATGGACCGCGTGCCTGAGCCATTCAATCTACAGGAGCTTATGGCTAAAGTGGAAGAACTGACGCCATTTACGATTGTTGCGTTGCAAGAATGCGAGCGAATGAACCGACTTATGGGTGAGATCCGACGTTCGCTCAAAGAATGCGAACTTGGACTTAAGGTACTTGACCAAATCATGACTTTTCGTTGGGTTCTGAGGGTTTAAGTACAAATATTTTAATCAAATGTTTTATAGGGTGAACTAACAATCAGTAGTGACATGGAAAACTTGATGGAGTCTCTGTTTATGGATAAAGTGCCTGATTCTTGGACTAAACTGGCGTATCCGAGTCTACTCGGTCTTTCGGCTTGGTTCTCTGATCTGTGTCTGCGATTGGTTGAGCTCGAAAACTGGACCGGTGACTTTAATGTAAGTTTACTTACATCAAAAAGCGAGTAATATCGTCAATTTTTAAAAAGAGAAACTTCAGAAAGCTTTTATCGTCGTTTGCAGCTTCCACCAGCAGTATGGCTAGCTGGATTCTTCAACCCGCAGTCATTCCTGACGGCTATTATGCAACAGACAGCGCGTAAAAACGAGTGGCCCTTAGACAAGATGTGTCTCAATTGTGACGTCACTAAGAAATCTCGACAAGATTTCAAGTAAGTTACACTTGGTTTCTTGATCCTCCTTGAACTTCAGACGTTATCTACATTTTACAAGCAATGTGTAAGGCAGGGGTACTTGACTGGCTCTCTTGTCACCTCAGTGCTCCGCCCCGAGAAGGCGCGAATATCTGCGGGTTGTACATGGAGGGCGCGCGCTGGGACACGGCCACGGGCGGCATCGTGGAGTCGCGAATGATGGAGCTCTTCCCCGTCGTGCCCGTGATATTCGTCAAGGCCGTCACACAGGACAAGCAAGACACCAGAAATGTTTATGAGTGTCCTGTCTACAAAATCCGGTAAGAGACTTAATTTACATCCTTTTAAAAATTTAACTAGAGCCTAATGTAACATTTTGTGACATTGAAGCCACGTTTGGCAATATTGTCTACGTATCGTAAAATATACCTTTCGATCCAAATTTATTGGTTTAACGGCGAATTGAACCTCTTGTTTGTTATACCACCGATGTTATATTATTAACAAGACACAAACTTCTGCAGCATGCGCGGACCTACTTTCGTGTGGACGTTTAATTTAAAAACAAAGGACAAACCTACGCGCTGGACCCTGGCCGGTGTTGCACTATTGCTAGGAGTCTAGTTGACTTGCGTCTAAGGAAGTACCTTATATCTTCTAGTCTAGCTAGTCAATTGTTGTTACACGACGAGTTATTTGTGCACGTCTAGTTATTTTGTGTTAACTATTCTATTAGTGTTCGATATTTGTATAGATAGAGATCGTATTTTATGATTTATTATTGTTATATTTCTTAAACTAATAAAATGTGTTTTTGATATAAAATCTGCTTTCATTTGTAGAGCTGGTTAAGAAGTAGTTTTATTCTAAAATAAACATAATTTATTTATATTTTATTCTTATTTATTTGTAAAACTCTACATTGAGTATTATATAATATCATGTGCTAGAATAATTTGGACGGAATTTTACATATGAACAACAATGTGCACAATAAATAGGAAGACTACACAATCGTTATATCGTTGTAATTGAAAGTTGGTAAGTATAGAAAATATTGCTTATAAAGCCATCGGTATCTGGTGAAAATAACAACATATTTAACTACTATAAATTTATCTCTTAAATATTTAAAAAAATATGTTTTTTATGGACGGATTCGTTCAGTTGAACCTACTTTTTAATAAATATTATATTTCTTATATTTAGGGCTATAGTGCAATGATATTAATTTGCCGACAGTTTATTTTTATACTTAAGTTAAGTGGCAGTGATTCATTAATGTCTGGAATGGGTAAACCACTCCTCCACTTTCTTCACGAATAATCACATTTTGTCTGAATCTACAGTTAGGTAATTCAATAAAATATTGGAATAGACATTAGTAGATAAAGCAATTCAGTGGGAATTCCAAGATTTCAACCACTCCTCACACTTTTATTGGTGGGTGACGCGTTGTCGTTATCCGATGGAGGCTCCGACCCTTTGACAGTAAAAGTGACATAGTACCTCTTATTCTTGTCTAATTTTTCGGCTGGTAAAGCAATTAGTTGTCGCTCTGTGCCATGTGATACCTCGAGAGTTACGTGGGCCTTGCCTGTACCGGGCGAAGGCTTTGAGTTTATCTTTGGTAGAAAACCTTTTCCTTTATTGCTAGGGCCAGCAGTTGCAGGTTTTGGCATAGTATGATGGTCCCATTTGTGTGGTACTGAAATGTTTAAAATATATAATTATTTCTCAAGTAAGTACGTACCTAATAAAAATGTTAGCACATGTTAGTGAAATATTGCTGACTTACTGTAAGCAGAGCATGGTATTCCAGTGTAGGCGTGGACAGCATGGAAACATCTATGAGTTTTGCTGGTACAGAGGCAAGGGTTGTCAGGAATCGAGCTCATTTTGTACAATTCACTTTCACCATAATCAAAGTCTATTGGTTTGAGAGGTAAATTTTCCAAATGCTTTTTACCGCTTTTCTGCAATTTTCTCAGACTTTCGTATAGAAACTTTTCGAAACTACTAAACGAATAGTCAGGTGTGTTGTACGATCCTAAAGCAACGTTTGATAAACTGGAAGCATTGTATTCATCAATTGCTCTTTTAACGAGGACGGCTTCATTTGCCTTACTTGTTCTTATTTGCAAGCGTTTCAATTCTAATAAATGTTGAAATATTTTTCTTTCGCAGTAATACCTGTAATAAATCATAAGATAAGATATTATTTGGCATGCCTTCTTATCCACAATTTATTTCATTTTATACGAAGCATACTTACCGTCGCATGTTTGTTTGAATTCTTTGCGTTACTGATTTCATGTCTACTGCGTTTTTGTCGCCTGGTTTTCTTATAGGAATCCTACTATCCATTTTGCCTGAATATCTTCCACTAGCATTTCTTTGTCGATAATATGCAGCTAAACGCGGACTTAAAACACGATGTTGTATTGCTCTCGGGCTGGGCTCAAACCCAGAGTCCATTAAGCCACTAGACTCATAACCCCGTTCAGAATTCTCACTTTTCGATCTGATCGTAGTGCGACTCTTTGTTCTTCCTTTTTTGCGGAAACGTTTTCTACGGCCATTAGCTTCAGAATGACTATAAATTTCATTATCACTTACACTAGGGATGCGACCATATAAAGTCTCCTTGAGGAGCCTTTCATCAACAAACGATTCGTCTTTGTCATCTTCAAGTGAACCATCATCTACTTTCAAAGATTTTTTGAGGATTCCGGGACTGCTAACTCCAGTAGCACTAGCATCTTCCAAAAGTACTTTATAGCTTTCCGTTTCATATATACTGCTCTTCCTACTGCCTACTTGACTATCCTTGGAAGTTTTCCTTGTTCGTTTAGGGGACGCTTGCGACAGTGGTAAGTTAATATCATATTCTTCAGTAACATTCTCCATGATGACTTGTTGAACTGCGCGATCGTTAGAAATTACATTACCATCTATGACTGTGACTAATGCTTTATCGCTGCTTTGAGCTATTTCGCTGCTGCTACCTGTGGTCGAAGCATATTCCTTTCTTTTATCCTCAGAACTCATTGCATTGCTGCTACTGTCTTTTTGAAGATTGTTGGGAATTTGGTCATCTGTTTCAACGTGAACTACTTCTTCTCCCATAGGATGATCTGATTGCTTATCAGAATCCTTACTTTCGAATATTTGGTCTTTATTTGCAAAAGATACGGAACTACTTTTTTCTCTTTGAATAAGTTGTTCACTAGCAGCAATATTTTGTTTTTCTTCTGAAAAACCCGAAGCATCTTGTTTATTATCGGATATTTCCTCTGGTCCGGAAAGTACTTGAAAAGATCGCTTTCTAACTCTTTCTAAAGAATTTGTGCTAGATTCAGCGGATTTTGCTTCAGATTGTCTAGTAGGCGTAGAAACCTTTCTAAGTTCTTCGGGCTCATTAGTATCAGCTTGAAAATCTTTTGAACTATCTCCCTTTTTGTCGCTATTTTCTGAAAGCTTAGTTGTGTCAAGCTGTTCATTATTTTCAACTTTTTTATCTGTATCATTATTACTTACTTGATCTTGTTTAGATGTTTCACCTAGAGCCGGTGTATTTTGAGCTAAAGTAGTGTTTTCCAAAATATCTCTGCCATTCTCGTTAATATTTTCTTGACCAATTTGAGCTTCTTCTGTGATATCTTTGTGAGTAACCGATAAATTAGCCGTTTCAATAGAAACATTATTGTCTGCATCGACAGTAACGGTTATTTCAGAATTCCCATGCTGGCTTGACTCGCGTTCAACATGTATTTGAGCTTCTGTTACAATCATATTCGTTTTGACCGAAAGTGTGTCAGTTTCTGTTTCACTGTGGGTCTTAGACTTTGTTAACTGATTGTCTTCTTTGTCGGTATCTTGCTTTCGAGAAAAATTACTTTCGTCAGGCGGTACGACATTTTCAGCTTTAATATTACTGGAACTCTGTACATCTTCTTCACCTTTATATTTAATAATATTTACGCTTTGTTTTTCATTATCATTTTCAATATGAATTGATGTCTTCTTTCCCTTTCGTTTTGTGTTTCGTCTTTCGGTAGATTCTGAAGAACTGCTTTCTGATGTTTGACTCTTCCTTTTGGTTCGTTTCCTATGTCTTTTACTTTTCTTTTTTTCACTGTAGCATTCAGAGTCAGACTCGCTGGCTGAATCTGTATTAGAGTAACGATGGTGTCTTGAATTACTTTTGCTTCGTCTAGATTCACTTGGCTCACTTTTAGACCTATTTTTCTTAGAGCTTCTCCTCTGTTTTCTATCGCGGGAATAACCTCCTTCATCAATTTCAAACTCACTATCATGGCCATCACTAAAGCTTTTTTGAGGTTCCATAAGTCTCTTTCTTCGTTCATATTTATCATTATATCGATTTTGAGACCTTTTCCTCGATTTTCGTTCAATAGAAGATGAGCTACTAGAAACACTATTACGTCTGTCTTTGACTCGCCGCCGTTCTGGAATAGGACTAGAGAGTTCTACAACTTCACGCTTTTCAATTCTTATTCTATCTCTAACATCAATTTTTGTACTAGTGACCCGTCTTGACGGAAGCGCTGTTATCGGGGCTCCGTCAATAATGATCTCTGTGTTGGCTAGTTTAGACGCTGGCACTCCACCGTGCATTTGTAAATATTTTGCTGTGGATCTATGGCCACGACTAGCTGCACAATCCAGAGGTGTTATTGGTTCGTTCTTTGAAGATCTAGAAACTGGGTTTACTTCAGCACCCCGATCTAGCAACAGTCTACATAAATCAGCATTGTCGGTCGCAGCTGCTACATGAAGAGGTGTGCGGCCTTCGTGGTTGGTTGCATTTACTTGCGAAGGCCTTCCATCTAATAACCATTTCACCAATTCTCGTCTTCCAGATGCCACCGCCTCATGCAAAGGTAAATCCCCTTTAGAGTTTCGAAGCCATAGATTTGCACCTCTAGCGCCTGTTTTGAGAAAACAATTGAACTTTTACTCACAAGCAACGTTCATCCAAATGCACAGATTTTTAAAAAAACATGTCTTACCTAAAATGCGCACAGTTTCTATCTGGCCTTTTGCTGCTGCAGTATGGGCAGGGCTGCGTCCCCTTCTGTCTTGGCGGTGACTGTCGGATCCGTGCTGCAATAACGCTGAGGTAGCATCGGCGTGGCCAAGAGCAGCAGCATAGTGTAATGGAGTACACCCATGAGAGTCTACAACGTCCACTCGAGCGCCACATAATCCGACTAAGGTTTCCAATGCTTCTGTATGGCCCCTCGCTGCCGCGCAATGTAGTGCCGTCAAGCCATCTCTTAAATAAATATTGTTCAACTATAAAGAAAACATCAGATACAAATCG
Source organism: Anarsia innoxiella (assembly GCA_947563765.1). Taxonomy (NCBI): domain Eukaryota; kingdom Metazoa; phylum Arthropoda; class Insecta; order Lepidoptera; family Gelechiidae; genus Anarsia; species Anarsia innoxiella. Next base: position 4,215,393 of record OX387408.1, read on the forward strand.
AATTATCAGATTTTTAGAAATGTTACGAACCGATCTGCGTCATCGACTTTTGCGCCGGCCTGGTGAAGTGCCAGCACTGCAGCAGCTGACCCGGCGGACGCAGCCCACAGCAAAGGTGTTCGTCCATCAGCGTCACGGACATCTACCTGCGCGCCGCCTTCCTTGATCAATGCCCGAAGAACTTCCAATGCTGCTCCTCTTGTCTGATATTCGAAGTAAGAAAACAAATTTCCATTTACTTATGGCATAATACAATCTTAAATAATCGAATAAATTTATTAATAGTTTTACTAATGTGTGAATATTATAAACCTGATGGTCGGTAGCAGCGGGTGCTCCGCACATCTGCGCGGCATAATGTAGCGGGTACCCGCCGTGCTGGTCCGGTGTTGCTGCGTTGGCACCGCCTGCCAACACTGCCCTCAACGCGCCCACCTCGCCGCATACTATGTCATAAGATCAAATTAATCAATCGCAATCATCCTAATATTTATGCTACTCGTAAAAACAATTTATGCTAGCGGAAAACCTGAGGTTTTAACTTTCACTTGACCTCGAACTCACACCATCATCGGTCAATCTGAAATAATTAATTATCTCGCATGTCAAAATCGACCTTTGAATGTCCAGTGCTTACCGGGCCGTCTATAACGCTACTTAGATGGCACGGTTCAAGGGCCCGACCTTGCGAACCGGTCAATACCGACCGGACACCCACAACCCCCTAAATATTCAACTGGCCATACCGTCAGCCCCTTTACACATTAGTCATGCCATAGCCTAGCTAGGCACTATAACTCCTAATCAAAAAGACCTTTTGTGAAATATCATGGCCTTGTAACTAGTGCGTGCCTGTCGAAATACCTAAGTTTTATGATTAAATTTCCAAAAACATTCATAGAGAACAAGTTAATTATTTTATATCAAGTAAAGTAACTTAAGTCACAAGAAATACCCATCACTTAGTTATTTTTAAGTGTTCTGTATGTTCTGCAATGTAAAAGGGAAGGAAGAAGAAAGGTCGGCCTAGCTTACAGCCGGACATCCGACACTGGACTCCGGAAATATGACCTTGGTACATATGTGTAGTACTATTTATGCACAACTTGCATGCCATGCATTACCTTCTAAGGTCAAAGTGGCACCGTTATCTTACTCAAAGAATTTATGTTAAATCTTTACAAACTACTGGAAAGAGTGTTTGTTGAAACTGTCGCGAAGAAATTGAAATTCTGGTGACGAAAGCAACAAACATAAACCTTCAAGAGACCGTATGAAATGGAAATTGACAATTGTTTCATGAAATTGGTGCCATTCAATCGAAATAGAATTTATTCACAAAATAGCAGTTCAGTATTGGAAGGTTAGTGGCATGCTGTGTGGTGCGATTGACACGAGTTGCGGAGTGGTGTGGTAACTAATTGGTTGCGTGCTGCCGCGCCGTCAGACGCGCGATGTGGCGATAACCGCACCACCGCAACGCCGCACTCCGAGTGACACCGGTTAGATAACTGTTCACTCAATCCATCTGCTGGAAAACCGCACGTATCTAGACTTGTATGCTTTGAAACATACTTTTCCAAACCTTGCAACTATGGTTGATAAAATACAACAAGCGGTCCAGCAGGACTATTTTACTTCTTTTTTTTAATAAAAAGGCGTCTAAAGAAGAAACTAAGCTTGTTAATCAATCATACAAAACCACCACGAAGTGACGGAAAGACAAAATTTCGTACCAGTAGCCCAATGGACGACAGTGTGATGCTCATCGTCACGCGCGTTGACGTCGGCGCCGGCAGCCAGCAGAGTCTGCACGAGCGGGACGTTCCCGTGCACGACGGCAAGGTGCAGCGGCGTCAAGCCGTCGCCGTCGCGAGCCTCGACCAGCGCCGGCGCCGCCATCAGCACGCGGTCTGCACAGGCGGCGCGTGCGGCTTGGTTCGCACCAGCGCCGCTCGATGCGCAGTAATGCAGCGCGCACCGCAAGCCCCGGTCACGGACGCGCACAGATGATGGCTGTGACATCAAAACAGAAATTGAGATTTAATACCAGCAGTAGCGGCAGCCTGCAATTAGTACCTATTTTTTGAGTTTGAACTGCTGCTTGGACCTTTTATTAGAAGTTCTAATTGGTCCATGTAGACTGATAAGAGTACCTAGTGTCTCAACCGGCGTTGATATTAGCACGGTTTAACTTAGTTAGAAATTCAAGAAAATCTAGCATTTGTGATTATGATTATGAATTACGATTATGTATTATCTACCTATTTAAGTATGTATATAGGTACCTATAACTATCTACAGTAGCAATCTCTTCACCGTTCCTCTTTATTACAGAAAGAGGTACATTTTCCATCTTCATTTGCGAACCCTTTTTTGTAGCATACAATCATGTCAGTCAAAGGTATGTAGGGTAGGTAGGTACTACCTATTCGGTAAAGGTTTTCTCAATTGAATTTGCTATTCTATGCCTTCTATATACTGTGCTGTATGTGAGTGATTAATGAAGAGAAAAATTCATGAGCTCATGTCAAAATATTGAATACCTATGTTTAGCAGGAAATTAAACGAGGTTCTGCTTAAAACATACCGAATACCCGAAGCCTTTTGGATCGTTAACAAGATAAACACAAGTTAATGTAAACATCGTACTGTATAATAATCGCCTACCTATCACTCGTGTTGTGTGTGAACTTCCCCTTTATAATGTAGCTAAGGTACTCGTGCGTACCTAGCTATCGTATCGTATCCAAACCTATTGATTGGCCTCCTCGCCTTGTTCGTCTTTAGGTGCATTTCCTTGAAAACAATCTGTTTTCGAGTCTAAAAAACGCTACGTAGGCCATTTGTATTTCAATTGAATTTCCTTTTTTTTTACATTTATGTAGAATAGATGCTATTGGTAGCATTTATTATAGCTATTGGTGAATTAATAAAATAATCGTCTACTTGGTACCTAGAGGAATGGAATTCGCATATTTACCTACATGTTTTCGGGATTGTTTCATGCAAGTGATAATAAGTAATCATACCTATGTATTAATAGCGTTAAGTATGTATTCATGCTTGTACTGTGGCTATACAAAACAAAAGGTGTTGTTTACAGGCGAAAGAGGTGACGGTCGGTGGAACATGGCGTGCTGAGGAAAGGCAGGCGCAGGCAGCCGCGCGGCCTACCTCGAACGAAGCTTTTCTCGTTCTTAACTTCCGTAATCGCAAGCAGCACGTGATTTACTGCCCGTTGCATTTAAACTTCTTGCAATTCATTGAGTGATGCCTCATTTCAGCATAATTTCCTCAAACTTTTATTCCAAGATTTCCTAACATGCAATGCAGCTAATGTAATGAAGTTCTCTGAAATGGCACCAATTTATATAATGTATTATGGAATGATTAATGATAGCGCGTCCACCTGTGTCACATGTGTGAAGGGGTGTCGACGAACTCACATCCTTGTTGATTATATCGACGACAGCCTTGTAGTCAGCCTGCTGACAGGCGTACATGAGTGGTGTGCAGCCCTGCGGAAGCGGCGCGCTCACATCTTCGCTCTTTGGGCCCTCCACCTTCTCGCGCTTGATCTTGGAACTCTTGTCGAGAAGGTCACCCTTACGCCGGTTCTTGGGTTTTTTGAGGATGCTCGGGATGGGCTCGCCCCGGCCGCTCGCCGCCCGCTTGTCCATAACAAAGGGTTAGAGCGCGTGTGGCGGCGGCTTGAGAGGCGGGCGGGCGCGGAGGGCGCGAGCCGCCGACTGGCCCTCCGAGGTCCGGCGCGCTGCCCCACGCCTCCCGCTGGACGGCACCCACCACCGCCGGCACGCAACACCCGGTCCTCATAGCCAACCCTCATCGACGACTAATCTATTAACTTATTGCGCAAAAGCAGGTCACCAATTCAAAGCTTCCTTAAAATAATTACTTGCTATCGTGCTTAGAATAGAAAAATATTTGCTATCGACTAAAATATTTTATACTTAGTTATAGGTAGTAGGTATAGGTTAGTTTCAGTACCTATCTGGTTTTGCCTATTTTTATACGTGCTCATGGTAATGTAATGAATAACTTGGAGAAAAGGTCCAGCTAGTTCTGGGAAGTTGATTCATTAATTGCACGTACCTACTGAAATGCAAACAAAAATATGAGTAGATTTCGAGTCATCGCTATTATTCTCGATTTACCCTCCACTTTTGTCCGTAGTTGAATGGAACACGTGGCCTCCTAAAACGCGCTATTAAAGTTTTTTCATCTAGCTGTATAAATACAAAACGCATAGTGAAAATTAATGGGAGTCATTCGCCTCGAAGGAAACCAGTTGACGTCACGCTGGTCTAAGTTGGCGCTTATCCATTCAGATGGGTTCGAGCAATCGCTCGACCAAAACTCCTATGTGAGAAAGTAATACAAGTTGAAGCTAATAAATGGATATAAATATGACTTTTGAGGACGATAGATAACCTTTCGGTTGCCGTGACTCTCTTTTTACTTTTGTAATAAATGAAGTAGGTACTTTATAATTTCATCAACTAAAAGAACATAACTTAATGACAGGCACCTACTCACCAGTAACACTAGGTACCCTGAGTAATTTCTTCTAATATTTACCTACTTATCATGAAGGTCGTGTGAAATGGGCGTCTTGGGTCATTCGGTGCTAGTTTTGCTGATTTCTTCGTCATGCTGTGAATCATAACATGACGAACACTACACCTAAGTATAGCCCTATACCTATGTTACCTACATAACCGCTGCCGCGCGCGGCGGCGCGGCACGATTACACGTCTTATTGACGCCACATCGCCGTGCCCGTCTGATCGTAATCACACTAACATAATTTACCCCGTTGTAGTTCAGAGATGATTTTGCGCGGTGATTACAACCCCTGATAGAAGTTTCAAGGACTTTAGTAGCGGGTGGTTTGAGTGGGATGCAATGTTCATAATTTTGTAGGAACTTACAAAAAGTTTATTTATTACAGTAGCTGACATACCTACGATATAAGGCCCCACTGTCTTTTTTGTTTGTACCGATCGAATATCAGTCTTTTTAATAAATATGTTTTACTGTCATTAAATCTAGGAAATAAGAATAAATTATTATCCAAGACATGATGCGTTACTGATTCCATTCTGTTAAAAAGTTTTAAATATTAACCACAAACAGGAAAAATAAACTGTTATATTTGAACACGAAGGTGTACGAGATATCAAACCGCAAAACAGAACGAGCACACTCGTTTGTACTTATGTACCTACCTAAGTATGGGATGTATCTAATTAGATTTAATCTGAGTTCTGAAAGTAGCTTGAGGATTATTTATTCACTCACGGGGAATTTTTATTTCTTAACATTCCTACTTAAGTTAAAATCTTGTTTTCCATCAATTCAAAAGGGTTAAAATGTAGGTATACTAGATAAGATTCGAAGCGCAATTTTCTCCATTAGGTATACGTACAAGTGAACAAATCCAAAACAATACTAAAAAGTACTTAGTGAAGTTTTACTTAGTATCTATCTACCTAGGTACTATAGGTACCTACAGTATTCTTTAGTAAGTACTATTAAATATTCGAACCTACTACGTTAATGTGATCAAAGAACAGGCATAAAATATAAAACCAAATAAAGCAGTGTTTTTATTTCTCACGCAACCTTAACAATGGCCCAGATTTAGTAGGAAAACAATATTAAAAGGACTCTTTGCACGGACCGTTTCTTTAACTGAAATATTGACCCACTGCCCTCGATATAACCGGGGCTAAAAAGGGGCATTGATATAAATTTCAAATTACCTTACCAAACTCGTTTACATTTTTATTATTTCGCGTATTAGCGCTAAATTAATAGAGAAATAAATATAAATTATACCTACCTAACTACGTACCTACTGACTACCATGCTATTTATTTTGACTTAAACATTTTGCTGCTGACCCCAAATCATAGGTATCTTACGTTTATTGCACAAAAAAATATGTATTGCACAAATAATTCTATTGCCCATGAAATAATTATTTACTACCTACCTACTTAGTCGTAGGGGCCTACATAGCTTACTTTCCTTATTTACAACTAGAAGAGATTTCTTCTTAAGTACCTAGGTTATTATATTAGTTATTGAGCGACTTTTGTATTTCATGCCAAGTTGAGTAGACTTAAGACTTTGGATCATAAGTATATTATCTAGGTAAGTACTACTTACCTTACACATACAGTTTTTCACAATCATCAGTTAAGGTTCTAGAATATATACCTAACACCCTCAACGTTATACCTACATAAATCTATCTAGGGCACGTCCCGACCCCGCTCTCCTTAACGTTATTTGCTTCCAGTGCTTGCGAGCTGTCCAGATTTTGACACGTCATGCGGGCAGCTTGCTCGCAAAGTAGATACACCCACTGAACGGCATCAAGTGTTTATCGATTGTTATGTTACATTATCTTTAAGTATATAAAAGTATAACTCATTCTTTTTTAATTTTATGCTTGCTCTGGTTTATAATATTTAACTAATATAATAAATTATGGAAATAAGAATAACATAAAAATAAAGTTTCGTGGCACACGATTGGTAGCCTGCGGCTATCGTTAACTAACATGCCGTGCAAAGTACCTAGGTACCTACTACTTGGGCTCAAATGGCAGGCTTTGCATGATTAGTTTATGTTATTATACCAACTTAATGGTATTTTTGGTATAATTACGTAGGTTGAGTTAAATAATCTGGAAATTGATATGGGTCTCATTAAATTCACGAAAATTATTTGGTATCTAGTATCTACAACTACTGTAACGAGCTAATGTAAAGGTCCACTCTAGTAATAGGTACGGGTATGGTAGTAGTTGTTACTATCCATTCTAATTTATTTGTATAGGTAAACTTTTAATTCAGATTTACAATCAAAGATCTTTCATAGGTATATCATTTCAAAATAAGTGAGTGACTTTTGATTCAATCCTAGAATAGAAACGGTAGGTAAACCTTTTGTAATCTACATAAGCATTCTTTCTCCACACTGCTTCGACATTTCCCCGCAATGTTTATAACACAGTTTTATAACAGTATAGCGCGTTATCCATAACAGTAAATCTGATGGGAAGCTAGATTTCGGTCGGACCTGCCATAAAACAGGCGAAGGTCGCCGGTGGCTAATCAGTAGCAGCCACCAGCGTATGGTCAGTGCCTGAATGTGGGTCACCCTGGCGATCAATCGAGACTGCTCGTGTTCGCGATTGAATGGTTTTTTGGCATAGTATTTTTGTATAAGTTACTTCCTTAGTTAGAATAGTCAATCAAGAAAATTGTATAGTTCGTTTTACCTTATAATAATGTTTCTACTAGCATGTATTCTCAGTGGATTATAGTCTAGTTCATATAATCTTTTAACATGTACTTAACCTACTATTGACTGTAATCTGTTATGTGTGTTTTATAAATAAATAAATGGAAATTAGCGATCAGTCGTGGGAGACCATTTACCTAATACCTACCTGTGCTAGCTAATACCGCAATACTCACACGAACCCCTTTCCAGATTAAAGTAGCTGTATGACTTGTTAAATAGTAAATTGATTGAGGAGAAAAGTAAATAATTACCTACTACTTCATTAAGAGCAATAAATAAATAAACGCATTTGTCTTATTATTTATGAGTATGACTTAGATACCTATCTTAAATATTGTATAATAATATTTATTTATTTTATATCATACCTAAATAACAACCATTTTTATATAGGTACTATGAAATTAAGTAGAGAAATGCCACTTACCCTTTAACAACTTCATTATTTTTTCAGGAGAGCATTGAGCGAGCGACCGACACTGAACATTTCAAGCAGTCAACCTTAACCTATAGCACTAAGCTGTCTGATAACTAATCGATTCCACCACATGATTATAACTAAGTATATAGAACTTAATGTGATTTTTATCAGTCGGTCGGTAGGACGGACGGACAGGCGACCGCCACTACGTCCGTTAAAATAATTAGTAAATAAACGCGTATGACAGCATTGTAGCTATTGTGGTAGACATTCACCGGTGTGTATGTTACTATGGTTACAGGTGGGACGCCCGTCGGCAATCGAGGCGCGTGGCGGTGGTGGTGCCATACTGTGCAAGGTTGCCGAGGTGTTGAGGGGTTGCATCCCCCAAAACTCAATTAATAAAATTATCTACTATCAACTTCTATCGTATCGATTTTGATACCTTCAACTGATATGATACAAAGCTAACATTTTTAGTTGAGTTTCATTTTTGTTATGGAGAACATCACTCGTTTGTTCTATTTATTTATGTTTAAATTATGTAATTAGAAAACTATTACTTAGATTGTACTAGCATTTTATTAATAACTTATAGGTACACATTTCCCGGCAACACTTCTCCTACAGCCGAGTGGGCATGGCAGATCATTTTTTGTTACAGTTATCGGTTCTGAGAATCGGGATTCGAGTTTCAATCTAACGCAACCAACTACAAGAGTTGTAGCGTTAACGCCTAGTGCTGAACCAAGGGTGAAGGCATGGTCGCAAGGGGTCACGGAGCCAAGTTTTTCACACTTTCCGTTCCAAGGCACATAGCCGTCGACACTACAAGGGTTTTTCTCGCAGACCGGGATCACGGAGTTGGAATGAAGTACCAGATACTGGCCAACATTGCAAGGTCCTCGCTGGAACGCCGGCCAACAGGTATCCGATGCTGGGTGGTAGATGTATGCTACAACAAATCAAAAAGTTTAACACAGTTTGACCTACACTTTGCATATGGAGTAAGCAGTGTGACTTCTTGATACAATTTTATTCAGAATATAAAAAAGACAGTTGAAAGAAAGACAGATGGCTATTACTTACCTGGCCTGCAGTCACAAATCCAGTCATCTTTCTGGTCTCCAGGATAATATAGCTCGTTAACAGGACACATAGCTGGTAGATATACTGGCTGACGATTCTGGAAATTAGATTTAATGGGTAGCAATTACGTAAAAATCACATTATTCAAGTGTTTTTGAAATGCTTATCAGGCTTAAGCCTTTTCCCAGCAGTGGGACGAATGAAATGGTTTTATCGGGACATGTAACGTAGACTTTAATTAAGTAAGTAGGTACGTATATATTTAATTAAATATTCAAAATTATTTTATTATAGATACCTATTGTGTCGTGTAGGTACTCACCATTAGAGGCCATCAGTTAATTGATAAGCTTAACGGATATCACATTTAGATAATTAGCCCTGTTCGGGCCGTGGTGGTATCAAATAAAATACCTAGCTACCCATTTAAACAAAACTGAGTTAATTCGTAACTAAGATTTTTACAGTGTTGGTACCTACTTACATTTAAAACATAATTGTACTTTGCTAATTAAAGATGAAATACCTACCTAAGTATTTACTCCGTAATACCTACTTCTCCGCCGCTACTCGTTACTATTGGATCTATAGGTCTATAATAATTATGCTATGTAAGACCTGTGTTACTTACGTCTTTGTTTACTAATTTGGGGTTTTCCTCGACCTCGGGGAAGCCAATTGCGTCCTTATGACTTACTCTGTTCGGGGCCGCCGCTCTCGTCGTCGGCGCCGACACGGTAATTACTAAACAAGCAATTAAGATCGAATTGATACACATTTTGTATTAAACTACTTATATTTTTTTTAATAATTGCAAACGCTTTAATATCACTAAAATTATTAAATAAATGACTAGTTTATAAAATTATATGGTACGTAAACGTCACCAGACACGATCACACGACACAAGTAATTGCCCTCGGTGCCTGCGATCAACTAAATACTTACAAGATACCAAGACCTACCAAGACCCGAGATAATGACCACTGCATACGTCATCCAAACAAATGAAAACATGTATGTGATAAAAAAATCTTAATGCAAATCTAGCTAAACGGGTTCCACAAATTGTCCGGTGATGATGCGTGAAACCATTACGTAGTAAATAAATCAAACTTTAGCAATGTGGGTAATTTTTGTTGAGGAAAATATTGCGTAGGTATTCTGTATGCCTCATTGCGAATTTTAATTCTTAGTAAAATAAATTACCTAAGTACTTACAGCATATAAGTTACATAGGTACGAGTAGATATATTTACCTACAATACAACGTGCTCCCTAAAAATATTTAAAAGAAACTCTTTTGGGTAGATAACCAAGTTTCATGTTCTTGGTACCTAGGAATAGGTTCTTACTGAAACCTAAATCCCTGCTGGCCAGACAGGAGCTCACATATGAGTAAGTAACTGCTTGCTAGCAGTGCTGCTAGCTAAGAGAAGAGAGAGACCAAATCTACGGGAGGAAATGAACCCTGCCCTGCAAGTATGTGACAAACTGTGATACGAACGAATCCACCGCTCGATAGATACCAATATAATAGCTTTAAATATTGCAGGTTCTCTCCTCCTAGCTAAAGGAAAGAGCTACCTACCTTCTACCTACTTATGGCTGATTCCACCGTTTCGTGCAAATTTCGACCATTCCACGAAATATTTTTTTTTATATCGGTTTCGAAAATCGGTAAGCTAAAAAGATGCGTATATCGTCTAGATGTAGTAAACTAGTTTGGACGTATTAATTTTTTTTATAGTTTTCGAGGAAATCGTTGGAGTGTAATGAGGCAATGGAATGTAATGAAATATCGTGAGAGTGTAATGATGTTGTTTGGAAGGTATTAAAAAATATTAGTCAGTATTATAAAATTTATTAAAATATCAAACTTTTTCTTCATAAACGTACTTATTCATGGAAATCGTATGTGTCAAAATGAACACAATTTTTTTTTACGTCTTAGGAACATTTCAATAGACTTCTAAAAGTATAAACACCTAAACTAGAAACTCACATTGTGGCGACCTGCATAATAGGTGACAATTATAACGGCGCGGCGAAATTGTACATCTTATATTTGGAGTTACATGGTGATATGACTCTAGGCAACTGGACATAGTGATGACTTGGAGCTACGCTGCAAGACGCTGGCCGCGCGATGATTTGTGCGGACGTGTTAAGCTACGTGATTGCTGATGCAGCGGAACCATATCGATGCAGGAATATTTTCACGCTCGCTGACTTGTCTTATCTATCACGTACTCGAGGACCGCACAGTACTCCCCCCTTTGGAAAAGAAAATGAAAACAGGACTTCTAAATGCCGCTAAAACCTCGCTTGTTGCTCTTTTCTTCGCTGAATAGCTGCACCCATGATTCTTCCAGAGTAATCGAAGGAAACTAAAGCGTTTACCATTAATCAATATTTCTTCACAACCAATAACTGCAGAGCGTTGCGTTGTGGACATCATCGTGGTCATTGCGCAGTCTCATCATAAAAAAATCTTCAAATTCTTTAAATTAATTCAATAAACATCAGCAGTACTTCCACGCTCGAGCGTTTCTCTTACAGTCGTGGGCTGCATACACTGGCGGTTATCAAATCCTGCTCATGGGCACCAAGCGTTCTTAATGTGTTTCATTGTTTCACGTTATTGCAATGCAGAGTCTGGTACAAAATACCGCAAATACGGCAGTGCAAGGAACTTCTGACTTCTTGCTGCCAAAAACTAAAAATTACTGCGAATCTAACGACGAGCCTTTTCCTTTGTTATTCTCTCCAAAAATGGTGCGTGTCGTGGCCATAACAATGCGAAGTTTGTCCAAGTGATAGTCTTAATTTCAATAATTGTAGTAAAATTTCAATGTAAAATGATTCATTGTAAACTTGACCCTGTTTCGATGTTCGTCCATTTGTGCTGCTTCGTGCGTATTTCTTGCTTACTGAGGAACCTGCTTGTGTCAATTGCAAAAATTCATCTCAATATTTCTCAAATTTTTTTTCGGAGTCGTCGTCAATCATAAAAAAAAGTTGAATTAATCGTTAAAGTAGCTAGTTGTTGCAGCGCCGGGTCCAGATGCTGGTATTGTACTTGGCCGAAACTACGTACATAGTGAATCACTTCTTGATCCAGAGTCGGTGAGACCCGCTGATGGAAAGCAGAAACTAGATTGCCTCGATGAGGTGCTTGCATTGTCTTGAGATCCATCTTCAAAGTAGCGAAGTTGCGTGTTCAATCGGCGGCGGTCACCACTGCGGCGGCCCGGCAGAAAATAGTTGACAATAAGATGGCACAGCGTTGTTGCAGAAATTATATTTAAGGTTACATAGTGATATGACTCTAGGCAACTGGACAATAGTAATGACTTGAAGCTACGCTTATATACTAAGACGCTGGTGATTGCTGATGCAGCGGAACCATATCGATGCAGGAATATTTTCACGCTCGCTGACTTGTCTTATCTATCACGTACTCGAGATCCGCACACACATAAACCCTAAAAAATACTCGTGTCAAAATCTAAGCAAAATGTACTGCCAGAAATTTTTTTCATATTAATTTGCGGTCTGTAAGACTATAAAAAATAACAATAAGGCCAACCATTAACATTTCAATCTGAATTTCGTTAAGTAAATAGGTACCTAGATAGGTTGGTATTTTTTGAATAACATAAGTTGAAAAAGTTATGTAGTTGCTTAATATAAAAATTTAAATTCAAATTCAAATTCTTTATTTTGCACACCATAGGTTTTACAAGATGTTATTACATTATTTGACAGTACCTTTTATGGACCCTGACGACAATACTCATTAAGGTAGGTAACGTTTTATTAATAATGTTATTTTTACAAAAAACGTCAGTTAATACCGAAAACATGATCTTTATTAGTGTTTTATATTACTGCTTTACTACCCGTAAAACTATTTCATTAACTTCCAAAACCTTTCATTCCCCTCCGCCAAAAATTGGAGGGAATGGAATGTAATGAATTGGAAAGGAATGAAATTTAGGAAGAATTTCTCGATTTATTTCGAAACTAAAAGTGCAATGACCTTAATAGGTATAATATAAAAACACCCACATACAAGCTATAATTTTATCTAAAATAAAATTAATTTGATCATGAGCTTACTTAGAAATGCAATGGAATGTAATGTGTACGAACCTGTGACAAAAGCGATTTTCAGAACTTAAATCGGAAATATTTTTTTGTGTGGCTGCGCGTGGTCTTTCTCGGTAAATTGTTTAGGCAGACAGAGGGGCGCGGGAGACGTGGGCGTGGGCAAAAGTAGAAAGAGGGTTGGGAACACATTATAATGTTGATTGCAATTTTCATGGAAGAGAATGAAGTTTTTCGTTTGACAAAATTTTAAGTGCGATTCTTTATATATTGCGCTATGAATTATTAATGTTTATTTATTAATTATTAATTGTAATAGTGTAACTTGATATTCAGGTACAAAAAACCTGAACATTTACCGTAGGAAAGTGTACTAAAGTATCTCAGAAAACTCAGGGTGGGTATCTGGATGAGGAGTGTAATGAGATTTTGAAATGTTTTTGTTCAGGGTTTTTTTTATTTAATTAATTTAGCGATTAAATGAAAGATGCGTCTTTTAGCTTTACTTATACGTGAACTTTTTCAATTTAAACATTTTAGCTAACTGTTAAAATCATATGAGTTTTTGGTCTGGATGGCAAATCTGAACGAAACGGTGGAATCAGCCTTATAAAAGAAAAGTGTGCCGAGGTTTAATATTTTAAATTGAAGTACCTAATTATTAATTTAATGAGGTGACGTAAACCCAGAACTAAAATTTCGAAAAAAAGTTATCAAATGTCCAGCAACTCATCAACCCACATAGCCCCAGTTCGCACGAGCGCTTTTTTATTTTTACCGCGCGTTAAAAAAGCGCTGAAATGGAACAAATGCATTCCCATGTATCCGTTCACACGACGCAGTGTGAACAGATACTAGGGAATGCTAGGGATACAAAATACCGCGCGTTAAAAATACGCTCGTGCGAAAACGGGGGCTAAAAGCGCACAAAAGCGTGAAGTGTGCTTTGACTTTCCGCTTTTGTTGGAAAAAAAAGATGTGAACCGGTTTCATAAAAAAAAACGTAAAAAAAAACGGTTTTTGTTTAAACCGATAATCACCGGTTCCCATTGAAAAACCGATTACAATCATAAATTAAGTAAGAAAGAGACGCAAACCACTTTATATTACGGAATATCCAAGTATGTCTGCATTCTCCTAAATAAATAAAAGTATAAGTAAAATTTAAATTGTTTGATGATTTTCTTTTATGCAATGAGGAAGGAATATAGACTGGAATGGCCCCCTTTTTTATATAAATTAGTTTATGACAGCGTGCCAAAGCTGCGCCAAGTTTTCTCAGATTTTCTTGGTAGATGTCCTGTCAAACGATATGACAACTGTACGAAAAGTAGCCATTTTGCACCAGACCAGGCACGCAGATCCAGTATTATAATCCGGTATTAATATTTATTTATTGGAAAAAAACCAACAGCTTTAATAAAATATAATAGAAAATTATAAACTAACAAACGAGTCAATTACACGTTTTCACAGAGAGAAACATAAGATAAAGGTATCGCCAAAGCACTTAAGCATGAATTGTGTAGTCACATAAACACGCACGTATACGTCACAATCGCCTTATTGCCTTGCCTTTTATTAATATATCCGGTATTTCATATCCACAAGTTTGATATATCGGTGCTTTTATGTTATTGTAATTGTATTTTAAGAAAAATAAATACAAAGCCTTCGAGTATAATCAAATACTGGCATTTTTCGAGAAAACCTAAAAAGACCTTCAAAAACCGGTTTTTTTTAATAAGTAATCGGTAGATACCGGTGTTAAAAATTGTAATCGGTTCACATCACTAATCCTTGGTCAAAGTAATCTTCTTTATTATCTTAACCAAAAGCATCACTTTTATCAAAGAGCAAGAGAGCATAAGATTGATGCGCATAGTGTTTTTTCTCTTTCTGACTTATCTACTTTGCGTGTTACCTACACAAAAAAACTAAAATGCTTACGTCAACTATCTATAGAGTCGGTGTAGTCGATAATAATGAAAGAATCGAGATTATTTAAAATGATATTCAAAAATATAAAAGAAGCTTTAAAACTACTCATTTTTAAAGCTTCTTTTATATTTTTTACCGAAATTTATACATATAAATAAATAAAAAATGAAACAAGGCAGACTTTCGATTCTATTGTCGTTATATAGCATAGTTTATTGGAAGGAATCGATAAATATTATTCGTCCGATATTTGAGTGAAAATGAATGCACTACCTACACTACTTTTGAGTGTGCGACACGAAATGTCAAAACTGGGAGTAAAATGAAAACTCAGACGAAAACAATGTAAAATTACAGAATTTTTCATTCCCAGAATGAAAAATAGATGGATTATGACTGCGTAAATAAATTGTCGACATGTTTACCAAAAAATCTCATCAAGATGTCAAGAAATCTTCGGTTAAAATACAAGACTCCAAGAAGGATTCTGCCACCAGGTTAAAACACCTAAAAATTGTCCTGGGTAAGTTATTTGCCTTCTAAAATGCAACATTTTACATTATCATAAAATTCCAAGGCTTGTATCATACGTATTCGGAGTATTTTATTGTCTAAGAGATGCTAGTCCGTATTACATGTTAATTAGTTGGAATAACTGTAGTTTATACGCCGCGGTTTACTTTAGTTTATTATAAAAACTAGTCGACTTTCCCAGATGTATGGACTCAGTATTCGTTCATTTCACCGAGCTCTATGTAAACTAACATAGTTTTTGCTTATATTGAAAAGAAATAGACACTGCTGATAATTATTTGTAATTACTTCTCATACATAATGTCAATTTAAACGACCATTATCTCGTCTACAGAGCATTATGATGCAGATGAAGCCAAAAACTACTTTGAGGCCAACTTCAGCCATGTGTACTTTATACTTTATGATAATTTCATTCAAGCAGAAAATAATCTACGCCAAAGAGGTAAGTCTAAAACAAAATTTACCAAAGACATTCTAAATTATAATAAATAATTGTGTTTTTGCACACTTGAATGATTGTGTCTGGTCTGATAGTTATCAGTAAGTAAACAATGAAATGAAGAATTCATATTTTTATGTATCAGATATTTTACAAAAATATTTTGGGTGATGGTTTCTTATGTTTCTTGTAAAAAATAGCAACCTAAATAAAATTGGTAAATTCACAATTTATTAAAACAAAATTTCTCTCTTTTGCTGTACAGAACTTCCGTTCCACCTTGGTGAGTCTTGTATGTAATGGCACGTTATATTTGAAATCACTACATCACCTTCTTTGTAATTCATTCTGGCAAACTTGGTTTTCTCTATATTCCATACTTTGAATTGGGTGAAGGAAGCACAATGAAAGTATTGAAGCAAAATGATTTACAAAGCCTAGATGATTACTTTCAATGTGCTATATTTTATCTCATGAGATTACTTGCCTAATCTGTTATCATGGAACGAAATCATTGACACCTTACTCATAGTACTATAATAATGTAGATAAACATAGATAGTGCCATTCATTTAGTAGCTAGATGTAAAACTATCTTAAGTTAGATAAACAAGTGGAGGATAACTATTTGGTATGAGGAAAGTAGTCATTGTGACTTGTGTATTGCCTTTACTTCATTTTCAAATATGATTTGTATCACAATGATAAACTAATAGTTGTAACATATTTTATTAAACATCTTTTTATATAACATGCATGCAATCAAAATATCAACTAATTCACTATATGAATAAAAGTGTTTGGTTGCCTTTACGTGAGGCTTTACATATTTATACCAGAAATGCTAACCTAAAATTATGCATCCAAAACTAACCAGTAGTAGTACCAAACTTTAAATAATATAATTGCTGACTTAAACTCATTTGTAATTGGTTTTTAATGGCTTTAATTATTTTGTTATCTGCTTCATTAACATAGTTTAGTTTCAAAGGCGATAAAATAATATCAATTTTTAAAAATTCTAGTCCATAAAGCTGGGAGGGAGGAACTGGAGGGAGCACTCTCTCTTCTAGAAAAAGTATTATGTCTTCTGCCAGAACTAATAGGCAAAAGATGGCAACTACACTCTTTGACCAGGATATTTTCAAAACTCCTCCATAGTGGGAATTCTCAGAAGTTGAGAGCTGAAGCAATAAGGTTTGTTTATAACATATAGCAAAAGAACACAAATTATGATACTGAAATTGTCACTTGTCTGTAAAACTTATAAATGATTACAGATATTTTCTCCTTTGGTATCAAGCACTCGGCGATAATGCTCCAACAGAAGTGCATAAAATGTTCGCATCCCTCGTGCCGGGCCTCCCCGAGCCGTGCATACAGCCGAGTGGCTCGCCTCTCAAGGGGAAACCTTATGACGTCATCACGAATACTTCCCACGACAACAGTAATTTCAACTTGGAGGTTATTATGCAGCATCCCAACTTTAACATGGACAGCGGCAAGAAAGTTGTTGTTGAACAAACATCCACAGGCATTATTGGGAAGATTGCGAATGTATCTGCTTCTATATTTCACGACACGAATGCACTGAATCCAGTGCAGAGTGTGGAAATACTACCACTGTTACCACCTAGCGGCAACGAAAAGACGGTGGACAATGAAACAAAGTACTTCTTTGATATCCTGCTTGACGGAATGGCGACTTCAGTCACCAAGATTCACTGGAAGGACAGGTCTCATGCTAAAGCAATGAGGTGTTTTGCATTTATGCTGGAGAAGTTTAAAATGTATTACTTGCCAGTTATATGTCCCCAATTCAATTACAAAAACTCTTTATACAAACCTAATCTTGGTGAGTGTTTCTTTCCTGTGAGATATTATGTATTTTAAATCACAAAATAGGAATATGAGTAACATAAATTATTTTCTTTAGAACTGCCAGTGCAACACAACATATTGGACGACGATTACGTGACATGTCGCGTAACTCTGATTAAATGGGTGGCGAACTACGCCCATTTCATGAAGAAGCAGGGTAGCGACGGCGGGCAGCCCTCGTCCATGACCAGCACGGGCTCGCACCTGCCGCACTCCACAACGCCAACGCCAGCCACCTCGTTGCACCATGAAGAGGAGACCTCCTTCACGGTGGGACACCCGTCCGACTCCAGTAGAGCTTCGTCGCATGACTCCACATCTATAACTCCTCACCCCAGCCTGGAATCAGGTTTGTTTTCCAGAAATTACATCGATCAGCTAGACCTACCTTAGTAATTGTTGAATATATTTTAACATGAAATTCGAAATAATAAGTTAATATGTAAGTGAAATACAAGTTCTGAGGTGTTATAATTGACTCAGGATCATGCATGTACGAGGAGCTGAGTTCGGAGCTGGTGGTGCGCGACGTGCTGTGCTGCTGGTCACGCGAGCACGTGGACTTCACCGTGGAGGTGCTGCGCCAGGCGTTCCTGCTGCCCTTCGCGCACGCCGCCGCCACTCGCCGCGTCATCGCGCTCTACAGGGACTGGATACAAATGAATGTGCGTAGCCGAACTAAAAGCTAATATTTTATAACCACAATTGTTTTCTTCCTTTACATAATACTCATAATAGGTTTGACATACTCCACGCAAACTCTCTTTTAACGTCTGTCTAAACTGGCGATGCTTATTTTCTTTCTCTACCAGGTAGCCGAAGTGCCGCCGTTCCTGCTGGAGAACACGTACGAGCAGCAGCTGGCGGCGGCGGGTGGCGCGGGGGAGCCGCCGGTGCCGCCGCGGCGCCTGCGCAACGACTCGTACCTCGGAGCCGTCAGCCGCGACAATGTTATGGTCCGCGCTGGATTACAGGTAATAGTTACGAAACACAATTTTCAGGATATCTTCTAGAATAAATCATGAATCATTCTGCAATCGTATTTTTTTATATAAATACATCACAATACTTGTTTCCAGAATGTGCTGCAAGTGTTCATGACGCAAGCTGCAAACGTGTTCGTGGCGAGCGCGTCGCCGGTGGCCCCGCCCGGCGCGCTGGGGCAGCAGCAGCTGCTGGAGGAGCAGACCGACACCTGCAAGCGCGTTCTCAACATCTACCGATACATGGTCATGCACGTCGCTATGGATGCTAACTCTTGGTAAGGCGTGATGCTTGTCATATCCCCAGCTGTCTGAAGTATCTGAAAAAGATGGCATAATATTCAATTGATAAATAACTTTCCTGCAAAGGATTGCTATTTTTATCTACGTTAGACAACCAGAAGTGACAACAAGGAGCACTAAAACAGAAACGCATGAAAAATGCTTTATAATTATAACGACTTGTTCATTTGTTAAACAGGGAACAACTACTGCTGGTTCTGCTTCAAATAACATCATTGGTGTTGACTAAAGTACCTCCGAAGAGGAAGCAGGAGTCATTGGGTAAGCTCTGTTTCATTTGTTAAGTAGGGGGACACACAAAAAGCGGGACCAATTCGGTACGGGCTTGATGGGATTTCTAGAATTCCGTTTTTGATATAAACTTATTCATCTTACCCTTGATCTTTGTCTTAGGTGGGTTCTTAGCCCCGGCTTTGTTTCAAACTTTGATCGTGACGTGGATAAAGGCGAACTTGAACGTGGTAGTAAAAGCTGACCTCTGGCAGAACTTCATGGAGCTGCTCAGTCGTCTCACGCACTGGGAGGATCTCATCAAGGAGTGGGCGGTAAGTACTCAACCCGTGGTGTAACAAAATATTTGGTTGTGAATCGCTTATTATGTTGGCGTAAATTACCTACCTGTACCTGCGGTACAGTCAATTTGGGTAACTTTGAATCTCGGTGTAACTTTGAACAAAGTCGCGTAAACAATTTAAAAATTTATTCCATGGGAGATTGTATTTTTGTTATTGAAACTACACGAATCGCCATCAAGTTCTTGAACAAAAATTTTAAAAAAAGTTTTATGCAAATGACACTTGTTTAAAGTTTTCCGGGCTTTTTTTGGTGCAGTAATTTGGAGGTGCAGGAATACTGTGTTCTGAAATCGAAATTATGTACTGCTGCATTAGTCCGTGTAGGCTTTGACGATGAGTAACGGTTGCAGAAAACAATGGAGACGCTGACCCGCGTGCTGGGACGGCACGTGTACTCGCTGGAGCTGACGGAGCCGACGCCGGGCAGCGCCGCGCGCCGCCCGCGCCCCGCCGCCGCGCTGCCCGCCGCGCCGCGCCGCCCGCCGCCCGCCGCCGCCAGCGCCAACGCCGGCGACGCCAGGACGCCCGGTAACTACTTCATGCGGCTTTTACATGCTATCGACTGTACACTCATTTAATCAATTGGAGATTTATAAATAAAAAATAAGGCAAGCACATTAAATTAAAGTTCAGAAGGATGTATTAAACTACGAAATAATAACGCCTTATAACTGAGTAACGTTAAGTTAATCATGATTTGTACACGGGAAGTTAATATCCATCCATTTATCAAATCTCCATTTAACATGCATTAAATGATCAGGGGCTATGTTCTCATCGATCATAATGTCGCTTTTGTTAGTGTTGTCCATCAAATCTCATCGGGTTCAATATCGACACGGAGAAGGATTAAACTTGGTAATAATCTAACTATCATCCTTTCACGCCAGTGTTACTAATCCAATAACGTGTGTGGCAGGCAAGTCGGTCAAGCCGGGCCACGAGCCGCACCCGCGCAAGGAGGCGGCCGCGCGTCGGCAGCTGCAGCGCTGTCGCAGCGACCCCCAACTCGACAAACATGCGCACGCGCGTACAGGTGCGTACCATTACACGGGGCAAGGTAAATTACTAATATCAACGTGAAAAATCAGTCACGTTTTTTGTCGATTAAAATGTTATGATATATCGATGATTTTTAATACTTATAGTTTAAATATATGATGTTGTTGCAGACGAAGCCAAAGAACCCGAGCGTATAAAACCGAGAAGATGGTACTCGTTGGACTCACTACGGAACTCTTCACAGGAGGAACGGGATTCTGCTAGTGGTAATTTTTACTTGACCATGATCTCGTTTTTTTTTTTTTAATTAACTTATCTCTGATTATTTATTTTTATGTGAAGGGTCTCGCTCGCCATCTCCAGCGCCCTCTAGTGGCGTGGAAAGCAGCTCCATAAAGGACTCGCCGCTGCAAATCGACTTAGCATCGGACGGTGGGAACGTGGGTAAGTACAACGATAAGTCAATTTTAAACAGTATCATTTATAGATCAATAAAATTTCAAGTTAGTCGTAAGTTTGTTCACGACTTGGTTTAACCAAAATTACATAATTGTTCAAATATGGATTTTACCAGTTATCTTCAATCGTATTCAGCTGGCGATCCGTAGATGAGTCCTCGTCATTCGCTTTAATCAGCAACCGCTCACAAAGTGTTAACGCCGGCAGAGTGGTCGGAGAACGAGTGCGTGAGCGGGCGGGGCGCGGAGGAGGGCGCGGCGGGCGTGGGCGTGGTGCTGGGCGGCGCGGCGCGCGGCTGGCTGCCCGACGTGGCGGCCGTGCTGTGGACGCGCATGCTGGCCGCGCTCGGGGACCCCAACCTGCTGCGCGACCCGCACCACCACCACCACCTCTACAACTACCTCATACACCTCAACCAGACGCTGCTCAAGGTACTTATCCATTATTTCGTTTCTACGTTTATTTAGGTTCAAATGGCCGAACGAAAAAGAATCGTAAACCGTCCAATTTTAGTGCAAATAATGTTCATACTTTCTAGTATGATATTCAAAGTCAAAGTCAAACATGTTAAATCAAAAATATCATAGGCACAAAAATGCTCTTAAAACTGTTACATTATCTGTATGTATAGGTATATTTTTTAAAGCTAGCGCTAGATTCGCAAGGTATATTGGTAAACTACGGTTGTTTGATTTCTCCTAGTCGAAGTTAATTTACGCACATCTACTACGTAGCTATTAGCGGTGTGATGATGATAACATCCATTATTATGGAACCTTAAATAAACACAGCATGCATGAATAATTATTTAATCGAAACTAATTGTAGAATTCCTTTACGTTGTGTCCGATAAATTTAATAACTCGATACCGTGTATAAGTTAAATCGAACATGCCTACAGCGGCAGTCATGGTACGCGTGCGAAATTCACGTGCTTTTCAGTAAACTACTTACATATCTAACTACAAAAAATTACTCAGCAAACGAAAGTTCGTTCGCCTGTCTATAACTAGTGTTTACTTAGAAGCCCGAACGGTTACCTCAAATCCGCACCTACGTAATAAAAATAGTGTCATTCGATATATCTCGGTTCGAACATCTGTTAATTTTTATCGCAAACATGCCACTCAGTGCGACTTATCGGTCGATATCTGGCAATGTTTAGCAGATGGAAATATGAAAATGTGTCGCATTCATCTCCCATCGGTCATTCAATTGTTTTGTTATTGTTTTTATAGAAAGGGCATTATTCTATTTTTATTATAATACTCCAGCGCATATAGATCGAGCAGTGTGGACGTGTTGCGTACATGGTGTTTATTAAATTAGCCGACGACGTGTTAAAGTGTAACGCTTTCAAGGACTGCCAATGCGCAAGAAGAGCAGGAAAAAGAAGGCTTCTGAAGAGGCGCAAAAAGAAAGAGGTTTTCTTATTTTTTTTAACGAGACAATATGTTTTGGAATTAATCTGATCGACTTTTGTTTTGTAAACACAACATTATTCGAGTTTCGAGGGTAATTCAAGATTTTTAAAAACTTGCCAATCTTGTGAATGGACGGTTCTTTAATATTTCACGTGGTTTCTGTCTGATTGCCTCATAAACGTTACAGTCAGAAAGTGATTCAAGGTAGAACCTAAAATGAGATAATTATTTGCTAAGTTGCTGTTGAGTTTAGAATATTGTTAGATCGTTTGCTTTTTATATTTGTGTTTGTGATTGATGGCTTGGTGTGAATTCAGAAATACAGCATCGAATTTATTCACTTCTTTTATTTCAGTGCAGGTACTATCTTATTTCGACATCTTATTTTGACTTACATATTTTGACAGGCACCTTTACGTAATAGAGAAAATATTTTTCAGAGTGTTACCGCCTTATTTATGTAGAAAGTCGTACGTATTACCACTTTAATTATAGTTTAGAACAAAATCTTTGAACAATAACATTTTAAATGATAACTCACAGACTTAGTTTCTATTATATTACGCCTAAATCAGTTAGATACATTATTATGATCACTGGATCGCTATAATGATTTGACGGGTTTTCCAGACTATCGTTGTGTTTGTAAAACGACTGTTTTCAAACTTATGCAATTGTTTCTCTTCATCTAACAAACCTACGGTGACGTAATATGCTGATGTTTTTTATTCCAACGTCGTCGCTTGTTATTGTTATGATTACCTTACGTAAGATTTAGCTTTTTTGTCAAGTAGTAAAATGTATACTGACATTATCTTCGTTATAACAGTGCAGCGTTTGTCCATCGTGAGGCTGAGCAGTTATACGGATCACGACACTTTTGTACAGAATATTAGTTTTGTATTGTACTGTGTATTAGAAATAAAAAAAATATTCTAATAATAATATGGAACATCATAGAAATAGGTTGGCTTAACTGAAACATAATTTGTTTAAATAACATGTGCCCACTATTTATAAAAAGTGCGGCAGTGAAAGAAAAAAACGTGAGTTTAGTTGATATCAGTAATAATAAGGGTATGCGTGGAACTATCGCGAGCGCGGTGTAATTGCTTGAATAAAAGTCGGTGATAAAATGCAGTGTGACTGCTGGGCCACAGTGATACGGAAGTTACTGCAACTTCAGCTAGAAGTACGAATGTCGCATAACTTAGCGTTTACCGACGTGGTTCAATGATGTCAAGATTAAATCAGTCTTTAAATCCCTATCATCGAGTCGTTTTTACATAAAAACCAAGTTGTTGCTTGTTAATTAATTAAATAAATAAATAAAAATCATATAAATTGTGTGTTTGTCCGCAGATAAGCGCGAACCAGACATTAAATGGAAACACAGAGATCCACGTGCCTTTCAACTTGGTGGCGGGATGGTGCCTCGAAGCCGAGGCTCTGCCGCCTTCGCACAGGTCTGTTCTACCTTTCAATTTACCTTTACAATATCTGTCTATCCTAGGTCAATTAAGGGATATCCTTATGTGTTCTTTTTAGCTGAAAGTCTTTCACCTACTTCCTAAAAGTGTATTAATTTACCCGAAAATTAGTGCAAATGTCATAGGTATGTGTTAATCCCCAGGGCCGGCAAACTGTTGGCGCTGCGTCTGCTGTGCGAGTCGACGCAGGCGCAGGGTCCGGGCGCGCCGTCCTCTTGCAACAACCGGCTGCATCTCGCGCATCTGAATCTCTACCAGCGGGCTTTGCATCATGGTAATTCTATTAACACAATACACGTCCGCATTTAACATTACCTGAAAATACGAGTAGTAGTAATCATCGTAAAAACAAACTGAAATCAATTTTAAATATATTAATTCAGCGTATGTTTTTTAGAATGTCTTTATACTTTTTTATACCTACTTAGATATATTTAGAATGCCTTTATACTTAGATACTTTTTTTATACCCTGTAGGACTAACCGGCGAGGACCGCTCAGTAGTAGACGTGTTAGTGGAGCAAGCTGCGCCGAAGTACCTGTGGCTCGCACTGGACGGGTACTCGCTGCTGCTGCTAGACTTCGTGCACGCCTGCACTGTGGTGCTCAACTCCTCCGACATGGGGCCTTCTGTAAGTACATTTGCACAACGTGTGAAACTGTGGAGATTTTTTAGTTTTAATGACTTACAGGGCGAATTGACACCAAATATGCTGTACAAAAAATATACCTATTGTATAACTTCTCTTTTTTTCTGTTCCTCTATTTTGTTTTTTACAATAAAAATTGTTGAGAAATAAATAATACAAAAATGTTTCAATGTGCAGTGTCCACGCACAGCCGCCGTGACATTCCTAGGGTCGCTGCTAGCACTCCCGGACGGGCTGATGGCGGCGCCGATGCTGCAGCCCTACCCGCATCAGTATAACACCGTCTCTTGTCCAGATCTCAAGGTAACATATCTTACTTATACATCGCACATTATTTTTTTTTAAACCATGGAATAAAGTAACAATATTGCATTATTTGTGTAGTACAGTAATTGATTATTTAATTTCAATGCCTGCCTTCTTAAACAAACATTTCATTTGTAATCATTACGCGACATAATTTTTCCGATCGAGTTCAAAGCTTTTTAACAGTTTAGCGTTGGCTTATTGTCAAAGAGTAATGGATTTTGTTCATTTGAGATTGAGATATAGTATAGATTTGTTTAACAAGTGATTTAATACATTTCTATCCGTTATTGCACCATTCCCTTCATCCCAGGAGCACGTCCTGAACATAGTAGTGCGCGTGTGTCGTCGCGAGGGCGCGGCGGCGGCGCGGTGCGCGGGCGCATGCGCTCTGGCTGCGCACGTCACGCAGCTGCTCGCCTCGCGCACGCACTGCGAGCGGCTCCCTGCCTACGTCACATGTCTGCTGCAGATGCTTATGGTAAGTTGCTCTTCACATTTCGATAATGTTCACACGTTTTTTTTTTAAGTTTCATCGTTATGTACTCAGCCAGATCAAGAATTGATTTTCAAACATAAGATATATTATACTGATCACCTATTTTATTAAAATTCCAAGATATGTTTAGGAATCCAATCTTTCTGGTTACACTATTCTAAAGTCACCTGTTATTACAGATGAAAAACAAAAACATAGCGAAAGTAGTTAGCGACGCCATATTGGTATTAGCTGATTATACCGACCGAATCGTGGAAATGTATCCCGGATTAGCAGGTAAAAATCAAGGCTTGATTTCTTTCATTTATAAAAATAACTTTTATCTTTTAAGTTATTTTCAATAACGTCTCTCAAATTATATATATCCAGGGAAAATAATAAAATGGATTTGCGCGTGCCTGGCCCAAATATCAGCGAGTAGTGGTCGCGACTCTGTGAAGCCGTTGGCTGGATCGCTCCTTCTTTGTTTGGCCGAGTTCGCGGTACGGTGTGGACCTGCCTATCTTTTGGCAGAAAAGGATGGCAATCAGACTTTGTTGCTTATGATATTTAAGGTAAGATATATTTTTAAATCTTCATTTTGAGCTGTTTGTGCACTTTTTTAAAGGACTATTTTATTTTGCGGTAAAATATGCAACAATGTTACTTGAACAACTCGTACTCGATTAAACTATCAAAACAAGTAAAGAATTATATAAATAATAAGTATTTTTTTTCTACTAAATATTAAAAAAAACTTGTAAAATAAATTCAATTTTATTTTTATAAAATACAAAAGTAACAAATTATGTAAAAAAAATAGTTTATGAATATTGTGCGTAGTCTGTGAGATGTGTAATAAAAAATGGAATTATCAGGTTAAAGTTACGAAATGAAAGTGACAAAGGCATTTTAACATGAAGAAAATGAAAAAAAATATTTACAAAGATTGAGCATTATACGTCGTGCAGTAAAACCGGCACAAGTTGATGTCCATTTGAACACATTAACTAGCTACGAGCTTATTGTTGGTGTTCAACATGCTCCTGCGGCTTGAACCCGTTCTCGTCGGCGGTGAAGTTGACAGTGTAGACCAGGCCGTCGGGGGACACGTACCTGTAGCTGCCGGTCACTTCCAGCGCGCGGTGGTCCTCGCTGATCTGCTTCAGCGTACCTTGCTCGTGGCGGGATGTGCCGTCACTTGTTTCATACCTGGATTTAAGTAGGGTTTATGAATGCGTGAGTTGAATAATGGATAGGTTTACGTTATTTGGTTCTAATTTAGAACACCCTACAAAATTGGCTGCAGTTTTATTTACAAGACAAGTATTTATAATCAATATCGTAAAGTAAACTCACGAGAACTGGTAGCCTTCAGGATGCACATTGGCGTCCTGGCTGATCAGGTAGACGGGGTTTTGACCTTGGGCGTCTGGTGCTTGTTGGGGGGCTGCGAAAGCGATTGCTACTACTGCCAGGGTGCACAATACCTACGAATAAACACATTTTTAAGGGATAAGGGCAAAAGGGATTCCGTATTGTAATAATTATAAAATCTAAAACAAGTAATACATTAACAGACGAAATAAAGTAATTTACTAATATGTTGCTAAACGATTTAAACTTACGATTTTCTGCATTTTGATTATAGTACTTATTTTCCTTGTAATGGAAAGTAAAAGTGTGTTGCTGATGTCAGCTGTGAACTGTGCATATTCCGAGTTGCGCCGCCGTTTTAAATGCAAACACTAATTGATGACAAAATCTTCTTCTCCATAAATGTTCGGCGGCTCTCACGTAACAATGGTGCTAATGAATGAGAGACGGGTGTCCTACTAAATCCTAGTGCTAATGTTTGAGCAAGATCGCAAACAATATCAGAAACCAATATAAAATTATTTTGCTTGATCTAAAAAGATATTTTTTCCTTAATAGGTTCCGAAAAATTGTTTTTCTGTTTTTTTCAATAAATTAACATACAAATTACGAAACATATAGGTACCTAATTACGGTTGTGAAATTTTGAGTACCTATGCTATAAATTAGGGAATCCTATTGCCTATTGCAGGTTTTGTACGCGGTGATGCGAGGCACAAACGGGTCGGATATCGAAGGCCTATCTCTACCTGTAGACGAGGACTTCGACCCGAACATACAGCTAGACAATCTCGGACCAAAAACTACGCCTGCCTCTACCATAGATGTTAAACTTTGGGCTCAAACGGTGAGTATTTGTTTTTGTTAGGTTTGCCATTATTTACCCGATTTGTAGGCGATAAGGACTAAAAAAATTCTAATTTTGAAACTAGTTCATAAGTTTTTGTAAACAAAGAATTGTGCAAAAACGCAAATTGTCGACGCCGTTGTTATATTACAACCCTAGAATTGAAAGTACATCGTATCATTATCCCTTATTTACATATATATCCTAGATCTGCACGCAAGTGGTGCTGTTCGTGGGTCACTGGCCGCTGTGGAGCGGATGCCAGCTGTCGTCATCGGTGTGCGAGCAGCACGACGCGCCGGCGCTGGGCGGCGAGCTGGGCCCCGCCGTGTTGACGGCGCCGCACCTGCAGCTGCTGCGGCTCGGAGAGAACACCCTCGCGTCTTTCATCGAGCTGCCTGCCTTGCATCCCGCCGCTGCTGCTACTACTCCCGGTAAATACGCTATAAATATATTAATGCCATATTCATCACCTTTAGCAGCTCTTCTTATGTCTCCACTACAATACAAAGACTGGAGCCTCCTACGTATTGAATGACCTACTATTATTTACCATCACCTCCGCCGCACAGATGTGAATATACGGATTATGCCAACATACAGTTTTCGTTCATTATATGCTTTTCCTAATGTAAGTGTTTCTTCATCAATATTTAACAAAACCTTTCATTATTTATGTAAATAGGTCTAGCGACATCAGACCGTCAGGTGCGCGTGTTGCTGCGCGATATCGCGGGTAAAGCGTGCTGGGACGCATCTGCGCTCTACTTCGACCCGTCTGGAACAACTGCGGAGACTCTTGAACTTTTACCGCTGCCGGAAAGGTTTGTAATATATACCATCAAATATATATATATACTGAGTTATATTTTTAAACAATATGAACATTAATGTTGGTCTTCATTTCAGTGTGGAAAGTCCCAGAGAAAGCACACTGTCATCGCTCCCGCCGCCGTTGCCGCCCAACTTGTTGCCGGATTATAAGAATAATCCTCCAGACAAACATCAGCTGGATCATGTACGTATAGAGTCATCTCAATCGGTAATGTTGCTCAGAGACAATACAGAACAGCAGAACAATATCCTCAGTCTGTCAGTCAGACTTGTACTCTGCTATAGTCACATCACAGAGATGCCCAACCAATCTGAAAGGACCTCGCTATATTATCAAGCTTCCTATCTTTCAGGGATCTCATTTCTTTGCCGGCTACTGGTCTCGTTTACGTTGTTATTGGTGTTTATACTATCTTAAGACGCTACCTCATACAATGTATTGTCTAGGTGCTAGCGTACATCGGTCACACGTCCCCGGAGGTGTCGTGCGGGCGGCGGCTGGACGGCGCGGGCGCGTCGCCGCTGCCGCCCGGCGCCGAGGACGAGCTCGTGGCCGCGCTCGTCGCGCATCGGAACAGCGAGCGACACTATCTGCAGCATAGGGACACGTGCGTACATATTACCACTACAAATTTTCGGTATATCTACTTTTCGCTGCTACTTGCAAAGACCTAGCATAGACGAAAAGCATACGATACACGTCAACTCAGGTCGTATTTTATCAGTAACGTAACAAATTTCAGAGTTAACCTTGCTAAGATTTAATACTCAAACAAGATTGTATCATTACTACGTGGTGCATTTACAGTGGTGAAGAGCTGGAACTAGCGACGAGCTCCAGCGGGTCAGTAACCGCGGGTCCGTTCGAGCAAAGCCGCCTGTTGCTGGCCCAACTCGGCGCGCTAGCTCCTGCTCGTCGTGCGCACACGCAGCTGCTGCGACGGTCCGACCGACTGTTGCGCGAGCTACGGAATCTTGATGCACAAAGGTAACTTATCGTGCTTAATTGTAAAAAAAATTGAAAAGTTGGAATCTAGTAGCAGGTACTAAGATACTCGAAGTGTGGTTAAGAACTCGTGTTTGTCAATCGTTTCAGATGCCGCGAAACGCACAAACTCGCAGTGATCTACGTGGGCAAAGGACAAGAGACGCGGAACGAAATCCTCTCCAACAGATGCGGCAGTCCGGCTTATGAAGCTTTCTTAGCCGCCTTAGCTTGGGAGGTACGATTATACTCACATTAAACTCTTTACAATGCACGTTAACTGTAAAAACTGCGACATATTTAATTAGATATCGATGACTTAATCCCGCTCTGTGCCATGCGCGACGCTAGTGTCTCAATGTGAGGTGTTCAAACGAGTATTGTGTAACGTGAGGCCCCGTGCGCAGGTGGAGCTGGAGAGCCACGTGGGGTTCGCGGGCGGGCTGCGCGGCGGCGGCGGCGGCGGCACCAGCGCGCCCTACCTCGCCACGCTCACGCTCGAGGCGCTGTTCCACGTCGCCACGCGCATGCCCGCTGACTCGCCTGATGCCATACTCAACAAGGTGAGCTTATCGCTGCTCTGTTTTCTAAATCGATGACGTTGCCGACTAACGCCAGGCTTATTTTCTTTCATCGCACAATGTAATACTTGTACTTTAGGAGCTATGTAAACTTGGATCACCCGCGAGTTTCGAAATGATCACGATGAACATAGAGCGTAAGAACCTTGAAGGATATTTTTTCGAACGTTATATACCTATAAACTACAACAAAAAAATCTCGTTTTGAATATTTCAGACCCGGCACCTAGGTAACGACGAGGTGCACGTGGTGTGGAGCGAGCACTGGCGGCCGTACAAGCGGGACACTCTCCCCACGCAGTTCTGCGACGTGCTCATCGTCCTGTACCCGCTGCCCGGCGGACTGCTGCGGTACACTGTGTCGAGGAAACCCGACGTGAGGAATTTAATCTTTGAACTGCTGACCGAAAAACTAAACTGATATCGGATGCGTGTGCGAATTAACTATAGTGGAAAGCAAAATTAAATTAATATTTCAAACATTTTTGCTATATGACATAAAATAAATCTTTCTATAGTTGTTGTAGGATATAATTTAGGATTCAATTACATAGAAACAAAGCGAGCGAATAACGATGTCTTACTCGAGGCTAACATTTTGTAGGTGGGCGTGTTCGGTCCGCTGTGGGAGCAAGGTCTGATCCGCGTGAGCGGCGCGGCGGCGCTGGTGCGCGGCGCGGCCATGGCGGGCGGCCGGGCCGTGCGCGCCACCATGCCGCTGTACCAGCACGCCTACTCCGAGCGCGCGCGCTGCCTCGACGCGTTGCAGGCCGCGCACACCCACCACGTCACCTTCGAGACATTCGTCGAGCGGATCCGGGAGCCCGTGCCCACGCACACTCCGCAACATACGGGTGAGATCTATACACCACGACTAAATATATTGTCGGCTAAAATGTATTTACAATCGAGGCCTAGCCTATAACGTACGGACGTTATCCAGCAGAACAGAGCAGCGGTCGGCTGGCAGCGGCGCTGCTGGACCACGGCGCCAGCGCGTGGGCGGGCGCTGCGGGCGGCGGCGGCGAGTCGCACGCGGTGTCGCCGCGGCCCGCCAAGCGCCTCGGCCCCTTCAAGCGCCCGCTCGCGCACGACCCGGCGCCGCTCCCCCGCCGCAACCGGTGAACGCAAGCACCGCCTACACTTTCCCGGCGCTAGCGGCTCCACCGCGCACGCGGATGTGGAACGCGAAGTCTATGTAGTCGGCTAAAAGTTTAGTCCTTTTGAAAGATCGGTGGTTCGAGAAACGACGTCAGGTACGGTTTCAGATAAGTTATGTAAAAACGAAAGACGTTAATGTTTTATCACCTCGTGTAGCTTAAACTGTCGGATATACTAACTGGCGTTTGCTTATATTTGCGTTCCGTCCGCGTCCCGACTTAAATCTCTGATTTAAATCTCATCCAAAGTAATATTCTATCGCATTGCTGTTCTGGTGACAAGATATGAAACAAAGTTTTTTTTTGTTATCGTCCAGAATTTTGTCGTAATATGGATGTTCCGACAGTCGGACCGTATCACATAGGAGCTGCTTAGTATTGATTCCGAAAAGTATTAAAAGCCAAGATAAAGTAAGCTGTATGTGTTTGCTGAAAAATAATGTGGTGCGTTAATTATTTATCATTATTTAGAATAGGGATAAAAATGTTGTTATGCTTCTTTCAAATAAATTCGTTATTCTAACACAGGCCAATGAGTCTGGCCTAGTTTGGCTTTATTTACTGCAGTAGCTAACAAACAATTCTAACAGTATTTAAAAATACATCGGTGCGTATTTTATATTTTGTATTAATTGCATTATAGGTATATTCAGATGATTTGTTTAGCAAAAGTTTGATTAAATTGAATTTCACTTAATTTTTTGTACTTAATTAATTGTAAGAGAAACTAATAGTAATACATATTTCACATTATAAAAGGCACACATTTTGCATTTAATAAGTGCAATATATTGGTATTTTCAATGTTTCATTTATATAATTGGATGTTAAATTATACTAAGTACATATTTACCTTGCGCCTCCGCGCTACGCTCTAGTACGAATATTCGCGCATCGCGATTATACAATTTTATAATTTACGGCTACCA
Organism: Anarsia innoxiella; assembly: GCA_947563765.1. Taxonomy (NCBI): domain Eukaryota; kingdom Metazoa; phylum Arthropoda; class Insecta; order Lepidoptera; family Gelechiidae; genus Anarsia; species Anarsia innoxiella. Next base: position 4,247,541 of record OX387408.1, read on the forward strand.
CTGAAGCTTTACATTTATGTGCAGCCGCGACATCGTGATGTTGCAGTAGGGTATGAATTGTATAACTGCATTGCGCGGATATTCGTACCATTGCGTAGCGTTAACTTGTAGCCGCAGGGTTACCGAAACATTACAGTATTCATGGAGATGTTTGTGACAATGATATAAATTATCCATGTCACTTGTCACTACTTTGATCATTACGCATGTGAACCGTTCTGTTTTAGAGGATCATTTCACAAATTCTGAATTGCTTAAATATCGTGAATTTAAATAATGTTTTCTATGTACTTTAAACAATGCATTCATAATGTAAATATGTAAACTAGTTATAGAGCTTTAACTGTTGTAAGTTTGGGTATGTAACTGTTAACATTTTTTTAAACTGCACTCAGGATTTTATTACAATTTGTATTGCTAAGACAACATAATTTTAGGTACGATTTAAATACATTTATATATATTTTCCAGTGCATTTAAATGTAGTGTCATTATGTATCTATTTATCTAATCTTATAAGCATAATATTTCCAAGTTAATTAGAATCATTGGTGCTTCTAAAACGAAATTCATGAATAAACATTCCAAAAGTATATCGTTTATATTTTATATATTAAATAAAAATACTTCATTATTATTTTTGTTTTTGCAATGGTTCTAACAAAGCCGTGAGATTGTCGAAATAATTTATTTTTACTTGCGTAGTATTAAAATTTTGCTTGCATTTACGTTTATTCTAATACGACTAATTAATGCATTCCATTCATACATAATACTAATTAGAATCTGCATTTTTTCAGTATCTGTTTAAAGGTAGCGTAATATTTATTAAACCTCTGTTATTTCTATTTTAAATTATAAACAGTATTTTAATTGTTACTGACTAAGTTAAGACTGACAGAAAATTGTATTGAAATCACTAAGTATTAATTTAATCATTCTTTTCAATGTGGTGGTATTACTGATGATTAATTTATTTCTGTTTTTTAATAAGCCTGATTTTCGATAGTTTGGTAATTTTTGTTGTTAAGTAATTTAATATCAGACATTAACCCACAGAAACATATTGTATGTAATGTAACCAAATTTTTTTTTATTAAATAATATACAAAATAAAATTTTACTAAAATTTTTATTATTTTTGCTCTTATCTATATAAAAAGTGATCAATTCTTGTTAAATTATTACAACAATGTTTATGTCTTAGGTAATTTGTACATCCCTCCTTGCAAAACAAGTTGATGTGTTCTCACTTTTGTTTCTAAAAACTGTCTAAGCTCTTGAAGGCTGCATTCTGTACCTGGAGCTTGAGATGCAAACATTTTCAACATTTGGTGAATGCGGTCTAACGGTAAGGAATCCAGATTTGTCAACATGCCTACAATGTAAGACCAAAACACTTGAAGCTCTCCCTCCCTCTGGTCATGAGCTGATGCCATCGCACTCTCAGTCTCATCATCTTCACATATCATCTCTTGTACCTGATTCGAAGATGCTTGTGTCTTGTTGCCATCAGATCCCTCTATCAAGACAAAGTAATCTGGACTTTTCTCAGAAATTAAACCCATTGATTGCCAGTATGTGATTTTTCTTCTCATTACTGTAAGAGGTACTTTCATGACTTGGTGTAATTCATCTAGAGACCATTCGGATTTCTTTTCAAAATGCATAATTAAAGTAGCATGGAATGGTGATACAGTCAAATTCAACTTTTTCTCACCAACTTCAATTTCTATGTTGACATTGCCAAGGTGGGGTTTCCAGCTGAGTGTTCTATTGCCTTTTAATGCTTCAAATGATTTAGTATATGCCTCTAGATGCCGTTTGATTTCATCTGGCAACTCCAAACTTTCGTCCTTAAATGGAGGCCAGAATTGAGCAGATAATATCATTGCATTTGAAGTAATTTTTTTGTTTAGTTGTTCAAAGTTGCTATCTTGATGAATTAAAGAATTAATCCTCTTAGAATCAGATATGTCTTTAAGCATAACTTCACAGAAATGTAATTGAGATTCACCAAATCTTAACTTAAGTAATTCTAAATATCTAATCTCTTTTTCTGTGTTTATTACACTTTGTGCTAATAATCTGTCTGCCAATAAAGTTCTGTACTCATTCACAAACAGTTCTTTGCTGCCATAAACATTTACAAGCATGGAGATAATATCATTAGTGCGCCTATCATTTGAATTAACTTTAGGATCTGCATCCACTGGGTCAGGGTTCCACTCATCCCAGTCGTCTTTCTCTGCATCTCCATCTGCTTCGGCAGCAAATTTAGCCAACTCCTCAGCTAATTCACTCCCAGCTCCATCTTCTGTTAAGCTGCTGACTACACTGCGGACTGTGTCTTCTCTATTCCTCAAATAGTTTCTGACAGGTTTGGTAACTGTCTCTAGTATAACCCCGGACGGATCCAGGTGCCTGAGAGCTCTAATTGTTGAAACATAAGCTGTCAAAATATCTGGTGTGTTCACTCCAGGGTGTAATAACCTTGTTTCTAGTGCTGCTTGTAGTTTTTGGCAGAGAGTACTTCTCAGGTCAGTCTTTTCCAGGCACAATTTTATATCGTCCACTGCAGGTTGCGAATCTGGGTATTCAATTATAATGTTGAAAAGTTGATTTATTCTTAATCTTGTGTAGCTGTGATACAAAAAGTAACTCAACTTTTGCTTAAACTTGGAAATACTTTGCTGAATGTTCTTGTCATCAGGTGGAGGTTTTGAGGAGCCTGCACAATATATTCTAGTCAACCACTGCATAACAGTTGTATCCAACCACTTTTCAAGGGAACCTATATGGGAGACATCAAAGTTTCCAGTGCATAGCTTTTGTATGTGGGTTTCAATTCTTAATTGAATAAAGTTAGTGAGAACTTGACCAGTCAATCTTTCTAGTAACTGAAGGTCCATAAGTTTCCTGTTGGTATCATAGAATACTTTCACAATGTAAACACAGTTACAATCTGAGTGTTCGTTCCAACAGCCAGAACACATTACATCTTCACCCATATCAGAATTTTCATTTTCATTGTCAAAAACATTGAAGGAAATCTTATAGAAATGATTTATGATGACATGAAAGTTTAGTGGTAATTGGGATAGAAGGGTACCTCGTACAAGTTGTTTGAATCCTAAAATCACATCCTTCTCACCATAAATAGGTTTATTATCACCACAACTGCTATTCAATACAGCAAGTTTTTGGAGCATTGCATTGAAATTAGACACAGACTCATACAGATCATTTACTGCAGATTTAAATAACTGAAATCCCTTGACTTCTTCTTCAACATTTGTAAACTTGGACCAGAACAGTGGAGCAACATGTTGCCGTAAATATTTCTCCATGTGGATTAAAACCAGGTCGCGAATTCGAGCCTGAACCCCTAAGTTGACGATTAGCTGTTGAATTTCATCGTATTCTGTGTTTGAACAGTCACTGAACATAGTATCGTTGAGAATAGGATAGGCATAGTTTATTTTGTTCCAATACACCTTAAGATCACCCTTTTTATATGCCATTTTGTAGCTTACAACAACTTTTGGATTGGGCCAGAGTTTGTAATCTTCAATAAACACTACTTTCGCACAAATACCTAGCTGAAAACCGATTAATAGATCTTCTGCATTTTTGCCGAACCAAACCCAATCAATCAAACGTTTTTGTTTGACATTGACTAACAGTGACAGTTTGATTTTGATTTGACAGATTGATATTGATACCGAAATTACCTCTAAGGATACTACCAATTTTTAATTTTATTTATACAACAAACCAAATTGCAAACCAACCAACAGAAACGATCGTTAAACTAAGAATAATTTTAATACGATTTTTTTAAATATCAGGGTTACAAAAAATACTTTCATCATAATATTTAGAACAGTCATTAGATTCATAGCTTATTTTAAGTATAAAAGTTCAAAAGCTTTCATAAACTACCAAAATAATATTTATTTTTCATGCTGACAATTCTCCAAGCATAACGTCAAATGTACGTTTATTTTGAATAGTTTCCAACACAACTGGCTTTTAAGAAGGAGTTATCTGTCATATATTCGTACTAAAGGTTCTCTCATGAAATTTTCATTTATCATCCAAACCGTTTGTAACAATTTAGTCGTGCAAGTTGTTTTTCTGTGTGTTTATTTGATGAATAGTTTGTCGTCACGTATTTCGCGGTGCAAATTACTGCAAATCCTTCCTAGAATGTCTAATCTTCCTCCAAGAAAACTCTCTTCAAGTAGTTGCAGCAAAAATTCCAAACAAGATGCTACCCCACTCCGCATTCTTTTACAAATGGGTTTCACGAAACACCGGGCGTAAGTATTGGTAAACATTATTACTAAAAACTGTGTATTAAAATTAGATTTGTAATAACCATGACTTAAGATATATCTCATTTACACTACACCCGTTTTTCAGCTTAAAATTACCTATGATTTTGTTTCGTATTTCAATTATTGTCGGAAATGTTGGTCGGAGAGTATGAATATTTGTTTAAATATTGGTAGATTGAAAGCGCTGGCAGCAACTGGTAACCGAAGCGTCCAGCTGGCTTCGGACTGGCTCCTCACGCACGTGAACGATGCGCACATCGACGCAGATGAGGCGCGCGAATACATCCTATATGCAAGCCCCACCGGCCCACTGCTCTCCCAACTGCTGACTTTCTGGGATAAGTCCAAAACACTTTGTGGATGGAATGGAGCTCATAATTTCCCTCCACATATCACCTTAGTTTCTTTTTTTAAGGTGCATCTATTTCCTTTATTATACAATATAAGTTTAATTTTCATAGCTACATTGTGAAATATTTAGAAATACCTAATTCAAATTTTATTCCAGCCCATCAACCACGCCCTAGTCTTTTACTAATCTATATTTTATCAAAACCTGTAGGCCCCAGATGAAACGTCATTGCAGCTTGGCAAAGCTGTGAAACATGTTGTGGAGAATGTGGGAGAGCCTCCAAATACTTCATTGAAGCTAGAACCATATGTATCTCATAACTTTATGGGACTATTTGTGTCCGAGCAACATGCTGACTACTTGAAGAAGATAGCTGTACAGTATGTCAAGCAAGTTTCATCAGCTTGTAAGTATTCATATTCATACACATATTTTTACCATAGGTAATTATAGTTCCTAAATACAGTACATGAAACAGACTTATTAATTTTGTAATATCTAATCATTTAATAGACTTGTTTCATATTATATTTATTTACATTACTTATAGATATTCCTGAAGTGTATATTTTATTTGTAATTTAAACGAAAGCATGTAGAACCTAGTTTACCTCTAGTTTATCAAAATATGTTTATAATTGGGTACTTTTGTGATACTTTATATAAATTAAATGGCCTTTATATATTGTATGATATTGTCACAGTGGGTGTAACGGTGGATACATATGAGCATTTGAACGCCTTGGGGACTTGCTTTCCTTGGTGTGCTATGTCTCAGGAAAAACCTATAAAATGTAAGAGTAGCTCCCCTTCAATTATTCTGCCTTCTATGTATTAATTTATTTTGGTTGCAATTTGTTTGTAGGCTAGAAATATTTATTGGGAGGTGGCTTTACCTGTTGCTAGTTTAAGGTAATTTCTTTATTTCTATACACACATATATTTCTATATAAATATTTTTTAAACTTTTTTATCAGTTTTTCTTTGCATCTCATTATTCCTTTAAAACTAACACTAATCAATGATATGCTTCTTGTTACAAAAGTTATTGTTATAAAAGATAGCAGTAAGTTTGCTTAGCTTTTTTGAAGCCAGGTAACATATTGGCAATATTTAGCGAGAAATGGCATTGAACATATTTGTATGGATAAAAAAAACGGTATCAATTAGATATCAACGTCCTCTATTCGAGCTAGTATGGGGAAAGAAAGTTGGCGGCCACTGATGAAAGTTACGTTAATCTATAGAGAAAAATATTATAAAACGATAGTATTTTGGACAAATGTCGAAAGTGATATACTTTCCGAGATATAGAACTTTGAAAATTGATACATGCGAACAATATTTTTCTCTGTCGATTCACGTAAGTTTCATCAGTGGCCGCCAACTTTTTTTTCTCCGTACTAGCTCGAATATTCGAGAAGAGAGGGGATGTTGAGTCTAATTGATACCGATTTTTTTTACTACATCAATTAGGTTGGATGCTCTATACAAACGCGGATTGAAAATCAATAGCTGGCTTCAAAGATGGGTGTTTCAAATTGCTGTCCCTTTTTTTCAACTGTACACATAACAGTAATGTAATCGAAGATGATTTACAAACTAGCGGTGAATCTGGAAGCGCACGTGAAGTCGCTGCACATCACGTTGGCGTATCACTTCGAGGAGGCGGCGTTCGACACGCTAAAGAAGCTGGTGAGCGAGATGGAGCCGCGCGACTGCCCCGGCTGGGAGCTACGGCTCTACTCGCGGGATCCACGGTTTAACAATCATCAGGTACGATAAATACTCCACAAAAGTATACCTACTCGATATAATTACAACTTATCACTTCATTAACATTTAAGACCAATTAAAATTTTAGCGGATATCGGAAATGGGACAAAAATTATAATTTTCAACGCTTATTTACATACGTAATCCAAGGGCTTATTCTGCAACATTCTACAACTTCTTCTTTCTAACTTGAATAGTAAAAAGCGGTCTCACTGGGTAGATACCTAAAGTAAACAAATAGGGGATGGTGTGATGTAATCAAGTTTACAATACTTTTCAATGACCTTCCCTAAAATTTTTACTAGCTTATTTATTAGAAATTCGTTGCATTTCAAAGGAATGTTAATTGTTAATAGATCCTGTTAGAGAGGCAAAAAATTTGGACAAAAACATCAGGTAGCCAGATCTGTTTAAACTCGAGGCCAACTGTATACATAATAGTGCTTAATCATAAGGTAGACGATGATGGTTGATCCATTTCTTTCTTGGGTTCTCACTAGTGTTAACGTGTTTATTTAGAAGCGTCTAAAGGTGGGAATAATTCGTTTAAATAAATTAAAAAGTAAAACTTTTTAACAAAGAAAAATTTTCTCAGCAGGCGCCAATTACATTCAGTACCTTATTATCTAATTTAATATACCTAAGTCTTAAATCTAACTGACTTTTTTTTCAAAATATAGAACAAGGAAGTCAGTAGATAATGTTTTGTATTTTGTTAAGGTACACAAAGTGATTCAAAGCTACACGGCGACGGCGGCCGACGAGCTGGAGCTGGTGCTCGGAGACTACATCTATATCGAACAGAAGGAGCTTGAATGCTCTACCGACGGCTGGGTACACGGCACTTCTTGGCTTACAGGTAACTTCGTTGCTTATTTATTACTAAGAAAACTATTATGATGTGAGGTTTTTATTTTCTTCTAAGTTACATTTATTTATTACTTTTTACTTTTAAAAGTCAATGTAAAACTACCTACACAAAGTTAAAGTTCAACCATGACCTGTTTGTTTAATCATTTATGCCGACGCTCATGTGCGCTGAACGTTTCTCATTTTAACGAGATCGATGCGCAAGTAATCGAATTCTGCAATCCATACCATTGTTGTGAATTGAAGCAAAATAATTACGTTTCTGAGATAAAAGTCAAGGTAAGTTTAAACGTAAGTACGATTAGACGTTAGCGGCGCGTCAAAGTCTGTAGTAGCGGTATTTTACAGTCCAAAGTTTTCCCTGATACTGTAACTTACTGTAACGGCGTGATTCTTGTTTTGTAACGTGTCATAGTAGCCAAAATTCATATTGCATTATCAGATGAGGTGTGCTGCGACAATATTCCAGTGTGATAACAATGTCTGTAGTGATAAAACGCGTCTTGAACTTGAATTTCCGAGGTTAGTACGAGTAGTGTGAGCTAGCGCGGTTCATTAGCCATTTTGGTTCTGTGCTAGTATATTTTCGTATTGTTACGTAGTGCCACAGATTACAAAATGTAGTGCGGCGGCGGCCGCGGTGACGTCATGCACTAACTCTAATAATTCCGTACTTAGGTATCTACATGACTCCAATATTTCACGCGCTTCGCATCTGATAGCTGTTGATAAGCAGTAGGTATATTTATTTATTACCTTTATTATACTTCGACTTTTTGTTAATAGGGCACCTATTTATTTTTATTTTATTCGTTTACCTTTCTATAGGTACTTATTCAACAACATACTTATTCCCTTATCTAACGGAACTTCACTTATTTGAAAGGAAACATTCCATCTACTTTTCTAAGTATGTAGGTAGATATTAATTTGATAACATTGAGTAACTACGTTAAATGATATCAAATATTGTTAGAAACCTTAAACAGTAAATTGTTAAGACAAAAAACTGCCTTCGTGCGTAGCTTAATATAATCTTCTCAATGGCTTGTTGTGAACCCTTTTTTAAATAATTCACGATTCTGCATATAATATGCGTACCTTTACTTCTTATTCCGATCAAACAACTTATTATGATCCTTACTGACATTATGACACGGTTGTTGTGTTAACTTAAAGCTGATAACTCTAAAAGGAAAGTACATAGGTGCTCAAGTTCCAATATTAGTTTAAAATCAGAACAAATATTAGATTGCAAGAGTTATTTAATATTATGTTATTCCCGAGTAAGCTTAATTCTACATTATTCGAATAGGTAATTGAATCGATAAAAAGTAAAGATATCTTTAAAGGTACATTTAAAATAATTACATACTCATGCATGATTGCTGAAAGTTATATTTTACAAGTGATTACCTAATTAATCTTTATAGGTGTGACGGGATTTCTTCCGGCAGTTTACACCAGACGTACTGCTGAGTCTGACGCTTGGACGCTGCACCGGGCAATATCTCTTGGTACTAACAAAGGTAGGTCTTTGGATTGAAAGATAACTTTAGGGCTAGTGATCGAGTAAATACATCTTTGGACTTACACAAGATATCTGTATTTACATAATGTTTGTTTACTTAGGGTATCAATCAATAACTTATCATTTATCTAAGTTTGATTTGAAGATAGCGTTATTATTTTGTTTCGACTCATTGCGTGTCCCGACGTCGAGCAAATAAATCAACCCTTATCATTATTTTTAATTTTTACAAATCCTACAGCCAATGTAAACCTGGCGCCGATCAAACTGGTAAATATCAAACTAGTTTATTTGTTTAACCATTGCCCGCGCCACTATTTATAAGCGCGTATAACGTCGGACGGGTTTATATTCGATCGGGATACTTATCAACTTGACACTTCTGATGTTTGGGGTAAATAAGTTGTGTATTTTTGTTTATGTAATAATGGGCATTATTGTAGGAGCGGAGTGTAAGTCGGAATCAGATTCGAATACGGACGGGGAGATGGCGAGTCACCCGCACGACGCCGCTGAGCTGGCGCGGGAGAAGTCCGAGGAGTCCTACAAGGAATGGGGGAAGTACTGGGAAGCTGTAGGAATCGATAAAAATGCCAGCATCTCTGATGTCACGCATGGTAATTTATCTTCCATATTTCATTAGAGATCTAACAACTAAAAGATATTATAAATCTGAGACTATTTTTTAGGCACCAGTATCGATTGGAAAGCTAACACAAGTCAAACAAATGGAGAGACGGACCGCAAAACTAGTAATCATGTAAATATTTTGTTTCTTTTTTTTATACTTACGCAATACATTAAAGCTAAGCTTATTTTTAAAACCAGTAAATATCAATTTTAAAGCAAATGAAAGTGAAAAAAAAAGGCTTAAAAATACCCTGAGTCTTAAGTAACATCGTGAATCGTTAGGATACACATTAATTTGAAAAAAAAAATGTGAACAGACGAACAAAGTAACCGAGCCGGAATCAAAGAGACGCTGGATATTCAGTATGAGGCACGGTGAGCGCGTGGACCTCACGTACGGGACTTGGACGCCGTTCTGCTTCGACGACAACGGCACATACACCAGGCAGGACCTCAACATGCCCTTGACGTTACCTGAGAGGTAAACACAGCTGTATTTCATTTCAGGATACGAACCTCCCGTAACGTAGTTACATAGATAGTTAAATTATTATAATTGCGAGAAAGTCAAGTAAAACGAGAAGTGAAATTGTATCTTAACTGTAGTCCTTTTGGAAATATACCTTCCTCTCGAAAGACCGAGAGCCGAAAAGATGAAAAGATTTTTTTGGTATAAGAAAAGAACATTGAAATATTCGGTAGATTTTATTCCAAAGTTTCGGGCCATGAATATATATAGTACTTACCTAGTATTGAATAATACTAAATAAACAATTCAGTAAAAATAAGAATCTTTTACAGAGTGGGCGGCGCAGATTCGTTCGCGAAGGACACGCCGCTGACGCGCGTGGGGCGGCTGCAGGCCTACCTCGTGGGGGAGGGACTGCGCCTGCGCGGCGTCTCCGTCTCGCACGTGTACGCCTCCTCCGCGCTGCGCTGTGTGGAGACTGCGCACGAATTCATCAACGGTACTTACACATTGCAGGTTTCCTTAACACCGCTATAAGAAGGAGTAGGCGTTTTTAGTACAGCAATACGTTCATACTAATTTATTCGGTTAAAATGAGTATGGCTGCAACACTGAAGTGAATTGACCCGGCCCCGCATCCAGTGTGTACTTCGCTTTAACAGACTATGCCAAATACTCGCCACATTCCCATATTACAGGAACAGCCTCAATTATGCGCAACACTTAGACATACCTATGCGATTGTGTTTCTGTGACAACGTGATGCATGATTCGATAGTCACGTCATGAGGGGATTAATGGCCATCAAATATCAACGCTTAGTGCTAATATAAAAGTCTTTCATATATTGCTTGCATATTAAATTATAATAAGTAAACGTGAAGTATCAAAAGGTGTGTCTAACAGGTCTTCAAAGTAACACGAAAATAAGAGTGGAGCCAGGATTGTTCGAGTACAAACTGTGGCACTCGGTGAAGGGTTTGGCGCCGTTCATGACGCCGCTTGAACTGCAGAAAGCTGGATATAATGTAGACGTCGAGTAAGCATACATATCTCTATATTTTAGTTTGAAGGTTTCATTGATGGCTGCGATCTGATATAAATAAATAATAAATGCTGTATGCAGAATAGGCTCCATAAAAAACAAACCTTTTTATTAAATATAACCACGAAATATGATTGCTTTATAAAATAACTAGTGAACTTTGTATTACAGCTACAAGCCGTACGTAGATTTGGACGTGAATACGACGGAGACAATGGAGGAGTTCTACAGGAGGAATGAGATGGTGATGCAGAAAGTAGTGTCAGATACGCAAGAACAAGGTCATTGATCATTTATATCTTTTACTTAATTAATTAAACTAAATTTACGTAATCTTGTTTTTGATGCCCAAAAATGCAATTTACAACTGCGAATTATGGACTTTTTCCGTTAAAAAATATAGACTTTGTTTCAGGAGGCAACATAATGTTCGTAGGGCACGCAGCGACCCTAGACATAATGGTGACGGCACTGAAAAGGCTAGAGACAGAGAACCAGGAGCCGGCGTCGTACCAGATCAGCAAGAACCTGCTGCGCGTGCCGTACTGCGCGCTGGCCGCCGTGCGGGAGCGCCCCTTCCAGCTGCAGCCGCCGCCCTGCCCGCCCTCCATCAACTCCAGCTCCGGCCGCTTCAACTGGAGGATCCTACTCGAGTGAACTCTAACTAATGAAGGCTAGTCCCACTATTTCCATTATCCGTTGCAGTGGCTATTCTAGAACTACTCTTTTCTCAATACAGTTCCACTGATTTAAGATTTGAGAATTGGAAATATTAGGGTTATTATGTCATTATATCGTGTATCAGAAAAACCATTATTAAACATTAATCCAATAATCACACGATATGGCTAGAATACCGACTACGAGCTTTGAAATAGTATTTTTTAATTTTGTCATTACATATACGTAATTAGGGCCTTCTCTGGCAAAATGTTGGAAATTTAGAAAATGCTACAATGTATACTTGATTGATACAAATTCTGATATTTAATCAATAAAAAAGTCATATAAAAGAGCAATAGTAATACTGGGAAGCGAGTGCTACCATTCAAAATGGATATAGTGGGACCGAGTCGAACGGCTGCTCCGCCTGGTTGTGTTGTGATGTGTCGAATGTGATACGGCTGAGCTTTTCTCATAAGGGTTCAATTATTGTGTTTACTTTTCGTGACATTATTTTGCGTCGAAGCAATCTTAGTTGTAGGTCTAATTATTTGTTGTTAATATAAAATTTACTTAGCATTCCTGTTGTCAAGTCATACAGTCGTCTTATTGTACTATACTGCTGTATAGTAACTATGTTCTCCTGGACTTTCTTTATCAGTAATTAGTACTTTCTGTGTTTTACTATTTTGTAGGTATTGTTTCCTATACTTCTAATCAAAAGACACCAAACTCATACAACTATAATAGGATAAAATTTTCCTTAGACGTAAGAACTCCGTACCTGTAACTATATTTATTATCAGATTTTAACAGAATTACAGTATTTTTATAAATTGAAGAGAAAATATTTAGGACTTTACATTTTTTAAATATAACTGGCACGTTTATAGTTTTATAAAAATATCTACACATTTGATTATTGGGTTTGACCACGATAAGGTTTTATTTGGATAAAATTCCACAGTGTGCCCAGTACCAACATCTGTTTAAAGTCATTTGATAAACTGACTTGCTCGTTGTAACAAAACTTGTGGTAATAGCTCGGTTCTATTCAAAATAAGTAGATGCGACGTTCGTATAATGTGCGAATCGCGCAGTTACAATAATCATCCAAACATGTATGATTGTAAATTATCAGACTGATGAATAAATGTTATTGATTTATATTTCTATTATCATTAAAATAAAGAAACAACTTCATTTAATATCTTAGTTTTATTTCCAAACTGATATGAGACAATATTAATCTTAAAAACAACCAAGAAATCATATTAACATGACTAGACTCCATACATACGACGCAGCGCAATCTTATAAGTTCTAAGTACAAAACGATGATATAGTTAGTAGTCGAGGCTTGAACTCAGAGCACCCCACTACCGGGCGAGCATCGTTTACGTAAGTTTGTTGAGCTATGTACAGAGTTGAAATGATACCCCCTTGTTAGCTAGCTCCCCCGCCCGTAGGTGGCGTGATCTAATCATACGACAAAGCCTATGCGTTATATTACAATAATGATTATCTGACTGCGACAGTTAGAAACTATAACAAATAATTGTGCAAAATATTGAGCTACCTAAAGGCACGTCTATTGATATTTATTAAAACTTACTTCGAAACTAGCGCTATTAGCGATGCAGTAAATAATGTATATCATAATGAAATGCAACAAATACAATTCAACACTGAATCTGAAATGCTTGTTCTATCCTTATACAATTTGATTTCAAAACAAAAACCTTATAAGTATTCAATTCAGTTGGCACCTTCATTTTCAATTCAAACTTACCTAATTAATTCAATATTATTCCAATTTTTTATAATTCGGAGAATAACGAGATCCCTTAAAAATAAACAACAGAATTCTATAAAGAAATCTTTCAACGTCATTTTGTTTCAACATATGAATAATTCGTTTTCTCTGCAAGCACCTCCTCAACAATTCTTTGAATAATGAGCCTATCCTCAGCTTTAATGTCTTCAGGTTTCGTTTTATCATCGTATATTTTTCTATCTATTAGTCTAGCTATAACTTCTTCTACTATCGAATCTACATTTTCATTACTTGCACTGATTGCATCAACATTTACATTTATTTGATGTTCCTCATTTACTTCTTGATTAGTTTCTTTCAAGTCTTCTTCTTTGTCAGTTTCTTCATACGCCACTTCAACTGTATCAGGTATATCACCTCTACCATCGATTTCTTCGCGATCGATTTGAATACTTGGCTCGACATTATCTGCAAGTTCTTCGGCTATATGTTTATGTCGCTTCATTATTTCTTTTAATTTTTCTTTCGCGGATGCAACAACTTCTTTACGAGTTTCAGATTTGATTTTTGCAATTGCCTTTTTCTTTTTCTCTCGCCTTAGTGCCTTTAGGTCATCTATTGCCTTCTTCGTTTTGGAATTCATAATTGTCTCTATTTGATCAGGTTGTTCTTCTTGTTCATCATCTGCAACTACGGTTTCAGTAGCTGGTTCAGGAATATATATTTCGTCATTTTCTACGTCATTGGTTTCTTCCGCAATATTATCGTTTAATATTGGAGTCAAGCTGTCCATATCATCAATGATTTCTTGGCTATCTTCATCATCCAATTCTGCAATACCTTCGGCCTGAACTGATTCATATTTCGTAAACTCTTTGTCGACATCAGATTCTTGCACTAATACAGGCTGTGGATTTTCTCGGTAATCTTTCCTTTCTAATATAAATAAAGCTGGCTTTGTTTTAATTTTAATGGGAGGGAACTTATAACTGCCGGCTATTTGCGAAAATGTTTCTACATAATCTAGGACATTGTGTGTATGAGTGAAAGCTTTGAGATTTGGCGAGTATTTACTTTTAGCTTCGATAATTAAGTGTGTGAATCCCATAAGTTGATCGTCGGTGAGGTTTTCTGTTTTGTTGTACACCCAATTGTCACGTATCTGAGTGAAGCGCGTCACTCCGGTTTGTGCGGCTAGGTTACTGACGTGCACATGGACATACGACTCATCTTTCACAAGCTTGTGGAATCTGAAATCAATCCAATAAAAACTTGAAACAAAAAAACTTAAAACTTATATTTTTAATAATATTAATACAATTATTGTAATTTTATGAATGCAATTATTCATAAGACAAAAAGGAAGAAATAAGTATACCTACCTAGTAATTGCCAGTCCACCTGGGTAGTTGGTCATAGCTACAGCAGAGAAAGCCACAGTCATGGCAATATTCGTCGCGAATATTACAATCACTCCTAGGAACAGCAACTCATAGATCGGAGTTTTCTTTCGTCTTATGTAACTGAAATTATAAACACATAAAACAATAATATATTTGCATACAATTGTTTAGAGTTTTGTCTTTCAAAATAAAGATATTTGAAATTCGATTATACTTACACATAAGAGCAAGCAGCAGCTGATGCCATATTTAATAAAGGAAATACATAAATGATGAATCGCAGTTCCTTGTGTGGCAGGAAGGAGTAAAGAAGAATATATGTGAAGGCAGGTGCGACCACCTGCACTAGTCTCCTCTCCAAGTAGATACCAACTGGAATCAGAACTAAACTGGGGCCAAGCCCTCGCGGCAACGCTGAATACATATACCAAAGGAATGGTGCCGTCTGAATAACAGTCAAGGAAAATATTTACAATTTATCACTTATATGCAAAAAAAATCCATATGTACAATTAGATCCAACCATAGAAAAATAACTGATAATAAAATTAAAAAGGATACACCCCAATTAGCACTCTTGTTCATAACAGTATTGTACCAGAACACTTCAGCCTCGGGCCACAGCAGTCGTCCCCAGAATATGGAATCAACTATCACAGTCAACACCACCAACCCTACACCAGCAGGAATGGCAATCTTCAATAACCTAAAAAAACAATATCTAAGACTTCTGTGTAAGTTAGTAGTCTTTTTGTAACATCATTCTATCCTCATCACTTGCAAACTTCAGACAAAGTAGGGTGAAATACATATACCTATAATAAAAAACCATATTCAAGGTTTTTAAATTATGTTTAAGAAAATTAATAAATAATTTAATTTCCCAAACACACAAACTGTCAAAATACTTACGATTTTATATCAATCTTCTTGAAATACAGATCTATTATAAGAAAGAGTCCAAAGAGCATAGCCAGTTCTGATCTAAAGATAACTATAGAGGCTCCAGCAGATATGATGAACTGCTTAAGATTACCCACAAGCCAGCCTTCAAATGCCAATAACACTGGAAGGGAAAATGTATTTTTTATACATATTGTGTGTTATAGGCTAAATAAATATAACTATCAGTTGGAAACAATTAAAAACCATCTGAGCTGTTTGATGGCTTTGAAAAGTAATTAATTATAATTAAGAAACAAAAAAGACTTGAACTTATTAATAAAAAAAAAAAGAATATGGCTCTACTCTTTAATTTTAAAAATGGTCTTCTTTAACTTACCAAGAGGAAGAGACATAATGTTAGGTAAAGGCCGGCTCATGTAGAACATAAAGTGATACTGGGAGACAGTAATCAGAGTGAACCACCAAGCAAATGTGTTGCCAAATTGTTTTTGAAGAGTATTGCGCAAACGGCTCCATGCTGCTATCACTGTCAGCGTCAGGGTCAGGCGGACTGAAAATAAATAATACATTTACAATTCTCTTAATAATATGTTAACTTATGAGTTTTTTTCCGGGTCATGAAACAGTGTAACGAATTGTATTCGATTGAATAATAATAACCCAACAGGCCAGAACTACTCACCGACATATTGAACCCAAAACTTATTAATTGCTAGCAAATGCAGAAATCCAACTACAGGAGCTGATAATGCGGATATAACAAGAGGTCCCACGAACGTCCGTGGAACCACTCCCGGAAACTCATTGTGGTCGTACTGAAAAACACACAACGTCAATTTTCTGCTAGTACACTACTTATGAATCCAAAATTAGATTTTTCTTTTACCTGTGAGAGGTTATGTCGATGATAGAGTACATCATGGAAAGCTTGAATATTGAAACTCTCTTCAACTTTAGTAAATGGACATAGTAAAATATGTAAACTAGCCACTATATACAGTAATTGAACCATTTTTTGAAATTTGCCCAAAAGAACAGCAAAACAAGTCAACCCATCGCTCCTGAACCAACCAACAGCTGTAATTAACTGTCAGTGTCAAAGTCAATTATGTCATAACAAGAGTTTTTTTTTTTAATTTTGGCCTGGTGAGTTAAACGTAAGGTTGCCATTTGTATGTACGTTGGTGCCGGTTGGAGCGTGGTTGGTGCAGATTGTGCAAGTTGTCTATGGTATAAAAAAAATGTTTTTATTATGTACCCGTTGCATTGTGACACAAAAATACTTATCGCTGATTGGTAAATAACTTCATACAAATTTTGATTCTCCAATCAAATTGTGTATGACTTCTCCCAAAAAAGGAAGTAAAACAGGTTCTTCTTACTGAAATATGTCAAAAACCAAAGTCAAACTGTCAAAACAATAGAAAAAGGTTTTGATTCCCGCCGACTGAAATCGACAATTAATTGAACACTTCTTTTGTATTTATTATCTTAACATCTACTTCTTTTGTGTTTAGTGTAACAGTAATTATGGGTGTAAGTATGTTTAATTCATAAAACCTAAATAAATACTTACTTGGTATAGATACTCCGGTACATAGCCTCCACATTAAAACCTCTAACTCAGGATGTTCAAAATTAATTATGCTATTCATCAATTATATATAAAGATTGTTTACTAAATAAGTATATTTCATTTCTAGAAAAAAACTGTGGCTGCAGTTAATAAGAACAAAGAGAAGCGGCAGGCTCGGAAGTTGGAGCAACGTCGTATTGCTGATGGCATGTCATACGTTACTTCGGCTAACAAGCTGAGTGACCTCGCGGCACTTTGCCAGGATCTCCTCGTCTACAACAGCAAGGATCTCGATGTAACCATGTATATACAGAAAGTCACAGAACTGAAGAAAAGTGTACTAGAATGGGCCATAGAGCTTACGGAGAAAAATATGAAAACTTTGTAAGAAATCGTTTCTTTATTGTCATACAATGTATCCAATGCTTTTCTCCACTCTAATCACATTTGTCGAGAAACATAATGGCATTTTGTTAAGTTTGGACACTTAATTTGTAAGATAACTAGTGGTTGCCAGCAACTCCATTTGCCAAACTATTACAGTTACAAACAAACATATCTTACATCTTTCTAATATTTAAGATGAACTTGGTAAATCCCCTACATTGCCCAAGTGAACTGGTTGCATATGGGAACCTTAACTAAAATTGGTACAAAAAGTGAATAGACATAATCTATCTTTGATTTGATATAACATGCAAACATTCACATTCATTTATTCAGTACATCTATTTAATTTTCTATGAATTTATACACAATTTCCTTTTTACATTTCCTGTGTTGTTGTAGATATGAGACCTGTGCTTGGGGCTGGAACAAGGACAGGAAAGTGGAGGAAATGACTGACGACTCAGCATGGTACCTGATTGCCAAGGAGAAGAGTGGAACCCTACTTGCATTCTCACACTTTCGATTTGACATGGATTTTGGTGATCCAGTTCTATACTGGTAAGTCTTTTATTTTTGTTAAACTAATTTCTACTTATTAACAAAAAAATATGCGGAATAACTTCTTACCCTCCTAAAACAAAACCTTATTCAATTCTGAATATAAAATTTTCTGAAATTAAGTACATGATAGACAAAATTTTAAAAAGGGTCAATTAATTAGGTAACTAATCAATTTTATACCTTAGAAACTACAGAAATAATGTGTGCATCTAACCTACAACTTAAATGAATGAAACTTTTGAATTTCATAGAATGTATTTGGGTAACAGATTACCTACAAGTATTTCATACTAGAAACCATGTTTTTAACAGCATATTATTTATTTTCATAAATATCTTACACATAATATTATTTACACCTACATAATTTATTATAATACAATCACTTTAATGTCTACTCTTTAAGGAAAAGTCAATTTGTCTTCACCTTGTACTTCCACAGGAGACACAAAAATAGACTAAAATTCTTTCTGAATAACTTTTTCTCTAATAATATTTTGCTTTCTTTGGGCCACCATTTGACACATCGGGTGCATAGGTAACGAAATAAAGTGTGAAGTATGAATATTGTCATTATTGTCATAGCTATACTTAATGCCACTACATCTAGTAGTAAATATTGAGACACGGTCAAGTCGAGAGCCGGCGAACGTAGATGTGCAGCACCCTTGTGTCTCAGTACATACTCTATCCAGTAGACGCCCATATCTAGTGGGGGCACAGGTCTATCTAGAAATATATCTCTTAGCTTTAAAGAGTTTTCCTTATACCTGAAACAGAAGAAGGAATGTCAGCAATATATATTTACATTATCACATAGATTGGAATAAAATGCTGGCATAATTAAGAAAGGTTACTAAAGGCTATCAGAGTGACAGCATTGGCATTTAATAGTCAATCTACTGTTATTGTACTGATAAAAAAATCCTATTATTCTTCTGTTCTTTTTAACGTAAAAACAGCTTAGGAGAGAGGTAGTTGTACGAGTATTTAAAGTCAACGTACTTTTGGTTAGTGAGTAGGTCTTGAAGAGCGTCGCTCCAAGTGTCGGTGGTCCCCTCCCGGAGGGCGACGGTGCGCGCGACACCGCGGTCGCTCATAGCGTGCGCGTTCAGGGCCTGGTCCGCGTACAGCGGCACCATCAACATAGGGACACCGCAAGCTACAGCCTCTTGAGTGCCGAGCAAACCGCCATGCGAAATGAATAGCCTGACATTAGGATGACCTGTAAATATAACGTCCATTAAGTTATTATATCAAGACCCAGTAGACAGTTATTTTCAAAACTTAAAGCGCATTTAGCACATAGCTTATTGTACTATACTCACATAAAGTAGCATATTGCGGTATCCAATCCATGGTATAGACGTTGTCAGGTACAGTTAGGTTCCTGGAGAGCATCCCGCGGTTCATCTTGATGAGGACAGTTTGAGAGAGCTTCGACAGAGCTTCAAATATCTGAGCCAGTTTGTCGCTGGGAATCGTCTCTATTCGGGACATAGATCCGAAACTCCAGTAGATGACTCCTTCTTGTGAAGCGTCGAGGAGAGATTTCAGTTCCTAGAAACAAATTATAATAAAGTTGACACTCGTTTATTCATCTGAAAGTTAGGTGAGAAAGAGTAGGTTTCTAATGGAAATCATATTTAAAATGCATCGCAGATGGAATCCTTTTTTAACCATCTTTTACATCTTGCTATTTGTTTGTAAAAACTAAATTGGGCGTAAAATTATGAGGTTACCGTTAAAAAATAGCACAGTCGAGTGATAGTATTACTGATAACAAAAGAGGTATTATAAAATGTTTTGAAAGAAGTTCATAAACCCGGGCCGGGGCATTAGATTACAAACGTTTGTGCCAGTGGTAATGACATCTACATGTTATTTTATCGTAATGGCTAATTAGAAGAAATTAAGAAAAATAATAATGAGCAGAGGAGGTCATCGTTTGTTTACATTACATAAATTTTTGTTCGAGAAATGAAACGAGAGCACTTAGTGTAATTTGGCAGCATCGATTTGATTCATTTGACACTATCTGTGGTATGTCAGTAGGGTCTTAGGTCCTAGGTCAGCTGATATGCGGATTCCCTTCTTGCAATTTATTTGGGTTAATAGTCTTGATTCAAAGAAATCTATTGTACACATTTACTGCCTTTGCTGTTAGATGGTCAGACATCGGAATAGCTTATTTTGATATATTCTTTACATTTGTTAAAATCAGATGCTACCATTTTAATTTTATTGGTCATATCGAACATTTCGAAATCCTGCTCCCGAATCTCAATTTTGCGAGCATGAATTAATAAAATACTCCTTCTGGTTTTACTCTATCTTCATATTAGTTATAATGCTACTGGACAAACGAGATGAAATTTGTTAAAAACGCAGGTCACTAAAAAAATAATGCGTCCACGTTATACGAATGTCTAACCGATCGTATGACCTATCAACTTCATTAAGATGATATTATATTACCTATACTATAAGTTAACACACGCATATTACATCATTATAAGCGAAGATCAGGCGACTAATAAATAATCTAGAGGACTGTTTATGCAAGACAATGCCGGAGTGACCTAGTGACTTCGAAGGAGTAAAATATGTTCACGCACAAATCAATGCATTCCGCTTAGTGATACAAGCGATAACGATATCTGTCGCGCTCGGTAGGTATCTGCATCCATTAATGACCACCCCGATGCTACCCGCTCTTACTGCTAATGAGATGTATGCAAAACAATTAAGTAGTACATACAACAAACAATATAATAAGCGCAAAACAAAACAATTAACTCAATGGAATATTTTATACTTGATCTCGTATCTTAGGATATATTTTCTGCTTTTTTTTTTCGACTGCAACTGAAACCTTTGAATACTCAAGTGTAGTGTAAACAAGAAGTAACTTCATTGTACTGTGCAGTGAATAAATGATTTATCTATCTATCTATCTATCATTGTAAACTGACCTTTGGAAGCTTTTGCGTGTCGTCTAGGTGCAGCCCCCCGACTTCGACTAGGGCTGGCACCAACGGACGAACTTCGTTGATACTGAAGTGGCTGTTTGATATCACCAAGCTGTAGTTTTGTGCAAGGGTGTCCAGCTTTGAGCCGGGACCGAATAATCGGTCAGCGATAGCCTGTTATAAGAACAAAGTTCGTGAATATCTTAGATAACACAGTCCGACTTACATAAAAAGTCATAATTTAATTATCAGGAAACTTACTTGTGAAGGTAATTGCGACTTGTATCTATAAAGTATTTTCGCCCAAATGACGGATATCGTGTTAGTAAATCTCTGCCAAAGATTCATCCGTTGCCCGTATCCCATCATGTAGGCAGGAACGTACGAGGTTGCTTCAGGATTGCCCAGTTGTTCGTTCACCCACGGCAGCGGTACGCTGGACAGTAGCCCGACGACGGGAGCTTGAAACCTTTGGCCGAGTGGCAGGAAGCACTCGCTGCCAAATACTTCAACTATAACCAGGTCAAAGGTTAAGGTAGAGTTTAGAAGCGCCTTCACAGCTGGTATTCGGGACACTGTGTCGCATGCGTGAACGCATTCCTTCATGATTTGTTCCAAGTTTTGAACGAAGCTGGGCTTCAAAGATTGATGCGTTTTGGTCAGATTGTTGGTTATCTCTGGTATTGTACCCGCTAAGCTTATTTCTTCAACGTTCGGTGGGGGATTTTTCTGTAATAAAAAAAATGAAATAAGTATCTATGTACTTTCTAGATGTAACTCGTATTTTCTTTACTCATTTTTATGCTTTCTTCTCCTCAAGAATTAGGATACTACAGTCTTTTCTAACAATAGCATAATAGATACAAAGGTTGCATCATAATCATTCATTAGTATGAGACAATCGTCGCAACGCGTGCCAGTAGATAACACTCGCGGATACCAGACGCTGAGGTGATAGGCCATACGGCTGCGTAAACTATATTAAGTATTTATTTAGATTATCTCGAGACAAACCCTCACTAAGTACCTCACATTACTACTTATCTACAAAAGCCAAAATTACTAATTACCAAAGTTGTACAAAATGCAACAATCATTTGAATGCACTTGTAATGCAAAAATACACATGTATGTAGGTAATGCTCATATGCAGGCCGCGAACTTTGTGCAGCCACATCGTTTATTTGGTATGCTTCCAGTTGTACACCGGACTAGAACAGTTAATTGTTTGCTACTAATTTGATAAAGGAAAAGATAAATTATTTTGTGGTTACTCTTACATTTTGTTTTCATAATTCAATCTTTCTACTCTCTTTTCTGCATCTTTGAAGCACTTCAAAAGCTGTAGGAGTTTTGCAACTAAGCTAATAAAGGGTAACGCGTATTAGTTGATTGATACGCATGTCGTTCAGGTTTTTGAACTCTAACTTTTTTTATTGTACCTACTACGTTTTGTTTGATAGTGTTAAGCAAAACATCATGATAAAAATAAAGAATGGAATGACCGTTCGACATTGTCTTGAACGGGATAAATTCGTGGCACTAAGATCCGGTCAACTCGTGTCTGCAAAGTTCGTTGACCGCTAAACTTTTGGCCAACACGATACTTCTACATGATCATACTAAAAAAATGTCCAATTTATTTACGTTATACATTTCTGATTAGATATGATTCTTGAACCCATTGTACGTTTCTTTGGCCTACGAATGTATAGAAAGAAGTACGAAATATTGATAATAAAGAAAATGTTAATTATGCTAATATTTACGCTAGGCTAATATTTATGTAAGAACCGGAAATGATAGAAACAGGATAATTAACGAACGGGATACATATTTGTAACCGTCGTGATAAAAGCTTATCTCGCTGTGCAGTTGTTTTCTTCTTGTATCCGCCAGTAGCACCTAACTCTCTCTATCCACATCATTCAGATTCCTGTCAAGTGCTCGCTATAACTGCCTATAATATCTAGTAGTAGGTAGAGACAATATTGATCAAATATTATAATTACCAATCTATTCTCGGAAAGTCAAGTCTATCAACTCATAATATATCAACTAGCAACCAAACTTTCTAAATAATTTAGCTATTTTTAACATAGACATATTTGAAATAGCAAGTATAAAATAAGTAATAATAACATAAATATTCAACTAACTCAATGCTTCGCAATTAATATTTTTTATTTTATTTCAAAACTTTTTAATTTAATGTGACATTTCGTTTTAGTCTTTATGTTCTTAACTTTTATCAGATTGTACAAGTAAATTCTATTTCTCAATACCTGCTTATTAAAGCTTATGAGTTTTAACTTGGTGGGGCTCAATAGATGCCAAGAAATAGAATATTTATTTAAGTAACAAGTACAAAATAGTTAAACGTTATCATGTCCTCAAACTCACCTAGTGGAGGCTGGGACGAAAGTCCGTACGTACACCTCGTCAGTTTTATTTTGCATGTACACAATCAATGTTTTATCTCGGGTCAATTTCGGATGCATTGAGTTGGGATGACGTCGGTGATCCTAATCGCTACGCTGGAACCTTGCTTTGTATCATGTATTGTTGGGGAGAAACCCTACTCCATTTATAACACTTCTAATTGTTTTAATATGAATAGTGTTAGCGAAGGAGCAACAGCTTTGCTTTTTGTTAACTTTGATGAAAAAAGCGAAGGGCGGTAAATAGAATCTGTTTCATTTCCATAAAATAAAAGGGTTCTACCGACGTGATTAGCTGACTCTAGGCTCCATAGTTAGTTATATAGAAACACATTTGTTTATATGTCCTGATATTGTGAACTGTATAAAGATTTAAATATTGTCACTTGTTTAGTAAGCTGAAGAGGTAGGTAATAAAGAGGGAGAGTAGATTTTTTATTCCCACCAAACAGGTAATAGAAAAGACTTCGGTTTAAAAATATTTTGAAATGAAGTTGTCCTTTGACTTGCCTACGGTATTACAGACAAATACATACCTATAACGACATAAAACAGGTATGTTTAACTTAATATAGAGGAGAATTATGTACGTCTTATAATAAAACAATCGGACGTTTATTTGCTAAATTTTGTTCTTGTATAGTCTTAGATCTTATAACCAATTTGTTTGATTCCTCCAAGTGTATGTACGAATTGGATTATTTATTTATCTTTCATATTTTATTTTAGGGACAGTTTTGTAAAAATAATAATAACGAATTACTGAAACAGCATTTTGAAATAAACAGTTAGTTATGATTTCTCTAAACGAATTGACCTATTCAGTCAATTTATTTTAAACAAGATTTGGATAAATAGTTATTAAATAAAAATGACTGTCTCGTCTCAGTAAGTAAATAACAAAATGTGTCGATAGATATTATTATAATAAAATTAGGTCTCCTGATTCGACCACTTAATAAATAACACATCTTCATGTCTCCAAATCGGTAAGGATGTTTTTTACGTTTTTTGGAGATTCTGAAGCTTTTACGATATACTTAGACACCATTTTAAAATGAACTTTTCACATGTGAAAAAAATGACACAACTACGTACCATTGGAAAATGTGATATAACGGTAAGGTGATGGTCCTTCTTGGCGAGGGCTTCCACCAAACGGCCGTACATGACGTAGTGGCTGCGGGTGTTGGTCGGGAGCACGGCCAAGAGGCGCGCCGCGTGGGCCGCCGCCGCACAGCATAGCACGAACCACACCAGCCGCGCCTGCATCTCTCTACCGCTCACGTCAGTTTGCGCAGGCTCCGCGACTCGCCTCCTCGAGGTGCCAGATAACGGTGACGTCACCGCCCTCGGCTCGAGACCGCCCGCCCCGCGCCCGCGCACACAGCGAAAGTAACCTTCCCCTTCAGTCTCTCGGTGGGGTTCAATCAAAAGGTTTAGTTCCTGGAACACAAGTGATAAATGCAACCAGTGAGCTCTTCTGCGTTACTGAACGCAGCAACTACAAACAAGTGCACAAAACTTTCGTTCACGCGGTGAGCATGTGCTGTACGCCGGTACAATGAATCATAAGTTTATTTTCATTTTTGTTTCAAAATAAGAAAAAGTGCTGAACTTTGGATGCTCTTCATCGGACGTCTGACGACATTGCAGTTCAATGGAACTATAAATCTCCAGAAGCCGTCTTAGCTTTATGCATATTTTTATTTAATAAATTGTGAGCATGAGTAATGAGTATGCGACTAACATATTATTTAAAAAAGTACGAGTTAGATTCTGAAGTCTCTGAAGTGATAAGTAACAATAACAACAATACTCTAATAAATTAGAAACATGATGTAAGACCTTATCGAACAGTTGGCTGTTAGCCATCTAGGGATTTTTTTTCGTCCGAACATGAAATAAATTTCTTAGTGCAATTTGTTTTTTTTTTGTTACTAAAATAGTGCCTTAATTTCGAATTCTATTTTTCGAGGGGCAAATCCGAAAATGACCCCTTATTCGAAATTCCCCTAATGCACTATACATTACTCGCCCCAAATACATAAATGTATACCTAATTAAAACTAATAATTTGTATTACAAATGATTTTAACACTACCAAAATTGTTCATTATTTTAATGAGCGATTTCACTCAAACTATTCTATTCTATACTTACACCTAAACTTACTGTGATATGATAAAACTTGGACGCTATGATAAAGCAGTAGGTAGAATAAAAAGCGATGTTAGTGTCAGTAGTCTCACGCGCAGCACTCAGCACGACTACTCCACATGGCAGACAGAGAGTATCGCCAGAGGCCAGCCATCGCCCCCCTCACCCTAAACAATACTCGCAGATTAAAGTAATGCCTTCGTTTACTGGACCCAGTTCTGATATCATTCGTTTGAAGTGTTGCGTGCTGCCTAGCCCGAGCACCACTTGAGAAATTTCTTTAGTCTTATCTAACAATGTAATCATCGCACAAAATAACTTATTTATTTATCACTTAGTTACTGTTTGCAAGTAATTAACAAGTTTCTGAGCTTATTTGTTAACCTCAAAGCAACGCAACTGTCTGACTTACAAGTTTACATTCACGAAGCTTACGAAACTCGAAAAACTCGAAAAGCACTTTGTATGAAAAATTTGTTTTTTTAAAATATTCATGTTGCTTAAGAAAAATTTTTCAGTTTTATGACCGAGTCACGCCCCTCCTTATTTTCATCAAAATAATAATAAAAAAAGCTATCTTTATGGTTTACGTAAATACCTATAGTACATAATAATAAATAATTTGATAGCTATGAATCGAATCTAACTATTACGCTAGTTAGCGGTTGCGCTAATAGAGCACATTGTCTATTAATTGGCTAGTCTCATTGCATTCATAACCCGATCCGTTTCGAATTCAATCCTAGGCGTCTTACTAAAATTATATCAGTGAGACTTGCTGGATTTTAATATTGACGTAAATTATAGGAGTAAAATAACTCTTTGAATCGGTATATTGTACAAAGCCTGTAGAGTAACTATTGTTACATAAAGTATATGTTGTGTTTGATTATAAAAAACGCCATAGGGTGTGGCAATCACTTGTTGTGCAATTATTTAGATACTAAATTATCTGCAATGTTTTCGTATCTCTTAATTATACGATGTTTGTAGTAAACAAATATACCAAAAAGCATACCTACTCTCTCCGATTAATATAATTATGATGTGATTTCTCGTAGGCAGTAACACAAGCTAAGCGTTTTCATTAATTGATCGAGTGCGCACTGAGGACCAATTAATTTTTATTGGTATTTTTTTATCTAGTGTTATCGTGCCTCTGGTCATATCGACGTGTTAGGTCTTCAGCAGTTCAACTACATATCGTACAAGGCGTTATTAAGTGATGTCAATTTCTAGAGGTATCCATAAATTAATAATTGTCTCTTTTGGATTAGGTTGAAAACCGTATAACAAAATGCGAACGGCCAGCGAAAGGTCTAAATTTCCATTCTCCATACATATTCGTAGTTAGCTCACTCTCTATGTTTGAAAAGTATTCTGTTAGCAATAAAATTGACAATATTACAAGTACCTACATACTTAAATGTACTGATAATTTGAAATTACAAACACTATACTATATACGATCACGGTTCACGATTTATAGCAAACCTTGCATTACATTTCGTAGGTACGTATATTTTAATAACACGTTTGAAATGAAGTTCAACGCTCAAAGACGACATTTGTACGAGCATAGTATTACGCTCTCCGTATAGCCTCATAATCTTATCACTACGTTGTTAGTTACATTCATAGAAAGGTTACATCAATTAATTAAGAGTAGGTAGTCACTTTGTAGTTTATCTTTTAGGTGCACTAGTAATGTCTGAGAGCACGCCTCCTTGAGTTCGTCTTGACCTCCAAAGCAGGAAAAGCATTGCATTTAGATATCAACTGCATATTTGCATTACTTAAGTGTTATTTATTACTGATGTAGAACACTACATCAGTAATAAATAACACTATTAAGAAACATCTTATTTTATAGAAAGTGTCTCGTGATCTTTTATAATAATGTCAATTGTTTATTATTTATAAACTGAAAACAAACATCCAAAAAAAGGAGCTGATTCTTAATTCGGCAGAATATTTTTTAGTCATAGGTATACTATGTTGATTACCTTAAAACTTCGTCACTTATGAACCGATTTTTTTTTTTAAATTAAGTTTCGCTGAAGATATAGGTACCTGCTATTAGCGCGAGATGCCTCTGAAAGTTCATCAAACAAAACACTAAATACCACCCACGTTGTCCAAATTAACTCGACCGCCGGTCGATTGTTGTCATTGGATAATTTCATTAACCCCGTTCCGTTTCGAATTCAATCCTAGGCGTCTTACTAAAATTATATCAGTGAGACTTGCTGGATGTTAATATAGGATAAATTATAGGAGTAAAAAAAGTAATAGATACTCGTGTTAAAGCAGTTAAATTAAATGGCACTTTAACATTATTTCGTAGACAAATACATTGCTCTTATACATACCTACATGTTGATGATATGTAAACATATATTTTTTTCAGCTAAAGCTAGATTCTAAAGGTACGTAGCAGTTTTCCAAAGAGAAGAATCTAGCAAAAAAACTGTTGAATTGTTCTTTTTCAATAAGCTTTTACTTTTTATATTTTGTTTGTTTCTTCACTGCCACCAAACAAAACATAAAAAGCGCGAATAATTATTTCTTACTATTAAGTGCATTTGATGATGTTTTGAAATCAGTTCTTTTTTAAATCGTGTGCGTTGTGTTATGAAATTAACCAGAAAATGTTGCGTTTTTCAGCTACGAGGTGCAAGTGGAAGCGGAAGGACGACGGCGCGGGCTAGGGCAGCGCGTGTTGAACGTGCTGGAAAAGCTCGCCCACGCCACGCGCATGCGCTACGTGCGTCTCACTGCGCTCACGCACAACCCCTCCGCCTCTGCTTTCTTTAGAGCTTGCGGGTAACGCATTTTTAATTAATTTACAGCGCTATAACGCGAAAAAGGTTTTTTTTTCTGTTAAAGTAAAGCGCAAACTAGATACTTCTTAAAATAGAACAATATCATCGTATACTGTTAGCCCAGCTAATGTGGAAAAGATTTATATACCTACAAACTAAAATACAATTAAAATGTTACACAACTTGTTATCTTACGTTAACTTACATTGTGCGGTATCTATATCGCTGCGTCCGGTTCTTATAATAAAAGATCTTCGATTTAAACTGGCACATACTGGTTTGGTATGCTTTTCCTTTTAGCACATTTTAATACATATTGTAGTTACCTAAAAAGTGTGTCAAAATCGTATGTGCACACACTAAACTACAATGTAGATGCACTCTGTTCTTTGTTCAGTCTGTGCTATGCCTATCTATACTTACATATCTATCGATCCTAGCAGGTATTTAAATAATCTGTTTTTATTTCACAGATACAGTTTAGACGAAACGAGTCCCCCAAAAGAAGAGGCAGCGCATTACGAGATCTTGAGCAAAGTAACCAACCAATCAGAGGACGGAGAAAAGTCCGACCAATGTCCACTGAGCGACAGTATGAGCGCGGTGCAAGTTACCAATACCCATGCATAATTAAATTATTTATACAGTAGATTAAAAAAATCCTCTGAAATGAATGTTGTGAACTCTGCATTTATAAGAATTTGAACGCAAATAAATATTAAACTGAAGCGGACGAATATTAGAGCTTGACGTCGTTAGAATATCACTCTTATCGAAATTAAATAAGATTCCTCTATGTAAAACTTGATAGACATTCGACTGTGCTGTACAAACGTCAAAATGTTGTAAAATGAAGTGGGTCTTTTGGTCCAGCTGACGAGAACATAAAGTCTGCTCGATCCTCTTATCAAAGTGGTGGTATGAATATGGCGTCTGAATTCGTTTCCTACATTTTTTAAAACGAATATAGAAGATAAGTAATTTCATCTTAACAGTATAAATGTATAATAAAGTTATGTCAAGCTAAGATTACACATTGTGAATTTATTTTGAGATGTTATAATATCTGGACAACATAATTGTAATCATGAACTTATTAACTATATTTAAGTAGGTAGGTACTTAATTCGTGGTTGATCCATAGTAGAAGTTTTATCAGTTTCACGTCTAGGAAGGTGTACCCACCTACAATGTTCCTTCTTTAGGTTACACCCTGACTAACATTTAATCCAGATTCACGAATGTATGATAGGCTGATGGGAGATAAGAGTACATATGTGGATGTTTGTGCAGAAGGTGTACGAGTTATTAAGTTAATTTAAAATAATATGTGTGTTTTCTACAATTTGTAAGTAATTAACAATTTTTTAGTGTTGTCGGAAAAATAAAATACCTGCCAAAGTCTTGTTTTCGGAATTAAATACCTAAGTACTTACTTATATTATTTTATAAGCATATCCAATGCGTATACCTATTTTGGGTATAATAAACAAAGACCACAGATTGTCATATTTATTTTATTTATCTTAACTCGTGATGCGAACATTAGTACCTAGGTACCTATTTGTTGTTATTTAGGACTTATCTTTCATTTACATTAAACACAAGCATTTTAATAAAATGTAATGAATAAATATGCATAAGATATATAAATATTCTACAGTGTACATGGAACAATAGTAGTACCTATGCAGTTCGTTGATTTTCAAGTACAGTGCCTACTATTTTAATTGCAATACAAACAAGCCATTATTTTAAATTCCTATAAGCGAGTAATGTATGAAAAGCGGCCGCAAATTGGCGCTTAGGTGCACCTGGACAAGGCTGTAAGAGCCCCGCATTAATGCTATTGGGTGCATTCAAGCGTGCACCCTTAATTCACCGCTAGTTACTGATGTTTACCGATAGTGTCGGCGGCGAATAGGATTTGCAAACAACAATGCCACTGAATAGGATCTCATGAACATAAAGAAATATAAATTGTTACAAATTGTTACTTATCCTTTTTAAGTAAGTATATTTAGAAAATAATTAAAACACAATATCAAAATCTAGCTCTTATACCTAGGTACAAAAGTATGTTTGTTTACTTGAGTAATTTTGTTTTTGTAATATGGGTGTTAAGGTCAGGTCTACATTTATTTGTCTTAATCGTTAATAAGTCTTAATTGACATTATACTATCACAGAATAAAGCAAAACATTTTGCAATTCCCGGCAAACTTTTGCTCAGAATGTTTGCCGCCTGTAGTTATCATTTATCTTCCACGGTCTCTACATCTAAAGGAGTATCAGGTCTATCCGTACCTGTATCTTCACCGGATTCCTCGCTAGAGTAACAGTGACTCCTGTACAATTCTGTAAAAGGTAATGACGGGCTTGAACTCGCTACGTCTGCAGGCAGATCTACACTTGAACAATTGAGTACAACTGAACTGGTGACACGGTTTGACATCCAGGAGTCTGAAATTGGTGGTAGGTTCCTTGTTGGTGGTAGAGTCACAGCGCGGGGAGGCGGCACCGCTGCGCATTTCTCCCTTCTCTCGCGAGCTCTACGATTTTGGAACCAGATTTTTATCTGCAATAAAAAACAAGACAAGATAGGTATAAATTATTTACTAATTTACATAAATTACTTATTTATAAATAATTTACATAAAACGTATAGCAAAGTGTCCTCTGGAAACTTGCATTTATAAATTGTCAAGGCGTTTTCAATATATATATATATATACTCAATACTCAATGGTTTATTGCTCCATAAAAACTTTACATCATATATAACAGCTTACAGCTAATTATATTGCAAAGGATTATGGACCCTGTTATAGGGCACCGCAAATGAAAGAGGGGAGGCTTCTCTTTTCTATACTTACTTTTATAGGTACTTAGGTGTCTATTTTTATTTAATTACAATTAATCTATTGTCTATTGGTGTCTATTTTTTTTTTATTTTTTTTTTTGTGTTATTGTAGGCAACTAATGTATAATTAAAGTCAGTCATTACAATTATCCTTATAGATTATAAATATTGATATATATTGTTATCTGTTTTATTATCATTTAAATATTCATTAATATTATAATAGCATTTATTTAATACATAATAAGTTTTTTAATTGTTTTGTGAATATCTTATCATTTTTTCATTAATTATTTCTTTTGGTAGATTATTATAGATTTTTATAGCCTTAACATAGGGACTAGTGGCGTGTAAATTTAAGTTTGAGGTAGGAAATAATAATTTATTTGTATTTCGCAATGTGTATCTATATAGTGGGGTTTTCTTCTCGGGTATTAAAAAAGTGTTTATTATTCCTAACAAATTTGCAAATTTCTTGAATATATATTGACGGTAGTGTGAGAATTTTATGTGTTTTAAAGTGAGGTCGGCAACTATCAGTTTGTTTAATGTTCACTAGAATTCGGATTAACTTTTTCTGAGCTGTAAATAAAGAAGGAGAATCACTACTGTTTCCCCTTAAAATAACACCATAGGAAAGCCACGCATACGCATAAGCATAGTACACTGTTAGAGCAGTATTAAGATCAGTGGTTTTTTTAATTTCTTTTAAGGCATATGAAAAGCGTGATAGTTTTTTAGAAATGTTTTAAATGTGATGCTTCCAATTTACATGAGTGTCGATATTTATTCCTAATAAGTTAAAGTTATTTACTACTATTTCTAATATGAAACTATCTACAAAATTTTCAGCACGTTAAAACGAGTTATCATTTTCCTTACTACATACATGCCTTGGCCTAGCTTTACACCTAAATCTCTTAGTTAACATCAAGTAACCAACCCTATCATCCCGTAATTGCAATGCTGACGCCAATGCTCGTAGTGCCGGTGGAGCCAGGTACGGAGCCCGGGCGTACGCAGCCTCCAGCGCCGCCGCCTGCGCCGCAGTGAAAGGCACTCGCGCGTGCCGACCGGAGCGCCGCGCTCGACAAGTGCTGCTGCTCACTGGACCTGCTCAGTCAGGAAATGAATGCCCAATGCCAATCGAAAATTAAGAAAAAACAAAAGCATTGAAGCAGTAAACTAAACACGACTCTTTGAAACTTCATAAATAAATAGATAGATAACTACTTGAATGTAGGTAATTAAATAATTGGACAAATTCTAACGTGGTATTCGCGGCGGCTGATATCGCGTACAGCACAGCCAACTAGGAGTATCAGTCTTTTCTTCCCGCTTTCTCGAATCATCACTTAGTAACCGCTCTATACTGAAATCGGAACCACATTTGGATCCATGTTGGACCGGCGACACGTCCATGGCTTACACTAAATGACTGAACATAGACATTGTGGCTTACCCTAAATATCAGGATACAATAGAAGGAGTGTCTTGTTAAGTGCCCGCCCAATGGATGTTTGGTTCACCCTAAGAGTAATAGTATAGATGTTATCGGTAGGCGATCAATGGGTGGTACGGGGATGGCACGCTCCGATGAGCTCGCAAGTGTTGTGACGTCGACCCATTCATACATTGCAAATTGAATAGTAAGTTGATACTGTTTGCCAACAAAAGAATGTTATTACTTTAAGGGGATGTGGGAAAATTATTTTACAACCTACTTATATGTATACCGCTAAACTGTAAATGTAACCAAATACGATGCAATTATTTGAAGCTAATTAAAATGTTATTGTGGCTTTACGCCAGATGGATTTTTAATTGTTTAGGGAATATTTTCAAAATTACCTCATTGTTTCAAGAAACAATGACCCGCGTTTGTGCCGCACAAGGAGATCCGACTTTTAATTGTGTGAAAAGTGACTAAACTACTTACTGGCAAACTGTTGAATAAACTAGTAACTTGGGTGTAAAATATGACGTATTCTCTTACTGGTTTCCACGACCAAGACAGAGTAAATCGATTACCTATTAGATAGCTATTTGGAGAATCTAGAGGTAAAATTGTATCGCTATGAACGTATGTCGATTAGCCACCATTTCGAATACAGACTATGTTTTCCTTGTACTCGACGACATAAAAGCCCTGCCCTTATCTGTTACTAAACGCATTTATTAATTACCTACTTACCTACAAAACTACGAGTATATTGTCGCAAGCAGTAGGTTGAGTGTCATTAACCGATTATCTGTACAATCTCTGGTGAAGTGCCACATTATTTAATTGTGTAACAAAGGAAGGAACAGATAATTCGCAATGCAATAAGTTGTAAGAGGATTCAGCGGCAACCGCTGCTATTACGGTCGATCGGACATTCAGATAACGATCGAATGCAGACATACATTATTATTAAATTCGACAGCATTACCTACTGTCCTTGTTTAAGTATGCAATAAAAACATCTTTACAAATGCTGAAACAAAAAGGTATCTACAATGTACCTAAATGAAGATGAGTAAATAGGATGACAAATAAACCCAGTGAAGCTGCGGTCGTTGAAACCGGTATCAAAACACCAACACGCAACAAGTGTATCGTATTTACTACTAATGCACACACTCACGGGTATAATGGTGTAGATTTTACGTCAAGAACCAAGGTCCTAATAGCATAGCTGGGCCAGTGGGACGACGGCGTCATTGCCTCTCACTACGCCCGGCATTGTGTTTTGGTTCGCTGGTCGTTGTACACAATTAAATTGCAGTACAAAAACAATTTCATTTATTAAAATGCCGCTTGAATATTTTGAACTGGAAAATGGCGATCGCATGCCAAAAATAGGTTTCGGGACATGGCAAGTAAGTACTTCTTGTGTTGTTAATACTCATTACTAAATGTTTTTGATTATTTTGATAATATTCTTTTAATATGTAATTCCAATCAAGTTAATTGTGTAAACTATTTCGTAGTAGATACCTATTATTTAAAGTTCATTACTTTTTTGTTTTAATAAAACAGGTTTCAAAGTGAATCTATTATTATACCATTGTTATTAAACGGTCAACATACAAAAGTTCAGCAGCACAAAATGACTTGATTTAAATTATTCGCTGTAAATAGGCCTCAATTTCATTTTTATTTCATGCAACACCATGTTTTGGATAACTTCGTTATCACTTTGTTCTTCGTTTTTGCAGTTATCTCCTTTAGGGGCTCTACTTTGTCTTTTAGATTTGAAACCATCTCGAGATATGTTCATACGTTGAAAATATCTCTTGAATGCGCGCCATTTGGATCGTCGCAGAAGTGTATCGGAGTCTGCTATGGTGCAGGGCTTCTCGCGGTAGTAGGGGTAGTAGTCGTCGTCAGACTCGCAGCTGCATTTGCTGCAGTAGGAATAGTCGTCACTTTCGCCGTTGTACAGCTTCCTCGAAGTCGACGCGCGACATGTACTACTTTCGCAAGACCATTCATCATGCATCCCGTAAACATTTCCATAAGGAGAGTGCCTATTGTCATAATAAGGCCATTTTGCAGGTAATACTTGGCCACAAGCATTGCATAATTCTGGTTTCGGTGGAATGGTTTGTCCGCATTCTTTACATCGTTGTGGTTTTGGTGGGACGACATGGCCGCATTCAGCACAGATGAAGGGTTCTTGACTGCCTTTTGACTCACGTTCATCATCGGTGAAAGGTTGACTCTTTTTTATTATTACCTCATTTCTATCAAAGAGTTCTGGGTTTGTGACTGAAGTTAATTCATAATTAGGTATTGGGTTGTTTTCTAATTTAGTTTCAGTTTCCTCCCGACAGTTATCTAATTGCTTAGTAATTGGCTTATTTTCAAATTTTGCTACAGGGTAAACCTCTAATTCCTCGTTTTCACGGCTGTCTTGATTTGAAGATTCATACGTTAAAGATTTACTATTATTATTGTCAAAACTTTGTGCTTCAGAGTTATCGTTGCCTTTTTGTAACGCAGAGTTATCCTGTTTTGTTAACAAATTATCTTGATTCCTGATACCATCTACTACCTCAGTCTTCTTCGATAGTGATTTATCATGTTGTGATTGGAGCTCAGAAGTCATTTTGCATGTTGACCACGAATGCAAAGTGGTCGGGTTGATTCGAATACATGTGCTTTAAAAAATAAACGGCCATTTTACATATTATGCTGTTTCTATGGATGTTTTATAATACTTTTACGGTCCATTGTGGGGATATTTATGTAAGATCGAGAAAAATCAGATAAATTATAGATACATGGTTTAAAGACAAATGATTAGAATGTCATGCATGTCAAATGTCATTTATAAATAGAGACATGGATACAGCATACAGCATTGATAGTACAGTAATCAGTAGTACCTACAGAGTACAAGTCTAATCTAATAAAAAGGAGATCAAAATCCAACAAAACTCAAAATTAATAGAATTATTAGAATTATATTGTGGTCACCACGGGTGGTCAGGTCATCCACTGGTCACCAATAATGTGTTCACAGCATTGGGTCACAGACATGTATTCATCGCTCGATTCATCGAATTTACTAATATTTTTTCCAATACCTAAAGGCATCCAAATTATTGGAGCTTGAAACCGTTCATGTAGGTTTAACATGCGGCGCCACTCACTCACACACACACACACTCACACTTATGTTTATCATGTACCTTTAACTTGGATTTATACCATGGATCTTTATTATGGCAATTTACATAGCAAACGTAGTCCTGTAAATAAAAATCGGCAAAATGGTTCCTGTAAAGGTGTACGGCAGTGTTTGCTTTATGATCGACATTGAACGAGGCACTGCCGTGCATATCTCCCCGATAGGCAAACAATATTTAAACTTACTTCTTTTTTCATTCGTAAATTCTACATTATTATTCGTACCTAAGTGCACGAGCGCTTTTTTATTCACACGACAGTGTGAACGGATACTAGGGAATGCATTTGTTTGTTCTATTTGAAAAAAGCGCTCGTGCGAACTTAGGTACATGTAACGAGCACTAAGTCATAATTAAATAGTTAAGACTTGGTTTTACTTCATTCGTCTTATAAAAAATAGTAGACTGTCAATTAACAACTGCAAACAGGAAAGAATATAGTTTATTTAATTGAACGAGTATTTAACAAGGCTTATTTTTAAGCAACTTTCTTTTTAATTGTGAGCCAGTTTGTGTCAACATGTCTTACTTACCTACAAGGCACAGATAACAGAATATTAGCGTCTACAAGGTAAACAAACGATGTTTGAATTTCAATGACCTGACACAATGCCTAGCTAGATCATAGTAACTCGGAGTTGCAATCTATGTAACTAAGTAATAATGATTATTTCCCGCATATAGCATAGACAGACCTTCGATCATTAATATTCAAATAAAGGTTTTTTTTTGTGTTAAGAAGAAAAACGCTTCGTCACGTGACATAATGTGCTTTAAAATGCTTACAATGACTGTATGAAAATTTATAATTATGGTAAATGTATGTAAATTTTGTGGCAGGCATCTGATGAAGTACTAGAGGCGTCTGTGGACGCAGCTTTGGCGGCGGGCTACCGGCACTTCGACACAGCGCGCGCGTACGAGAACGAGGCAGCCTTGGGCCGAGCGCTGCGGCGGTGGATCGGAAACGATCCTGCCAAGAGGAAGGAGCTCTTTGTGGTCACTAAGCTACCACCCGGAGGTATATTAAATTATTGTACTTATATTGGTTCTTCTCATTTCACTAAAAAAGAAAATGTAATAAAGAGTCAAGAGAATCAGACGGTTTTGGCAGGTTTGTAGTGAATAAGAGATTAAAAACATTATTTTAAATCCTAAAGAAACTTTAAAGGCGTTTTCTTGAAATTTCAAATTAAAACATAAGTAACGCTTTAATTAAGTGTTTGGATCGCGGCAAATACTTAGAGGGGCCTACACTGACGGGCGTGACAAATATGAACGTACGATCATGTATGTAAAAATGAATGTTACCTAAACGTAATTTGTAAGTATCAATATATCAACAGGCAATCGTCCAGAATCAGTTCAGGAATATTTCGACGCGTCATTGCGCGACCTCGGTCTGGATTACATAGACCTGTACCTCATCCATACGCCGTTCGCTTTCGAGAACGTGCCCGGAGACCTACATCCCAAGAACCCTGACGGCAGTATGAAGGTGGATCTCTCTACGGATCTCATCGCACTTTGGAAGGTTCGTTATTTACGTACTCGAAGCATTGACGTATTACCATGATTTGCTCTTCACTCTAAGCTAGGAACAATACCAATACCACTTCGCGACGATAAACACAGCATACCTAATTAAATATCTAGATATTCTGTATAGGAATTATGATTATGCGATTTTTTTTGTCACAGACGGACCTTATTCAGTGACCAAAAAGTTAATTAAAAATAATATCATTGGTCTGCGCTTGTTTGTATATTCTGTGGTTTGCGCACTGCAAGCAAACTGCAAGTTACAGCAGCTTTCATACGTCTGTGCAAAGTCTGTGCTTTACGTACAAAAAAAACAAGTGGTATAATCTATGATCACCTACTGTAGGTACAAAAAAACCCTCGAAAAAAACCTCAAAAAAACCCAATGAAAAAAACTACTGTTACATGATGACAATGACATCCAAGTCGTACAAGACACAAGGCAACGACATCATCATACACGACGGGATTGATTTTGAAAATAATTTACTTAATTACAATACAAATTCTAGTGCTAACAGCAATGGGGGTCATATACTTAGAAAATATTAACAACTTTTTTAGGCAGAGCAGCGCCAAGGAACTTAGTTTTAATGAAATTGAAGCGAATGACTTTTACAGAAGTAATGAAATTTACCAAGACTGTTGTTATCCAAGCGACATAAAAAAGTCCAAGGCAATAAAACCCCAAAAGTGTTTTGAAAATGCAGGTCAAAATAATATGCAGCAAAAAGTAAATAATATAAAACATAATAAATTTTGTTGGTCCAAAGTTTACCGATCTCCAACAATAAATCGAAAGGCCGTAAATAGTACTTTCGATGAACAAGGAAAAAAAGAAAAAACACAGGATCGGCTCGCAGTGGAGCCTTCAGATTTTATTTGCCTATTATCTGAACAAGAGCGAGATGAAAGTATCAACAGCTTCCCAAACCCGGTTCCGGAGGCCGTAGAAAAGAAGGCTCACTCTGTTGCCACCTCAGTTACTTCATTCCCCAAACAAATCGAAAAGAAGAATAATTATAGGCTTGAAATTAAATCACTGTTAGGGAAGATTCTTTGTCCGTGTTGCACGCCGGACGACTCCCTGCCGCATGAGGCGTACGGCGCCGTCGGCCCGACGCCTGGCGACGTCGCCACCGGCTCCTTCGAGACTATAGATCTGAAAACCACCTCCACCGTGATATTACCGAGCCTAAACCTCGACCCTTCGCTAATGAGTATTTTAAATTTACAAAGAAAGATTAATACTAAGAAAAGCTTTAAATTTTATACGAGAATGATGCGAGTAGTCCTTAACAATACCTGTAAGAATGCAATATGCATATTACACCTCGTTAAATCATAATCCAATCAATAAAACTCCTTACACGTGACATACGGATTAGAATTGTCAGACGAATGTCAATATAGGTATACTTCATTCAACTGAACATTAAACAGTAGGAGAATGGGAAACAACACTTGAAACAATGTGAACCAGAAAACGAGCCAGCCGTAGGTAAACTGCAATGGAAATACTATCCTCCATCACGCACAAAGATACTAAGATAATGTATGTTTTTTATAAAGCCATACCACCAACACTGGTTCAAATATCGTCCTTCTAAAATGGTCAATTACCAGTGATAGCTTCACCGACATCTGCATCTTACCCACCGCTTCGAGTGTTTAACCAAACGATTTTATGAATAATTTAACAAAGATACCGAACAACGTGCCGGTCAAATACTCGAAACCCAGTCGTCCTTCTAAGTTGCCTAGTATACCGCATAAAGAAGCGACAGCTGGAAGAGTTAAAAACAAAATCAATTGCGCAGACGAACATTGTAATAGCAAAAAAATACTTCCTTCGAAGAAAAAAATTAAAGCTATTCCTTCTCTGCGTCGTCGACCCTCATTAAAGTGTCTATTTTCGTCGAAAAATGAAGGATTTGGAAGTACGGACACAAATTTAAGTATAAAATGTGATAGTATTTCTGTCGCCAACACTTGTAGCAAAGCTCGTGTTCCTCCCAGGATACTGAGGAAAACTCCCACGCACAGCCCCAAGAAAACTAAAACGGCGCACTCTCCTGTGTTGTCATGGTTCAAGTCTTTACGGAAATCGAAAGACTCGGGAATAAATGATTCAAAAAGAACTGCAAAAACGAGAACGACCGCAACTGCAACCGTAGAAATTAAGACCCGCAATTTTAGCCATCAATGTAGACGTCATCCTAGTTCAGAAATCGCTTCACAGCTGCTAACGGAATCGACCATATTATCTAAATCTAAACCTAAATCTAAACAACTGACCGCAAAAACTTCTTCGAGGCAAGGGGTCTTCAAAGGAATGATACAAACTATCAGTAAAAGGAATAGCAATACGCAAAGGATCAAAAAACGTAACAACGTTATTATCGTAAACTTGCCGAACCAACACATCAGCAATGCAAGTGTACAAAGCATTCCAAAGTTGCGATTTAACGCACCTCTAGTGATCGAGGATGAGCCTTCGGAGCCGTTTGACACTGTCGATCGCATAACGAAACCACCAAACAAGTTATGCGGACCAGGAGAGATCTTTATGCAACGTCACTATTGGGTAAAATAATGTGAGTAGGTGCTTGTTGTTGATCTATGTTTCGTTTTATTATACTTAATTTACATGTAACACGCGCCCTGTGATACCACATTTAGATGGGATGCGACGAAATGGTTAAAAAAATAGTGAATGGGACTCACAGGCAGTGCTGAAGCTGAAGGAGAGCGGGCGGGTGCGTCACGTGGGCGTGTCGAACCTGAACGCGTCGCAGCTGGAGCGGGTGTGCGCGGCGGCGCGGCCGGCGTGTCTGCAGGTGGAGCTGCACGCGCGCTGCCAGCAGCCGGCGCTCGTAGCCGCCGCCGCCAAGCTCAAAGTGCCGCTTGTCGCCTATTCGCCACTAGGTTCCAAAGCCCTCGCTGATAATCTCGCTGCTAAAACTGGGTAAAATCTTATAATAATATTACCTACTTATTTTTAAATTCCTTAAAAGCTTTCGTTAACTTAAAAAAATAAACCTGCTAAAAACAAAATCTGAGTAACTGTGTGAAACCGTTTCGTAGACGAGAGTACCCCGACCTCCTTCAGCTGCCGGCTGTGGTGCGTATAGCGGAGTCACACGGCCGGACGCCCGCACAAATACTGCTACGATACAACCTGCAGCGTGGCATCGCCGCCATACCCAAAAGCACTAGTCCTATTCGCATCAAACAGGTATTCGACTTAAGGTTTTGCTGCAATTTCGTAGAACTTGTTTAAAGTCAATATTATCTAAATGAGGGCAAATATGACCGCAGCAAATACTTACAATGATAAATAACGTGAAAATTAAGATAAATGTTATTGTTTCTCAGAATATATCCGTGTGGGACTTCGAATTGAGCGAGGCGGAGATGAAGGAGTTAGCGGCGCTGGACTGCGGCGAGGATGGCCGCATCTGTGACTTCAGTTTCTTTGTAGGCGTGGAGAAACACCCAGAGTTCCCCTTCAAAAAATAACTAGTCTAACAAGTAAAATTTGACAATTCATTTTTTTCAGTTACATAAAGACAAAAAAATTTAGAAATAAAATAGTACCAATTCAAATAGACCATATATGTAAGATTAATAATACACAATATTGGTGCACTTTTTATTTTATTTACGATATTTATATACACCGCATTATTATGCAAACAACAATATCACAATCTTACGCGAATAAATATTTCAAAAAGGTGAATACTATTCAAAGTTGACAAATACTGCCTTGTAGTAATATAGCAAATATACTACAGATACATTATTTTGACTGGTTTTAATCAAAGGACTATTATAGGGTCAACGAGAGAATGCGTTCCTGACACATGGTAATTAGACGTGACTAGTGATGTAACTTTACGTAACTGATATTTTTTATAACTTACCTAAGTTATTTTTTTTATACATTAAGTAGGTAATAAAAAATATCAGTTACGTAAAGTTACATCTATCTAAATACCTATTTATGAAAAAAAACAATAAGCAACCTAAGAAATTAATATCACAATGTGGTTCGTTATTCTCGTTTGTAATTTTTACCCGACTGCGTCAAATCAAAAGGAGGGTAATGTTTTTCGAGAGTATGTATGTATAATATTTTGGCACGCTCTATACTACATAAACAAGATTAGATAACATATTTTCGGCCAGTTCTAACAAAAAAAAACAGATCTCGAAAATAAGTAAACGCACCAAAAATTATGATACATTTCGGGCTTTTGGAAGAAAACGTGGAGCATTTTGTCCAAAAAGAGTAAATATTTTATACATACTTATAAACGCTCCAACACGATTTTTTTCGAATGTCCTTATTATAATCTTGAGTGCGTGCTGCGTATTTTTTTTTTAAACTATTATTTTGATATACCTACATAACCGTTAATCGTTACTTTTCGTTAGTTTTGACTGTTATTTTTGTCACATCACTAAAAAAATTACCGTTTGCTGAAACCTTGTAGCAGCGCGGTATGTTTTTTTGATGTTTATTGTTTTCTTAAGTTTAAAATTAATTTGTAGTGCAAATTTATGTAATTGTTTATAATTTGACATAATAATGTAGTTTTTATAGCTCGATAGTTGTTAATTGGGCGAATAAACAAAACAAATATTTTATCGTAAATTGAGCGCCGCCCC
Source organism: Anarsia innoxiella (assembly GCA_947563765.1). Lineage (NCBI taxonomy): Eukaryota > Metazoa > Arthropoda > Insecta > Lepidoptera > Gelechiidae > Anarsia > Anarsia innoxiella. The sequence goes on from OX387408.1 coordinate 4,289,989, forward strand.
AACGTTATATCGGCAAGTCAATCACCACCTGTCAGGAACGCATTCTCTCGTTGACCATACAATACTTACATGACAAATAAAACATATTATTATACTATATCAGTACCTAGGTACGACCGCGGCGGCGCCAAGAACAGTAACTTCTAGTACGCTGTAAATGCCTCCATTTACTCCTAACAAAAACTTAAACCTAGTATAACAATCGGTACTTGAATTAAAATAAACTTTCGCCAAAATAACTCTGTATCTTAAATAAACGTCGTCGTACACATTTTAATCTAAAATAAATTGTATTGTATAACAGTCGTTTTAAAACTTTAATTTGATTAAAGTTTGCAGTACTAAATCACAGTGATTACAGACACCCAATAATTATAATCGACTAGTGAACCCGCAGTTAACCTAAGCGAGCAAATAAATTTTGTTTGACAAGTTCTATAACATTGCTTTGGCTGAAGGCGTCGATGACTGCTTTGGTCAAACAAACATTAGTCGATTCACTATCTACGTCATCCTCCTCGTGAGTTTTCTCTGCATCTCCATACATCTGAACATTTCCTTTTAATGTATTGATTAAATCCTCACTTGTTATGACTGGAGCCACCTCCAATTTGTTAGCTTCATTTTCTAAAATGCTTTTCATGTCTATATCATCCGATGGAGAGGTCGACCGCCCGTCGTCGCATGTTTTCTGTCGTTTAATACGACGTGTCTTACGACGGATTTCCAAATGTGTTTTGGCGGCTGCTTCCAGCTGTAGAAACAGCACCGTCATTGGCGTCTCGGATACATCTTCCTGAAAGTTAAAATTTAATTACTAGAACCTGATTTTGTATTATCTCATAATAATAGCAAAAATATCACAAAATAAATAGTTCTTTGTCCAATCCTGAACACATATATGTTGATGTCATTGGTTATTGTCTGTTATTGTAGAATATACAGTGGTTATCAAACTTTTTGATATCGCGACCCACTTAGGGGTTGAAAAATTTTGGCGACTCTTTTTTCTATATTGGGCCATACATTATTTGTCAAGATTACGACCTTCATTCCGCTCAAAATCGCGAGGGTTTTGACAGTAAATACGAGGTCAGTTGGTTAAAACACAAAAATTGTGTTTTGATTGTACATAGTTGAGAATAGTTGAGTTTGCCATTTTCTCTTTGCTGGCGAGCCCCTGAGCAGGGCTTCGTGACCCCCCTGGGGGTCGCGACCCACAGTTTGAAAAACACTGATTGTAGATTGACAGTTGTTGTGTCAGCTCTTGGTCATTCGATGCTGGACAAATGCCAAGGATCTCCACAATTACTAGATTGACAGTATCTAGTAATAATAATAACTAAGTGTAACATATATGTCAGTAAACCAAGTCATGCATGATGAGTTCATCAGTGACTCCAACATTAACTTCACCTTAAACAATACACTTGCATTTTCATTATTATAAGATTGTGTTTGATATAATTTATGAAATATTGCAATTCTGATTGCATAAAGCATAATATATCTTTAATACTCACTTCATTAGGATTAAGTAGAAGTTTAGCAGTCTCCAGTGGGAGATCCTTACAGATCTGAGCTACAAGTAGTTTCACAAGAGCCTCTGATACTAGTGCTGAACTATCTTTTTCCTGAAATTTTTATAATTAAAACTTATGAACTTTCAAATAAGAAACTGGATAGCAATATGAATATTTGAGTTTCAGTTTCCAAAATACATCAGTCATACATAGTTATTTAGACTGTATAATATTACATAAAACTCACATGTCTCAACCAAATGTTCAAGGCAATATTAAGTGGTTCCATGTTCTGCACATAATGCCACCAGCCTCGTGGTAACAGGAGTGCATCGCCGGCATTCAGTTCCACTACATGAGCCCCACTCAAACCTATTACCAAAACATTTAATATTTAATGTAAGAAAATAAAATTGAATACATAAGTTATAAAAATAAAAAACTTTATAAAAATATTAATATACCATTAAAGGCTTCCAAGGTAAGGGGACAGAAAAAATTAAGTTCACTATAGACACTGGACTCTTCATATGGAACTCTAGTCGGCTTCAGACCACCAGCCTCAGGTGGAAATAAAATCCAACGCTTCCTGAAAATAAATACAAAATTACTGGAACTGCTATTTCCATTAATGTTGTTAATTTTGTATTAATAATATTAAAATGCTCATACTCACTTCCCATAAAGTTGAGCCACAATATTGATGCCATAGGTGTCCTGATGAGCTGGAGTATGGGCCCCACTGTTGCCTACCCATAGAGTACTATCTTGGGCACCTTTACTCCCATAACCAAATTTTTTCCAGTTAACATGCTAAAAAGCAAAAATTAAGTTATTAAAACTTATTAGGTAGGTATTGTGTATCCTAAATATTGTGTTATAAACATATTTTTTTAAATAACCTCGGTCAATTCAGTCTCGCCTTTAAACCATTCCTGGATGTGTTTATAATCAAAATACATCCATTCATCACAGCTCAAGTTGTCAACAAAAGTTTGGAATGTGAGTTTCTTGGTGTGACACCTTCTTTCCCAGCAAGGCTCGTCCGAGACGACACTCTTTTTCATACATCTAAATGGAATCTCTCGATTTCCAAACACGGAAGTCCATTTCTCCACGTTCCATTCGCACAACGGCCAATCTTTAACAAAACCTCTAAACACTAATGGTACTGTAGATTGCTCAGTTAAATTACGAACCACTTCTTCAGTCAGCGTTGACATCTTTTCAATAAAAGTTCGTAATTCAGTGATCTTTGGAATTAAGCTTTATTTAATTATGCTTCATTCTGATTTTCCGGGCCTGAGACTCCTGAGTGAGATTCTTCATTTAGAAAAGCATTGTAGGTTGGTAAATAACCCATCAGCATACTACGACTATACTACTTATAATAAATAGGTACCTAATAGAACAGATGCACGGACACATCGATATTTTATTAAGATAAACGGCGGCGGCGTATCCCGCACAAATTGACAAATCGCACAATACCAATTGATTGTGTGCGTGTGGACGGAGTGAGCCATCAAAATTTTTGCCTAGAAATATGCCTAACTTTTAGTGCAAGTTCTAAAACAATTGTGAAACTAAATATTTTAATTTGTGAAAAGATAGAACAAAAGATATGGCATTAAACATCGGCTCACTCAGTTGAGCAAGCTACCTATGAGAATTAGAGAAAGTATTAATTATTCATATAATATTTATATACCAGGATTTAGTGAAACTTTTGCTAAGTAAATCCTGAACATTTCAGATCGCCTGGTAACATAATAAAGTTTTCACAAATGATTTCTTCGGCTCACTCCGTCGAAACGTTTTTTCAACCCCTATTTCTGACGAAAATACTGAAAATTGAAACTGCTACGTAATTGTAAAAGTAAGCTAAGATAATATGAGAATTTGTGAAACACAAAACAAACCACTAACGCGGCAGGTTTTTGTATAATCATTGGTTTCATCGGCTCACTCCGTTGAAACGTTTTTCGTAAGTTAAAAATGTCAATATCTTAAGATTTCTAGCACTATAGAAACTAAAAACTGTCTTAACTTTTAGTGAAAACTTTTCACTAAATATCCACCATACTAATGTTTTATATTCCATGTCTGGTTTAAAAGATATTCAATTGTGTTTATTCTGCATACAAACTTCAGTTTAGGGTGACCACACTGTTTTATAAAAATTGAGGACATTTTTTAAGAAAACAAGTTTGTTTACTTAATCAGCCTTCTTTATTGAACTAGGTAATTCTTTATTAAACTATAAATTTAGACTTATAACTGATCATATTCTTATTAGTGTAAATGTAAGACGTAATTTAAAGTTTTAAATATTTACCTTTAACGATTCGCTACCAATAACTACATTGATTGAGTGTACATTTTTGTTTCGGTAACGAATAAAAATAAAATTAATTTTAAATGAAATATAACTACATTGATTGAGTGTACATTTAAATATATATTTTTTGGTAACAAATAATTAAAATGAATTTTAAATGAAATATAACAAAGATGGAATAATTTTGAGTGAATTAATGAAAGTTGTGGTCTGGCACTACAATATTTTGAGACACATTCGTTTTCCTGTTAAAAACGCTAAATCATGGTCAAATAAAAATCTGGAGTTACGAATTTAGCGTTTTTAACAGGAAAACGAATGTGTCTCAAAATATTGTAGTGCCAGGCCACAACTTTCATTAATTCACTCAACTCAAACTTTATTCGTTACCGAAACAAAAATGTACACTCAATCAATGTAGTTATTGGTAGCGAATCGTTAAAGGTAAATATTTAAAACTTTAAATTACGTCTTACATTTACACTAATAAGAATATGATCAGTTATAAGTCTAAATTTATAGTTTAATAAAGAATTACCTAGTTCAATAAAGAAGGCTGATTAAGTAAACAAACTTGTTTTCTTAAAAAATGTCCTCAATTTTTATAAAACAGTGTGGTCACCCTAAACTGAAGTTTGTATGCAGAATAAACACAATTGAATATCTTTTAAACCAGACATGGAATATAAAACATTAGTATGGTGGATATTTAGTGAAAAGTTTTCACTAAAAGTTAAGACAGTTCTTAGTTTCTATAGTGCTAGAAATCTTAAGATATTGACATTTTTAACTTACGAAAAACGTTTCAACGGAGTGAGCCGATGAAACCAATGATTATACAAAAACCTGCCGCGTTAGTGGTTTGTTTTGTGTTTCACAAATTCTCATATTATCTTAGCTTACTTTTACAATTACGTAGCAGTTTCAATTTTCAGTATTTTCGTCAGAAATAGGGGTTGAAAAAACGTTTCGACGGAGTGAGCCGAAGAAATCATTTGTGAAAACTTTATTACGTTACCAGGCGATCTGAAATGTTCAGGATTTACTTAGCAAAAGTTTCACTAAATCCTGGTATATAAATATTATATGAATAATTAATACTTTCTCTAATTCTCATAGGTAGCTTGCTCAACTGAGTGAGCCGATGTTTAATGCCATATCTTTTGTTCTATCTTTTCACAAATTAAAATATTTAGTTTCACAATTGTTTTAGAACTTGCACTAAAAGTTAGGCATATTTCTAGGCAAAAATTTTGATGGCTCACTCCGTCCACACGCACACGACTAATCGATCGACCGGCAACTGACTGGCGGAATTAATGAATGAATGATGAAAAATATGGTCGAAGACGACACGAACGTTCGAAAGCTTTTTTTTTTTCGGGGCTTGGTGCTGTGCGGGCTTGGTGCCGATTCTGTTCCACCACGCCACCAATCGATCATGCAAATAAATACGTATGGGTTTAATGCTCAGAACAATAACTAGTTTAATGCGCCAATGACTGAGTGCGATAGTGTACCTACTTGGTACCTACCCATTGATCAATCAGATTAACCAGCCGGCCAACTCGCAGGGCCAACCAACTCCGAGCAACCAACCAAGGGCCAGCCAACCCAAAGAGTACAATATTATCCAACCAAACCAAACCAACTGTCAATGTCATATTAGAGCACGATTGATCGATGCACGTTGTTCTATTTGTGCAGTTTCTCAAAAAGTGTTTTGATAAATAACAAAAATGTATTTACGATACTATTTAAACGAAACGGGTGAGAGGCAGTACACTTTGGCGGTAAATTTATTTGTTTTTTGTTTAATACTTATTTAATAATAATTAATATTATTCTAACCTACCTATATAATATAACCTAACCTTACCTGCGTTATTTATTATAATTTTTTTTTCTTTTAAATTTTCAGACGATTGACCCATTTGGAAAGCCAACACTGTCTGCCCACCCAGGTTGGTATATAAGCTTGGTTTCTTTCATAAATCATACTACAAACAAAGTACCACTAGACAAGTTGGTACTTACTTATGGTTATTATTTCATGTTGGATGGCATACTACCTATGTAGATTTCTTACTCAGCTTATCAACAATCGTTAATATTATTCGTCATAAAGACAAACTTCATTCAGCTATTGTCTATTGATATAGACTCGAAGCTTCATGCATTTTATTTTACCAAAATTGTAACAACAAATTATTTGTTTTAGCTCGCTTTTCACCAGAGGACAAATACTCCAGACAAAGAATAACCATCAAAAAAAGATTTGGTTTGCTTCTAACTCAACAACCTGAACCTGTTCAGTAGTGATGAGTTCAGGAATCAGGATCAAATTAAGAAGAATTTGATTACTTAAGTACCTACTTTTAAGACTAAAACAGAATAAAATTATTATTTAAGTAATATCTAAATAATGCAATGTACCTTAACTGAACCTTCGGTTAAGGTACATTGGTAGGTACTCTTTGAATTGAAGAAAAACATAGGTACCAAAGTTATTGTTGAAAAATTATTTTTTTAAATAGGTACTTTTTATTGATTAAATCTTGTTGTGATCCAATGCCCAATACCCAAATATTTTTGGGTGTGGTTTGATTAACATTTTGTTATATTATAGAAGGATGAGTGAGCCATTTTCAAGTTGTTGTTGCTTGGCTTTGATAATGTTTGAAAAGGTCTAGTTTATGTAGATATTCTGTTGCTTTTTCATCCCAGTTGTTATTATTTACAGTTCTGGGACTTGGATGAGGCAAGTAAACAACCTGTAAAATAACATAAAAAATTAGAATTTAACAAAACAATTTTACTTCTACTTTTTACTTAGTTGGATGTGGAGTAGTAGTATAGAACAGTGTGTACCTGTATTGGGTTTCCAGACATGTATTTCTGTATTGCTTTATGAGCTCTAGTCTCACAAAACTTTCCAATAGCAACAATAGTTTTGACTTCATATAGCTCCAGTACTTTAATAAAGAATGGATCACAAATGTTGTAAAGCTCATCCATTTGGGATACCTGGAGGATTACATAATTTTATTAAAATAAATGATTGTAAACCTAAATTATTGATGTAAATGTTTCAATTTCATTATATTACTCTGAAATCCCCAGGAGTAAGATTGCAGCCATTATTCTTCATCCACTGTTGTGGAAGATAGTTGTATACAAAACTTGTTTTGAAGAAGTTTTCTGGTGTTTCACATATTTTCTTCAGAAGACCCCAGAACCTTTTTCCACTGACCTATAATTTTTATTATTATTAAGTTAGTTCGATTTTAATTTATTTATGAGCTGAGGAAATGTGGTGTTTATTTTATACATCTACACATATGTATATAGGGTGACTTTAAATTAGTGAACGATAGAAATGGGGTGCATGTACTGATCATAACAAACAACTTTCCCAAAGAAACTTTTTCTTTTGAGCCCTTTTTTTCTTTGTTATTAAAAAATATAAAAACGGTGTAACTGCCGGCCGTTGCTAAGTAACGGCCGCGCGCCGCCCGCGCCGAGCGACATAGCCTTCAGCCCGCGCCGCGCCCCTCCCCGCTCCGCGTGTTTCGCGCTGTTAGTAGCTACCTACCGGAATTAAGTTCACCTAACTTTTTGTCTTCCTTCCTATCGACGCTACTTTTGATGAATAAAAATGCGAAGTAACCTGCTCTAGTAACCTCTCTCTATCATTAACGAGTGGTAGAAAACTCGTAGGTACCTAAGTACGAGCAGGTACCTACCTACGTAAGACTGGCGTGATTCAAATTTCGAATCAACAATGATTGAAATGTAATAATCAACTTATTTGCAGTTTTGATTTACCTAGGTACTTACCTACAGTACCTAGTTGTTGAAAGTGGCCACCTGCTACGTCTAGGTATACGCACAAACTGGCCCGTCTAAGGATATGGCGTTCGACGCGTTCCTTGTAGCACCACCGTAAAGTCACTTTTCACAATTTGAAAACTACTTTCGATCTTCATTTTTAATTCGTTGGCAGTATTAACTGGTCCGTCGCGGTACACCAAGTCCACAGAAAAAGAAACACGTCGATACACTACACACCCAACGAGTGCGCAGGGGAGACTGCGTGCGTGACGTAATAAAAACATTTACTTAAGTACCTACTGATAGTGTTGACAAAAAGTCAAAATGAATGAAAGAGTGATTATCAATCAGTAGCTAAAATATCTTTATTTTAACTTATTATAACCCTTTACTGCATGAAAATTTTATTTAAATATCTTGATTTATTGACTAATTAGATTCAATTTTAATGAAAAAGCAATTATCAATACTAAACATTGCATTTTAAATAGCGCGCGTGCGGCGGCAGTAGTTCATGTGCGCGTCCGTCTCTACTTCTTTCTCGCTCACTCGGGACACGGGTCGTCCTCGTATAAGCGAAAACAGTAGGTAGGTAGTGTCGGGATAAGGAAGTGAATTTGTAGTGTAAACAAGTGAATTTAGTGAAATTTTGTTGCCAAAGAGATAGAAAACCAAACATTCGCCTGACCAACGCCCCGGGAACCCCTTGATCTGTGTTTATTTAGTGTACCTAGGTAGATACACCTACCTCAGTGAAAAGTGAATCTAGGGCTCTATCGTTACAAGTTTGCAACGCATTATTTGGTTGGAGTATTATTATTACAAGTTGGACACTTTCAACAAATGCTGTAAGTAAGTAAATAAGCTGACTTTTAAAGAGTTTATTCCAATTTTTTAGACACGCCGCCGCCAGTGCCAGCCTATCTTCCTGCTGACTTACCTTATGTACCCACTACTCGTTGAACCGCTGCTGCTGGCTGTCTCAGCTGGCTTCTTGGCGGCGGCGGCGGCGGGGTCGATCCAATACCGTGTTACTTACCTATTTACTTGTTTTGTATTGTATTTAGATTATGATTACTTGACTAAGTAGGTAGGTATGCGGTTGTTAGTCGAAAACCTAGAAAGTTGTGATGAAAAAGTCGGAATCAGAATCCGAATGTGTGATCGAGAGTAGGTAGGTACATTCGATGAAATGATTTTATTTGTTAACAGTTAGGTAGGTAGTTAATAGGTAGGTACTAGAAACACCAAAAACGCGGGGCGCGGCGGCGGCGGCGGCCCACTGCGCTACGATCAGATGTTTGAGCGCTCAGCTGATCGTAGCGCGTGGCTCGTTGCGTCCGCATTTACACCGTTTTTGTATTATTTTTTAACATCGAAAAAAAGTGCTCAAAAGAAAAAGTTTCTTTGGGAAAGTTGTTTGTTATGATCAGTACATGCACCCCCTTTTCTATCGTTCACTAATTTGAAGTCACCCTATATATCATACCAACCTCTGTTCTTGTACAATCGAATCCTTTGACAGGTCTCGTGTGCAGTTCTTTTGGTGGTTTACCAACCGGGCCTTCAATGCCCAACCAGTCTCTTACAGATGTGACTTCACCAAATGGAACCTATAGGTAATTAAATTAATTAGTAAAATAATATTACTCACTTACCGGATTATTAGTGAATTACTAAATATTTAATAGGCAGTCTTTCTTAAAGTACTTACTCCGGTTTGTGACATTCCCCAGGGTCCAGGATTCATCCCAAAAAACATAATAGATTTCGTAGTACTGCAATACTTTCGAACATACATTTCAAATGTGTGTCTGGCATAAATTGTTGGATTATACACACATTCTACTGTTGACGGAGGTTTAAATTCTTCTAATGAAATATTTAATTCGTCAATTAAATTAAGAAATTGATCACAAATATTTTCATTTGATGAAGTCTTTTTTTCATCGGCTGCAACTCTTACGCCGCCAGATTCGCTAACATGACAAAAGAATGTAGATACTACTTTTGATTCCATTATTTAATTTAGTTGTAAAGTATAAACAAAAGAAAAAGAAACAAATGCCGAATACTAGACTTGCCGAAATAAACAAACAAACGAACGTTCAATCTTAATTCTTCAATCAAATCAACGTCAAAACAAACAGAACACTTCAGCAACAGAAGTCCATTTTAGGCATGGGTAAACTGAATGAGAAGCATTAAGATGAATCGATTCACTACGGTGACGCGTTATCTTAACGATTCACTCAAAACCATAACAATTCACTGATTCACTTCGGAATCGTTTGGGTGATGTGAAGTCCTACAACACTTTCCTTTCCATTCTCAGTCAGTCAGTCGCTCATGTCAAACAGTCAGTAAGATGATGCTTGTTGCCACTTTTTAGGTTCTACTCTTTTTGGCCAGACTGTTTTAATAGCAATTTAATAGTAATTAATTACCGTTATAAATACAGTCCACATTTTAATCAGTTTATAATTAAATCAGAAATAGGTGTAAAGAAATAATGCAGTACCGCACATAAATCTCATTTCGCGTGTCAGTCATTTAACTCATTCCGCGAGTCAGTCATAGACAGAATATATAAAACGTAGTGATTATATGCTCTTTGGAATATATTTCATTTCAGAATCGATTCTATTACTTAATCTCATTTAGCGGGACAGTCGGTGACTCAAGCGATTAGTGAATAGTTAAGGTGAATAGAGAATACTTAAGGTGAATCGATTCAGTCTAGTGAATCAGACCAAGTGAATCGTTTCAGACAACTGAATCAAGACTACCCATGCCTAGTCCATTTCACGAAAGAATTAAGAAGTCAGTCACCTAGCCGCGGCGCTGTATATCATGTCAAAATTGATAATGTTGCCATTTATGAGTACAACATCTACCTATATTATGTTTATTTCACTTGTAAATTATTAATTAATAATATTTTCTGCATGTTTCGACTGTTCTTGTCATTCTATGAGTAGGTTGATATGTATTTTGATAAAAATGTTTAGCTATATTTCTGTTATGTAAAAATTGTATTTTTATTAAGATAAGTAAGGAGTTTTCTACCTACTATCAGGGAAAACGTCAGAAAATAAGGAAAATACCGAGGAAAATAGACCTGTCAAATTTAGTTCCAAAAATATCCGGGGGACTTCTTTCGTGAAAAGCACTTCTACTTCAGTTCAAACCATAGAGCTTTTTTTTTTTTTTTAATTCGTCCATTCAGGACAGGCAAAGATCAGAGACCATGCAGCCTAGTCTTCAGTACAAACCATAGAGCTCTCACTTTTTCCTTGTGACGTTTTTCTACTCTATTGATAGCTATTGATTGTGTGTGACAAGTTTCATAGACAGAACTCCCACCAATCAGAGCATCGCTCGTGTTGACTCGGCAAGGCACTTGGCCATAAACAAACAGCCTCATAGAATAATAACTTCAGTACCTAGCTGTGATTTGTTTACGTATAAGCACAAGGTAGTGTATGTTGTTCAATGTGTGTAATATTTAGCCTGTGTAATCAAGGACTCTTGATAGAACTGTTATGTATTAACTAGGTACCTAAGTACCTACTTAGTAAATAAACCCATAAACAAACTCTAGTTTCCACTGCAATTCAAATTAGGTATGCAGGTACCTACCTAACCTATAGATAACCAAAAGTTAATGCATATCTACCTACTTATATAGTTTACCTACCTATTATGAGTACAGTAGGGGGCACGTCAAGTTTAACACAGGTGCAGCTGTGAAAAACTTGCTGCATAAGGGCAGTATTGTATTTATAAATATCGTAAATGCTATTGTTTCAGGTTTATAAAAATGACAGAATATATGAATAGAGCCCTCGAACTAGCTAATGAAGCCCTTGTTATGCAAGAAGTTCCAGTTGGATGTGTCTTTATATTAAATGGACATATTGTTGCTGAATCTAGAAATAGTGTCAATGTGACTCACAACCCAACCCGGCATGCTGAAATGAACTGTATTGATTATGTTTTGGAGTATTGTAATGAAAATAATATCGACCATGCGGAATACTTTTCCAATATTAGCGTCTTCGTAACTGTGGAACCTTGTATAATGTGTGCTGCAGCGCTTAACAACTTAAAAGTAAAAGAAGTGGTTTATGGCTGTGCAAATGACAGATTTGGTGGAAAAACTGTGTTGGATGTAAGCACTTTGTATGAACAGAGTTACATTCTAACGGGAGATTTACTAGCCGACGATGCTATGGCATTACTTAAACAATTTTATAAAGGGGCGAATCCTAATGCTCCAGAAACGAAAGTGAAAAAAAAGGAAACTAAGAAAGACCCAATGCCGGATCATTAAACAAAAAAAATCTGTAGGTATTTTAGGACAGCAGGTATAACCACGGTATGACTCTTATTCGTCCGTCACCTACCTAATTAAGCTTGTGTCGTAGGTGCGTAGGTACTTCAAGAATTTCGTATGTAATAAAATAAAATAACTGTATATAATCCTGTTTGTATTGGGATGGTACATATAATATCTACTGAAGAATCATTATAATTTATATGTGAAGTAGAAAATGTGAACAGTTTGACATGAAATTCTTCAATGTTTGAACGATCTGCAACAAATGTGCATAGGTATTCACAAAATCAAATGGGCAACACCTTCCTCTACACCACTGGTCTTATACACCTTTGCCCCTTTATTTCAAAACGAGTTTTATTTAATCCTAGAACTAGGTACATTTTAAAACGCGTTTTGTAATAAGGTGGTTTTACTATATCAGCGGATTTAGGTCTCTGGTTTATAAATTATAACGTAGGTAGGTAGTACCCAAAAAAAATTAATATACCACCACTATCGTGTTCCTGGACCACTTCTTGCTGAGCAGCAGAGTAAAGTAATACAAATAATAATTAATAAGAAGAGACAGGAAGTCATTAATATTATTTTTTTTCAGTATTTTGACAGGAATGTGCAACATGAGATGAGCGTAGTAGGTACCTAATTTATTTATTTATAGGAATAGAGTTGGGATCTGTTTTCGTGACATTTCACTAAGAGTCCCATTGTTTCTATCCTTCTAAATGTTCTCCACAAAGTTGCGATTTTTGTATAATGGAAAGTACCTACCTTATTTGAAAGAAACGTTTGTTCTACTATCATATGTATTTTGCATTTGCGTGGAATTAAACTCTTCACCTAAGAAAACTAAAAAATATTCCCAAAATTAATGTGATTGAATAGGTATTGTTTTGCATTGTTGTACAATTTGCATCATGAACTATAGCCATCGTCAATAAATAAAATCAGACACACAAATTGTAGTTAAGATGCGAAAACGTCTCAATTTGTTTTATCTTTAAAATATAATTTCAAAATGTGGTGACGGCGATGAATGTGGAAATATCTAGTTTTTTATTTTACATAGCGAGGACAAGCCCAACCCTTACATGAACTTCCTGTCCCTTGTGGTTAAACTAATCATTTACATTAATGTGGTAGTACTAAAATAATAGCAAAGCATGATTCCCTGTGATAACATTATCTTACTTGCTTAACTATAAAACTATTTGACAAGTATATTTTGGTTTAAATTAAAAAATCCTCATAAGTACTTAACAAGCAACAATAACCATAAAGAATGTCTAAACCTTAAAAATAACTTTTCAAACATTATTCTCTTATCACTACACATTAATGCTACAATATTATATTAATACATTAAACTTAGGTACACTATAGTGAAACTCACTGTTTAAACATAAAAGTGAGATCCATCTGGAACTTTTAGAACTCCTTATAAAACATCACTAATTAATTACAATATATCCACAAGGATATCACAGGTTTTTTCCTCTACACCTAATATTGAGATCTCACTATTATATTACCACAGTGCAAAATAAATTTTGTACAATGACAGGAGGCGTAGGTATATTGAATAAAACATTTTAATAGGTATTCAAATATCCTATGCCAAACTAAATGCAAAGTTTACTTTATTTATGTGCAGAAGAACATAGCACAGTTGTTTCTTAGTATACTTTAGATACAAATAATTCAATATAAGTTCAGAATTATGCATTATTTTGTTTTAAAAAATTATTGATATGGAGAAACCATACTTACCAAATAAGTTATTTAGTAGGTAGGTAGTCAAAACATATCATAATTAGGTTTCTTCTGAAATTCATACCTACCTGATTAAAATATGCTCTGCACTCTTACTCTCTAGGGCTTAAAAAACCATTGATCATTGGAAGTGGTGAATCTGCATCTTCCAATCCACCATTTTGGCCATTGTGGTTATGAGTCTCAAGAGGCAATTCCTCATCAACTTCTACTGCCGGTGCTGTTATTGGACAGCTTTTATTTGAGCTACTGCTACTGCTTCCGCTTGAAGTAGAACTATCACTCTCAGAATCTTCACTAGACGTATCATTGACCCTTCGTTTCAGAGAATCATTTTCTAACTTAAGTTGTTCATTAGTTCTTTGCAATTCACGTAGCTGTATCTCCTGTTCTTTGACGTGGCGCATCAATGATTCAATGGAAGCATCCGCAACAACACTGGATTCATTAGATGCTCCAGATGTATCTTTATCTGTCATGTTACTATCTGTGATGGATGCATCTTTTTCTGTATCAATTTCTTCATCTTCGTCAACGAATCCGGGCTTAGTACGTTCAGTTCTTTTTAAGAGATTATCGTACTTTGCTTCAAGTAAGAGGTATTCTTGTATAAGTTCGTTTTTCGACATATTGGATAAACGTTCACACTGTGCATCTTCATAGACACTTGAAAACTCCTTTGTTAAGTATTCCTCTTCGTCTTCAGGGAGAGAGAAAAAGTAGTTATCTTCGGAATCCACACTAAAACTGGAGTCTCGGGTACGCGACGGTGTTTTATTGAAAGTATTTTCTGGTTCTGGCTTGTGAATTTCCATTAAAAACTGGTTGTTATTAAAAGGTGCATGAGTTTTCGCCAAAACAATTTTGCGAAATCTGTTATTCCTCTTACTTTTATCATTTTTTCTACGATCTAGCCAAGGTGCTTTTACAAAGGGTTTCATAATTTTACGTTTCGATTTCCCGCGTCGTCGCTTCTTTTTGCCACTTCCGCCGTCTAACTTCAGATTTGTCGTTTCAATAATAGATGGCGCCTCACCCACAAGCTGCGTCGCCGTCGGATCGCCATCTTTTATTTCTGCGTTATTTACATCCATTTGAGATTCCGTAGAAAGACACTCACCAGCCATAAAATGATGATAACTAGTAACAAATATCAGAGATCACTCTATGAAACTTGTTTTAAATGTATTCAATCAAACCTTTTAATTATAGGGAACAACACTCCACCAAGAAGGTCAGAACACAACAACCACGATTTCGCCATCTTTCTTTATTTCGTTTCGTTCGTTCGTATCGCACACCTACTATCTGCTACATATAGGTAGGTACAGTATAGTCAAAACAAAAATTCTCCTCTAAAAGGGTTGCCATAATAAATTTATGTTTCTACTTCTCCATGATTATGTCTGCATATAATATTTTAAATGGATTTTTTGAATGTAATATTTCTTAAACCTTTTTGATACTTCTACGACTTTTTTTTCTTGCACATTGGATATTTCAGAATATCACAGTAATAGAAGGTTTTTGTCAATAGGTAAGTACCTAAAGGTAACGTTCCACGGTAACAAATACGAGAAGGCGTGGCCGCGTAGTAAGTGGTAGACGTCTCTGAAAAACAGCCAATATTATAACACAGTATTTATTTTAAAACTAGGGAATTGTTTCCTGACCTCATCACGTCACAATCAAGAAAAAATGTGTTTGATTTGAGGTTTGATTATTCATGTTCACATGTTCATGTTATTTGATTGGTTAGAAATTAAAATTATTTATATTTCTACCAATATGGTACAAAATGTGTAAAATAATACTTTGAGGCTAAATGCCTTTGCTGAAAGCTAAAAATGTCTAAAATATTTAAGAAAAACTTAAGTGACAATGTAATTGTCTATCACTGTCAGTCAGTATTCACTATTTAGCCGTATTCTTGCGGTATTCAGTAATGTTCTATTTATTTATTTACAACCAACACTTAGAACTTATTTTATTTACATCATAGAACGCCCAGCGGATCGTTATAATTGTTGAAAATTCTAATTCACATAAGCTACTCATAGAAAACAATATTTAAAACTATGGCAGACGAAATTGTGTTCGATTTGTTGCACAGTGAAATCATAAATTACGCCCTGGAACAGTCTAAAGATAGTGACAAAAAGGTAAAAACAACGTCATTTATTCACAACTTTTGTACAGGTATTTTATTTTCATTTTAATGCTATATAAATCATGCTATATATTTCAGGAAGTGGATTTATCAGCAGTGGAGTACATAGGTTTTGCAGCTGGATACAAAATAATGGAAAGGCTAACTCGAGAATGGCCCCGATTCAAAGATGAACTAGACACAATGAAATTTATTTGTACAGATTTCTGGACATGCATTTATAAGAAACAAATAGACAATCTGCGTACAAACCATCAAGGTGTTTATGTATTACAAGACAATGCTTTTCGTTTTTTGACTAACTTCTCAAATGGTCACCAATACTTGGAGTATGCGCCCAGGGTATGTTGTGTAATTGTTTTTTTTTTTTAATTTAGACTGGAAAAATGTAAATCAGCACCTGCAACTTGGATTGTAGCTTAAGATAACAAATATCTTTTTTTTTTCAGTATGTGGCATATACTTGTGGATTAATCAGAGGAGGCCTTGCTAACCTTTGCATCAACAGTGTAGTAACTGCAGAAGTCCAGTCAATGCCATCTTGCAAATTCCATATACATGTGCAAAGAACATAGTTATTTATATAGATTACTATTCCACATTATAATGTTTAAGGTTTATAAGTTGTTTAAATTATCAGACATCTTGAGTTCTACTTTTAAAAGCTGCCTTGTATGATTACTGGCCTACAAACTATTTCCAACTATTTACAGATGAATTAGAAAACATTTATTTTAATTTACTTTAAATATTTATTTTAATTATAAAACAGCCAAATAGAAAATCAAATCCTTTTTTTAAAAATATAAGAAATATTAACGAAAAAAAAATTAAATTAGTAAATTCTTTATAGTATTACTTCACATGTTCAATTCAGCAATTACAGCTCTCTTTCCTCCATGAAGGTGGTATGGCAAACCAACGGATAGTATGAAAAACGCCAATAATCCCAGCAGCACTACCTAGGAGTGTGGAGTTGTATAGAATACTATCTGACAAACCACCCTTGAGCCAGATAGGTTTTCCATCGTCAGCCTGGAAAATAAAATAGGTATATTATTGGCCATGTATGATGAACTGGAATAGGGCTTTCTGTATCATAATCAACTAACACCAAAGACTAACACACACTCTCTGTTTCTGTATACATTTCTGTTTAATTTTAATAATAAGTTATTATTTAATAATAAACTCCATAATTAATAAACACATAAAAGTCAATAACTCACTTGGAATTTGGCTTGCAGTGCTTTAAAAGCTTGCAACTTTTGGCAGATTTCACGTCGACCTTGAAGCAGTAGTTGTGGTTTCAAAAGTTTTAAAGAACTTCGAAAAGTATTTATCACAAGACCCTGAAACACAAATGCATGGCAAAAATGATAAATAACCCTCCTTCTAGCGCAGTCGGGTAAAAACAAACTTTATTCTCTTTAGGCTAAACCGAGTTTTTGAATCACGGCGAAATTGTTAGTAGGTAACTAATTAGGCAGGTACATACCCTTCCTAAATAAATCATTTTCTTAGATATTCATCAAAACGAATAAAAAAAATTAAAGAATCAAAATTATTGTGACCATATGTGACAGTGACAATACATCAACGAAATCAAACAGAAGAAGCGAGAATAGAACACAGTCAGTGTTGTGTTATTCAAGTGTCATTTTATTACCTACCTACCTATTTATGTATTTATGATATGACCAGTATTTTACCCAAATCCCAAATTAGATAAAAGTCTTGTGGTCGCGTTGCTTGAAGACTTGAAGGAAGATATAATAGGTACCTACATACAATATGGTAGTAATAGGTAGGTATATCAATACTCAATTAAACTAGGTATCTACATAGGTAATCAATTATTTATGTAAAATTACTTAGGTTCTATCTAAGAAAGTATCAATCTAGCAGTTTGGAAATTATGGGGATCACATCACATTGTAATTAATTATACCTAGGCATTAGCTAACCAGGCTGCTGTCGTTATTCAAAATTATATAAAATTTCAAGTTAGAACAAAAACCACTATGGCATCATCTGTCCAAAATATAAAGTTCTTTCTTTCTATCCACTTTTTCTCTACAATTCAGAGTTATAGTTTATAATTTTGGTAATATATTCTATCACCATACCAAATTTCATCAAAATCCGTTCAGCCGTTTAGGCGTGAAAGAGTAACAGACAGAGTTACTTTCGCATTTATAATATTAGTATGGAAGTATGGATTAGTATGGAAGTATGGTCAGTCAGTTGGCCAGTTATTTCGAATCTACCACCCATTATACCTTCACACTGAATGCAATACTATTGAAAAAATTATCACTATCGATTGTGCAAAACAATCGATACTATCGATTGTATATTCAATATTGGAGAGCAATACTATCGATAGTATCGATACTATCGATAGTTTATTGATCGGCAGCGATCGAAACTATCGATAGTATCGATTGTGCTATCGATAGGGTACATGTTTTTGACGTTTAACAATCGATTGTAAAACTATCGATTTTTCGGCAACGCTAGTGTGGGGGGTGGGGGCAGCAGAGCGAGCTAGGGCGGTATTTCGCCAACTGAACAGACCTGTGGAAAGTAGCGACCACAACACCCAATCAAGTGCTGTGCACTTGAAATGGGAGAGGTGTGATCGATGACATAGGAAGCAGTGCAATTGAAATTGGCGATTTCGCCCTTTCTCCTGATACAGTAAAACTGAACATAAGAAATTCAACCTTAACGTAACAACATAACGCACATATTGCTTCTGATATTGTAAAAATAGGTAGGCGGTGTGAATGGGACGCCCTTAGGTCGGCCATACACGCTACAGTTGACCCGTCTCAATTATGTTGAAAGAAAGGTCCTCAATTATGTTGTCTGCACAGGTGGACCGGAATGTGTGTGGGAATCAAAATAGACGTGTGCAGTTTTTGAGCCTACAAGCGACCGGCGCAAGATTGAGAATCAATATTTTGAGTGACACTGCGGTACACCGAAACGTTTGCATACACGTCGTTTGAGCTGCGGAGGCATACCTGCACAGGTTACCTATCCGCTAACCGTAGCGTGTATGGCCGGCATTACTTCAATTTGTTTCGCCAATCGTCAGTACACTAGCGATTGGGTGGTGTGTAGTGATGGGCGAATACGAATGATTCATTCGAATGATCATTCGAATAGGCCTGATTGAAACTATTCGATTGTAGAATTTGACTATTCGAATTATTCAAATGAAAAAAATCATTCGAATGAAAAAATATTATTCGAATGAATTTTCATCAATCTCGGTGTGCAAGTACACTGTTACATGGATTTTTACTTTACATCTTAAAGGAATAAGCTGCTTTGAGCGAAAACAAACACTAATTATCTAAAAGCTTGAGTAAACTTTCATTATTTTCATACAAAAATTCGAAATAATCATTTTGATCTTTGTATTCGAATGAATGAATTAGTTAAAAATCATTCGAATAGCGAATGATCATTCGAATGAAAAAAAACATTCGAATGATGAATGATCATTCGAATACCGTATCAGAAATCATTTGAATAATTCGATTGTTAATTTTTGGAACAATCGCCCATCACTAGTGGTGTGATATGATCGCTATTAAACTGACCGCTGCTTGCCGCTCGACTCAATCCAGCTTTACAACTTCACTCCGCTTCAATGGACAGGCAAGTCCGCCCGCAACTCCAGCTCCACCCACTCCGCCGCGCCATACCTATTATCCAAGATATCTAGGTACCCTAGCTATAGGGCCTATCCGCACAGTGATTTTTTTACCGCGCGGTTTTTTTCGCAATTCTGTAACATACAGAGATCAATAAACATATTCGGAACCAATGATTCTGTCTGATCTATACTCAAAGGACTGAACTAAAACATTTTTCGTGACCAATCGAAAAATGTTTTGGCTGTATAGGTAATTTATTTTCTGATTTCAAACAAATAAAACAATAAAAGCAAAAACGTTGTTTATGGTTAAGAATGTTACCATTACATATTTTTTACCTATTAAATGTGTAAAAATAGTCTAAAATAACAAAGATGATGTAGTCATTTTTTATGGTTTCGCCGCCGCCGCAAAAAAACTTAAACAAACATGAAATTAGTTAAAATAAAATAAAAGGAGCATATTTTTACTGTTGTTTATAATCAATTTCTTTAAAAAATTTAAACATTTTTTATTTATCTAGGAATAAACATTTTATTAGTTGGCAACACAAAAGTAAACTTTGTGGCAGGTACAAACTTTTTGATTGGCGGTCTTTTGCTTCCTTATTTTACAGAAAATGGCTTCCGAAGAGCTGGTGACTGAGCAATTTCAATTTTTAGGCATAGAAGTTTCAAAAGAAATATTATCCAAATGTGAGTATTCGATGATATAATATTTTATTATCATCGGGTAATTATTATCTCGATCGCGATGCATACGAAGAACTTGCTGTAATTGTAACCGTTAAACAAGTGGTCAAGGTTGTTTCGAAGCACCATTTATTTTTCAAAATTTTAAGGTGTAAGTTTATGTGAAGAATATGATGTCGACGCAGAAACCTTTACTGAACAATGGATGGCATTCAGTTTGACGCACCTCAACGGCGCGGCTCCGAGTATCGAACACCTGGATTTACTAGCAAGAAAGGAATTTTCCAAGCGGGCTGTGAGTTGCGTTAGCGCGCCTGTCAAAGATGCCGCTAGAACAACTACCGGCTCAAATCTGAAAGTGTATGGAGCTCAAGTTCCGACTCAGTATCCTTTTAATATGACTGTTCCACGTGTTCTTTTTCATAATGATGTTGTAACGTTCGATAAAAACATGTCCCAGTTACGGAAAAAGCGTACTTTCATCAGTCAGCGTTTTATTTCTTGTTTGGATGACATTGCCTCCAAACAAATTATTTGACACGAATACACGGTAGATAAAGGTTATGTTTTGTGTTGCTTTACAAGTATTAAACCTTAAATGCAGACCAGACAATGATGTTCTATCAAATTACATCACAACAGCTTCTAAGGTAAGTTCAAATTCTAGTAACTAGCAGTTATTGTAATAGGTAGTGGGCTGCAAAGGTTATTATTATGTATACATATAGTAAATAACAACTTGTACTGTGTGTAATGAATGATACCTATGTTATAATATCAACCTTTGATATGTGTTTGATTCAATAAACAGTAAAATTTTTAGGTTATTAATGTTAAAGTTGTGAAGAACAAGAAAAACTGAGCTACTTGCATTTAGTGGGTGTAGGTTTAGAAACACAGTGCCCTTCTGTGACTAGATCTACACTCATTGAGTGCTTGTAGACATATCACCAGATTCTACCTCCACTGAAGACTTCATTAAATTACTTAAACACTCTCTTCATGAATTACTAGTGATTTATATGTTTATTTAGTTAGAACTATTGTGACTGTATGTTTAAGTGGTGTATATTGCTATCTCTAGGAGGAGACAAATTCTATTGCTAGACAACAAAACCTTAAAGAGCATCCAACCTAATTGGTATAGTAAAAAAATTCGGTATCAATTACACTATTATGGAGAATTGACGTAAGTTTCATCAGTGGCTGCCAACTTTTTTTTCTCTATACTAGCTCGAATAGGGGATGTTGAATTGAATTGATACTGAAAATTTTACTATACCAGGCTCCATACAAGTTATTACTTAAGATGTAAATTAATACTTACATATTATAGATGCATCAGTTGACTTGATGATATTTGTGGGCGAGTTTGCTTCTGGTTCATGTTTGTTTTTAAAGTCATGACTAGATCCATACTCGTCTGCAGCCATCAACTCAATCTACTTCTTCAATTCAGGATGACAATTTACCTTATAAAGAAAAAGAGCAGATTTTTTAAATAATATTTTTAAATGGGGGAGGGGCATATTCTTGTTTCTTTTCTTTAAAATAGAAACATAAGAAAATAAATAGGTATCTATTTGAGTTATTTGATTCTGAAAAAGGTAATCAAATGTGGTATTTGTTATTGAATCCAAACAACTATTGACAGTCCACATTTTGAACATTTACATTTACTGTTTTTTCATAAGAAGAGAATTATGTCTTTTAGCAAAACTTGTTTCTTAATGTTTTTCAGAAACCAAAATTGGAAAATGATAATTTTACACCACAAAATGAATTATGTCCAGCAACTTACTCACCTATTGTGTAAGTTTATGGGAAATATATATTTTTTACTCAATTAACTATATTTATAGCTGCATAAAAGTTAATTCAATTAGAAAAGATCCGAGGAAAACATAATTCAAGCATCTTATTGTGACCATTTTTGTAGGTAGTAGAGTTGAAAACCACATTTTCTATGCATGACTATAAAACAATAAAAAGAACTTGGCAGCACAAGAGTTGAAATTACATTGATTCTTTAGTTTAGTGCAAGCCTTTTATTAAGTTTCCTGTAAACATTTTCAGCAACAAATCAGCTAAATATTCTTCAAGAACAAATCAAGGGTCGGTGGTACATTCTTTTGGCGATGATAAATTGCTTGAAGTAATATCAAAACCTAATAGTCCAACTGATGGTATGAATCTGAATATAAAACAGGTTCCTAATGATGAAGGAGAGCTCTATACAAAAGCTATGTAAGTTAATAAACTATTTTTAAATAGAATTGTTGAGTTGCCTGGCTTGTGTGGGTTAGGACAAACAAAATATTCATATATAATAATTTTAATGCCTCAGACAAGCTTCAGGAATGTAAGATTCTCTTTCTACCTTCAAATATATACTTATTAGAGATGCGCCGAATATTCGTTTACTATTCGGTATTCGGCATATTCGGCACCTCAACCGAATATTCGTATTCGGCCAAATATTCGGTTAAAATGACCATTTATTCGTTTATTTTGTTTAGTAATAATTTGATTGATAAAACAAGATATTATCCCCATATTCAATTATTTTAAACCAAAGAGCAGTCAATCTTATATCCTCATTTTCACATCTAGGTATTACAAGAGTTATTAGGAGGTGATAAAATAAAGATAAGTTAATAAGTGACACTTAAAGATACAATTTAGAAACCTAGACATTCTGGTCTATCTAGTGACAGTCAAAGGCGCTTTTCTTTATAAACTTTACCTATTTATTGTATCAAAATTAGTGTGAAAGAACAACCGAATAGTTCGGCCGAACTATTCGGTTCGGTAGGGTTTCAAACCAAATAGTATTCGGTATTCGTAATTCGGTAAAACCCATATTCGGCGCTTCTCTAATACTTATGAAATAGGATAAGTAAACTATCGTAATAATATACAAGAGGGGGCGCTTAAGAACTACTAATGGGGACCCCCGCGCCGAATCGTACCTGGTGTAACGCATTTCCCTCGCTATGGGCACTTTTGCATCGGGTTCGATTCGGCTTTTGACTTAGCTAATATTTTAGCTGTTGTATGTATTTTTTATTATGTTAATTGTTTTGTGTATCCCCATATATTTTTATTAAAAAAGAGATTTCATAAAATCGAGTAAAAAATAAAGCAAAAATTACATACAATTAAGATTTAATTTAAAAAATGAGGGTATTGTTTAAAAATAAAAATCATGTAATTTGTTTTTTCAGGTTTGGTTTTGAACTGCTTCAAGAGAAAGCCAGCACTTTTGACAGTCATATCCGATATTTATCTCAGATTATAGCTAAGAAAGCTGGTATAACAGAAACTGTTTCTGTATCTCACAAATCGCAGGTATTTACGTTATATTATTTCTAGGATACGAAAGGTTATAACACCCCTCTTCTTTTTGTTCCACTCATAAAAAGTAAATGATTAAAGCGAATATAACATAGTTCAATTATAATAGTGGGAATTAATCTTTTGACATTCTTTAGAGTCATTGGTATGCGCGATGGACTCGACAAGCTAGCGTGTAGCGCCTTATAGTGCCCTGTTCATATATCTCTTCTATGATTTATTTAATTGGTTACAATTTTGGTTATTTATACAGAATGAAGTGACAGTAGCAGGACGAATAGAGTGTGACGCAGACGCGCGGCTTAATCCCAAGTGTGTGGTACTGCAAGGTACTTGGGAAGAGTCTCTCAGCCAATCAGTTCCTGTGGATATTGACAGGTAAGATGCTTTTTTTTTAATAATATCATTATCGTACACTGAATATTTTTGCAGCTGTACTGTAAGTAGTGGATATAATGATACTTGCTATTCCTAACAGTGTAAAGCAGTACTCATTATTCCCTGGTCAAGTGGTATTGATGCGCGGCGTGAACCCACGCGGCGACCGGTTCATCGCGCGTGAAGTTCTACACGACGCCGCGCGGCCACTGCCTGACCATGGCGCGGATATCATCAACGCATTAAGAGGTACTAACTAAAGATGGTTTGACTCATTTGGGAGGAACACATAAAATAAAACAATATAGAAGTATTTTTAACTACATTTTTTTATAATAAAATCACATTTTTAGGCACTATATCTATGGTAATAGCCTCGGGCCCATTCACGACATCAGACAACTTAGCCTATGAGCCTCTGAAAGACCTGGTCTCCTACATCAACACTCACAAGCCTCACGTTGTGATATTAACCGGACCATTCCTCGACAGCGAGCATGCTAAAGTTGCAGACAATTCTATGGCGGAGACTTACAAATCGTTCTTTGACAAATTATTGGATAGCCTTGGAGAAATTGTCATAAGCAGGTAATTTAGAAACAAGATTTAATCTTAGTTTCTTGACCTTGATTGAAGAGATATAAGAGGAAATAGTTTTACTTATGATATTTTAAATCAAAGTATTTCATAGGTATTTATGATGGTTGGTGGAATGTAATACAATCAAGATCTATATCTCTTTTCACAGTCCATTCACAAAAATCTACATAGTGTCAAACCTGAAGGATGCGTTCCACGTGAACGTGTACCCGACGCCCGCGTACTCCACGCGGAAAAAACACGCTAACATCCATCTACTGCCCGACCCGAGCACACTCAATATTAATGGCATAATTGTTGGCGTCACCAGCACCGATGTGCTCATGCATATTTCGCAGGAAGAGATATCTTTGTAAGTTGGTTCGCTAATCGCTTTTATCTGTAATTTGTTGTGTATCAATGTTTTAGTTCAAGAAATCGCTTAATGTCCAAAATTGCAGTGAATATTATGAAAACACTACTTTTGAAACAACCACATTAATTGAGCTCCATTTGAACATCTAATCACAGTAAATATCCTTTGAACAGAGGTACAAGCGGCGACAAGTTAGCCCGTTTGTCGAGTCACGTGGTGGGTCAGCAGAGCTACTACCCGCTGTGGCCGGCGCCGGCGGGGCACGCGGTGGACGCGGCGCTGTGGGCGGCGCACGCGCAGCTGCCCGCCACGCCGCACCTGCTGGTGCTGCCTTCTAACTTCAGATACTTCGTCAAGGTAGGTATCCATTTAAACTATTTATAAAGTCGTCAAGTAGTCCTGAGTTTCGTATACTAATTTGATCAATAAGAAGAAATGAATCGAATACATGCTTACGCCGATGAGAAAGAGGTGTGACAGATGTACGTACATGTTTAAATACATATGTGAAAGTATATGTTTAAAGTAAGGATGTAATCAGTTTTATCGTTGCTGTTTGTCAACAGGATGTAAATGGCTGTACGGTTGTAAACCCGGAGCACCTCACCAAAGGAACGGGCGGAGGCACTTTCGCCCGCGTCTTCATCGCTAATGACGACCACAACAACAAGGCTGTTGCCGCACAAATAGTACGCATTTAATTTGACATTATTTTAATTAAGTATTACGTGGTACCTTATTTTGAATTATTAAATGATAAATTAAGAACTTTAAACTTTTTATTTGCATTCAAACTTAAGTATAAAAATAAAACACATCAACAAGTCCAGCAACAAAACCGCAGACTGGATTTGATTTATACTACTTTTTTTCTTATTCTAGGAATTACATTAAAATAATTGTATATTTAGCTGCGATTGGGCCTTGTTATTCACTAACGATACTTTAATAATATATTTTTATCTTCGGGACATAAATGCATTGGAAGCTGGAATATCCCCATTTTTATTACGTTAGGCCATTTTCAACAAGACTAAGGATATTACAGTCCTTTTTTTTCGCTGTTTACTGATTATAAACCTGGGTAGACTTAAACCAAACAATATGTGAACGGAAGGTTCGAATAGCACTTCCCGTAGACACATGAGGCCGTCGCAGTTGAATGGTAGGTAACCGAAAAAGTCAAGCAACGTAAATGGGGTCATGTAGATTGACGACGCCTCCTTGCCCAGACCGTAGTGCCATCTGCAGGCCCATACGTGGAGAGGTGCCCGCGGACTTGCGCTCTATCGGGTTTGTTATTTGACGGTAACTGGGAACAAAATGCATTGATGTTATTATGGCTAGGTAAGGTAAAAATGTTTTCCTACTAGCAATCCCGAAGCTGGACGGGTGATCTCAAGTAAACAAAACACCTATATTTTTAAAGTTCGTACTGATACCTTTTTAAAGTTTCCAAGGGTTCAGATTTGGTGCTGCGAACGCCTGTTTCCGGGTCAATTGTGGTCATTATGCACCTGGAAAATGTTTATTTAGAGATAAATCATCTGCCTCTCTTTTTTGTTATTATAAGTATTTTTAGCGTCGAAAAGTGCATATTAGGTATTACAATTTATAATTTCAAACATGATTTGTTACCTAGTGCAAGGTTTGATAATCTCAAATACGTTGTCCCCAATCTTAACGAATTTCCAATCATCTTCGGCGTAAGCTTTAGCTCCCTTTAGTACGAAGTTCGGCCGGAAGTTGCGGTGAGTTACTTGGCAATCCTTCAAACGCGTGTTCAAGTCGTCTACGGAAGCTTCGTTGATCAAATTGAAGGAGACTTCATCCGGGAATGCACCCTTGAAATCAGAAATGTTGGACAGACACCGTTTAAACTTGAATGGGTAAGCCAGCAATAGAAAGTTGCGGTACGACTATTAAGTCGAATATTATGTTTATCTTTGAGCTCCATCCACACTATTTTTCCGTCACAATTTAAATAAATTAAGAATAATAGGTACAGTAATATTTATCTATTAATGTCCATTTAATATCTGTTCTATTTAGTTAAGTGGGTTATTATAAGAGTCGATAACCCGATAAGAATTATGTTACCGTATCAAACTTGGTGAATTTGTAGAACGAATTAGCTGTGGTTCTCAGGTCGCGGCTATTTTGTGATGCGTAGTAGACCAAGCGTAAACTATCTGAGGACTTGTTTACAAGCCTGTAAAAACACCACACAGTTTTAGTGCCAGCTTTTCTTTTGTTTTCTTATTTCAAAGAGTTTTGTGTTAAGAATTGGTATAAATATTAAGTGCTTAATAAGTAAAAAAGATTTCTCGTCGTAAAGATGGAAGACAAAATAAACAACAGTCAACAATGTTATCTCCACTTGATAAGGCGAATACTTCAGTCACCTCGCCGTATGTAACTGTTCTATTTATTTCGATAAATCGTTTTTTTTTTAATAAGTACCTATGTACTTATTGCTAATAAATATTATTATTTGTTACCTTGAGAACCATTCCGAGGGTTCGTAACCACAGTCATATACTGGCACAGAAACACTCCACACTCGGGCTGTTTTGGGCTTCTGTAGTGCTATCACCTGAAATCATTCAACTCTCCTTAGAGTTTTTTTTTTATCAAACTTTTTGGTTGGTTATAATAACACTCTATCATATAAGTAGTCAAACTTGTTTACAAACACCTCTAAAATCTGCCGCTTTCGTAAGTTATTGGTATCTTTGGAATTCCTTTTAAGTACCTACCTCAGCTAAGTTTACATGTACAGGCTCCATGTCACCGTGTGTCAAGGTCAATATAGAGTTCCTCACAGTTGGACGAACCGTAAGGAGTTCTGGATACGCTCGGGCCGTTACGAAGTTCATCTTTTCATCCACTACCATCAGAACTCTGTAAATGAAGCCACGCTATTATTGGTAAATCTTTTTTAGGGTGTTACCACACCAATCGATCAACAACATCGATCGATTGGTAGAATGTATTAGTCGACGTCAATCGATAGTTTCTACCATACTAATCAACGTCGACTATACCATTCTATTATCGATCGATGCGGTCGATCGACAATCGATCGATTGGTGTGGTAACACCCTTAAAGAGTAAAGTTTACAGTAAAACCAATATGGGATTATCCTACCTGTCTCGTAGCCAACCGTCCTTCAATCCCAGGGTAGTGCAGTCGGCTTTCTCCAAAATAACGGGGCCACATGATTTGATGGGGTACGCGTAAATGTCCGTTAAAGTACCAACTTGTGTCCATTCTGTTGGTATCTTCGTCTTTTGATAGTTTTGGTATGCCCGGTAGGCGCAGTAAGCACCACCGATCACACCAGCTGCTGCTGCAGCGGAAGTCACGACATTCACTGAAAAAATAATTAGATAATAAAATTGTTAACTAATTCTGCATGTAAGTAACTAGTAGTTATTTATTTAACCTAATGTGAATCTTGTTCGTCTAGGTGCAAGTTTATCTAATCTCCCTTCGTTAGTTAACCAGATGCTTTAGTTACCTACTATCATATACCTACTTCTTTAATAAATATCTAATATCGCGTTTCATAAAGAATATTTATTTGCCCATGAATTTATCAATATTTGACCTTGATAAATCCATAACCAAAATAAAGTTATCTACGCAAACCCACAGACGTATAAACACTTCGCAAACCTACCTACCAATGGAATGGAGGTATGATAGAATAAAAATAACATTTATTTACATAGTTCACTTACCCTGATTAATAGACATGTTGCGGAGTTTTAGACACTACCAACAGATTGTAGCTTCGCTCTCAAACTGATGGTGGGGTGGGTGAGCGCGACAAAAAATCGAATTGGAAACTAAGATAAATAAATGAATAAATTACGTTTACTAACACGTCTATGTAAAACTATATTACCTATGTGGATATTATGAGGGTAGATAACATAGGTGAGCACCTAAGGAAGCAGAGTTTAGGTGTTTTGAATTTTCTTTAGATTTTTTTTGTTTATTCGTACGTTGTCTTATAATACGTATTTATATGTATTATGCATTTGCACATTAATACTAAAATGATTAGTACCTATAATAAATATGTCTAATTTTAGACAACAATATTAATAAATACTAAAATAAAAATTCTATTTTAATCTCAAATCGAATAGGCTTCATGTCCTTGCCTCAAATAAAAAAAAAACAGAAATGTCAAACTGTCAAAAAAGAAATGTCACTCACTCTATGACATTGTCAGTCAACGTGGAGTGTGTGTGGTTGTGAATTTTCTTTGGATCTTCGATAGTTTCATTTTATTTTATGATGTGCAATACTCATTGAAGTTCAATGAAATAATAGTGGACTTAGAAACTAATGGTAACAAGTCACACGCTGCTGATCCTCAATCACAATGGTTCTGTTGAATAATGACGAGGTATGTTCCGTGCCTATTACAATATTCATTTTGTACGATTTGAAGGTAACTTAAGTTAATATTCTAATTGTGTTTTATTCGTTTATGTTGCAGTTTCTGTCAGAACTCACTAAACTATTTCAGAAGGCACGAGCTTCCGGATCTATAACAATGACAATGAAAAGATGTAAGTAAGACTTACTGAATTTGCGGTGAACATTGTGGGCATTCTGGTTCTGATCAATTTTATTTTTTCAGACGACGGTCGAACTAAACCTCATCCCCGTGACGGTACCCCTGCTGTCAAGAATCCCCAGTACAAATGTTTGATAAGAGCCCAATCAAGTAGCAAAAAAATTTCTACCGTAGTAGAGCAAACAGATGTAGAAAAGTTCACCACGGCATATTCTAACCTATTGAAAACTAGTGTGAATGGGCTGAAACGGCTAAAGAAACCGAAGAAAAAAGCTGTTGCCACTCAGTAACTCTGCTAAACTAGAGGCAATGTGTCGAGAGACTGAATAAAATAAGTGCGCAAGTGTAATTAATCAAATTGAACGTATTGTGTACCACCGGTGTCCTGGCTCGCAGGATAAGGTCCATTGAATCTTGCTCTTCTCCGTGAGGATTGAAGAGTTGGTCTTGTCTGCTGTTGCTAGTGAAGCAGCGCAGTTTAGTCATTGACAGTGTCCAATGAACCTTATTTTTATAACTTTTTGAGTTATAGCATTTTTTTAATTAAAAAGTTGTTCAAATTATTTACATATTTGTTTTTTTTATACCTATTATGTAGTACCAGATGTTAATCTTTGGTTTCAGAGGACTATCTGTACCTAAAAGGTTTTTTACATTATATTAATATTGTAGTTCTTTCACATCCAATTTACTAATAAGCAAGTTGCAACGGATAACAGAAATTTGTAAATATAAACATGTATTTATTTTCAATTTGGTAACAATTGATAAGTTATATTATAATTAATTTTACAGAAACATTCATATCACAATATGAGACCAATAAACATAATTGAAGTTGACATAAAAATCTTCGACCTATTATCTAATAACTTTTATATTCAAACTATATTTAATTTATAAAAATATAATAATATGCTGTTTTATTCATATTAATACTGCTCTATATTAATAATGAGTATACAAATCTTAATATAAAGTATTTACACAAAGTCAGTCGCTTATCTCACTACATTATACATTTTAGTTTATTAATTTGCAACAGAAATTGCACCTGACTGTTATAAAAATTTTTTTTCATTAGGTACACATACAGCTAGAGACTTAGTTAATGGTATCTTTCAGGCTGCAATTATTTACTGTCAATCAGCATGTAACATGAGTGATAGAAGGGTCACAATACCACAGGCATTAAATACATAACTTACCTTAAAAATACGAGTTGTTATACATAACATTAATAAGGATGTCTTACATCTGGCATTTTTTAAGTGCAAAATGCCAGTTAGGCTGTTTTTTTTACCATTCACTAGCTACGAACAATAGATAAGAAATAAAACATAGCAGAATAGTCGATCGTCAACTTCGTCAAGGCGTGTGGTTAGGAAATTAAGTATCTTATAATTAGGACTAGAGTACGTTCTTGGAAGTGAGCCGCTTGAGACAGGCGCTGCGCACCTGGTCGTGGTTGAGACGCTCGGCCTCCTGCAGCACGCGCCGCAGGTCGTTGGTGCGCTCGTGGCGCGCTGCCAAGATGTACGCGCTGCTTACGTTGCGGCAAACTAGGTAGCACGATATCTGGAAGGAACAACTCTATTAGCGTAACAGTTTCGGGTTAAGACTAGCACTCTTCGTGGGCGGCAACCACTTCGACGACTCAATAAGCAAGCGTTGCCAACTAACTTGCGAATCAAGCATTAACTTTAAAAAATGACGTCCTAAGTGTTGTCAAAACCTACAGGATTAAATGATTTTTCATTTCATTTCATTTCATTTTATTTCATTTCATAACAAATTAAGTTGCCCAATTTTATAGGACATTAAACTAAGATAGAGGACCTGGCACCTGCTTAGACGTATGGATAAGCTGCCATAGATTGATTGCTGTAATTTTAGTTGCTATGATGTAAAATACTTGTGGATTGTCGTACTAACTTTAACAGTAACGCTGTGTATATCAGCAATGAGTAGTTCCGCCTGTTCGTCGTAGAGCTGTCCGCGCGCCTCGCACCGCGCCACTACCGCACTCACGCCAGACTCCAGCACTTGGTCACTCATCAAACTGCAAAGTTATATACACAATATGAAGACGTAATATACCTATAGGATACGTTCTTTCGCATTAAGCGAGGCAAAGTCCAAAGCCATGCGTGGATATTATGATTGGTCTTGAAAGATTCAGGTCGAAATACTTTCCCTTAGTCTGCTTATTACGACTATTCCGAGCGTAAACAGTAAGAAAGTAAATTCATATTTGTAGCTTACTTAGCAGCGGTTTCCTTGGACGCTCGAATGCATTTCGCCAAGTTTTTGACTTCTGTAAATCTGTCAACTTGCACTAGATATCTGGCTACGTGCGTGTATATGTTCATGGAATCCAACTTGTGTTCCGTTATTATTCTGGAAAATAACGTAATACCGCATTAGGCAATACTCAATCTGCTTTTTAAATCTGGATGATTTCAAAGAAAAACTTACCTAAATGCAAGTTCGAAACCCAACTCAATAGTCTGTCCGCATGCTAAGATAATAGCGACCAGCCGAATTTTGTCCGTGTTCGAGCCAAAAAGCGTGAGGGGTCGAGTGTCACCGGTTTCTTCCCTCCTTCCTTGCACAGGTATGATATCATTGAGAACCCTGTCTGTCAGCCGTCCAGCTGACTCGCAGGCTGCGAGGAATTTGGCCACTTCTATTTGACGAGTCATTGTGGTCATCAAGTTATCTATCGTCGTTTTATCCAGGTGGAAGTTTAAGGATTTCGGGTCGTTTACTCCTGGAAAAGAAATTGCCAATAGTAATTAAGAATTTTTTGAAGTGCACAATCTATTATCATCATTTGTTTGTTGAGGCTCTCTTAAAGAGATCTTTTAAAGATCTGCAACATGCACCATGTTCGAAGTTCGAGAAAGCGTGAACTCACAAACAATTTAATACAGAAGCAGAATAATAACACATTAAAATTCGCACTTTATCCCTGAAATAAAAAAAGAATGAGCCACTCACTAGTCTGCACCGGCACGCACTGCCCCAAATGATGCAGGGCGGCGGCCAGGTGATGCTGGCGGGCGAGCAGCGCGCTGAAGTGCGGTTTGGGCGCCGGCCGCGAGTACAGCAGCGCGCACGTGGCCGACGCACGCGCCTGCTGGTTACTGCCGCACTGCAGTGCGTACAGCGCGTCCAGGCGCTTGCTCATCTCTAGCGTGCGGCAGATGTGCATTATGTATTCCTGGAAAAAGATAGGAGATAATTTGTGTAGCGGTAATAGATAGATCTAATTTATACGGCCATAAGATTTCGAATTACGGCGAGGCAACTATCAAACCAAAGGTAGTTTTTTGGGTATGCTGTAGCCATACCAGTAGGGCTGGACCGTATCGAGGAATTCATATGATATACGAGTAAATGAGGATCCGTGAGACAATATCAAGGAAAATTTCTAATGCATGGCGGAATCTTAGTTGGTGTAAATATAAATTAAACCTCTATTTATAGATCACTCACCGTCCACATTTCAAGCGTACTATCGACATCCGTCATAGCCTTCAAGAGATCACTAACTTTATCCTTCTTCAAGCATTCCATATACACAGCCTCTGTAAAAGTTTCTTTGTCGACCAAATTATCGTAACAGTACCTAATCACTTCAGCCAGATTGCTGTGTTTCATGTAGAACGATATATTTGCAACATGAGATCCGTAGTTACTTAGATAAAAAACACATTCTTTATAAAAGAACGGATCTAGCTTTTTATTTTGGTAATTAATTTTTGGTTCATTATTATTGTTTCGCCGCAGTAAACCTTGGGCTAAGCTTTTCTTTGGCTGTACGACTGCTGTTTGGAAATCGCTATAGTCGCCTTGTTTGATTTTCTTAACGCTAGCTAAAGTGTGCATTATGTTGAGCGCTGGTTCCGCTAATGGTATCTTCTTTTTGCCTGTATTCATTATGACTAGCTTTTCGTTTGTTGTCTGAAACAAATTAAAAGTGAATGAATGGGGTGTCTGAATTGGTACTAGTAGGCAAGCTTCATGCATAGGATAAATGATGTTTGATATGGAAAAATGAGGTTTAAGTTTTACTGCTCAGTACTCACTTTAATACTTTCAGCTTTGCTCAACAACTGTTGGTTGACCGGGTAGTTCATATCTTCCAGTATACTTATAATCTCATTGAGTAGAGGCGGGTTGGACCGCGGTCTGCCATCTGACTGCATACTCGTCATTGAACTCGATCGTTCTGAATGTCTTAGACTCTGCAATCTTCGATTTACGTATTCAGTTTCCTTCGCCTCCCTACCATACTCGCATTCTTCCTCCATATAAACCACTGCGGAGTTTTTGAAGCAATGCGCGAACTTCTCCCTTGCTTGTTTGAAGCAGCCGGCTTTGAGACACGCCTTGCCCCACGCGGCGAGTACGCTGTTCCGCGGTAAACCGGATTTCGTCGCTATTTCTAACGCCAACTCCCATTTCTCCGCTTCAAGAAGGGACCGAACTATTTGACCTGGAAAATTAGCGATTGTGGTTAGTTTTGTACATACGTTTTTCGTCGAAATCTTGGTGTCACCGTGTTACTTAGAAATATAAGCTTTGAGATTGTTTATTGCCCGATTGTGCTTGAGTATAAGTCCTATTTTTCGCGCATAAGAAGTCCCCCACATACAACGAAAAACAACATACAAAGAATATTATATTTCTTTCTGGCAATCAAATAAGTCCTTAGAAGCCTACCAATACCGTATGGGAAAAGGACATGGCATGCATTGAGTACTTACTAGGATGCGCCCCCTGCCTGGGCACTAGATGCTGCGCCTGATGCTTGACGAGCGTAGCCATTGCGTCGGCATGCGCCAAACATCGCATCGCGTGCGCTGCACCCGTCTCTGCTATGCGGGCTGCACCGCTGCCACTGGAATCATTACATATTTTATTCTCAATTACTGTCTTAAGCCACTGAAAAGTTGTCAGTGACAGCCTCACAATACTGCTGCACTAGGTACTTTGCGGAAATGAAATGGTTTGACCGCGGCCAATGCTGGGTAAGTTCTTTTTAACCAATGAAATTCAAGAGATCCATATTAATGCAATATAAATACTAGTGTACTGGTCACAATGCTCTTACTTCTCATTAGGTGTCCTGGAGTAGAGCTCAGCGGCGGCGAGCAGTAACGACCGGCGTGCACGCACTAGCAGTCGTGCGTCACCACCGCTTGACAACTCACGCGCTATCTCATCGCTGCGGTCTAGGAGAAACCTGTCACAAGGATACAGATAGATATTCTTAACATATTCGATTAGTAGGTGTTTGCCCTTCTTTCGGCAAATTCGCAATTCAATGATCTCTGTAGAAAAATCGTTAGCTAATATTTCAAAAGTAATTCTTCTTTCTCTGGCTACCTCTACTCACCTAGGATAATCCAAATTGATACAATGCATCTTCATAATAGACAGACACAGTGTGACGTTAGGTGTGAACTCGTAGCTAAATTCATTTCGGACTGCCTCGTTCTTTTCAGCATTTGTGGACAGACACCAGTCCATGCACGTGGTAACACTGCCCGCCGAATCAGAGTTACTGCTTAGCATCAGGTTGTCTTGATCGGAACTAGTCTTCTTGGTCATAGTTTGGGTGTAGCAATCGTCGCAAACTCGGAACTTTACACCGCTTGGGTATGTAGGTACCTGTAATAAACAGCAGGATATACACGCTTGCTAAAGTAAAGCAGATACCTATATAAAACTATTTTTTCCTGTATGATTTCACAAAACTTTAAGCACTGATAAATAAAACCTACCTGCATCCTGTGTCTCGAGCAGACATGACAAACGAGCCGACCACATCGTCTGCAATGATGCCTCCTCATGATCATAGAGAACATAGATGTTAGACATAACATACAGCGGTCCGTAGAATAATCCTCGACCCACTGCTCTTTCGTTGGTACTTGCTCCGGCATCACGAACGGCTTATTTGCCGCCTCTATGTTTATTGAATCTATGGACTGTAATAATGAATCATCGGTAGGTTTTGGCGGTGTCGTACACCGGTTCCGCGGGTTCTTCATATCCAACGCTTTCTCAGCATAGAACCTCAACAACGCATCCACCGCGTTCCGGGAAATAACTAAACTCTCGATCGATTTAATGTTGTAATACAAGTTGTCGCCACTCGGATCTTTCTTCAAATTGGGCGATATTTTGTTAATGATTTTCGCGAGCAAATCTAATTTAGCGTTCATGAGAAACTGCTCTATCATAAGCAGGGGAGTTTCTATCAATTCCCAAAAAGCGTTCCTTATGGCGACGTCCATTTCCATCATAATTTGCAGGCCTATTTTGATGTTTTCAAACGATGTCCAATCACATGAATTTTCTGATACGAAATCGACACAGATTTGGAGTATCTCAACGTTCCGCACTTTGGACATTTCCTTTTGTACTAAATCCACGGCTTTAGAGGAAGGGAGACGTAATAATAACTCCTTTATTAAATCAGGGGTAGCTTGATTTGTATACTCAAAGAGTTGCCTTAAGAGGTTCATTACGATCAAATTCTTCATATTTTCTGACACTTCGTGAAGATCTGCCCACTCTAGGCAGAGTTTGAACTGAAATTGGGAATTAATATTAAAATAAGTAAAATGACAAAATTAAATCCTAGTATAAACAAGGTTTTCCCCCTAAAGTAGTTCCACTTACCTGCTGGCTATCCATGAGTTCTTCAATAATATTTTCAGGATTTTCAACAGATTTCTCGTACACTGAGTACCAGTGATTGCTGCCTATTATTGAAGAAATCTGAAACAGATTTCACTGAAATAAAATACCTTATTTGATCTAATTGTTTTGGCATGCCATTGGTATTATTGATAATACTTACTTGGTCATATAAAGGTATCTTGACCATCCAGTCAGAACAAGTTTCATATAAGCCTTCGTCGAGAACTTCCTGCTCCAGTAAAAATCGCAAATAATCTAACACCTCCAAGGCGCCTTCAGCAGGCCAATTACTCAAGTTGTTCAATATTAAATCTACTTTTAACTCGGCGCACTTTAGATACTGACAGTATTTCCAATTATTGGGGATATTCGGGTTAGTTGCCAGTTTGAATAGAATCAAGTCTCTCAAATTCATGACGTTCGCGCTACACATCGACTGTCGCTCCGACAACCCCTCTATGATATTTAAGCACTTCAAAATCTTCCCCGCTTCAACAAGCTGAGGCATGTACAAAAACAATTTATCCAAATCTATTGTAGTATGGAGAGAAGCTAAATATTTGTTGCCACCAAACAAAACTTTTGTGCAATTAAAACGCTCCAACTCCATATAATTATTCAGACATTTAGTACGAGCGTCCATACTCTGTTGCAAGGAGTTCTCGTTAGGGGAAATGTGGATTTTCTTTATAATGTGTGCCAACACCCAATTATGCAGGACGATGTACGTCAAACATTGAGGGTCTGGGGCTCGAGGTAATGGAGCAAAGTCCGCTTCTGGCTCGATAAACAAATTCTCCTCAGGATTTGTAAACTCATACACCGCTTGCAGTAGATTATTGAAATTCTCTTCCGTCGCGTCTTTCTGACCACCGACCAAATTAATAGAAGGGCAGAAGTTCAAGATTAATTTCGGTATCAAATTGACGTTCAGCTTCTTGCATATCGGCTCTAGGAAAGTCACCGGCATCTCCTTCTTATTGATCATATTCCCAAATATGTCGTGGAGGGGTTGCTCTAACGCGTGGAAGTATGGAAGCTCGGGGTTTTCTGTGCCACGATCTTCTTGCTCCAATTGGGAAACAGTTTTGCAATAAATGTAGCACATTCTCAAATAATGTATTCTTGCCTTTTTGTTGCCATTACGACACACTTCTCCAATGTTGCACACGTCTTTGTCAGACGCTGCCACAACGTTCATGTAAATCTGATGATATTTTTGCAACAAGTTAGGATCAACCTCTTTAGAATCAGTAGCATTTACTATGTCTGCCAGATCCTCGCACGACTGTCTCAGCTCTTTGGAGAGTTGATTAAGTTTACAGAATTCTTTATGTTTAATCGGTATACGACAGTCCGTGATCAATCCACAGATATTATCAACGAAGTCGAAAGACTTCTCTGTATTTCCAAATATCTCAAACGTCACACTCGCAATGTCTTCAACAAATCGGATATAGTTGGTCTTTTTCACTGAAGCTACGTCAGTGCCGCTCCTTACTTCGGCCAGTTTTCTTTCAACAACATTGATAAGGCCGTAAGTGATTTCTCTGTTCAAGCCACTGCTGATAAGGATATCGACGGCATTTATTAGCGGTGCGTTTTGGTGATTGTACAGTTGTAAGTGTGGATGTCGAGATTCTAGCTCCATAATATCGAAAGAGTTAGGAGCTCTGTTCGCCGCTAGGAACCCATCTACAAGACCCATTACTTCCGTGGACACGACAGACAATGCGGACAACTCTTTAGTCGGGTATCGCGTGTCGTTCCTGTAGTAAATTATATTTTTAATCTTAGCTACCAGATTTCGCAGTTGTTCTGTAAATGTAACTTCAGTTGCTATTTCGGAATCCGCCAAATCAAACATCTGTAAGTAACGAAAATTTTGAACTAAGATTAACTAAGTAGGTACCTATATTTAAATAGAGTCACTTTTTTTTACTTTTTTCACACCTAATTTAATTAATAGGTAAGTAGATTGAATAGACATACTGTTCGTGAAATCACGGGTTCTTTTGTATAACCACAGATTACATAATAGTTACTACGTAACAGATACTTCACTCAGAAGAAAATGTCCAATACCTACTGCTTGAACAGTGCGCAATAGCCCAACTGTCACGTCATATACCACTGCATGCTAAAATATGCCTAAAAACTCAAGCGTATAGTTGTGATTGCTCTGCACCGCGCGATCCCGTAAAAATCGCGGGGCTGCCTCTTCGATAAAATTAAATTAACAAAACGTTTTGTGACTATGTTTTTGAGAACTATGAATATGTTCCTACTTATATGGGGCAGTTTAAAATTCTATCGTTTTTAATATATTTATGTTTAACATGTTTTTATTTTAAATTTTTAATGTTTTCTAATCTTTCTAAATTCTCGGTTATTATTATTTTTCTTATTAAAAAAACTCAATTATTAAAAATTATAAAACATTAAAAACAAATAAAAAAACGAATGGAACTATCAAAGTTTGAACAACGTGCGATCGCTTCGCTTTGACAACCGCGCTTCGCTTGGTCCGCAAGCGGCCCGCTGAGCGGTAGGTATTTATAGCGCGCAAGTACATAGAGTGACGGAGGCCTGGTATAACTTTTGATTTAATGCAATTAAAAACTTTGCGAAATCTGTAAACCTTCATACAGTTCCACCTATTATAGTCATGTCAATCAAAAACTGACAATAGTGATATTGTTGATATTGTCATAAACGTAAACAAATATTCTTTCAAATATTAAGCTTGAGTAAAATTTCTGAAAATGATAATAAAATCCAAGCTACGATGCATATTAAATGTCCAGGGAATAGATGAAACTGTATTTAGTTATATGGACTTTTAGTGCGCTAAGAATAGACGGATTCATTTTGGAAAACTCTTATAACTTTCAAATAACAAATAATAATAATCAACCAAGTAGAAACGAAGAGTTTGAAATGTTAGATAAAGAACAACATAAACGATTGGAAATAGAAAATAAGGAGAATGTTTTTTACGATTTGAACCGGTTGGACAGATCCCTTCATCTATCTACCAATATTACTACATTGTTCAAAAACTTTCGGATGTATCACCTACCTAAAGTATAGTGATTCTATTTTGATGTCTTCTTTTATAGATTAGCGAGTAAGGAATATGGAAAACAAATGAGGAAATCTTTGGATTGGCCGAGGCCGAGGGGTGTGAATATTATAAGATACTACGATAAAAAGTCAACAAATAGAAGGACAGACATCACACCATCTTATTCAGTTAGTAACAATCAACATATCGACGTCTGTTTTAGTATTTAATGGCAATATGATATGTACACAGTTAATATAGTTTATCGGGCCAGCTGCCGGGTTAACGACTTGTGGCGCGGATATGAAAATCACCGACAATAAAAATAAATTAATCTTAGCATAAAGTTAATAATAATTTGTACAAGTAAACAAAGACTTGTCTTATAAGTTTCCGTCATGTTTTTGCAGCTAAAAGTTTGTTCAGCAAAGAATAGGAGAGGTAAATAACAGAAATTACAAAAAGACCTACCTACCTATTTTTCTACGAGAAGTAGGTAACTTAAATATTTTTTCCAGAGATCTACACATATAGCAACCAAAAAAAATGTGATACAAACAACCACTGAAGTTTACGATTATGATCTATTTTTAAGTGAATACATCGAGGAGGCACTTTTACGAGAAAAGCTAAACGAAACCTATATTCCACAAACTGGTTAGTTTCGTGTCATAGATATCTACTTAAAAACGAGTCTTACTTAATACAATATCAGTATCGATACTTTGGATACGAAAAGTAGGTAATTGAAGATGGAATAAGGTGCCTGTTTGCATCTTTTTTTACTACTTCGCGTGAAACAATTTGGACATTAGAAAACAACTACGATTAGCACTGATTTCTTTTTTTGTTACAGTTGAATCAGCAGATCTTGTGCAGCGTCTAAAACGAATGGTATCGTTAGATAAATCACGAGCACAACGAGGCATTGACGATAGTATACTTCGTCGATTATTTGTTGACTGTAGAGACCAACAATGCTCTACGAAAGAAATCCTTACAAACGTTTGCATTTTTGTGAAAATATGGCTATGTGTTTATTTGATGGTAGCAATACCTCTGTGGGCAACTAAAGGTAAACAATTGTCCATATATTGGTTACATAATTCTAGCTACACAAAAGAAAACGAGCTATTTTCTTCTATTTGTGCCCCTTATATTAAAAATTGTGCCTACGATACCATTATGAAAGAGTAAAAAATATTTTTTATCACAGGCTGGTGCTGCTGCTGTTTATGCTGTAAATGTTTTAATCCCAGGAGAACGATTCAAAAGGCGAAACTATATTTAATACAGAACCCGCCAGGTATCCTCATCACGGGGAAGGAACAAACTCTATACGAGCCTACGGAAGAGGAGCGAGAAAGTTACAAGCAATTTGAGCATTTGATAAAGATTATATAACACCGGATTCTGTAAATATTGTAAATAAATTACATTTCGCTACCTCATTCTATTTATATCGTAGTTAAAATAATCACATACCTCTAAGATTTGGTTGGCCTTTGAGAAATCGTTGTGATAAAGCGCCAATGCAACCAAACAGTTTGGTTTCGCTAACATGATCGATATGAAATCGATTGCACTTGTTTTAGCTGTGAGGAGAACTGGAAAAACAAAAAGAAATTTTAAAGGCAAAGTTTGATAAGTTAGATAACAAAACGCTGCCATATAACCAATATTTTAGAAGAAGCTACACTGATACAAGTATATTCTTTCTTACCATCATCAGTAGCAGAAATAGTTGACGCTAGCATGGCTTGGTCATAGTCTTGTTTTATAGTGCTGTGTCTTTTCCGCGTTTTGGGTTTCTTCCTGGAGACTTTCAAATCTATTTCCCTGTCCTCGTCTTCGCTACTGGCGTCCACTTCCACGTAGTCCAGGCACATCTTCAGCTGTAGCGGATTCGTTTCCGGCGACAAACTCGAAACCAACTGCAGCTTCCATATAGAGTGGTTAACTACTTTCATCAGGTTTTTAAACCTCGTCACGATATCACAGTCGCTCGTTTTCATATTCATGGTATCCTCCAACTTCTCCAAGCACAACTTCAATGTGTTCAGTACTATCTGCGTAGTCAAGGAGTTGCACATGAAACCCGCATTGGAACTTTTCACAACTTTCGGACTTTTGTTCGATTTCTTAGACGAAAAGTAGGAACATTCGGAGTGGGTCCCGCAAGAAAAGTCTTGATTGTGTTCGTGGCACGAAAAGTATTCGTAGCGTAAGAAAAGACATGAAAATATGTTTTCTATAACTTCAACGCAACAGTTTAAGGGTTGAATAGATAGTACAAGTCTCTTTATTTCGTCAAGAGATGAAGTAATTTCAAGAGCATTCTCCGATCTTTCGGATGAGTTGACTACTGTATCTATGATCTTCGTTATTGCACAGTAGCTGTTGTATGTCGTTATGTCCCAGTTGGTGGCATTATTTCCCAAACTTTCTCCGTTTTTCTTATTGCTAACTGTCATTAGTTCTTTAGTAAATTCATTGTTTACGTTAAGCAGCCGCGATACTTTGTATCTATCAACTTTAGACAGCCTGCACACTTGGGATATCACAGCCAAAGCACTTTGTGCCAACACTTGACTAAATATGGAAGTGGACATAATTTTACAGTTATTCTCCAAACAAAATTTTATAATGGCAAGCTCTCTTTTCACTTCTGTTATATAGAAATGCAAATGTTCATCGGCGGTTGTGTAAGTATCAAGTATTGAGAATATATTAGATAGTTGGTGAACTAAAGAAGGCAAGTCGTATGTTTCAGGACTGTTTGTCAAATCTATAAGCACCATAATGAGTATTTGTTTTGTAAAATTGTTAATTTTAAATGTGACATTTTTCAGGTCATGTACTTGTTGTTTGTATACTTCGGCCGCTTTAAGTAGCCAGTGGGTTTTGTCTTGATAACACAACTCCAACATATATTCAGGTGTTAATTTAAACTGCTTATGGGTTTCATTCTTTTGCATAATCTCCGATGCGATGCTGAGTAATTCTGGTCTTTCGTGAGGAATCATGCTTATTAGAATTTGTTTTCTATACTGTCTATATATAGTTTCTTCTGATACTGGTTTTAAAATATGTTGGACAAATTCAGACACAAAATTGTCTTCCCATCTCACAAGAGATATAAGTGTGATTAGCTTATCAGGACAAGTAATTGATGTTAGTTCTGTTTTCAAATTATCTAAATATATTGTCTGTATTCTATCAACTATTGTTTTCTTTTCAGCAACATTTTGTTCTATAAACTGGAGTATTGTAGTTGTTGTTACAGGATTACATTTTAAGTTTTGTTTGAAAAATTCTATAACAGTCTCAGAGAGATCTTTTATGGGCTTTGAATCTTCTATGTCCTCGTAAAATTGTAGTATTTCCTGTTGAAAGATAATAGAAGTTTACCAAAGTAAAAAAGGCAAAAACCAAGTCATTAAGTTTACATCACACTGTACTTGTGCAAAGTAGTGGACTTACTTGAAATATTTCTTCAGTGAGATTGTCTAGCAGCCTGAGGGTGTATTTCAATTCCTCTTCCTTCATCTTTGAAATAACCTGAAATAAAGAAAAACAGACATATAAAATACCTATGATGAAAAGATAGGTATTTGACATAAAATTTGTGTGCACACCAAGTTAATTTTAGAAAAAAAAACTTTACTATTGGTGTATTTTATTTGTT
The DNA here is from genome assembly GCA_947563765.1 of Anarsia innoxiella. Taxonomy (NCBI): domain Eukaryota; kingdom Metazoa; phylum Arthropoda; class Insecta; order Lepidoptera; family Gelechiidae; genus Anarsia; species Anarsia innoxiella. The sequence goes on from OX387408.1 coordinate 4,333,101, forward strand.
GTATGAGGCAAGAGTAAACAAACTATATCTGCACAACAATAAGTACCTTGTATTGGAAGTAAACAGAAACATAATAATTATGTCAGATGTTATTTATTAATGTTAATCACTTGAGGTCAGAGGACAGAGATAACAGTGAATTAATTTGCACAATAGTACAATGTTATGGTAACATGAGATTATTTCCTGAAATTGCCATTACTTGAGGTAGGTATATTTGTTTGTATGACTTTCAGGGAACTGATGTCTACAATTTAACAACGATTTTATTGAATAATATTGATATAATAGTATTTAGTTAAGACTGTCAAAAACTAACGAAAACAAAACCGAGCATTTAACAAAAGTAATATTAGAAACACTTTACTACAAGCACAAAAACTTCATTTGAATTGGAAATTATTCAGTATGAAGAAGGCATAAAATGTAAAACAAATAATAATTATACAAGTTCCTATCTTAGTATTTCAATAATGTTATAAACTAATGGTGTACGAGATTGTTATTCTAAGGACACGCATAAATTGGGCGACAAAGGAACTGAGGTAGCAGTCGGTCCTTTATCATTAAATTATTAAAAATCAGAAATAATGGAGTAATTTCGTTATAAAACCAAGTGCCATAGAAGTTACAGTTATTGTGTAACTAAATAGTATCTGAAAAAATATTGCATTAGCAGGAATGATTAAATGTATGTGTATTAGGTGCTACATACAGAAAAATTGTAGGTAGGTATAATCTGAGTAATAATAAATACTTGCCTCTAGCCATTTTTCAAAAGAAATCCATCAATAGTATTACTGAGCACTTGTAAAACAGGACGAAATAGCAGATGATTAAAAAGAGAAAAGCACTATTAATTATCAGTGGGGCTGGTTTAGAGTTTGTATTGTAATAAAATCAAATCAACAAAAATTGCTGAATTGGTTGAACGAACAAAGAGTATGATAGATAGATAATATAGGGGGTAACTGGAATTTGTCCCAGCTGTCATGTCATGTGTCACTGTCAAGTCAAAACTATTTTTGTAATGTTGCCCAATTCATTAGCTTTTTTAATACACCGCCACACCGCTCACAACTGTATTGATTGATCAATTGAGTGGCTCAAATAAACTGTTCACAAGTCCGAAAAAAACGATTGAAGAAAAAGTATATTGTCAAATGAATGTCAAATAAATGATTTACTTACTTACTTACTTACTTACTAAATAATAATCACCCGCACGTAGAAAAGCAAAACGAAACGAGAATTTAAAAAAAATAGCATTTCTAGATAAAATCACAATGAAATAAGTGAAGATACTTTGAGCACTTCAAGAATACTTTTATATTTTAACGTTTACTATGCAGAAATTGGCGGTTAAAAGTACTTAACCTCTCCATTCAACAAAATTGTTAAGAAATTCTAAACCTTATTTATTTTTTAGCTTGAGAGCGTTCTATAGAATTATGAGGTTCTTAGTGCGATTTAGTTTATTGAAGCAATATACTAGTATCTGTAGGATTCCTAGAAAAGGTCATGATCAAAGCAGTTTACGACATTATATCACTTTAACAAGTAAGCGACGACAGTTTTTGTATCCTCTATCGCTGCCAGTCGGCAATATTTACTTTTCTGACGAGAAAAAGCATTACCTAGATAAAACTGATGCATTGAAAAATGTGTTAAAACATAAGAAAGAGCAACTTAAAGACACAGAGCATAGAATCAGACAACGGGGAGAGGAGATTGTCAGAGATATCAAACATCAGAAAGAGATAACGGGACAGAAACTTAGAGAAAAGAAAGATTATCTAATTAAAGATATATTAGAAAAAAAGGCGAAAGTTAGAGAAAGACTTGAAGGAGTTGTTGAGGTAAATTCATAATTCTGTTTTTTTTTTAAATATTGTTATGAAAAATACCTACTAGTTTTGAACATTTATCATTTTTACAAATGATAAGTAATCATTGCTTTTTTACAGAAAGAAAATCCATTTACAATACCCAATTTATTATGTGTGACGAGAATAGCAATAAGCCCTTATTTAGGCCATTTGATTCTACAAGATAATTACAATGTAGCATTGGGTTTGCTAGTGTTTGCTGGAGTAACAGACTTGGTAAGTTTTATAAATCTACATACATCAAGTAGTAGTATACAAGGTGACTTTAAATTAGTGAACGATAGAAAAGGATATGTATGTACTCGTGATAACAAACAACTTTTACTATGGGGTCAAAGTCGAAATCACAAAAACAAATTTCCCCCATACTATCATCTAGTGCCTGCTAGCTAGTACATCTTGTATGGGAGTTCAAAAATTTTTGAATGATTTCGATTCGACCTTGGTCCCATAGTAAAAGTTGTTTGTTATCACGACTACATGCATATCCGTTTCTATCGTTCACAAATTTAAAGTCACCCTATATAATTAAAATCATTGACAACAAAATTTATCTTTGATATCAAGACAACAAATAGCTAATAGATATAATTTCTAAATTTTCAGTTAGATGGTTGGATTGCTAGAACATGGAAAAGCCAATCATCTATGATAGGATCATTCTTAGATCCTTTGGCTGATAAACTACTTATAGCTACACTATTTGTAACTCTGACTTGGCAAAATCTTATACCTCTTGAGTTGACCTTATTGATTGTTGGACGTGATGCAGCTCTTGTCATTGCTGCGTTTGTTATCCGTTACATGAGTCTTCCACCACCTGTGAGTTATTTATTAATTTATATTATATTACAAGTTTTGTTTGCACACTATATTTCATACTATGCAACTCTTATAAAATCATATCTTAACCACCATATACATAAACCATAACCTTCAGCTACATAAATAAGATAAAACAGCTAAGAAACATTGTTTTAATTTCAGAAAACCCTCAGTAGATATTTTGATGTAACATATGCAACTGCCCAACTTGCACCAACCTTCATTAGCAAAGTCAACACTGCTATTCAGCTTGTATTGGTAAGTTATCTTTTTTTATGTAAGTATGTGAAAACATTGGGACTTATGTTAATGATACTTACAATAAGTTAATTTTTACCTTTTCAGGTGGGCAGCACTCTAGCCTCACCAGTGTTTGGCTATGTAGACCATCCAGCTATGCATGCTCTATGGGGTATCACTGCTGCTTCCACAATTGTCTCAGCTTTGAGTTACGTAGTCAGTAAGGACACTTATAAGTTCTTGAAGAAAAAATCATGATCCTAGTCAACAAAAGAAATGTTATTTCCTCATCCACATCAGAGAATTGTTGATTAAAATATTGTTGTCAATAGTAAATAAAAAATATGTTTAAAATTTTGTTGTTTTCTTCTAATAGGAGGGGTAATTAAATCATAACAATGTCTTATAAAATGTCGAATTTGCTTAATTCTCATTTTATTTATTTATATAATAGGCGATTCATATGTAATACAAATAATAATACAAAAAATATGTAATACAATACATTAACATAAACTTATGCTTACAACTAAAACATTAAATGAATAATTAATTTCAAATTTATAATCGCAGAAGTTATTGTTTTATTATAATATCCAATGAGTTTTTAATTAGTGTTAAGCATTTTGTTACGAAAAAGAACTATAAAAATAAACTGGAATGTTGACATTCGTTAAGATCATTTTACATCAAATTCTGGTTCTAGTAGTTTTGTAGAAGGTATCTATCAGAATTGACTTCTAAAGATATTTATATTTTTATGTTTTAGTTGCCTGAAATTCTAGGATCAAAATCCTGTAACGTTAGGGACTGGATGGATGTAGGACAGAAGGCACATTACTATACAAATACTCGATACGTACTATATGTTATTCGACATATAAGAAAGGGATAAGTTACATGAATGTTAGTAATTTACATAATAATTAATTTTAAGTAAGTATAGGTAAGTATATTACAATTTTTTTGAATTAATTTTTAAGTATGTATTTTTGATTCATGTATTTTGGCGAAAGGATATTACTTACAGCAGTTTAACAGCAATCAATATTTAGAGTAAATTATCTACCTACTTTTTATAGAGTCAATTCTATGAAGCAAGCATATTGAATAACACAAAGTTTAAATATTTAGATTAAATTGCATTTTAATTAATACAAAAATATCCAAGATATTATCACTTTATCAAAAGCCTGTATCTTTTTATTTACTAACATAGTGCTATTATTGCTTCTAAAAGCCTGATTTTTGGGACTAGGAATAACAGCTAAGGTGACCTAGAAATATAAAAGCAATTAAGTTTTCGTTGGCAATGTGTGTCTGATGAACTAGCAGTATTCTACGAAATAATGTTAAACTAAATTAGTTTTTAAACACTTCGCCAACAAAAGTGGACCTTAGGTCAAAAGTGTGGTCACCCCTGTTTAAGTATTATCTTAGCATGATACAAAGCCAACATCTAAAACACATTCAAGATTTAATAATAATTCCACATCACTGGAAGAATATTATTTTAAACTGACACTTGTATTACCAACTCTGAAATAATAATTCTCATGAATGAAACTTACACACAAATTACTTACTTTTTTTACAAATATAATATGTATAAAAATCATTAATTTCAAATTAAATATGGCAGCTAGTAAGGAAATAACTAAAAAAGTATCTATAAGCACATCTAAAAGCCAATTAATTGTATATTTGAGTATCATAAAATTACCGAACAGAATTTAAACCAATGATGATTAAACTGGATTGGTTGGACACACAGCATGATCTATGAATATATACCTTAAATCTTTGGATAAAATAAAACATGTAGGAGATTACCATTAATTGGGGATACTAAACATGTTTCTATCAGGCATGCACCAACAAAAACTAAACATTGTTATACAAAATAAAAAATCTTTTAAATAAACAATATGTCACAATAATATTAAAAACTTACACTTACATTCAATAAAAATGTACAAAAATATAGCATTGACAATTGCACATAATAAACATATTTTCACAAACTCAGAATTACGGGGAGAAAGTACTTAGTAAGTGATTTGAAAAATGGTAACAAATAAAAATATTAGTTTATTGTTTGTGGGATTTCTTCGAAAGAAACTGAATGATAAATACTAGTCTGTTATGTAAAATGCTTGTTAGTGACTTTAAATGTGTTAAAATATTAGCCCACCTTATTGATCAATTCGTCGCAGATAGCTGTTAGCTCTTCATTGTCTTTGATCTTCTGTGCCAATGATTCTTGCAGCGAAGACGCATGCACTTCACTCTTCTTAAGCATAGCATTCAACTTCAACATCTCTGCCTGGTGCGCTTTCTTCACAGCATCTAGTTCAGCATTTGCCTTGTTCAACTGTTGCATGGCATGCTGTCGTAAAGTTTCGTATCTCGCTTCTAATTTCTGTATTGCATCAGTGTTTTCTTCAACAGTTCTCTTCAAGGTCTCCTCATTTGTTTTGTAACCTTGAATTATTACTTTACACCTTTCATATTTAGTATGAACATCATTAAAGGCATGTTCCATTGAGGCCAAATGAGCAGCAGCCTCGTCCCTCTCCTGCACAAGGGTACTTCTCTCCTCCATCCATCTCTTAGCCTCAGCTTCACGTTCACCAATTAAGGAGGAAATTGTTCTCTCATACTCTTCCATAACAACACTCATCTGCTTATTGTTTTTAACTTTTTCAGCAACCCGTTGGGAAAGAGTTTTCTCTTTCTCAGCATACTCTTCATTTTGTTCTGTTAACTTTTTAATTTTTGTCTCACATTCATCTAAGCGTTCTCTTAGTTCCCGGTTTAGGTCTCTCAGGTTCTGAGCCTCCTCTTCCTGTGTCGTGAGGAGTTCTTTAACGGCTCGTAGCTGTTCTACTGTGTGAGGGTCCATGTCAGATGATCGGGGGACGACTGGCGGTGGGGGAGGGACGGTAGCACCGAGACTCAGAAGTCTATCGATGGTAGCTATAGCAGGTGAGACAGTGTTCACTTTCACTGGTGTAATCTTTGCAGTGGACGGTTGGCTTTTAACAGCAGGTGTCACTACTTGCGTAGGTTTCTCAGTGTGGCTACTGTTGTGTGGTTGAATAGACAAGTGCTGCATAGAGTTCGCAATATTTTGCTCCGAATTTGACATGGTATTGCAGGTCTTGAATGATTAAATCCTACACTCTCAGCATTATACTGCCTGAAACCAATATGATTTTACGTAATTAATTAATTTGAAGACATATGTTTATGACTTGGGCATTCTATGCATAGCGAGCAAAACTGTGCAAATAATCCAATAACTATCATTTACAATTTATAATGAACTGTTGCAAGTGGTTGTATTAGAATAAATATTTTGAAATACACATTTAAAAAGCAATGCAGTCAATATTCGTAATAGCACCCACGCAGAGTAGATAAATGTAATACGAAGTTATGGTGTTATGCACTGAATACGAGTAAAAACAAACATGAAAAGTTAACCTACCTTGGCTCCTGTATACATTAATTGCACTCTTGTGAGTAACGATTAGAATATTAGAAAATGTAGCAGTATTTCTCATTAATTAAATAAACATCCAAATTAGGACATAAATGAACCTTGCTTTGCTTTTCACAAACGAATGAGTCACTCACGTATTTCATTCAAAAGAGTGAATGAAATATGAGTGTAGTGTGTGTTCCAAAATCGTGTGCGTGTGGACGGAGTGAGCCAGCAAAATTTTTGCCTAGAAATATGCCTAACTTTTAGTAAAAGTTCTGAAACAATTGTGAAACTTTTAATTTGTGAAAAGATAGAACAAAGGATATGGCATTAAAAATCGGCTCACTCAGTTGAACAAGCTACCTATGAAAATTAGAGAAAGTATTAATTATTCATATAATATTTAGATTTAGTACACTTTTGCTAAGTAAATCCTGAAAATTTCAGATCGCCTGGTAACGTAATAAAGTTTTCACAAATGATTTCTTCGGCTCACTCCGTCGAAACGTTTTTTCAACTGAAGTTTGTATGCAGAATAAACACAATTGAATATCTTTTAAACCAGACATGGAATATAAAACATTAGTATGGTGGATATTTAGTGAAAAGTTTTTACTAAAAGTTAAGACAGTTTTTAGTTTCTTTAGTGCTAGAAATCTTAAGATGACATTTTTAACTAACGAAAAACGTTTCAACGGAGTGAGCCGATGAAACCAATGATTATACAAAAACCTGCCGCGTTAGTGGTTTGTTTTGTGTTTCACAAATTCTCATATTATCTTAGCTTACTTTTACAATTACGTAGCAGTTTCAATTTTCAGTATTTTCGTCAGAAATAGGGGTTGAAAAAACGTTTCGACGGTGTGAGCCGAAGAAATCATTTGTGAAAACTTTGTTACGTTACCAGGCGATCTGAAATTTTCAGGATTTACTTAGCAAAAGTTGTACTAAATCCTGGTATATAAATATTATATGAATAAATAATACTTTCTCTAATTTTCATAGGTAGCTTGTTCACTGAGTGAGCCGATGTTTAATGCCATATCTTTTGTTCTATCTTTTCACAAATTAAAAGTTTCACAATTGTTTCAGAACTTTTACTAAAAGTTAGGCATATTTCTAGGCAAAAATTTTGCTGGCTCACTCCGTCCACACGCACACCCAAAATCTACCTAATCGCGACGATATTTTCTTTTTTTATCCACAGATCCAAGTATTTTTAAAGATTCGTTTTCAACAAGTTTTCTGTTTAAAGAACTTATAAATAAATCAATTTAATTTTAAAACTTAGGTATTGATTTATTTACAAAACAAATAAACCCAAAACCTATAGACTCGGAGTAAGCCTCGGAAGAGTAAGCACACAAAAAGAGATGAGGAATTGAGTGACATCATGGCAAATGTTACCATTTTCAAAAATAACGGAAGACTTGTCGTAAAATAGTCCCCGCTTGCTTTTGTTACGTACGGTACTTACGGTACGACGCCCACTAAACACTGGACAAAATAGTTGCGAAAATTGCTTTTTAGGTTTAAAACTCTCTGAAAAAATACACACGCATGCATATTGCATACATTACATTGTAGTTCCTTAAATTTATTTTATTTTAAGTCTAGGATTTTCGTTCTATTAACTTCATAGAAAATTCAACCCACTGGCGTAATATTAGAGTTCAAATTAGTTTGACCGCCGTTCGAGCAAGACAGAACTCGACCGAATAAAGATGACGTTTATTATACGGCTACGTTTATGCGTTGGTCGTCGCGTTGAAAATTGAAACGAACGGCGATACTCTTTTATTTAGCCGTCTACGAATTCAACTAGTCCACGGATAAACGATGAACCGTCGAAACGTCTATTGTACGTAGACGGTTTATTCGACTAGTTCGTCCATTCAACGCCCACCCCTAATTTGAATCCAACCCAATACTAACGACGACGTTGGCTACATTATCGAGGAGATATTGATGACTGCTTTTGAACTTTAACTTCAGTTATGGGCGCAGGCAGGTTTCACGATTCACGATGTAGTTCATGATTACACGCGCTTCAGCTACATAAACAAGTGTTAAATAATTCACTCGAATTGAGATGCAAAGCACCTCCTTTTTCCCATTTAATGGTTTTTATTTTAGTTTCAAGTCTAAACGACGAAAATAAATAGATACCTATCTAATCTAAGTAGGTATGTAAAATAATCATTCTTGCATATATTCAATGTGTATTTATTATAAGTATCTACTTAAGTAAATTATTTAAATTAAACTCCAACAATATATCTCTCAGTTTTGTACATTTCATATGCAAAATCTTCGCTATGAGTAGGATCGAACTCCAAGCCTGTAAGAAGAAATTACATTTTTAATTATTAATTCGGTATGTATACTTAGGTATTCTACATAATAAGATTGGCACACATCTTTATAGCCTAGCGGGGAGAAATCATTTTTTGCCATGTCTCACTTTTCAGTTCCAGTGTCGCCGGATCTATTCGTAGCGAAAATAATGTGATAACTTCCGGCATTCCCAATACGCGAGTGACGAATTAAGAAAGAGCAATGACACGGGACGCGACACAGTAAGGCGATTTCGTGAGACCAAAAGATCAATGCCAACGTTGATGGGGGTATTCAAATCTCTTCAATATAATTAGCATCCTGTACATAAGTTCTGCTATCTTACCAATATATTCAATTTCTAAGTTGAAATGTCCATCGATTTTGTCACCCGCAGAGATACCGAAGTGCGTGACTCGATCCGTCCGCATCCGGACTTGTTTGTCTTGCACGCGCCCTTTTGAGCCTAAAATAAACTTTGAGAACGGAATCTGAAACAAGATATTTCCTACTTAAGTATTTTTATTGTTGAGTACGACGACGAACTTGGTATATTTAAATCTAACTTGAACGATGTCCGCGAGTTCTGTCGTTCTTTTCTGTATCTGTACCTAGGTATTACTTATGTTATGTGAGGAAAAGGGACGTAGGATCAAAAGTATTTTTTGCATGGTTTTCATGGTAGTTTTTGCGTGAACAGCATTTTATAAAATGTTAGTAACTTACATAAGTGTAAGTAAGTATACCTACTTATGTAAGTAGGCACTTATTTCGTTAATATAACTAAGCACTTAAAGTGTTTATAAGGTACAGTTAGGTGCACACTATGTCTTATACTTTATTTGATCGTTCTAAAAGGCGATATTGAAACGACATCTGTAATTTCTGAATGTAAATCTGCACTTGATTGTAATTTCAAAATGCTTACAATAAAAGAATGAGCACTGAACTAATTAAATTTTCAAGTAAAAACTTTATGTAAATCTTATTAATTTTGGAATGAACATAGTTAAGGAATGAACATAGTAAGTAATTTAACGGCTCGTGAAAGTAATGAATAAGTATTACTTTCATGAGCCGTTAAATTATTCGTTGAAAAGCGACTACTTTAGTTAGATATGGACTGGAGACTTATAATAATCGCATCGTTAGTCCTTACATCAAATTATGGTAAGATTTTCATCCTACATAGTCGGAGTGTCCAAGGTAATTTAATAACGTAAAATAATCAAAAATTCCAGTCTTACTATTGAGAGTTCTTCCGCCGCACCCTGCGCCGTACCCTCCACTACCTTTTATTCCCTGGGAACTGGACTACAACGCATACTACGGCCCCCCAGGGCCTAATGCCAGCATGTCCCACATGTTCTTATTTCCTACCGACGACGACGACATACCTAAAACTACCGAGAACGAGGACACACTCAACAGAAAAATGGCTGACTTATTTATACCGGAACTATTTCCAACCATACACGACCAACTCGACCCCGAAATTGACAATTTCGAGGCAAACGAAATGAAAAAAATTAAAGAACATTTTCAAAAACAAATGACGTTCAAACCAAATACAGGGCGCCGGTACGTATCATCTACACTATATTATAAAAAGGAATGTTTTGGTTGTTTGCTTCCTTGTTTGTTTCAAATAGGCTTTTAAGCTACTGGACGGGTTAAAAAAAATCACCGTTAGAATTCTAAATTCTTCCTGAGTAACATAGGCCCAGAAAATAGATCTGTGAGAACTGTTCATTTTTACGGAAGGTACATGGTGTGCCTATTTTATGTTTATAAATTCCAACCGCATGCATTTTGAAATTATATGTATGTTATAAAACGTAGCCCTAGGAACCCTTATGAAACGTAATTGGTTATTTATTTCGGCTATTATGGCATTCAAACTTTGAACTTATGTCAAACAAACTAGAGGCTGTCTGCGACTTCGTACCTACGCATTTATAGTGTTGAAAAAAAAAATGCTATCTTAAAATAATATCCTATGTCTTATTGTGATGTACTCAAAAGCTACAATATTGCCAAGTTTCATTAAAATTTGTTCGGTAAGTAGTTTTTGCGTGAAACAGTAGGTACCTAACAAACATCCATTGGCACAACATTAATTTATAGTATAATATTAATAGGATATTTATTTTGATGCATTTTGATTTTCGGTATTTTAATTTAATATATTTAAACCATTTGTATTTTGAAATTATATATGTATGATACGTGCTCCGCAGAACTACAACCGAAAATCTAGATCGGAAATTAGAATGCACAAACTGTTTCCACGGTTATACGGAAGACGACCTCAAGATGGGTTATACAGATGCGCAAAAGTTAGAGAGAGAAAGACGTAAACTTACTAATCTAGGAAACTTAACGCTCGCGTTTCTAATACATGGACGACACAGAGTACGACAAGCAATCATGATCAGGAACTTAGTCAAAGAAGATAAAAGGTACAAGTTAGGATACCTGTTCAATAGATTGAGACGCCTATTATACGATCAAAGAAAAATATATGGATCACTTATGATGTTAGAGCAAAGTACTAAAGCCCGACATATGGCAAGAAATCTACAAGGTTATAAGTTGTTATTAAGGTTGGAAGTAGATATTCGAGGCATTATCGATCTAATTAAAAATATATACTATTTCGACATGGACCCTAAATTGTATGTGAATATAAGTTTTATCGATGAAGAAGAGTCCAAGAACAAGAAGAAGAAGAAGAGGAAGTCGAAGAAGGGAAAAAAATAAACGTACCTATACCAAAATATTTTATAATGGCTTAAAGAACAGTGCTATTTATTTAACTATATAATCTGTTTCTTTTCCTTTAACGGCTTACCTTAGCGATTTGCCAGTAAGGCCCACCTCTAGTATAAAGCACATAGTGATAGATATCGTTCCAAGTGATGTCATAGTAGCCCTCACAGGATATGTTCAGAAGATAGGACCTGCCGTCGCCGCGCACTTTCAACACCAATGTGTTGTATAAGTGCCAGTTATATGTCGACTCGCGTTTGAAAGATTTCTGTTGAAAGGAGTATATTCATTTATTTTGATGCTATGATGCTTCTAAAGGGCCCCATATAGGTACGCTAGGTACGTTCGATCTTTTCGCTCTATATCGGATCGAAACTACGAATACGACTGATCGATAGTGTATGTCAAGATCGTTAACGATTTCGTCTTGCTTGACTGACGTACACTCTCGATCTGTCAGTTTGGTCAGAAACGAACGACCGACGACGGATCGTAAAGATCGACCGTAGGTACATACAGTATATGGAGGCCTTTAGGTAAGTAAAGTAAAATGTATGTTATGCTTTCAAATTGGAGATTGGAACAAATTGTAAAGTTTAATAAAGTGGAGGTTTCCTTGAAAATTATTTCTAAAATAAGTAGGAATAGGCATCTACTTAATGATAAATGTGTCTTTACCCGTATTCTCTTGGACCTCATAGCGCAGTAGCCAGCTTTCTTGATCCGGCCGTCTTTAGGAACCCTGGTATCCAAGTACCCATGGAAGTTGGCTCGGCCTGCTTGGCTCATTTCTAAAGAACATTTGCTGTAACCTTGATTATGGTCGCTGTCGCTTGTTGTGACGAATTTGTCTATAACACTCGGCTCGTTGAACAGCCAGAGGACGTCAGTTTCCCCTGGGAAAGAAAAAATTATGATTTCATAATTGCTAGCATTTTAAAATACAGTAATACACTTTTAAACCACACAGGGCTTTACTTACCTAGTTAGGGCACCTATCTTATACCTACAATAAAAGTGCTTCTCTAGCTGGACCATTATAAAACAGCATGATTCCATTTCTTACATTTTATTGGAAAAGCAGTCTCATACATTGCAAACAATACATGACCTGATTGTTTCTTTCATAAATTAACTAACATAATGGATACAGTAAACCCCCTATGACAGTGTTATATAAAAAAAACATGGATTTTGTTTACACATGATTTAGTTTTTTCTTTCATACTTTTTAAAGACAAAATACTTGATAAACAATAAACATGGTAACATGGTCCATGTTATTAAAATATGGCCATTTTTATATTATGTGCTAACCACAGTTTTACGTTACAGAAAATTATGTAGGTACCTAGCCACATTTCACTTTTAGACATGGTTTTAAAAAAGGAATTCAAAACTTTCAGCTACCGAAATAACTTTAAGAAGGCAATCTATTTTAGTGTTAGTGAAAATATGGATGCTGTCCACAAATAAATGCTTGTAAAAGACACATCTTAGGAACCCGTGAATTAAGTAGTTCATGACTGGTTGAAAAGAACCAACAGGCCATTATAATATCTTTAAAAGTCAAGACAACATTCATATAAAAACTAGTCAATTAAATATCTGGAAGTCAAAATTTTTATCATTCCAACTTTCATTAAACAGTTTCGTTAGTTTGTACAAATATTCTCTACCTTGATTAAAACATTACAAATGTTAAAATATTGTTTATGTTAACTACATGCTTTTAAAAATACAAGTAGGTATGTTAATAAAATCTAAAGGGTAAGGCAAATCATACTGAGCCTAAGAAAATAGTACCTACAGATACAACCATTGCTACAACTAATTTACTTAGATTTATAGGAGTAAAAGTTATAAGTTGGAGGGATTGTTTTGTTAATTTTAAAGTAAGTCAAGTCATAAGTTAAAAGTAAAGTAATAAAATCTAACAACATCAAAAAGGTTAAATATCAAAGATCGATTCATCACAGCATAATTTAGAGACAAGATCAGTGACCTGTGGGGACCGCAAATTTTGTCATATTTGTTAAACGAGCACCAAACTGCACAGATATTAACAGGATATGATGGGAGATGTCATCAACGAACTTCATTAATAAGTTGATCACATATTCTTGTTAATTCTTCATTATCTCTCGTTTTCTGAGCCAAAGATTCCTGCAAAGAAGCTATTGTAATGTCATGTTTTTTTAAACTTGCATTCAACTTCATTATTTCCATGTTGTAGTTCTTTTGAGTGGCTTCCAGAGTTTCATTTGCTTTATTCAAAGCAGTAGTAGTAACTACCTTAACTTCGTTATACAATTTTTCATATTTTTTCATACCCTGCTCATACTCCAATATTTTATGTTCAAATGCCTTCTCTCTTTCTTTAGATTCCAAAATGACACTCTTACATTTTTCATACTTAGCAAGCAGATCATTGAACGAGCTCTCCATACTTGCCAGATGATTCAGCGCTTGATTTCTCTCTGAAGTTAGTCTTTCTTCCATTTCCTGGTAGTAACTTTTATCTTGCTGCTGTTCTCCAATCAAAGATGAAATAGTTTTCTCATACTCTTCCATAACAATACTCATTTGTTTATTACTCATTATTTTGTCATTTATTTGCTGAACTAATTTAGTTTCTCTTTCTAGCAAGTTTTCTTTCTCATCACAGAGCTTTTTAATTCTGAATTCCAATTCCTCTGTTCTCTGAGAATATCTTTGCTCAATTTCTTGCAATGAGGATTTTAATTCTCTGTTTTCATGAGTAAGCTGCATGATTTCGTGGTCTTGTTTCTGAAGAATAATTCTCAATGATTGCAGGCGATCTATTTGTTGAGTGTTATTGAGTCTTGGGCTACGAGGAGCTGCCATGGGAGGTGTACTTCCAGATATGCTAATTAGTCTATCTGTTGCTACTTGAGTGGGCGTCAATATAGCTGAGATACTTCGAGTCAATACAGGAGTGGACCGTGTTTGTATTACACTGACTTTAGAGCTGTCATTAACAACTGGGGGCACAACTTGCATTGGCTTATCTTTAATATTCATATTGTTGACTTGGATGGAGCCAGTGGATACGACATTTACTGGCGACGTACCTTGACTATCAGCCAAAACAGAGGCAGAACTACCAGTTTCATACCCAATATCACATTCTGTCACATCAGGTTGAGATACGGCACTTTGAGGTGGTCTTGCATACAAGGGATCAAATTTGATGAATAAGCTCTCTTTTCCTCTATCAACGGCGTTGTGTTTGCGATTCGATTCTGCGCACTTGACGAGGTAGTCTAAGCTAGTGGCATCAATGTACATATCATCATGTAATGGTACCTCCTGCATGGTAACATCACAAATACTATCGAACTCTGTGCCGGTTAATAAGTCACCAGTTACGTCTTGCTCTGTAGTGTGGTCTTTCATTCGAGTTGGCGACATGGACATCAGATCAGCTATGGAAGAAGCAGAAGTTACAAAGCTATCTTCCGAAGCAGCTGTACTCCCCCTAGTCGACAACATTTCCTTATTATGATTGCTTAATATATCAGGCGCGCGCCCCAACAGGCTTTGAAATTTATGATAGATGTTTTTTAAATTGTTTTTCTCGGTGTGGACTGTCGGCGAGTTTGATTCCGTGTTCGAAAACATTCGTTTTCTTGTTCCTTCCTATACTAGTATGATGGATAAATAAAACACTAACAACTTCTCACAACTAAACTTCACCTTCCGAAAATCTTAATCCAAGTATGTACTTAATATTTCTTTCAGTTTTTCACAAAATAAAAAGGCCAAAAAGCAAAAACGTATCGTCTCGCAACGATTTCAACGGACATATTTTTGATTTGAAGTTTTTTTTTTTAGTCTGGGTTTTTTTTAAACAGTGTTGCCATATCCTAATATCAGTCATAGTGTTGTACCGGTCAACCTTTTGAACATATCCGGTTTTTTACTCTTTATCGATTTCAATTTTATTTCCTTTTAAAAAAAAAAACAATATTATAAAATAGGTAATCTAGGTACAAATGTTGTTAGAAAATAAACGAATGATTTATTCTCATATTAGGTAGGTAGGTACCTACTTGTGTACGTATCTAGAAACAATTTTGATTTGATGCCTACACAAGGTTGTTTTCAATTTTTTTTTCTTTAGCCTATATTGTCCCACTGCTGGGCAAAAGCCTCTCCCATGCTTCTCCACACATTTCTGTTGGTGGCGGCTTCCCAGCAATTTTCCCTAAATGTGTTCAGGTCGTCGCGCCATCGTTTCTTGGGCCTACCTCGGCGGCGCTGGCCGTCTTCTGGCACCCATTCTGTGGCTAATGTTGTTTTCAATAGTTGTTGTTTTCAATAAATAATCTAAGTTTTCAATGGATAATTTATCAAAAGTATTTTTTTTGTTTCTATTTTGTTTAATAAATTTCAATTCTAGATATTGGATATTTGAGGGATATAAATTCAATAATATATTTAAGAGCCAGGCTCCTGTCGGTGGAGTAAATAAATAAGGTACATAAAATATCAATAGCCTGTAAGTTTGCTTTTGTACTGAAAAATAATATAAGTAACCGTATGTAAAATGTTTCTTAAAAATCGTGTTGAGTGGTGTAAGTAATCGGTAACAGTATATATTTAATGAAGTTATAATTACTTAAACAAGCACCTAAATATCAGATTGCTGAGTCTTAGGCTTAGGTAGCTTTAGTTCATTCAATGGAAGTTAAAAGACTATGCTATTAAACTTAGTTTTAAATAATTCTTAAGATATAAGATAACAGAAAAGTTTGGTTAAATTCAAGTGGTAGATAGAGGTTCAGTTTGGATTGGGTTAGGTGTATTATATATTTTACATAAGTACCTACCTATTTTAAACCGTACGTTTTTTTGCCTTACCTGGCCTAGCAATAAGAAGAGGGTCCGTTACAATCAACTCCTTCATTTCTTGCTTCAATAATTGTAGTTCGGTTTTTAATTCTTTAAAGCCATTTTTTATATGTTCAAGATAGGATACTTTAATTTTTGTATCGTAACCTCCTTTTCTATCCCTCTCCCAGAAGAGTCTTCGGTTAGGAATCACCAACACCGATGGAAAAACTTGTAAGTTTATACTCTTAGTCAATGTTTTATTAAAAACTGAGCACTGCTTGAAACCCAAGGGAAAACCCGAGATTAAACGAGACGTTTTTAAAAGAGCCATCATAAAACACACTTTAAAAGATCTTGCTCTGTATTGACTTTTCTTTCAGGCGGTGTAGCTTTTCAAACTGTATTTATTATTTTTTTCATATTTATCACGTAACATAACCTATAAATGAAATCAATATGCGCATACAACTGTGACACTGACTGTCACAGCACATGACATCGAACAGCTGACTTTGACTTTGACAGTTTTATTACAAGGTCATTGTCCACACACACACATCAAAATATCTTTGTCCCACACTTTGTCCAACTTTGCATTTCAATAATATCTGATCAAAATAGATGCATTACCAATGATATTTTCAACATTAGACAAAGATATTTGATAAGTATAATACCACTCTCAACTTGCCCTCAAGCTGGCATAATTTAGAATCGATCGATTTATGACATTGAGATTTACCCTCGGTCTGTCAGTCAACGTGGACCGAATGAATGAGTGACGAACTTTCACTTCATTTCGTTTTATCAGTTTATCTTCAACGTTTACAATGTGGCTGTGGCTGGTATTAAAATAATACTTGTTGGTTGTTTTTTGGTCTTACGCCACGCATTTACAAACGTTCGCGGCTATTTTATTTCAATATCTAGTATGTTACCAAGTTTTTAACCTATTGCCGTTAGTTTTTAACTAATTTGAAAATATGGGCTTGGAAAAGCATAACAATATGGTAAGATACTTTACTTTATTAAAAGTTATTATAAAGATTTAAATACTTAGCACCAAAGACTAATGAGACTTTGATTTTTCCAGCAGGATAAGGAATCAGAGTATCTCTACCCTCCAGAGATATTGAAGCGGTTGAACTTCGATAAAAGTCCTTGCGTTTTTAAGCCTAAAATCAGTGCAGCTGATCCTGGAGAAGACTGGATGGTGGTGCGGCCTCTGCAGCGGTCTGATTATGATAAAGGGTTCTTGCAGCTGTTGAGTCAACTAACCAATGTCGGGGATGTATCTAGGAAACAATTTGATGGTATGTTACCTCATTATATTAATTATACTGTGTTAAATAATACAGAGTAAATAAAGTAATTTTGTACAAGATAAATAACAGTATTAATTTTAGCAATAATAATATAATAAATATTTTATTAAAATTTATGCAGTGATGGACCAATTAACTTGCAAAGTCCTTTTAAAATTTATAAAAGAATCTTTAATAAAGTTTGGACATTGGTACTATATTATTGTTATTATAATTTTGTTAGTTGTCGGTTAGTAGCCTCATTCATAGATATCATAACTTACATCAAAACTAAAAGTGTAATAAATATGATAGAAATAACTAAGGCAAATTAGCTAATGTGCAGGTAATGAACAATTAAGCTTGTTAATTGATTATCAAGAACAAAAGTTGTAATTCATAAAAACAAGTTTAAAAAATGTAGATTGGTCTGTTCATAAGTGGTTCACCTTCAGAAAACGCTTGCAAACTAGTGACCTTATAGTAGAATGTATAAATGTCACTCCTTCCTACTTTATAAGTTTATTTCCATCATATTTTCTGAATATATCTGTAGTTTATGACTATTTATGTATGACTAGAGGCTGCCTGCGACTTCATACGCATTTATCGTCATATCTTGGGAAATAATTATGATATCTCAAAATAATATAGCTAATTATAAGCCACAACATTGCCAAGTTTCATCAAAATTTTTTTCTCATTTTCAAGTGAAAGAGTAACAAACATCCATCCATATCAGCACAAACATTGACATTTATAATATTAGTTTATGTATAAGGATTAGATTATTGTAACAATCTACTATTGACAATTTATTTTTTTATTACTGCTGGCTACTTAGCCATATTAGGATTTTTAGATATTTTTGATCCTTTAGCTATTAAATATCTAGATTCATTGAGCAATAGCTTATCAAAATAAATCAAAATGAATAGTTTTATCATGAGTGATTAAAAGTTATCTAATCAATGAATTAGTACATCCTATGTTGATAAAGTGGCGGTTTCTTTGCTGTATACTCATTAATATCTAGGTCGTTCCTGTTTATAATAGCTATTATATCTCAGGGTTATCCTTTCACATAGTTTTAATGTTAAAAATAGTTACTTATCTAGAAAATAAATCTATCAAGCTATGATAAAAATACACTATGAATTATGATATACATATTATATACATATTGGGTGGTAGAAAACCACTAAATAAATGTATATTTAATTTAATATTGCATAACTTGGTTTAAAAAAAAGTTGCTAGAGATAGGGAAAGATGGATGCGGGGGAGGCCTTTGCCCAGCAGTGGGATACAATAGGCTAGTAAAAAAAAAAGATGGAACGTCACATAGCACGCAAGGCTGGGCATGTGTCGGTAAAGTGAAGGCACTATCCTTTACTAATTTGTTCAAAAACAATGAAGAGTCAACATAGTTGTTATATGCGTTGTTGCTATATGCGTTGTTTTATGTATAAACTTTTGAAAAAAAAAGCTTGACTAGGTTTAAAAAAAGCTTGACTAAGTTTAAGAGGAATTTCCTTTGGTTACAGAGCGTTTTACTATGATGAAGGCTTCAGGTGGATACTTCGTCACTGTCATAGAAGATACTCGCATCAGAAAGATCATTGGTGCTGCAACTCTAACAGTGGAGCAGAAGTTCATCCACAATTGCTCAGTGGTAACAAACTATTGCAACATTTAATATAATTTTATTTTATACTAGTGGCTGCCGGCGAGTTCGTACTCGTTTATCGTTATATTTTCGAAAAAATACAAAATATCTACAAATATTATAACCTATGTGTTATTCTAATGTGCAAGCTACAATATTGCCAAGTTTCATCAAAATCTGTTCAGTAGTTTTTATGTGGAAGAGTAACAAACATCCATCCATCCATCCATCAGCACAAACATTCACATTTATAATATTAGTAAGATTAATTTGGCTAAAATATTAAAGCTGTTTCTCGTTTACAGCGCGGGCGCCTTGAAGACGTAGTGGTCAATGATACTTACAGGGGAAAGCAGCTAGGAAAATTGTAAGTAACTGGCCTTGAAAGTGCCTTATTTTAAAACAATAGAATACTTTAAAAAATAGATGATATAGGTATTTAGTCTCGTGAGAAAACTGCGTGATGCGAGCGAAACTTAATCTATGAAATAATTTAACTAATTTACAGGATCGTAGTAACAGTGTCGCTTCTGGCCCAAGAAGTAGGATGCTACAAGATGTCGCTGGATTGTAAGGACAAGCTGATTAAGTTCTACGAGTCTCTCGGATACAAGCTCGAACCTGGCAACTCTAACGCTATGAATATGAGGTAAGTGCTATCCATGGTACCAGTTTGCAATCTTCTACCTACTTGAAAAGTTTTCATAGTCAATATCCCTTAAATTACTGATAGTTCCCAACCTAATTGACTAGACTGATCAGCAGGACTGGCTTTCTCTTTCACGCAACATTCTGCTCTTGTCACCACTAGGTACTGAAGAAAGAGAAGGATATCTCATACCCTTTGACCATTGACCCTTATTACATTGTTTTGTTCCAGATTCGACGATCCCTCCTGACAATTAGCCGCTGGAGCATCCGACCTGCGCTCTAAACTGTAAGTACCGCCGCAGCCAAGCAGTTCACGCTACATCACGCCGTCTTCACGGACATCATCATTGCACTCGTATCGACATTCTATTGGTCGCATTTTTTGCTATATTTCAATTGTATATTTGAGGTTGAAAAGTTTTTTAAGACAAACCAGCTAAGAAAAATGCCTTAAAAATTATTGCGTGAGAAGTTATTATATTGTGTCACAAATTATATTTAATGTATATGCGCTGAAAGCTGCTTCTACGGTATGGTACCAAGAGCATGGAGAATATCTGGCATCCATAATATACTCAGCGTTGAGTGACGCATGCTTAACTTTATACCGACGCTGGTTCCATACTGCAGGAGTGGATTAGAGAAGCGATAGGCTTGTATATAATGTTCTATGTTGAAAATGGTTGAAATTTATAAATCGTGATGTGTGTATTCTGCTTGTTTGCACGGTTTTGTTGCAGTTAGCAGGGTCAATTGTTTTATCCATCAATGGTAATGTTCACTGACTCAATTAAATGTTATTAATTTTATTCAGGTGAATTGAAACATAGTTTGGAAGTCTTTAAATTTGAGATATATTTTTTTATAGTTTAGTAAAATCTTGCACGATTAATTGTACGTGATCGAAAAAAGAGTGAAAACTACTTTTGATGGGGTGGATAATTGATTTTGGGTGTTCTAGCACGTTTTTGTTTAATTTGTTAATTCCTAAATGCAATTTAACTTGTAACATTACTTTAAGTTCTTTCGTGCTAATGCTGTTAACAATCAAGAGTTTAATTTAGTTTTGCCTAGTTTTTAGTTTAAATTTTACCATTCGCATTTGTACTTATTTTAGCATTAATCATCTTGTACCTACTTACTTTCAAATTGCCTTCTATCTAACTTTATATTTTTTACGCTCTAATAAATATTGTTGCTTAGTTATTTCGTTTCAATTCATACAACCTTAGAAACGCAGGTGGAATAAAATAGTGAAATACGTTTTTTGGAAAACTTTTATTTACAGTAATATGTAAACATTAATAGCGGATAGATTTAAAAGAATTTCGGTTCCATAAAAATTAGTTACATTTTTAAAACAGTCCATTGACAAATGTTTAATTAGTTCATAAAAATATGTTGGTCACGAGGCAAAGTTCAGTTAATAAGTTTAATCCATGGACTTTAAATGGTAACACCGACATCTATTGTTACTCCCGAGCGAGTAACTAAGAAAATTACATTACACAAAACTTAACCGACAGACAAATGTGCAGTGCACACCACTTTCGTATATTTAATTTTATAGCTGATGTAAATAACTTTAATTATCATCTAAAGCATTTGCATAAAAGCCCTTTTTGTTTCATATAAAAAGGAGAGCTAGTATTAATTACTTACTATATTAAAATTCATTCAATTCGCAAATCGTCAACATTCAAAATTGTATTCATTTTGGTTATTCCACAATATAATGGACATTTGATTTAAGAGGTGGGTAAGGTAACTATTGCACATACATGATTTTTGTGCATTACAATGATCATTCATTCAGTCGACACCTTACTCTACTTAAGTACTGCACCAATAGGGGTAAAAGTTCTATGCAATTCAAAACCAAGTTACCAAAGTCTGCCGAAATGACACGATAGCGATCAAGGATTTTATTCCAACAAAGACTGTTTTTATACATAAGTTAATAATAATATAATTTACATAAAATAGATT
Organism: Anarsia innoxiella; assembly: GCA_947563765.1. Lineage (NCBI taxonomy): Eukaryota > Metazoa > Arthropoda > Insecta > Lepidoptera > Gelechiidae > Anarsia > Anarsia innoxiella. The sequence continues at coordinate 4,355,127 of OX387408.1, forward strand.
TAAATTATGCAACGTAAATATACATAAAACATATCGCACGATTTATATATTAAATAACCGGCCAGTTAGTTAATTAACATATAATAAATAGTATACTCGTAATCATCTAGCTAGGTACTAAAAAAAGTAATTAGTCTAATATAATTAGGTACACTGAACGCCAAGTTTTCGAGCTCCGACAATATTTAATTGCGAGGAATCATTTAATTTTATAAACATTCGAAACAGCGCGGTAATGTGCGTCCACTTGTAACGATATCTACAAATAGCATCAGGCCTATCTTTTTCATTATCCCAGTCATTCTTTTACTTTTACCATACCATTTATTGGAAGAAAGTATACTCACATTAAACTTTATATCCCACTTTCCTTTGTCTATCGGAAAATTGACAATATTTTTCATCAAAACCTACCGCAATATACTTTACGTATGTTTTGAACGACCATATTGGTTCTCTGGCATATTTTAAACGTATCGGCGACATTAGGGCTAATCGTCAACGTACCTACACCGCTCGTCATGTGCAAATATTGCGTTTAAGTAATCACAAAAGTACACGTTGCGTCAGTAATGTACGACGAACTCATGCGCAGTGCCGAACGCTACGTGGAAGCTTCGCTTTCAAAAACGTAAAATCGAACCGTGCACATGAGCTGCGATTAAGTTGACTATGAGCCTTATTTTTATTTGTTTAGAAACGGACAAATATAGTATTTTACATCATCTAGTCTCACTCGAGCGCCTAAATGGTGCATTAATTTACATCTTGTTCCCTAAAGCCCTAAATTAAATGATCAATCGACTCTGATATGACGGTATATGAAAGTATCTCTTAAATTCGTAAGCACATTTAAGAGAAATATCTGCTAACACTGAGCAATCTTTTCGATCTCATTAAGGATTCACCGATTATATACTAATTCTTACTTATGTTTGGCATAAATTTATTTATTAATATTTGCAGAAAAAGCTAAATTTTATTAAAATAACTTGCAATGATAATTGGATCTTTTCTATACTTACTATCTTAACATTAATTAGGTGTGATTTTATAAGATTTTTTAAAAATGTTTATAGGCGTATTATCACTCTAAAGAGCCCTTTTCTTAAACTCTAAAATTTATAAAATTAAAGACGGAAGGTGATTGTATCAATAAAATGATTTTGAAGTTTGGAAAACGTTATATTTTAAAATGCCAATAAGGCGCACACTTCATATAATTTTAAATTGTTTGAACATTAATTGGTGTAATCCGTTGAAATGTTCATAGTCCCCATTTTATTATACATAAAAAGAAGTGACATTGAGAACATAATCATAATAGGGTACTAAATATACAAGAGTACTATTCAAAACAAACAACTATACATTTTGTATGGAGCCGGCTGAAAGATTCATAATCCATTACTAAATAAAGGCGTAACCTACTGAAGAACACAATAGCTACACCGTATTAATCAGTAGTCTGCATTTTATAGACTTGTAAATATTTACACGTCTAAAAACCTATTTTTAAGTCATTTATGCAGGACATGAATCACTAAAATGAGATATAATAAGCAAGGCTTCATCAGAAACAAATGTTAAGACATTATTGAGGAATATTATTTAACCAATAAAACACAAGGTCTGTTGAATATATATTACATAAAACCCTGAGATATAAGCGAATTTAAATAGCTTTATTTATAACTATACTGTTTAAAATATGTTTTTTTAATTTTTATTTCTAATAATGTCCTGACACCACTCTATATTAAACCATCTTAGAAAGTTGCAGTAAAACGTAGATGAGAAAAATTAATTAATGATTTAAAATGTCTCGCTGCAACTATCCAGCAAAACCGTGTAATAATGTCCGAGATATTAAAACCATTGACGAAAGTCGACAAGTTTGAAAACGTTGGACCATTACTGGCCAAGTTGTGGCATGTAGACGAATGAGAGTTTTCAAAGGTTACCTCGGGTCCCTGTAGTCAAGGCGTGACTAGTCGTTCGTGGCATCCTGAACGATACTAATATTGGACTAGAACGGTGGCGCTGTGATCTTAGTACCGAGTTTCATCGGTCCTTGTCCGCGTGCGTTCCGTCTCGCTTCCATCTCTCGTTGTCGCTGCAGTTTTCTCTCTTCACGTTTTCTTCGCATTTCATCCATTTTCGAAGCGTTGTTTTCTGAAACGCGAAAAGTCAAAATGAAATAATCTTCACGCGACTGACAACGCTGCTGCGTTAAGCGGAGCCGGGTGTAGTAAGGTATGGTACACTCGCAAATAATTACCAAGAATTGAATTAATGAAATGGAAATATTTAAGACTATAGGGTAACCGGTTTCTAGAGCGACCAATTTCCTCGGAAAAAACAAGTTTTGCCTTAAAAAGGGCTATGAGCAGCAGTGGAAGTTCTACGGCTGAATCCGGCTGATTGAATGAATGAATGATGGAATGAATAAGAGCGCGCGCGAATACCGTCATGGCGACCGCAGTGTACATACCGTCGGCGTTCTCCTCGATGGGCTCGAAGTCGCCGTCGTCCCAGCCGCCGAGCGAGTCAGCGCTGTGCTGCTGGTGCGTGGGGTGCGTGGGGTGCGGGGGTTCGCGCGCGGCGGCGCTGTTGCCGAGGGTGGCGCCGCGCACGTAGGTGGCGTTGGCGCGGTTCACCGCCGGGTCCGTCCACTGCGTGTTGTTCCACGTTTCTGAAGGACTTGCTAGTTCCGCTTCTGCTGTCTGTTTGGGAAAACAAACGAGAACAACTCGATAAATATAGATTGCATAGTAAATCGCTGTTATAAACACTCATCCATTCAATGCTTTTAATAGTAAAAATACAGTAAGTGGTACAGAAAACTACATTTTCTCATTACGCAACTTCCTCGTCACTCAACATTCTATAACACAACCTATACTGAAAATTGTGGCTCCTCTCATTATCTTCATTTACCTAGATCTGCCGTGGTGTCATTTTCTGCTTATACACGGCCGACTTAACACCAATTTAGTTCATCACAAACAACACACAACTTTTATATGAATATGTCGGAGAACAGCTGAGATTACGATCATGAAGGATATTTTGGAACCATTTGCAAACTCTTTGCTGCTAAAATGCAAGAACTGGCATGTTTCTAACTGGTTGTCAAGTTGGCGCTTTCATATTTGAAGAGGCTGTCATGTATGAGGGATTATTGTTTTGGATTATTGATTTGAAGAGATATCGGAAGTCATCCCGTACACCTTATTATTTAATAACGTGATGGCAAACCACGCAATAAAGCCAGTTTGTTCGTTACACGCCCACTGTCTTATTTTAACTAAAAACTAAAACGCCACTTCTGATGACTTCTGGCCGACATCAGAAGTGGGATAATGACCATGTAACTGAACAAACTGGATTGACTGAACCCACAAACTGATTGAAATGACGAAATGAGAAAAATGTGGGAAACCCCGCTGGAGCAACAAAGTCAAATTTTTTTTTTTTCGCTCTCACCCATGCTATAAAATGATATGCACTCGCTAGAATTCGATCCTGACAAAGCGAATATAATACAAAGCTACCGCTGCTGGTGCTATGTAGCATTTTGGTGAGTCGTTTTCATTTTGTTACTTATGCCTTTGAAAATGAGATTGAACAACCTTTATTGAATGTTGATGTTGTTATCGCTCATAACATAACAAACAAAATGCTGTTGTTGTACAGGTTGAACTAATTTAGAAAGTTTTTCTAAAGTTAGAAAGTTCCAATGGTATTGAAATACCTGAAATAAAAATGTTGTTGCTTGTAATGAATTTTTAAGTGTAAAATGTTGATTTAATTGTCATGGTTTCATGACTTCGGTTTGCACATGTTGGAATGTAGTCGTAGCTCCGGTGGTTTAGCCGAAGAGTGCGCGGTGTGCATATCCAACTGTGTGTTCACTTAGTTAAGTGAAATTGCTGTCACTGGGTGTGACAAGAAAAAAAAATCACAGGTTGTGATAAAAAAAAGATTGGTCACTGGGTGTGACAAAGAAAAAGATCACTGTGTGTGACAAAGAAAAAAGATCACTGTGTGTGACAAAGAAAAAAGATCACTGTGTGTGACAAATTGTGATAAGAAAAGATCACTGTGTGTGACAAAGAAAAAAGATCACTGTGTGTGACAAATTGTGATAAGAAAAGATCACTGTGTGTGACAAAAAAAATCACTGGTTAAGTGATAGAAAAAAGTGATGTATCGCTGGTTAAGCGGTGCATCAGTACTGAGGTTCTAAAACCAGTTTGTTGTTTTGTTGTTGATACAATGGTAGTTATTACGATTTTGAAAAATCGATATAGAATTAAAATGGTCATTTTTATTGAAATACCTACAGAGTTTAAATTCAAATCTTGCCCTATTGTGGTCAGGACTGGCCGAGTACGGTATCTACTGCGGTGAATGTTTTCTTTTACAGACTTAACCTTTGACCGAGCACCCACACGAGGACGTGTGGTCCTGTCAGAATGGCCGTGTCGGAGAACAGCTGAGATTACGATCATGAAGGATATTTTGGAACCATTTGCAAACTCTTTGCTGCTAAAATGCAAGAACTGGCATGTTTCTAACTGGTTGTCAAGTTGGCGCTTTCATATTTGAAGAGGCTGTCATGTATGAGGGATTATTGTTTTGGATTATTGATTTGAAGAGATATCGGAAGTCATCCCGTACACCTTATTATTTAATAACGTGATGGCAAACCACGCAATAAAGCCAATTTGTTCGTTACACGCCCACTGTCTTATTTTAACTAAAAACTAAAACGCCACTTCTGATGACTTCTCGCCGACAAATATATTAAATGCCAAAGATGTATTTACCGGATTTTCCTGCAGCGTGCCCCACTCGTCGTTGTCCCACTCGTCCTCACATAGAGCCGCGAGTCCCGGCGTCGCTTGAGCGCTGCCGCTACTTGGCGGGGACTTCACACTCGCTCCCGTTCCTAAGCAAACAAATCGGTCAACTTATCTATTTACTAATCTATATGTATTTACATATGCGCCAATTATTTCATCCATTTACTCAAAGTAATTTTCTTTTTTTACAGATTTCCTTTGCCGAGCTGTAATGGAACTTAAAGTCATATAATTAGAACCCATATCTTAGTACAATTAAACTGTTTAAATTATGAAATAATTATAAAGAAATATTTAAAAATAATTACTAGTTTTTTTAAAGCAACATATTAACAAACATAATGTGTAAGTACATTCATTATGTATGTAGTAGATATACAGTACATTGCTCGATGATGTACGGTACGGTACGAGTATAGATAGGTATACACAAAGAGTTACCAGCACTAGAGTCGATCTCTCCCCACGCAGTCATGTCCCAGTGGTCCGGGTCGTAGTCGGACGCGGACTCGCTGTGCTCCAGCGAAGTCATTGACGTCACTGACGACGTGGTGGTCGACATACTGCTCGATGACGGTTGCTCTGGAAATTCGGCGCAGATTTAATATTTATCTTTATGCAACTAACGGGTATTTGGTTCCTAGCGACTGTGATTATTCGACAATGTGACCACAGACGTCTCTGTCTTGAAGTGATGCATACGCTAAAGACAGACTGTCCCCACGTACCACGTCCGCAAAGTTATCCCGCGTGTGCTTGAGTATTTCTAGCTAGTCATAATATTTCTATGGAACAGCTTGACATAATGCGTTGCGTACGTGCGCAATTCTCTGGATACTCCCACCACTCCCGCGACGCATTCGAAGATTGTGCTAGGAGTGTCATATAAATTTATATTTAGCAGTAGATGGCGTTACGTTCTTTAGAACCGAACATGGCATTTTACTTTTTTCTGATGTAGGCTTAAAGAACAGGCGGGTATCATCTAATAAATAAAAGAAACTGTTGTATTATTCTAAAATATCTGAGAAATAACCTCTAGTTAACATACCCAAAGAACCCGGTTTAGATAGAGCGGATTTCACAGAATGCTGAACACGTGCAGTATCAGAATGCGAGCGGTAGAACTTGGCCGTGACAGCTGTCACCGCCCACCCTGCCCAGGTCGCTGCCGCGTTACTAAGGGATGGAGTCGCTGTGTGGACGTCGGCCTCTGAAATATTACGGAAGGTATATTAGTTTGTATGATGGTTATTAATACTCAAACGTAAGTAAAGTATAAATAAGAAAATGAGATGAGCGCTGCTATTGAAAAATCGCCGTTAATACTACGCAGTTATGTATAAAAAAGATGAGTCTTATTATTGCAAGATTACCGCTGTAACAGTAAGGGTCAGCTCACACCGAGACGCGACGCGACGCGACGATACTCAAAGAGGCCAATGATTTCGCGCTGCGCCGCGCGTCGTCGCGAGATGCATCGCAACGTCGCGAGGCGCATCTTAAAATCGTAGCAGGACGACGCCTCGCTGCGCAGCGAGATGCCGCGAGGCGCAGCGGAACGTATCTACTAGCCGCGGGCGCCGCGCGGCCCCGCCCGCGCCCTCTTCTTTTTAATTTTATTTTTGTAAACTTCTTCCTCTCCCTCTTCTGCAAGAAGTCCGATTATAACAAGATCCCAGTCTATCATTATATTTTCAATCGAGCACTCGACCGAACTGCATCAATTCTAAACGAAGTCTGGACGGAAATAGTAGAGAAGTCGCCACAGCGGCCTCAGGCTGCGCCTCGCGGCGTCGCGCGGCACCGCGAGACGCAGCACCGCTCTTGCACGCCGCGCGTACCGGCGATGCACCGCTGCGTCACGATACGTCGCGCTACGCCGCGAGGCACCTCGAGGCGCAGTGCTGCGTGGTGCAACGTAATCTGAATTCTCACAATGTAATGTGCATCTTTTCGTGTAGTGAATAAAGTATATTCTGAGTCGCTCTATGAAAAATGTGCGCGCAGCGTCGCGCCGCGTCGCGTCTCGGTGTGAACTGACCCTAACATGACATACGAATTTCAGAAAATCTTTCACAATGGTTTTGATTATTTTAAATTTGAAAAAAAAAAACTTACTAGGTACATGAAGTGTGGACTAGATTTAACGTGACATTGATTTGTATTCATTTACTTTCTTTACTTACCCATTCCTTCCTTCAAACTGGGATCTTCAGAAACCTTCTCCAATTTCCCGAGGAAGCCCTTTATAGTCCTGAAAGCAGCGTCGCGGACCTACCAACGAAATAGGTCATTAATAAATCGGGCACTGACCTCATTTGTTTTAATACGCTACAATATTAAAGAGGTCAGTTCGTTTGAACTCTATTTGGTAGATTGTAGTAGTTTAATTTGTTGGCTAGTTGTTACGCGAATATAAGGGTTATTGACGTTTTGTGCGCGAATTCTGGTTGAACACATACAATATTGTTTGAAATTATGAGAAATTCTCACTAATGTACAGCTCTTAAAATAACTGTAGGTAAGTATTACCTGCAGGAATAACCTAGAGTACGAAAACATCGTGAGGAGACCTGCATACACAAATCCGACAACCTGGACCAGCGTGGTTGATTAGGGCCTAATCACTCTCGTATGAGAGTAAGCTCGGGCCCCTGTAGTGGGGATGTAAAAGGGCTGATGATGATGAATTACCTGCTTCTCAGGGTCGGCAGTGAGTGGGCACAATGCCGGCAGTACCCGACTAGCCACTTCACTCAACAGGAAGTACTGTTGCGTAGCAGCCAACGCGAGCACCCCGGCTTGTCTCGCGGGAGGGAAGGGGTCTCGTGTTGCTCTTACAAACGCTGACACTAAAACTTTCTGTCGGATTTGCGGGTGAAGATGTGATGCGATTTTACCTAGACATACTGTTGTGTTGGTTCTGAAAGAATTTATGTTGAAGATTAACGGAGATGTTACAGTTTAGCGAATATTTATATGTAGTAGACTAAAAGAAACAGGAGGAGCTGTAACTGCAGTCCATAAAGATTATAAGGCCGAAAAGGACTTCGTATTTCCTTATTCCATCAGTGAAATTAGAAATTTAATTTAGGAATGTAGCCAGTTATTGCCCCTGTTATGTAGCCAGTTATTGACGCATAATTACCTGATGCCACCCTGATCATCCTTCGACTGCAGCCTGGCGAAATGTCTCAGTACTTCAACATTCAAGTTGTTATAGTTGAGTTTAGGCGCGAGATGAACTATCGACTTCACTGTCTGCTCTCGTATTACGGGGTTTGTGTCTAGAAAGCCGTGGGCCACTTGCGGGAATATCTGGTCGTTTACCTGATGGCATATATTTAATTTATAGAGAGAAACTAGCGGCAGTTTATCGACTAGTGTAATCAAGTAATAAATTTTTGAAACAAAACTACTGTAATGAGTTATGTAATGGCCAAATTGTAATTAAGTAGGCACAATCGTAAAATTTTACAGACATTTCCGGCGCGCCTGCAACTCAGATAAGCGCAAAACCTTGTTATTCATTTAGTTTTCCGAATATGTAAAAAATAAGTAATCAGCTGCAAACTTTATTATAAATTCCGACATTCAATCTAAAAGAAAAGATAAAAATAATCACTGCTATTATACTTACGGTAGCATTTTGTAAATGCATTATGAATTGGTCAAGCTGCTGCAGCAATCGTGACCTTGTAGTGCGATCATTAGATGCGAACAGTTTCACTACACATGGCACTATTTGCTTCTGGTATTCCGGGTCTTCTAGAAGTTTTCCCAGCTGGAAAACATAAGAAGGTTTTAAAATACGAATTTGTTTACAGTTCGATTTGAAATAGGTTTGATTGCAGGAACAAAATAAATCTTTAGTAGAAATTAGTGATAGCTGAAAGAAACTGATGATTTACAATTTTCAACTTATAGAATAAAGTCCAAAATACCTTGAACATTGGCGCTAAGACCGCTGATCCAGCATCTCCATAATGAAACGCCGTAAGTAACTGGGGTAAGATTTTATGAACACAGACAGCTTCTGGGAAATTATCTAAATATGAGCTCAAAATGGAGAAGAATTTAGCTCTTTCCATCTTGTCTTTTATCTGAATCTCTTCTAGAAACAGCATTGTGTCTATTAGGTCGTTTTTGAAATATCCACCCATTTTACGACATCTGGAATATTTGCAACTTGAGAACTGTGTTTCTGGTACACAAACATAAAAAATTCATAACAACAAGCATTGTTATAGGATTCAGTGAAATCTACCACAGTTATGACATTCATTGTCAATAATTGAGCACATAACATAACTTACCTGGCAATAATATCAGCTGGATTTGGTCTAGATGCAGGATTAGCACTGACTAGCTCACAATACAGCGTGCACAGCTGTTTGGGAATGTTGTCCACTGTCTTTAACGCTGGTTGCGTCTTCAAGGGACCATTGAAAGCCTCCCAAATCAAACAGCCCAGACCCCACATATCCGATGAACTTAGCATTTAAAAAACCAAGAAGTTATTTGTTAATTTGAATCAAGCAAGAGAGCACATTTTGAATTTGAATTATTTTTGATGATTAAAAGACCTATCTCAAAATGTATTTAATTACTTAAATAGTTTACTGCAAAAAGAGATTTAACATGTAACAATATTAAAGAAAGTTTATGAAAAGGTACAGCATTATTATTTATAATTTCTTACTGCAGACTTCATACAGAGAAAAAAAGTTAGTAGTTTGTTAGTAGAAAGCCCAATTCTCAAATAGACTTTTAATTAAGCCTAAAATCAGACTACTCAAATTACTTACCATTTGGTAACAGATTTCAATTTACTAGGATCCTTCTTCTCTGGTGGATCATAGATTTCTAAAGCTGGTAATATTTTAATAGGAAGTGGATTACTAGAATTGGTATCTTGACCTTGTGCTGACAGGAATTCGTAGCCTCCAAGTTTCCATTCACCAGCAAGTGTGACAAATACAGAATATAAGCAGACATTATTGTGTCTCATGTTACCATCATTGGTCAGGAATGATAAAGCTCTCTGAAAGACATTTGAGTTCAATAGAATGTTAATTTTACAGGGAGACTGAGGGCCTTAGAAGATATAGCTTTATTGACAATTGCTTAAAATGATAAGCTCTTATCTTCAGAAGGGATTCCTACAGACAAAGAATATGTAAAAGAGGACACAATAATGAAATACTCACAGTAATCTGAAATATACCCCAGGCAAGGAACAACTCTTTTTGTTGGCCTTCTAGTTTCATATCTTCTATATGGGTAGCCAAAGGATCTACATATTCAGTAGCTACATATAAAAATTTCTCAGTTTCACAGCTATCTAAGTAATGTAAAAGGCTAGGGTGTCTCATAGTCTTTAGTTTCTTCAGAGAGGCCTTCGCTATGTCGAATAGAGTTTCGGAGCTCTTTTGCACGTCGAACAAGAATATGGACACTTCATCTTGAGTGCCCCTCTTCTTCCCTTTGTGCAGAGTCCAAACACTTCTGTCTTCTAAACCACGCACAGGTTCTCCCACTTCATATGGAAAGTCTTTCGTGGGATCTCGCGAAAAAAAGGACCACATCTTGATCACTTCACTTATTTATTTACAACTTCTTAGCATATTTACGTGAAGAATGCACATGCGGTGTATGTTAACTTAAAATTCATAGTAAACAAATACAATATCTAATACGTTAGGAAATTGATTATTTTAAGCCTAAAATATGGAATTTACAAGATTTTTTCTATTTGATTCACAAATCGCAAAAAGAACGATGACAAAACGCGAATGAATGAATGGAATGATTTCATCAAATTAAATTGTGTGCGTGTGGACGGAGTGAGCCAGCAAAATTTTTGCCTGGAAATATGCCTAACTTTTAGTGCAAGTTCTAAAACAATTGTGAAACTAAATATTTTAATTTGTGAAAAGATAGAACAAAAGATATGGCATTAAACATCGGCTCACTCAGTTGAGCAAGCTACCTATGAAAATTAGAGAAAGTATTATTTATTCATATAATATTTATATACCAGGATTTAGTGAAACTTTTGCTAAGTAAATCCTAAAAATTTCAGATCGCCTGGTAACGTAATAAAGTTTTCACAAATGATTTCTTCGGCTCACTCCGTCGAAACGTTTTTTCAACCCCTATTTCTGACGAAAATACTGAAAATTGAAACTGCTATGTAATTGTGAAAGTAAGCTAAGATAATATGAGAATTTGTGAAACACAAAACAAACCACTAACGCGGCAGGTTTTTGTATAATCATTGGTTTCATCGGCTCACTCCGTTGAAACGTTTTTCGTAAGTTAAAAATGTCAATATCTTAAGATTTCTAGCACTAAAGAAACTAAAAACTGTCTTAACTTTTAGTGAAAACTTTTCACTAAATATCCACCATACTAATGTTTTATATTCCATGTCTGGTTTTAAAGATATTCAATTGTGTTTATTCTGCATACAAACTTCAGTTTAGGGTGACCATGCTGTTGACATTTCATAGTGCCGGGACTCGGGAATGAATTCAAAGTAATTAAAATGTATTTTTTAAGTATATTTTAATTGCTTTAATTGCTAAAACGCTTTTCAGGCTGCTAGAAAATTCGATACACAGTTAAGGATATAGCGAGAGAAAATTACATGGTACCTACCTACATATAATATTTTATTATTACTAGAGGTGGGCCGAGTACTCGGTTAATACTCGGTACTCGGCGTACTCGGCACTTTTTTCACTACTCGTAATCGGCCGAATAACTCGGTAAAAATGCCGAGTACTCGGTGCAAATAAATACACATTGCACACTGGGTTTGCTTGGTAGATCATATTCTATTTCATCTAGCTTTACATTACTTAGGCCTTTGCCTGCTAGCCAGCCAGTTGGGGCAATGTTAAAGGTAGCTGTTATCGTAATTATGTAACAGAAAATCACCATCCATCAGCAGTGTTTTTTTTTTTTCTAATATTTTTTTGCCATTTGACGCATGTCCTTTATTGTTTTCATTACAATTCGTGGGATGCGGAGGGAGGGCTGTAAATCCGTTCGCCCCTGAACTTCATCGTGTACAATTCAACCTACTTTAAGTATAACGAGTAACTCGGCCGAGTACTCGGCTCGGTAAACTTTAAACCGAGTAATACTCGGTACTCGGTTACTCGGTAAAACTGGTACTCGGCCCATCACTAATTATTACATTGTTTGTCAATGTAAGTCTATATCATGCTCGGTATTATAGTTTAATAAAGAATTACCTAGTTCAATAAAGAAGGCTGATTAAGTAAACAAACTTGTTTTCTTAAAAAATGTCCTCAATTTTTTTAAAACAGTGTGGTCACCCTAAACTGAAGTTTGTATGCAGAATAAAACAATTGAATATCTTTTAAACCAGACATGGAATATAAAACATTTGTATGGTGAATATTTAGTGAAAAGTTTTCACTAAAAGTTAAGACAGTTTTTAGTTTCTATAGTGCTAGAAATCTTAAGATATTGACATTTTTTACTTACGAAAAACGTTTCAACGGAGTGAGCCGATGAAACCAATGATTATACAAAAACCTGCCGCGTTAGTGGTTTGTTTTGTGTTTCACAAATTCTCATATTATCTTAGCTTACTTTTACAATAACGTAGCAGTTTCAATTTTCAGTATTTTCGTCAGAAATAGGGGTTGAAAAAACGTTTCGACGGAGTGAGCCGAAGAAATCATTTGTGAAAACTTTATTACGTTACCAGGCGATCTGAAATTTTCAGGATTTACTTAGCAAAAGTTTCACTAAATCCTGGTATATAAATATTATATGAATAATTAATACTTTCTCTAATTTTCATAGGTAGCTTGCTCAACTGAGTGAGCCGATGTTTAACGCCATATCTTTTGTTCTATCTTTTCACAAATTAAAATATTTAGTTTCACAATTGTTTTAGAACTTGCACTAAAAGTTAGGCATATTTCTAGGCAAAAATTTTGATGGCTCACTCCGTCCACACGCACACAATTAAATTGACGTTTGAGAAAATAGCGATAATGCTGCCAATATCGATCACTTAAAAATCGTAAAAAATAATCGATTAATGAACAGTCGATTTATTTAATGCTGCGAGAAAATCTTATTTCTTTATAATAGCCAGGCCAAAATAAACATAAAAAAGTTCAACTGACAGACCGATATGTATGTCAGACAAATGACAGATAGCGATATAAAATAAACTTGAATAGGTTATTTTTATTCATTTAAATTTTAATTTAGTGAAATTAACTGTAAGTGTATGTGGTTCAAAGGCTAAAAATCTGTTACAAAATTGTGTCTTTTATTGCATTACAGAGAAAACTACATAAACTGCAGCCATGTCCAAGTCTGTGGCCCGACTAAAGTCGATGAAGAAAGTTGCTGAAAAAGTGGATCATTCCTCAAAATTAAGGACCAATATTCCTGCTGGTATGGCTGCAGCTGGACCACCACTTGGGCCTATGCTTGGTCAGGTAAATTTTAGCGATTAGCTAAGTATTTATGTAAACATAACCTCAACATAACTTTGAATTCATGAACTAGTGTAACCCTAGCCACTTTTTTTATTTAATCATATTTATAATAATTTTCAGCGTAACATAAACATTGCAGCATTCTGCAAAGATTTTAATGAAAGAACTGCTAATATCAAGCAGGGTATACCTCTTCCAACAAGAGTGAAAGTTAATGCAGACCGTTCATATCATCTTACTATTCATCAACCTCCGGCATCTTATTTCTTGAAACAGGCCGCTGGACTTAGCAGGGGCGCTATGGAACCTGGTAAGAATTCAAAGCTCCCAATATATGCTTTTTATGATCAATCTTGTAATTGTTAACTAGACTAATAACATAAATATCTTTATTGTATTATTTCAGTGAAAGAAACAAGTGGTAAAATAACTTTGAAACACATTTATGAGATAGCAAAAATCAAGTCTCAGGACCCCACACTTGAATGGAGGCCCCTGAAAGAAGTTTGTACAATGCTAATAGCTACTGCAAGAACCTGTGGTATTGAAGTTGTGAAAGATTTAGACCCTAAGGTACACTTTATTTTGCTTTTTGATGTTTTATTTATTTGAAGGACTAGCTACAAATGTCCATTTCCATCACATTGTTGTGACAAAGATAGTTAACTTGGTTTGGCCAGCTATACCTCATATTGATGGCAATCATTTAGGAACAGTTCCTTGTCCTATAGTGGGATTCCTATAAATAAGACTTTACTTCCATTTCCATTCACTTAACTCACTATCATTTCCCTGTATAGTAAATTATAATTAATAAGTTTATTATTTATGATTTTCAGGAATACGGAGAATTCTTGGAAGAAAGAAAGAAAGTTATAGAAGAACAGAAAAAGATGCTACAAGAAAAGAGAGAAACAAAAATGTTGAGAACTGCTTAGATTTACTTAGGTATACCTGTTTGTAGATATGTATTTATAGAGAATATAGTTTAATTATTAGGTCTGAAGTTGATTTTATTGATTTAGCATTCCTTATTCAATTCAAAGGAAGAAAACTTTGCAGCAGCTTGAAGGTAAGAATTTGGCATTTGTTTTTTTTTTAATTAAAAAGAAAAGTAATAGAGAAAACATATAAATTAATGTAAAAGTTGTTCTATCTTAGTTGAAGTATTCTAATAGCAAAACTTGTGAGTGGCAAAAGAGATTTTAGGAAAATTTCTTACTTTATTTTAAGGTCAGTCAAATTTGTTATGTTAGGATTGAAAAAAAAAACCATGAGTAATTGAAATAAATATATTTAAACGAAAGATGCCTCAATTACCTCTAATTTAGAAAAATATGTTTTTACCTATTCTACGAAATAGAGATTTGCACAGAGATTTATAGCAGATTGAAAAGCCCCTGTAAGCTTCAATTTACATCTCGAAAACTTTTCCCGAGATCCAATATTAAATTCTTAAGTAAATAAAATATGAATGCTCCTACATACTAATTTCTTTAGATCTCTTTCTTATTCTAATCCATGTCTATTCTAAGAAAGGACTATTAAGGTTTTTAAATTCTAGATTCTTTAAATTATCAAGTAAAAACAACCCAATTACAAGCAATAGGTATTGTAGCTTCACAAAAACAAATTATTCTGTTAACAAGATACCATTGAGGTCGAGACCAATTTTTATCAGAGCCTAGTGTCATAAACAAAATGATTAAGTATCGAATTTACAAGGGACACAACCAAGTAATAAATAATTTATACTTTTTGTTTACTTTAAAATTTTCATAAAAAAAGTTAACTACTTATTGGTAGGTATCACAAAAGACAGTCTATTCAACATATGACTTTTAAAATAGAAAACTTAAACACTTACTTTTAAACAAAATAGGTAATTTTTGATGCGCTTAGTATACTAAGATAGTTTCTTAATACTACAAAAATATATGCAGTTGAATTAGAAGAATGTACATCGGTAACTTAAGCTTGTACTTTAGTGTAGTTTTTATAATGTCAATATTTTGAGTATGTCTATTTAGATGCGCATCTACGATAACAAACGCGAGCTTAATTATATAACCATAGGTTTATGTTATTAAAAACGTTATAATAAGAATTACATCAGTTTCTACATAACTTTTGCTGCGTAGATATATTCCGATGTACATTATCTACAATCTACTACTTGTACTTAACTTCCTAATAGTGAATATATTTAAAAAAATAAAGTTTGGACGACGTAATTAATTACGTTTAAAATATGATTTTTTAATAGGAATAAAGATTTGTAGAAAGTCAATTGAAATGGTAACTTAAATTGTACCTATTGATTTGATTATAAGTTCGTTGAAGTGGGCTTTAACAATACTACATAGGTATATATTTTAATATATACTATTTTATAACGTTAAAAAACTATAATCTTGTACTTACTTTAAATACTGTGTGAGATAAATATTCGCGAACCATATCTTTCTTTCGTAACATATTCTTTAATTTATAACTGTTTAACTTTTGCAAAAAACTCTTATCCACTTAATCTAGAATAATTTTATTCAAAATGCGACGTTATTTTTGTCCTTTTCATAATATGTTATTATGTTGCCTATTTGATGAAAGTTGTGAATATTCCTTAAAATATTAATTACTTATAAGATGTAGATATTTAAAAAGATCTAGTCATTATTATGGCAAAGGTATGATGTGTCTATAGTTCAGTAAGAGATAAGAGTTGAGGTATTTTGAGGTACATACTTTACAAAGCCCTGTGTTATTTTTAGAAATATTCTTAAAGTGACAATATGTTTAAACACGTCATTGTAAGTGGCCTCATGGATTATTGAAAAAATATATACGTCCATGAGACGCATGCGCCTCGTAATAACGAGAATACCAATAAAATATGTAGTCATTCACTACCACCTTCACCAACTTTGTCAGCTGCAGTTTTGTAAATATTTTTGACGCAAAAGAATTAGGAATTGTCGTAGATTGTAATGGCAGGTATGTGTATGTCGGTGCGACCGATTTGGCGGTCACAGTTATAAACATCAAAAATATTTACTATTAACACAACCACGACTCATTCTGGCTTGTTATGGCACATTAGCAAGCATTGGCATGTTGCACGCGTTTCAGCTTAGGAGAGTTGGGCAACACCTCCCGCAGCTCGGTAACCTTGTCGATAGTGAAGTCAGGCAGGTCGGATGATTCCTCATCCTTCTGCAGCGGGATCCAAACGGTACCGCCTAGTTCTGCTTCCTTACCTCCCTGCAATAAAATGTTGCAACTTATTAGGGTATGCCGTGGCGCTGGTTAAGTATACCTAAGTATTAAAGAACCAGAGATTCCAAATCTTCCTACTTTCTACTTTGACTTATCTATCTACAATATTTTATGGTGAATTGATTTTCAGGTTCGCCATTCTTACTTTGATGAAACAAAAGAATATAGTTTACCTTTATGTCAGTCTCAAGTTTATCACCAACCATGATGCAAGTGCGCGGCTCGACGTGGAGCAGCTTGCAGGCTTCAAGGAAGATGTGCTGGTCAGGCTTCTCCCATGGCAGGTCGCCGGAGACCAGCACGCAGTCGAAGTACTTGCGGAGGCCCAGCCGTTCGATCTTCTGCCACTGGGCGCGCGACGGCCCGTTCGTGATCAGACCGAGAAGGTATTCCTCCCTGTGCCACATTCATCGACCACCCTTTTGTTACTTTCGGCCCCAGACCATGCTGAAACTCAGCACATGACATAACACATGGCAAATGACCTTGCACACGGACCACTGCACGCTTTAGCACAACGCAAACGTGTTAAATTGCAACTTTTCAAACATTATAATTTAGATAAAGGATCGTGCAAGAGCATTTTATGAGCTGAAATGATACATGAGTGTTATTTCACATACAATTATTTAGAATAATTATACGCGAAAGAGATTTAGATGCCATGTTGAAAAAGCTTTGGTAATAAAATGACATGATCTAGTTTAATGAAATAGTTAAGTACTATAATTAAGAAATATCTTCGAGTTGCGATACAGAATCGCATCAAAATGGCACGTATCTCCAAGATTTAGAGGACCAATGGAGATATTTCAGGAGTCGTATTTCAATCGGTTTACGATAAAATGTCCGTGATTAAACTGCAACACTTTGCGAATTATCTCCATTGCTGCATTGAAATTTTTGAGGTAATGGTTTACCTTCGCCTTGATGTACTCCCTCACACATTTTACAAATACAATTCAAACCTAAGTGTTGCGCACGCTGCGCCCCGAGTTTAGTCACTCGTTGAGCAACAACTGAACTGTTGAAAAACAAGTCATTTATTAGCAACATGCGCGGTAAGCCTGCCCAACAGTAGCGAACGCATCAATGTTTACTTTATATATTTTTAATACTTTAAAAAAGCCTTTTGAATGAATGCTAAGATGCCTTCACAATTCTTTGGAGCAGACTTCGTCATGATAGTTTCATCAATCAGTATATGACACTGATATTCATAGTATTATGTGGCAGTGGCAGGCATGCGTTCAATGAATTAAAAATAAATGAATATCTAATGGTAACTGTGAATCTACGAATGAAATGTTTACCGACAATAAACATAAAATGAAGATGACTTAAACTTAAAACAAAGGAAACAATTTGGTTTACCACATAACACCATGCACTAAAAGTAGAAGATAACAGATATTGTAATTGTTCTAGGGTTCTAAGTTAATGATGCCAGTCTTAAATTAACCGACCAATTAAGTTTAGAACCAAGCTAGAACAACTTATTAATATTAAGAAGATAATTTCTTTGCTACGAACGTTTTGTTTTGAGGAAATTGCCTTGATAATAAATAAAATGACAACAACATGTACGTTGTACATTCTAAAATAGCAGCCAAGGAATTATCTTAAAATAATTGTAGGAGGTTTATGTGTTTTATGAAGAAATATTTAGGAGGATTTATATAGGCGTGATTCATAAATATTTCTACATAACATAAACAACATCTTACAAAATGTAACCAACGTACCGCAGTGTCTCTAACAGGTGTATCACATCAGGCGTTAGAGCCAAATACTGAAACCTCAATTTTATCCATTCGGCTGATATATTTTCTGGAAAGAAAACAGAAAGTTTAGGCGTAAATATCTAACAAATAAATTAATCAACTGTTTATCCATTACAATGACTGTTTAATATGAATTAGAGCATAACAGAATGAATGACGCAACTTTAAAAATAAGCATCGCTTCCCTATTATTTTGAAAATCTGAACGCCCACATGTCTCTCGATAGAGCAACCGTTTGCGTAAACGATGAAAATATAACGCTGGAGAAACGTCTGTTCCCGCTTTAAAATTAATGTTGTTTGCAAGCTGTTTATTTCATTAGATACGAAATATCAGGCAAGATGAAACTTCGGAATATAGGAACTTGTAATAAATTAACAGGATATCTGGACGACTCGAATGATGAATGATGTTAACGTTTTTAATTTAGCAAACAGCGAGAGCGATTATTGTTCTTTGTTTATTGGTTAAATGTACCCACACCGAGACTTTCTGGGCTAAAAGCCAAGTGTACGTCGTTAATTCTCTCTAGTTGTAATCTTGAGGCGGAATATTTACGTCTGTAATTACAATTTTATGGCGTGGGGTATGCTACCTACTGACTGACTAGCGCACGTGTCGTACAACGATAATGAACCCAAGAGACCTAGCTTAATTAACTGGTTATCTTTACAACAAGTGCTGATTCGAAACGTGAGAGATATAAATTATTGATAAGTAGGTATACCTACATAGGTGCAATAGCGGGATTACAATGAGTTTGCTCTATATTTAAATGTCAGACTTGGCAATTTATTTCCGGAGAGAGCATAGCTATTGGGAATGTTTGAACAAGTTGTACTAACTGGCAATGTGCCTGTAGTTCTTGGGGAGACAATTGCGCCACAGATGCACGGGCCATTCGTCCAGGGTAAAGGAGTCATCATCAGGGCGGGCTCGGAACGCTTGTAGGAACTTGGTTGCGCTTTCCACAGCTGCATCTTGGGGCAATCCATACTCCTGGCACAAAATCTCCACAAGCTATTAAGGAAAATAAAGCAGGTTAGGGGTCAACGTTGTTAACAATTTATTTATCAATAACTTTGTAAACACATTTACGGCCACGTGATTAGACTAAGGCAAATTGCCATGAACTTGTAATTTCATTTGGTTAAATGCGTCTTTATCTTTACGTAATATAAAAATATTTGGGTTCTTTCCGATAGCGTGTATCTTGTGTTTTAATACTTCTATTCTTATGTAAGTATATATATACCTAAAAAGTACCTACCTAGGTATCTGTTTACTGTATTGCAAAATATGCGGGTGTAGTGTACTAAGTTATTTAAGAGTAAGTACTTACTCTGAAATGGAAAAGTGTACCTAGAACTCGTATTTAAGTGAGAATAATGTAGCGTTTAGAATTTAGGTCTGGTTAATAATATGAATAAGGAAGTAACCAAGTATCTCTTGTGTGTTCAGGAATAGCTGGGGTCGTCGCCCTGCGTCGTTCACTCACCTGCAGCTTGGCACAGCTTCGCGCCCGAAAGCTGACACCCATTATGTTCGACCACTGTTTAACTAGATTTACATATTCACAATCAGTGCATATAAATCAAATTGATTAAAACAAATGTAATGTTCAGTATAGAGTATTGTTTATTGAATATTTGATGGCGGTCATGGGCTATAAAAATTGTACAACAAAATTGAGTTGACGGTACATGTTAGTTATCCTCTATACCTATGTTATGTTTAACATCAAAAACTTATATGTAGGATTAATTTGTTATCTATTTAAGTACATTTCTTTTACAATAATTAAACAAAGCATTAACATAAATTTGGTACTTAATACCTATGCTAAAAAATCTTAGACTTAATCTCCAAACAGTTTCTTGCCTAAATCCATTAACCTGTGGTTCCTACACATTTTTAAGGCACCGCCCTTTTTCAGCACTGGGATAACACTTTCATTAGAATCAACCAGTCTACACAGGAAGTCCTCAAAGGCTGACTTGACATTAGGTTGTAGAGAACCAACTTTTACTTTAGCTAGCATTTCAGCAATTCCTTCAGCCCAACCACTCTCAATGGCAAACTCTGATATCCATGGTACTATGGTGAGTACTCCACTCATTGTCTGCATTCCTAAGAACCACAAATCTGCAATTTCATTCCAGTTTTCCTTATAAGCCATTGAAACAACCAATGCGTTGGGATCATTTGATTCATCAATATTGTAAGCGTCCCACAGGAATCTAATAGTGGATTGAATATATCTACAAATTGAAAAGTCATTCTTCTTGACTTTGCTAGCTTGTTGCTTAAGCAACAGTAAGCCAAGAACAGCCAAGTGTCCATGCAGTACAAGATTCTCTGGGATGTTTTTCAACTCTGGGAGATTGTTGAATATAAACTTCAGTAATGTATTGAATAACATGCTGTTTTCCACTACTTTAGGTGCCAATACTGTAAGATTCATAAAAATATTACAAAGACTGACCATAGCAGCTCTTGAATCCTTCATATCTTCCAACAACTGAGGATCTAGTTCTGGTTCAGGCTGTGTTTTGACTTTACCCCTTTCAGATTTTGGGACCGGTGGTTTCTTATAATGAACAATAGACCAGTGGAAGTTCATAGCTTCATACAGGATGTCCTCTTGTTTCAGGTTCAATACTATATCTCTAGCTTTATCTTCCACAACAAGATGGCACAATGCAGGCAACATAAGACGGAGTAAATCTATTTGACCCATGAGTGTTGTTTCTATATCCATTGGTTCTCCTTCAGACTTGTTCTTCTCAGCTAACTTTCGAGCTCTATGTGCATGGAAGGAATCATTGGCAAGTGAAAACATAAATGGAAGCAATGCATAGATCTGGTCCCTCATAGCTGTAGTTTCTTGTGCAATCCATGACACTAATACTCTGACCATAGCACAAATTAATACTTTTTCATCATCAGGCAACTTGTCTCTGTTTTTGTCATTGGAGACCTTAGTAAGAATGGATACAACAGCATTAAAGGCACCCTTAAGACTCGTGTACACAGATTGCTTTTCTTTCTGTTCAAGATCTAGCTGATCTGTGGCCATATAATTGATAGATAGCTCAAGAACAATGAAACAGGATGTAACTAAATCTCCATTAGAAAATGCTTGTTTGAAACTCCTGTCTTCTAATTGCATTCTTACTTCAATAGCACAAAGTTGCAGAAGCAGAAGGAAAAATTTCTTAGGATTTTCTTCATCACTCATGGTCCATTCTATTCCAAGAAGGTCAACAATATTTGCTGCTAACTTTAAAGCTGGATCTCTTTGATTTTTACCAATCTTGCTGGTGAGGATATCATGGAGAGCTCTGTATATGCTCTGTGGCCAGGTTTCATCTGACGCTCCTGGAATAACACTGGATTTGTTGCAACTATAAAGTAAGGCACTCAAGATAGTTGCTAATTCAAACTTTCTCTCCGATTGGTCTGTGGCAAAATCCAAAGCTATTTTATTAACCAATGCATGGAATGGTTTGGGGTCTGAACCCCATGCAGCAGGGCCATATCGACTTACTAGTTTAACAAGAATATTCAGAGCTTCATCGGTCTGGAAGCTTTGGTGGGAATAGATCTCTGACATTTTGGTAATAGCACCGACTTCAATGAGAGCCTTTTGTCCTGCTTCTTGCTCAGCAATGCATTGAAGACAAGTGTAAGCTTCACTGATAATTATAAGGTTATCATCATAGTCATCATTGTCTGATGTTTGTACAATATCTAGAAATACTGGAATATTGGCCAACATTTCGGGATGAGTGGCCAATACTGGATCATTGCAAAAATTGGTGAGTATAGACAAAGCAACAGACTTGTACACTGACGGCGGACAATCATCTTGCACGATGTTGTTGGTCAGGAGTTTTTTCAAGAATTTAAATCCGACAGCTTCAAAAAGTGCCCTCTTAGCTTCTGTTTTGCAATCTTTGCTTTTCACAAGCTTGGTTACCATGAAGAGCGCGGCGAATTTTTCCGTGTCGCTCTTCGCTGATTTTAGAATGAGTATGCATTTCTTTATTGGCTCTGATATTTCACCCATGTTCACAAATCACACTACACTTACACAACGCGCAGCAGTTCGCGCTCCACTGAGAGCAAGGAGTTGGATCGTGCCGACACCGCTCGATCTACATCACGTTTATAATTAGCACGAGTTCTCTTCCAAAATATCTAAATCTGGACGTCGAGCTGACGTTCTCCAACTATGAATACACTATTTTTAAACACACTACTGGAACGCTAAGCGTTCAACACGCGGTGTGCAGTGCAAGAAGGCAAAGCAACCAAAATTCACACCAAATCGACGACGACGTAGAAAATGCGAGGTTGACAGCGCGCGCACTTCGCTCCGATCCGTCCGAAATTTCCGTGACCGTGGCAATGTCAAGTCAATGTATGATGAAAAATATTACAAACCTTTTTGCAGGCTCTACTATCTCCTTTTCTCGTCTGAATTAAAGTGTTGTCTAAATCGAAGAAGATAGCAGACACATCATAATTGTCTTCATAAGAACCACTAGCCATAATAAAATAAAATAATCAGCACAGCCCAAAACACAGTCAGTCCAAGGAAAAATAGGTACTTTTTGTGTCGCAATCGCACTTTATCGCACTGGCTGGTTGTTCCGTTCCTTTCGGTAGGAACTTCGTCCTTCATTTCGTCATCATTCGTTCAATATCGTTATCTCTTTCTTTCTACATGAAAATTGTAGCAGTTTTAGTTTTCTATCTCATATTGGGTGTGGATGGAGAAAAGGGTCTCGTTACGCCATCTATAATTTTATAAAAATTTCGGCTTGGTTTCGCTCGGGTCTTGGTCTTCAGCCACGCAGCTGATTTGTTAAGTTTTTTGTTACTTCACTAGATGGCGCTTTTATACTTTTTTATAATACCTACTAGGTAGGTATTTAACAATTTTAAGTTGGTTCTTTCTAATTTTCTGATGGGTGATTAAACAGTACCTACCTAGATGAGTTTTAGGTGGGTGGCACACGTTTCAGTAATAAAACTAAAGTAAATTGTATTTCTTTTATATGTAGGTACCAATGTCGTATCAGGTTGGTAGGTACTACCTCCATCTCCATGCCTAATTTAATTTATCTTTGATACATAGGGAAACACAACTTAATATTAGTAGTTAGCCAGGTACTTAGGTAGGTATGTACCTAATTTAATTAACTGTTCCTACTTAGGTACTAACTCGTGTTATAGTCCTTTGATATCGTTGATATTCTGGTCTAATCACTCAAAGCAAAGGTCGATAGGATTCTCCATTTAAACACTCGTTCAATCTATATTTATACGTATTTATTAAGGTGATTTGTACCCATTTAGCTCAATATTTTTAGTTTCGATAAATATACTAAAAACTCGATTGTTTATGGCACCATAAACAATCGAGTAATAAATGTAAACCATTTATTAAATAACACAGCCACATTTTAAAGCAATGGAACATGTTATACTATAATTAGTTTTGTGAATATCGTAACATTTGTTTGTTGGTAGATTTATTTATAGATTTTTAAAGTCATCATAACTTAAGTAATTACTATAGATAGGGGGACTAGTGGAGTGCAATTCTGAATCGTGGAGTACCAAATTATAATTTTTTATCTCGCAATGAGTATTAACTAGGTACCTACTTAGGAAAATTGTTACAAAATCTCAACCCGTTGTCTTGGCCCCGGTGTCAATTTAATATGCCAAATATCCCGCAGTCCCCGCTCAGAAGGTATAAGAATGTGTCTCAAATTCCGTACTCAGAGATAACGACCCTTCAACCGAGGACCGAGTGGCAGTATGTTTTCTCGTCGCCGAGAATTCCCTCCAAGTAAAGTTTGGCTGGCGTACGGAGATGACACATCATTTTTGGTTTTTGTCGTCTGGCGCATACGGCTAAGTTGCGTATAAACCTCCGAGCAACATATGAAAGTAATATGAGAAGGCCGGGATGAGTTACGATCAAGGGACACGTCATTCCGTGAACACAGAAATTCTTTTATCAACATTGTTTCGCTGGGATAATATGCCATCATGGATACGAGGGATGATTTTTTATTTATAATTATGACTTTCCCTAATGTTACTTATTTATACATTCTCTGTACCAACCTTACATAGATAGGTAATTGGATAACATATTGTGGCTAGCTAGATTATTAAGGTACCTATTTTAAAATTTACTGCGTCTTACTTATAATTAGGTATTATAGTGTTTTCTAATCTGTGGTATTATTTAATAGCTTTCCTCTCCTATCTAGGCTAGCGCTTGCAAGCAAATGTCGGACATTGCTCAAGAAGCTTTATCCAGATCCAGTTTAAGTTAATCAAATCCATCGGAAGGTTGAAATCACGTGCAGGTGTAGCCTCGGGCGTACAGACGTGGCGGAGGCGTACCGCAAGGAACCCGGCCGATGCTTGGCTGCCCGACCGGTCGACGTGGATGAATTGCGTACATGAAGTGACGCATGTGACGGTTAGCTCAGCGCTCCCCTTGGTCTTCTCACCATTGATATACATTACATGACAAGACCCATATGGTATTCTTCTAAATACGACAAAAGTGGGTCTTCATTTAAATAGTGGTATTCGCCAAACACAACACTAATCTCAGCAAAAACATAGACAGCGACTGTAACCGAATCAATATCTCTATTTGAACAGTTCAGCAAAAACTTTACGAAATCGGGAAGTTTTGAAAGGAAATTGAGATGGAATCGGAAACCTGCGTCACCCGAACCGTTTGGTTCCACCTAAACTGATAAAAAACAAACGCGTTAGACATACGGAATCCCAAAAAAGGCCGAACCGAGGCGAGTGTGCAAGAAATTTATTCGCCGTACTCGTTTGGGTTATTAGATTTCCTGTCACACGCAGGGTTCGGCCGCAGACCGTATTTGCCAAACATTGCCAATGCCAATTTCTTACGTAAACATTTTGTAAGGTCATTATCGTTTCTCTTTGGACATCGCCGGAGGCTGTTACGAAACAAATATAATTTCCCAGCGAATTACTGGTCTCCGTGGGGTGAATCGGAACTTTCTACGTGAATCATTTCCCGTTTCAATTTGTTGTTCGATGTTAGCAATGCGTGTTATTACAAGTGTTATACGTTTAGTGAATCTGTGACTTTTTCCAGTCATCATTTCATAAGGAGAAAGTATTACCACTTAAGTTTAACGCAGACCGCGTTAAACATTCCTATTCCCCCCGCATTTCTTTCATTTGGAAGTTGTTTAACGTGCAGCATTGTGCTCTTATCAGCACACCCTTAACTGAATAGTGGGAGAAGGAGCGGCGAGGCGGCAATTAACTTGCGATGCTCATTAGCAGGCCGTTTTCATTCGGTGGCCGTAATCCCAACGTTTGAACACAGGGCCGGGCCGGTCTGAATAACAAAAATATAAGTCACCATAAGCTTACGAGCGCCTTAAAGTAAAATATTTTTTTGGGGGGCCTAGAACGTGAATTGGAAGGTACCAGCTATCAAGGTAAGTACATGAGGTGAAAAGAAAACTCCGGCTTTCGTGAAGTTATAAAGAGCGACTCACGTTTGAGCGCTTATAAACTATTTTTCATTGAGGAAAAAATAACTAAAATTGTCTCAAACAAATGTTGAATTATAAAAAAAAATACCTTGACCAAATAAATATCTACCTAAGCAAAAAGTCCCTGAGAAAATTTTCAGTATCTATCTATGTTCCAATCCAAAGCCAGCCCTGTTGCAAGAACTTTCTTCGGAACACCTCGATTTACTGTATCACGTCTAGTTAATGTGCTGACGGTCGCCGGAGGCACACAGCTTGCCAATTGTGATTTCTCTGTATTTAACACCAGCTCCACGTCGCGTACGTCCTCGCCTTCTAACGTGACCATTTATTTCTACGAGTATTGCTATTTCTAAGCGCCGTTTTACTCTGTACAAGCAATTTGAAAGCCAAATGAGAGGCAGCGCCGCCGCCGTATTCTCGCGTTTTGCATTTTGCCTATATCAGTTGGTAACTGTGTCTACAATTTTCAGAGCAAAACAGCAAAGTTCACGAAACGCAAAATAACATAGGTATGTAAGTAGGTATGTACTTAAACTTAGATCTTCGCAGCCCGTTTAAATGAGGTTTAGCTTCGAGTCTCCACAACTGCATCGCAATGTGATCGATAATCGATATTATAATAGTTTGCAGAGGATATCGGCCGTCAGGTCACGTTGTTCATTTATTATAGCAATTTCCGGCGCTGCGCTGATGGTGCGACTTGGGTGCGGCGAGGTCCCGACCGCGAATCTAGGCTACCGTCAAATGCATTGCTACAGTGCTACACCACACTGGAAGATTCAGAATTAATCTTTACAACTGTCTCTTTTTAAATCGAAAAGATTGCTAAAGATTCGATGCGGACTTTGACACGACTACAAAGTAAAGGATTTCGTTTCGCACGATGTTTATGTCATGTTTGTGTGCAAAGCCAACAAAATCTCAATTCAAATCAAGGTATCAAGCTAAAGCGAGCCAATCTGGTATTGAGGATAAACACGATCGTAGAGGTAAGTGTATCCGATCCGGGTATAACCAGGTAACCGGTGATATACCGGCAAATACCGTACGCGTTATCTTCACCTTGCACCTGCCTTATCCGGTCGTACCACAAGGATGCAACCAGGACCGGATTCATTTGGGCATGTCACATTACAAGTCTTCAAATCTTACATTTTAATTAGTTATCGACGAATTCGTCTTTCGATCGAACATCTAAATTACTAGGTGATCAATTACTTAAAAGTTAAAACAGTTTACAGTTCACATAAACTAGGTAAGTAAGTAAGTAAGTAAGTAAGTAAGTAAGTAAGTAAGTAAGTAGTTTATTTTCTAAAAACAGTACATTACACTGTGTGCGAAAATTTTATCAAAATTAAATTATAAAATATAACAATTAAATAAAATACTTAAGTCTAAAGGAGATCATCATAGGTACTTAATAATAACAATAAAAGAACAATTACAAATAATGAGATCAAAACAGTTGCTTAATACTTACAAAACTTTGAATAACTTAAAATTCAGAAACAGAATAACAATTTTTGGTTAATAATAATATCTTTAATTTACTCTTAAATATATGAACATTATCTATTTGTTTTATCTCGTTCGGCAATCTGTTAAATAATAGTATAGTTTGGTACATGTGGCTGTGCTTATAGACTTCTAGATTTGGATGAACTTTTATTTGTAG
Source organism: Anarsia innoxiella (assembly GCA_947563765.1). Taxonomy (NCBI): domain Eukaryota; kingdom Metazoa; phylum Arthropoda; class Insecta; order Lepidoptera; family Gelechiidae; genus Anarsia; species Anarsia innoxiella. The sequence continues at coordinate 4,382,818 of OX387408.1, forward strand.
GTCTTTTCGTCTCGTATTTAGTCTATTGTTCCTTTCATCCGCTGTTTCAAAACTAGTTCTATTTTTTACAAAATCGAGTAACAAAATGAGAATGAACAAACTAGGAACAGTTAAAATTTTAAATTTTACAAAGTATTCCCTGCATGACTCCCAAGGAGGGATACCCGCCATCATTCTGACAGCACGTTTTTGTAATATAAACGCACTATTCAAATTATACTTATAACTACCACCCCAATATTTAATACTATACCGAAGTTTAGATTCTACTAGCGCAAAATAGACTGTCCGCAACTGCTCTATCGTCAGATAATCTCTAAGGCTCCTAATAGCATAACAGGAAGAACTGATTTTGCCATCTAAATAATTTAATTCTGCCTTCCAATTTAAGCTATTGTCAACATGGATACCAAGAAACTTTGTGTGTTGTACGAATGTAACCTTTTCATCATTTAAACCTATGTCAACACTATCTCTATTTCTTGCAGTAGTATTAAAAAGAATGGCACTTGTTTTACTGCTATTTAATAGTAGATCATTAGCAGTAAACCAAGCATTAAATATTCTCCATAATTCCATTTCCTAGCATATTTAACTCATCAATACAAGGTGATGCTAATATAGCATTGGAGTCATCAGCAAACAGTACTAAATTTGCTCGTGGCACTTTAAAACTAATATAATCTGTTAAATCATTGATAAATATTATAAATAGAACTGGACCTAGTATGGAGCCTTGTGGGACCCCTTTTGTTATATTAACTAGACTCGAAGTATATGTCATTTCACATCTATGTTCTCCAGTATTCCTTATTTCTACATACTGCTTTCGATTTTTAAGATAAGATTCAAATAACTTCAAATATTTGCCTCTAACTCCATAATATTCTAGTTTATTTATTAAAATTAAATGATTTACTGTATCAAAAGCTGAACTTAAATCTAAGAAAATCCCAGCTACCTTAAGCTTTTCATTTAAATTGCAAACAACCTTATCTAACAAACTATCAATTGCATCTGATGTTCCAAGTTTAGCTTGATAACCAAATTGACTACTGCTTAAAATGTTATTATTATTTAAATGTTCAATTAATCTATTTGTTATTAGTTTCTCTAGTATTTTTGATAAGACTGGCAATAATGAGATTGGACGATAATTATTAGGATCAAGTTTACATTTCTTTTTGTACACAGGTATTATCTTAGCTATTTTAAGTTGATCAGGAAACACTCCGCTATCTATACACTGATTATAAAAAATTGCCAATCCTTGAGCTATAATATCAATATTGTCTTTAATAATTGATATTGGCATATCATCATATCCACATGAAACTTTATTTTCCATAGCCATCACAATTTTGGTAATTTCATTCGGTGTAACTTCCCTGAAATCCATGTCATTATGAACTCTACAAGTGTGTTTGTTTATAAAATTTAAAGCCAAATTAACATTACCAATAGAAGGCCGTCTTCCATGGTCAAACTGATTGGAAAAAAATTCAGCTATTTCAACAGGATCCTCTATTATTTTATCTTCTATCTTAAGTAATATATTGGTACATTTACTATCACTTTTTTTGCCTCTGTAATCATTTACAACATTCCAAATACCTTTAGACCTATTTTTACAACCTGTAATTTTTCTTTGAAGGGATAAAGTTTTAGCCTGTCTTAAAACTTTCTTATAAATGCGTAAGTATAAAACTTTATAATCAAAAATACTAGTGTCGTTATGAGTGCGGTCAGAATTCGGTTCGTTCGGCGGTTCACGGTAGATGCAAGCCGCTTCCGACCGCGATCAGTCAAAATCTTTAAGGGAGGTCTATGTTAAATAGCTGACATCCTACGGCTAAAAATGATGATGATAGACCTAATGAAGTGAGATGTCACCTCATTTGTGTACCTAAATACTTACTTGCAATTAAGAAGTAAATCAAACCAGCTATTTTTCTGTTAGAGATGTAAAATTAGAGATTTATAAGAAAACCGAGAAGACTGGCTCGGTACCTGTCTCGTACCACAATGTTCCACATAAGCTGCTTTTCGATTTTGATGCATACGAAATGTCAGGTTTCGGGATTGGGACGTTCGTTCGGTTTTCTAAGTTTAAAACGAGATCCGCGGAGAAAGGGCGAAGTTAAGATTCTTATTGTGAGACTCTCGTGTATTTTTAGAACTTGTCATGTTCTGAAGCACCTACTCCCACTGAGGTCAAATTATAGGGAAAGGAACAAAAACTTTTTGCTAACAACTTTTTTCTGGGTTTCGAAAAAATACTTCTTTTTATATTTATCCGATCAGTGATCGTAACAAGTTACATATGGAAGTTTAATTACAACCATGTAGGTACTGTAACTACTTGCTATCCTCAAAGAATTAATTTATATAATTTCTACATATAAGTGCTATCACGCAACATTTCGCGAGTATACCTAAATACAGGGTTCCCACCGTGTTTTCATCCCTCTAAGCGTACTGCTAGGTGTTTTAATAACTACATAATTAGATTTGTTTGTTTTCACGAGCAGATACAGGACTGTGAGTGAACTACCTTTTAAATATCCGAATTGCTATCCTGAAACAATTATAAACAGGAAAAAGATCCTATTTTTTTACGAACAAGCTTCATTTTGGTACCAAGTGGAAAGATTTGTGCAGTAGTGCGTCACCCTGCACCTACGTACTGAATACCTACTTGTATATTCACTGGTACAACGCAGCGTGACTCGAGTATCAACGTTGCTAAACTTCAACGTAGTATACACGCTATTTGCCTTGTTCTTCTTGTTACTGAATACGCTGTACTTTGAATGCTACGGCTGTTTTGATTGTGCTCTTGATTATATACCTAGGTACCTACAGATATATATTTCGCTTTGTACGTTTTTACAGACTGGCCAATTCTCGGTAACTATCCGTAGAAGTATGTTATGAAACTCCCTTATAAGCGTTTGACCAAGAGCAAAAACAAATTTCAGGGTAGTGCTTAGAGTTAAAAATAAGAATTATATACATTCGAGTTCGAGTCCATGACTATAGAGTAAAGCTCAGCTCTATTTTCTCTATATACATACATTTTCAGCTTCGTATAAGATGGAAATACAAGGAAGTAGTGTAGATGGCATAAAATCAGAAGAGTAACCGCTAGTTAAACCTATGATCCCATGTTGGTTCACGGTACTTTACCAAACCGGAAAACTTTGCGATAGAATGGCGCTTTGTAACAAAATGCCGCAGTCCTAATATACAGAGTGAGCTCTAAAATGTAGCACAACAAAATTAGGGGGAGGTCTGCCAATAGCCCACTCAAGTTGTGAATAGAAATTCGTAGATTATTAGCATTGATGGCCAAGAGTGTACGTGGCAGTTTCATTAACCGGTCGCCGCCACAATACGCGTCGTGTTCTGATAGCGCTCAAAGCCGTTGGCAAATTGCTCTGTTTTTCATAAATTCGTTTTATTCATTAGCCGTGGAGGTTGGAAATTGTTCATATGCTCGTAAACTAACCGATTACTCTACAAATTGCATGCAAAAATATAGGACTGTGTTAAAGTAATGGCGTTTTAATTGGAAATATACTGTTTTAACTAGCTTTACACTGATTTTATTTCAGTTTATTTAAAATCTTATTTGTGCATAAAATAAATTAAAATTCGCAATAATAAACCGTTATAAGTTCTAGGAAAATGAGCTTATTAGTGCGCTGTAATTAATCGCATTATATAGAACATATGTATTACTTACATCATCTCATCTGAGTAATTGAGTTCGAATTTAGTTCTAAGAATCGTTGTCACAGGACCTTATGAGTAATAAAAAAGATATACTTAAGTAAAGCTTTCAATGCAATAATATCCTTAATAGCCAGGAATATTCCCCCGAAAATTCAAAACATCTTATTCACCCTAATTTTATGTTTATGAGATGGGATAGAATAGAGGCAATTTCTTAAAAGCGGGCCGGATTTTATTCCTCCCAGAACATTTCAATACACCTGCATAATATCTTCAACCCGTATCAATAGTAAGGTTTGAATAGCAATAACATAAATTACAAGCTTATACCACGGTCTTACGACATGGGGTCTGCCACATAAATTGGACCATAGTCCATGGGCTTAAGAAATATATTTCAATCGGTTTTAGATTCGATGAATGTATGCATGCGCTTCCCCAAGTTTTAAACAAACGAAAGGTATGAAACACAAATCGGTGTTATTGAATAAATCAGTACCTACGTGATAACAGCGTGCGCGAATATTTAGGTACATGACGTCACTTGTTGCAAACTTTATTACGAATTCATAAAACAAAATAGACTTTTAGTGCGTACACCTATGAAATAAAAGCGGGGTAGGTTAATCGCAAACATAGGTAATTTATAATACCTACAGGTTTATTTTGGCCTTAAAATCCGAGAGATGAGAGAGAGAGAGAGAGATAGAAACCTTTTGATAACCACTCAGATATCGGTATTCGAATCGAACTTAAAACCATTGAAAAAGAAAAACCAATAAACAGATTTCCACCGTTTTATTTTAGAGTGCTCGAACTAAATGCCGCATCGTTCAGCAAATAAATAACTAAAAGCTTACCGTTTTCAACCTATGGTCTGTGAGCCGCTGAATAGGTGCACTCGTGGCGCGGTTTCGTCATTCAGCTGCAGCTTGCACCCGGGTGAAGAATGTAGCGAGTATAACACGCCATGACTCGCCCCGGGTACATTTGGCGTTCTTAATAGCCTGTACGGTTATGACTACATTTGAAAAATTTCTATGTTTTGCTTTAGTTTGGTTGAGGTATCGTGTTTCTATGTCCGTGTTCAAATATGTCTAGTAACTGTACCGAAGTTTTATTTTGATGCATGTCACGATTTCTATCTAAAGTATTTAAACTGCCTATTCTAAAATATAGGTAATATATTTTAAAAAAGGATTCATATAGTAAGTATGTTACTACGTAAAAAGAATCAGTGAAAGGCATCATGAAAGGCGTATAGCTTAGTTGCGTAAATTAATGCTACTGTTATTTGCACTAGAAATTGCAATAACAGCTTTTATGAAACAAAACAAAAATTAAAAAGTAAAGAGCTGTATAAGAGAAGCTGAAGCAGTTCTTTTGTAAAGGAAATAGCCTCTGGGTATTTGCCTCATTGAGGTTGTTGGCTACGTCGGTCATTACTGCATTTGCAGCCTCTAAGTGCCTTAATACTGAAGGCAGATTACGAGCGGCGGCGGCGCGGTCGTGGTCACGCCGGATTAGAAATGTTTTGCCGCTAGGAATCTCCTTTGAACCCTTTGAGAAACGTTTTAACTTAATTGTTTTGTTGTATTTCTACTTAGCTATAAACTGACTTATTCTTATTTCTTTTAACCTTTATAAACAAAAATAAACTAACCACACCAGTACCCATGTAGCCTATACGAAAAGCTTTTTGAAAACATTTTTCCTTTGACTCTGAATTTGGAGCGGAACGAACAAAGTAAGGTGATAAATAAAAATGAAAATATTTAAGCATAATATTAAAGAATAATAAATAAACCCTGCGAAAGTAACGCTTTGTATAAATTAAGCTGGAATATGTTCTTTTATATTCAAAGAAAGCACAAAGCTAATAAGGCGGGAAGGAGAGACCAGGCATTGTGCCGCAAAACAACAGAGAATACATATATTTTTTGATTCCGAACAAGTAAATTAATGTGCCAGTAAAAAATAACACAGGTAATATTGTAACGAATACTTAAATAAACGTGTTACCATACGTAATGTGTTTGCAATCAAGGCAAGATACCTACTTACAAAATCAATACCTCGTAAAAAAGTTAAACATTTTTGGGTCAAATAAATTGTTTGATTGTTTAGATTGGTTTGTAAACAACTCACAACTTGTGTCCCTTGATGAAACTTGCCAAATATTTATTAAAATCATTGTAGTTTACATATGTGCATTTTTTTCGTGCTCATAAAATGTGATATTAACATACGGGACTTTTCAAAAGTCCAAATAAGAACTGTAACCCGTTTTAGTGCAAAAGTTTTGTCTACATATGTAGGTAGGTACTACATGTACATGTACAAAAGATAAGACAAGACTGTGTACGTATATAAGATGAGACTAATATTTAACTTCTCGGAGGTAAACTACCTACACATCTTTCAGGTAACAGGATTATGTCAGCGTTCACATGTTTGTCTATAATACCCGCATATTTATCTCACCTCATCTTATACCAAAGCTGTCAGAGGCAGCTATCTCGACTATTTGTCCCTCATCCCTTCGACCTGGCATTTGGTCGGCCTAGTGAATAATTGGCTAATCAAATAACGCATTACAAACATTGTCGGATCATTTTCCGCTATGTTCTAATCTATTAAACCAACTGTTCCTTTACCTATGTTACCATCGTCTAAAAGCTCTACATTATTGATCAAACAGTTACAAAAGAATGAATTTAAAGTTATTATTTATGTCAAACTATTGACTTCTATTATATTGCCTTTATGACATTTCACGAGTGTCATGTCGTTCTCATACTTGTTTTCGCTTGTTCTCATTTATTTTTCATTCTTTTGCAGAATAGATTTGCATTGTTAACCGGGTAATTGTTAAGGCTACATAAAACTACGGCTAAAACATATTGTCGTTTCGTTTTGTATTTACGTCAATCAGCTCTAGTTAATCTGGAACTGTATTTGTAAATTGAAATTAATATTAACGTTATGGATGTATTCGATCAATTGTGTCAACCCGAGTTATGTTTGATATGTTTTAACATAAGTACACGGCTGGTGGTCGGAATATTCGGAGATTACACTTGTGATTAATAACAAATAATACGCAGTAGACGTGTAGAATATTCATGAACTCAATCCGTATTTAATATACAACTCAATGAATGGCAAGTACCTGTCAATGTTTGTGTTGTTTCTAACTTCATTTACCTACTGTTACTCTAAGCTTATTCATTCTTCTAAGTACTTTCGGGCCTTCTGAGAAGTTGATTTCAGGTTCCACGTGGCAAGGACTTTATTTTTGTTACCAATTTAGACTTTTGCAAATTATTTATTTTAATTTATAGGTCTTTCGTAAAATTAATTGGAGCACTTTATAGGAGTTTATATTTATTACCTACGTGTAGCAAAGAACATGACACAACATTTTAAGAGTTCATTTAGCTGTTTAGTCTTTAAGAGAGAAGGCTTTTAAGATATATGTATTTATGTTTTAGGTTTCCCAAAGAATAGAAGGTATTATTTAAAAATATAAGGCTTTAAACAGTCAGTATAAACATCCTGAAATAATATGAATATGTGATGTAGGAAGGTAATGAATAACATGCAAATGGCAGCCTCTAATGAAAACCGCTTGCGCTCAACCGCGCGACGGCAGCCGACGTTGCCCGACGCCGCCCGAGGAACCCCGACGGCGGCCGACCTGCCTTCCCAAATCAGAAGCCAAGCCAACTCCAGCCGCTGACTTTGCGTCATATTAATTTGTCGAAGAGAAATGTGCGAATATGTCACAGGAAATTTATCTGCCAAGAACTGGGTAAAGCTATTTATTAAGATCTAGTCGCGACGAGAAACTAACTAGAGGTAGTTACGAGCATCCCTTTTACATCTCATAACTTTGTTTGCATAGTCGTTAACAATTTGATGTGTTTTGTTTCGAACCAATGCTGAAGTAGCGATACGGAGTTTCATTTTAACTGCGTATTTTATTTTCCGGCGTGTAAAGTCATTTTATTTTCAGCATAGTTAAAAAAGTCCAAACGAATTTAAGATCTGGATTGTTGTATTGTTACTCTGAGTAAAATGGCTCAAAAGTCAGATGTTCAGGCATCCAGTTTTTGAATGGTACAGTTGGCAGAAAACGGCGCACTGACGGTAGCGCTCCATAAACAAAAGCTTTTCGTCGCACTTTTATAATTTACTTAGGTACGGTACTTCCTCTTTCCCTTTTGAATTTTGTTTTTAACATTTCCCCTTTTTGAAGAGCCGTTATCTCGGCCACCGCTCCTGCCTGCCATTTCACTTCTATTCACTGTTTTGCGGAGTGTTCCCACTTTCAACACTTGATTTTTCATCTGTGAGTACTATAATTGAGTGCATGGAAAGTAACTGCTGCTACGCTATGCTTTTTTTTATAATAAAAAGCAAAAACGTGCTAAGGGACTCAACATTGAACCCAAAACTAATTTCTTTTAGGTGCTACGATAAAGTTTTGCTATGGCGTAGACATTTACTACGACGTAGACATTTGCTACGACTCGTAGCGTTACTTTGTTACTTACTGGCGTTATTGTACCAAAGTATGGGCCAAACTTCATTAGAATTTAAATTTGCAAGTATTAGAACAACGAGAAAGTTGTTAAGAACCCCTCTTTAATAAAATAAACAATACATACACATTTATTTATTTAATATTTTAATACAAACACGCCTTTGACGACATTTCGTAAATCTCATCGTAGTATTGCGGTAATCAAGTATCAATAGAAAGTAATAATCCTAATGCTACGAGATATTAGCAGAGCTGTTATTACAAATGCGATTCCGCTATGATGGCTGCTTTATATTTGGGGCAGGATACTCTGTGGCTAACGAGGACCTGAAACGGGCAGCGAGCGAAGTTGCCCGACAGCTGGCCCTTACAATAGCCCATTAAAATTCAGCGTCTACTTCAATAACCGTACTGAGCATTAGCTTTATACTCCGCTTCTGTTATAAGCTGACCATGTTTAAGTTGATGTTGAGAGCTGCGCAAAGGAAACTTTCCAATTAATTAAGTAATCGTTGCTCTCTAGTTTTAGTTGAGGGTCTTATCTAGTAGTAGAGATCTTATGACATTAATATGGATGTATTTCTATATTAACAAGAATATTAAAGAAATAAGGCTTTTAATCATCAACCACATGTACCTACAAAAAAGTAATTTGTATCATTAATAAATCTTATGAAACTATACAATCTAGGTAGAATGTTTCATGTATAGGACTTTACATAGTACCTATATTTAACTTGGATTTTATCGTCTTTAAGATAATATTTTTATCAAATAGTATGCAAGTATCCTTGATACTCTGAAAGCTGCTCTAGAACGAGTTTGTCGGTTATTGTTCGCGTACCAAAACGCCGCCAGTAAGTTTCCGTGCGAATGCTCCTCAATAGAAGCAATTCTCTTTCTGTTTTACCGTTTTTTAGAAACACACCGCTTCCCTCTCCCGCGTAATTTTTCTCTTCACCAATTACTTTGTTTCTGCATCCGAGAGGTGATAGCTATCTGTTTTATAGTTTTCTGATTCGCAATTTTCAATATCAAAAATGTTCAGACCACATTCGAGTGATTGGTACTTATCTATCTTAATTAATTTTCTACTCTTTGATTCTTTTCCGTTTTCATTGATGTTTCAGTTAAATTAAAAATGTTTAATGATAAAAACACGAATTCTTTTGCTTGGTTAAATTGATGTTATTGATTAAGATCTACGTTTAAATATGTTTGAAAGTACGAGTAAATCTAAGTTTTTTATAAATCCTCATTAAATTCTGTAACCTCATGAAGCGCAACTGAGCGCTACGCTAAATCAAAGGATTATCTTGAGATTACTGATAGATACGACTCACTTGAAGCAGACAAAGGAATTGTCCGATTGTTTCGAAGACGCTGTAAACAAAGTCAGAAGTAGGTTAAGAAATGAATCTTCAGGAAACAATGGACGGGTTATCAAGTTTCACCTCATGGCACGTCTGTATTGACCCAGGAAAACGCCTTCTGAGGGTGTGAGTAATCAGTCAATCTTGTGGGGGCTATAGGAGAAGTGAATCTGCAAAATGACGGTCGAGGGGTATAATTAATTACCCGAACTTCAATGGCGACGGCCAACAAAAGGCGATTGTTTGCCTTCCGCGCCGTTGAATCGATGACGGCCCTAAAATCCGGATAATCTCGCTCTTTGTATCTGTTTTATGAAAGAAGTAAAGTTTTTATTTCCTTTAGAATTAGCTGGGAAGATGGTGTCTTTCTTTGGTCACCCGGAATGCTGGTTTTTAATTGATATTTTTTACGCAAGATTTTCTTTTGTTAAGAAATGCTTCAAGAAGCCACAAATAAGTATGTTTATGTGGTTTCATGATGAAAATATATTATAAGGTACTTTTTATACAAAATAGTTCAGATGTAAATTCGTTTTTGAAAAATGTTTCATATTTTTTCAGACTCAAATCAAAGGATCAAACTTGTTCCCGGCCATCCGTGAGGATACAAAAGGGTACAAGTAGGTACTTTGACCTTGACAAAGACTTGACATAAACAGTCTTTTATTAAACTTGGGAAGAAGAAAAAAGGCAAAAGTTACCGGTAAACATCCAAAGTTTGCGTAAAAAGTTTGTTCGTTCAGATAATTCGTCTAAATAAACAGTTACAGTCGAATCAGCAGTAAGTGTTGTGTAAAGGCAAAAAGGTTGGTGTGCAGATAACGAGCGGCGCACAATAGCCACCACTCCCGCCCACCGCCAAATATGAACTCTCATTGTCTACTTAATTAGAACGGGTGTCTTTGAGATATGGCCTGTACACATTCCACCACAAAGGCTGTCACACACAAATAATATTTTATCGTGGCTGCAATGTTTTCCTGTCTGGAGCGGGCAATTATCTCGTCTATAAACGAGTTGTACATTGTACGTCAATCAACGCGCCATTGACGCTCTCGTCTGCGGCCTCCTGATTACGATGAGACGCACTATAAGAAACTTTGAGAGCGTTTACCCTCATTTGTCTTTAGGGACACTATTATTGCTATTAATGTAAGTAGATTACGATCTCGCTTAATTTATTTCGGAAATAGGTCCACCCACATACCTTCTGTACTTTCGGAACGTTTATTTGTGAATATTGCGAGTTTTGTTTTTATTTTTTTATCCAAAGTACCTACTTAGGTATCTACAGCATTAGCGTAAATCAATTCCCTATCATCTCTAGTTTAATTTAGTATGTCAATTGGCAAACTGTTGTGAGTTTGTGACAATTCGGTATCGAATACGTTTGTACATTCACGAGTAATAACATCGCAGGAGTGTGAACGTAAAGCTCTCAATACAGCATATTGTAATCTGCAACAAGAGAACAACGCAATCGGAATGAGTGTGGGAATCCGGATTTAACATACTCGTACACATGTAATGGTTTGGTTGTCCATTGATAAAATATTATGATCCCTTTAATAAAAATAAAAGGTTTTGCGATAACAATAATTTTAAATTAGATCAATTTAGGACGATAACGGCTTCAGTTATTATTTCCATAGCGACGATAAACCTTGTAAATGGTTTTCCAAACGTCCCGGGCGCGCGGCGAGCCTTTTTATTAGGGTATTTGTCAAGATATTCCTCGGCTAAAGGGACTATAATCGAAAATTTTACGTTTGGTTACCATACGCCTTGTGGTCAGCTCGCCTACTCAATTTATTGCTGGAAATAAATATTGCAGTGGACACTATCAGTGATTTTCTTGTCAGTTACCTTCATTAACCGCCTTTCGAGGCGGGTGCGGAAGCGGATGTCACGAGTTTGGACCGACGACGACAAATTTTATTGAATTGCTATCACGGTACTTGGATCTAACAGGGAAAGGCTTAAACATAAACAATTTATTGAAAGTATTTGTCCCAAAATGAGGTTAGGAAGATGAAAGAAACTTGCCGTCAAATTGCTTGGCTTCTAAGCTGAAATAAAGACAAAATAGTTCATACGTTTGAAGCAGTTGTGATAATGGAATAATTGCTTTTCCATATTTTTATACCATTATAGGTAGGTACTACTAGTATGTAAGTAACTTTAGACTGTGTATTGAAAAGAAAGATTTCATTACTGGTTTTGACATAGTAAAAGTTCATCGCAAAATTCGTAATTTTTGTAGAAAGATCTCATGACGTGTGCGATTTTGCTTCTAGGTCCATGATTTCGATACTATCATTAAGCTTAAATTATTCCACACCTAATTTTAGGTGAGATGTTTCCGAGGTAGTGTTGTTTATTAACGGTACCAATATCAGAGATACGGCGCTCCGATTACCGGCTATACGTGACTATGGGCACATTTGCATGTTTAATGAAATCATTGTATGTGCGCGATCGACACTAATTGAACTACTAAATCCATAGTCTTGTTCATGTATTCCAAACTAATTATGCCCGTAATTGATGTTTTGACGTTGTTCCGAATTTATAGAGTTTACTTTTCACGTGATTTTATTATTGATTAGTTAATAGGTTTCTTATTATTTAGGCAATTTATTAAATAGAGGTACCTACCTACCTACGGACATGCAACATGTACCGACTAAAATACCATATATTTTTATGAATAGAATAAAGAAGGTAAGTAGTCAATTTAAGTAATGGAAATGATAAAATAGCATTTCCTATGATTGCTTTGAGAAGTGTTCGATCTTGGTTGGGTTGAAGTGATGTTCCATTAAATCTTTTATTGTTACTTAAACATTTTTATACTTGAAACGGAACTGTGGATTAGAAGTGGAGGATTCCACCATTAAAGAAGGTATTTACCTATCACAGGTACCTATAGAAAAATACATTATGTATCTAATTAATTCTTTCCATTTACGCAGTACACTCGACAAAGTTGTCAGGGTATCACCCAACATAAGCAAATATTGAACTATCTATAAGTCTAAACTTAGCTGAGCATTTCTATTCGTCAAGCGGTAGTGTGTATGCGCTAATCGTTTACGCCTCCTCGTTTGCAAAAAGTTTTCTGATCTGTGGCAAAACGTATTCTTTGTTGTTTATTGCTTCAAGACAGATTCATATAGATAATTTCGCCCAGACAAGTAAGCCGCTCACTAGCGCAATGGTAGTGTAGCGGGATAGCAGAAAATGAATGTAATAAAGAAGACAAGTTCGAATCCTGTCTCGCGGTTGAGTGTTTATAATATTTATTGTGTATTTTTATTTATAATTATTGTCTACTTTTACTGAGTGCTTTCAATGCTTTCAATGATTTATTGTAAGAATCAAAGCGAAACATTAAAATAAATTTATCAGATATGAATTTGACAAGGCTGTATAAAGTCAATATAATGTGTAAAAATAAATAATCAACATTTTAAGGAGGTATATAGCATGTATCGGTGATATGAATAAACATGTTATTTATAAAGAAGTTATTTTGAATAAGTAACTTCTAAATTCAATAACAATAACATCTCTCACGCGATAAGTTTACTACCTCTGGGAATCACGGCCTGGTAGTGATTTTAAAGAGTTACCTATCAGTTTTTTTACAGATTCAGACATTCAATATAACAATAAAATATATTTCATAGCAATTTAGACTGGATATCATAATTAAATTATATACTTAATATAGGTTAATAGCGAGTTGGCGCTCCGTTATTATCTAATACTAGCTGTAATCGATTTCTCATGCTAGAAACCATATTGAAGCACATATCACTACCACGCAATGATTCCCAAGTTGATGTAACAAGGGCCTCTAAATTGGCTTTAGACCTAACTTGCGATGAGTCCCAGTTTAACACCATAAGGCCCCACAAGTTTTCTATAGGATTCAAATCCGGGCTCTTAGAAGGCCATTTAATAACAGTCAGGTTATCTTGGATGTTTAGCCAATCTTTTACTACTTGAGCCCTATGAACAGATGAGTTATCATGCACAAAATAAATATGTTCATTAGGATACGCAATGCGCACAGTTGGCAGCATCACATTCTTTAAAACATCCAAGTAACCTAGACCTGTATTAGTGGCTTCTACTTGAACTAACTCACCGGGACCCATCGACGACATCCAACCCCAGAAGCCCAAGGTCACGTGACAACTAGACCTATTTCGAAGGATATTCTTTTAGTGAAATCGCTCACCCGTTTTTCGATACAATATGACACGACCATCCTTGTCAGACCTAAAACATTTTTCGTCACTAAATATAACCACTTTGTTACACCAATCAAAGTCTAAATATTCTTTCGCAAAACGCATTCTTTCTTGTTGATGGCACTCTTTTAAATCAATCTTTCTTGCTGGTTTGCGACATCTTAACCCAGCTGCACGTAAATGGTCGCGCACTGTTTGCAGCGACACATCGTGTTTTGTCGCGGTGGAACGGGTTGTCGCGAAGGGATCAGCAGCCACGATATCACGATTCATGGGGTTAGCTTCTGTGAAGGAGTTAGTAGGGCCACGGCGCAGGCTGTCTACATTTCCTGTAGCAGCATGACGATTAATCCACAATCGAACAGCCTTTCTCTGCAGAAGAATAATATAAATGTAATTAACTATTCTTAATTGCTTGGAACAGTATGAGCTTCGGTTACAAATAAGTAATTGTTACTTACCGATATCATTAACCGTCTTGCAATTTCACTAACAGAAACATTCTGCTGGTGCAAAACAACTATTTCTGCACGTTTGAAGAGAGTTAAATGTTCCATATTTGCTTTAAAGAATAGACAAAATATGAAAAGAAGTTTAAAAACGTATCGATAAGGCACGAAGCTCAGTAACGACTAATGACTACCTGTCAATACGTTTAACAAAAGAATTATCAAAATATCTGAGGGTAGTTTTTGTTGACTAGCAATGTTAGTTTGCAAATCATAATTTATCATCACGACAATATTCCATCTTGCTTCATTGCGATCTTTTTTTTTCATTTTACGTTTTAAAATAAATAAAAACATAACATTTAACAAATCTGGCTGGCATGATAGGGACTCGAACCTGGGTCCCTTCGATCGATCCATCCATATAGCCCCAACGCTGCCGCTTGACCAACTGTGCCAAGGTAGCTGCTTACGAATAGTTTTAAAATTGGCTTCTTATTCAACTTGACAGTGAATGATCTTTTCTGATATTTATTATTTGCTACTACCGACCTTTCTTCAAAATGTTTGACCAATGAGGTCAAAGCAAAGCTCACTCACACTAACGAGCCAAGTTTAGACTTATAGATAGTTCAACATTTGCTTATGTTGGGTGATACCCTGACAACTTTGTCGACTGTACTTATTCAAAAAACTAAGCGATAATTATGATTTAGTACATTTTTAAACAGTTCTCTCAGCAGCACAAAAATAAAAAAGTTAGGGGCAGTTGGTAAATACGGTTCGTAACGAACAGAAAGAAAAGATGCAAATCACTATGTCTATACCACATAGGTAGCTATACTTCTACGTAGCTATAGTACAAAGAGATATGAGGGGTTTGATCGGAGCAGCGGATTTAGGTTGCAGCCAATTTCCTGGTCGCTGCAGGAAGTTCGCGATTAGCCGGCACTAGCCACTCTCCTCTCCACGCATATTATACTACATGCAAAACTATGATTACTTCGGGAAAATTAGGTTACACTGAACATCGTAGTGATTGAAATAGTTTTTAGTTTACTACATTCACGTGTTTTGAACTCAAAATTATGAAATTTACTTATATTATGTGTTCTTTACATGAATTATTGCTTGGGAAAGTATGTCTAAATAGTTTTAGCATTTAACAATGGTATGTAGTACTGATGCATAATAATGCTCCTTGTTCTAATAGAACTTCAAGATACACGAACACGAAACAAAGTTCGAAGCACGTTCGTAGTTCTATTGTCCCGCTACATACCTAGCACAAACTTTACAATAGATATGTACATATACAAGTATATAACATAACATAATATGTACCTATAAGTTCAATGCAGCTCAACAAAAAAGAAAAACTAATAAAGGAAATAAATATTGCAACATGTCACTGTACGCGCATCGCATACGGGATTTCATTTGGAGTAATAAAATTTAATTGAACAAAATAATTCGGTATGGTTATACAAATAGAATTTAAACAGTTTAATTTGATTTATTTATACTGTGTTAAATGGATGTCCGTTTCGGCGTTCTACTTATATCTATCTCGAATTAATGAAATCCCTTTTATATTTTTTTAACAATCTCCGTGCTTGGTGCCGAATCAATGATTTCTAAGTACGGCCAGGGTATCCTATTTGCCGGGTTTAAGCGAAAATATGAAGAGGTGAGGGTTTTGTCCGATGGGCAGCGGATTTAGGTTGCAGGCAATTTCCCGAAGAGAGGTGGCGGCAACCGGAGAGCTGGGAAGTATCGCGATTAGCTCTAGATAGTGTCTACCCAGGTACCTTCTAGGTTCCAAAGTCACTTAAATTTACATCTTCACACAGCAATCTCAATTTAGATTAAGTTATTTAGTCGTGTGTTTATGTGTGCTCAATTTTGAACTAGTTATTTTGATTTCAGAGTTATATAAACTATTTTTGAATCAAGATTCTAAACATTCCCAATACAGTATTATTGATGAAATGTTTAATTTGAAAATATTGATTTATATCATGGTTGAAGCACCACAAATAGCTAAATTAATCTTTGATTGCTTGAAGCTTGGTAACGTTTTGCAGAAAAGGAAACGGAGGGTAATGAAGAGGATTATTAATTAAACGTATTCAAAAACGAGCGTTGAAAGTAAAGTAATAAGCTGAAAGTTTAATTGGGCAATCTAGATCCTTTGCGGAAAAAAAATAATAAAATGATACCCGAAAATAATTATTGAAAACTTCACCGAATGAAAATTATAAAACGGGAGTTCGAATTATTTTTTAAAAGTGAACCGTGTGACTGAATATTTCAATATTAAATTTTTAAATATTGGATTGGATAGTATTTAAAGAAATTTTTTAATAAATTAATACATATTTTTTATTTACTAATACATTTTTTCAAGTTAAAAAAGCAATGGCTTCATATGAACAAGGTAAGTGAAAACAACAATCAAAAGTTATCTTCATTTGTGTGGAAACAGCTGGAATCCTACAATATTGCATTTTAGTTAAAAAAGTAAGGATATTAAAATTATCTCTTAAGACTAATTTCTTTTAAAAGAAGACGTAATAAAAGGTAATGAAGCAAATGAAACACGAACGGCAAGAAAGGAGATTCTGGGCTATTAAAATTTATCGGAGATACCTCCGATAAGGAACCAAATGTGTCGATGGAAGAACTTTTTTTTCATTCTGAGCTCAAGAATACGCTTCTTTGAATTAATAAGCAGAAGCTTAATTTAAATTTAATGAAACAAGTTTCCGACGGGGGAGTGCCGAGTTATACCTATTCACTTTATAACTGTCACCGCCTTTTCCTTCGTTAAACAGGAACATTGTATAATGTAAATTATTTACAATTATATTTAAATTTATTTATGAAGAATTGTTTGTAATAATTTTGCCATTTCGCTATTTTGGTTGGATGGGATTGTTTTGAAATGAGAAATTAATTCAATAAGTCAAGTGTTTTAGCGGATTGCAAAACGCGACACTTTCGTCGGCTAACTTTGCTGTTTGTAGGGTTATAGCAGAATGAAGTATATTTTCATCATTTTCACTATTCCATTTTTATAAACGAGAAGTAGATTTAAAGTGACTTAGCAAAGTAGGCATCACCATCTGCATTGTCTATAACTAAACGATTAGGTACTTTAATCCTACGATTAAAGACTCGTAGGATTGAATTATGAAACAAAGCGTCTTTAATTAAGATTTTAGATTATTAAAAATGGAAATTGAAAAAGCCATTTGGGGAGGTTTGAACAAATATTGGCATGTAGGTCATCCCGGGCGGTCGGCGCGGCGCAACTACACGCTACGAAATGATTCATGGAAATTGCACAGTAATTGAAAAAAATATGTTATTGCTGTTTGAAGCACGATTTTTTTTTAAATTGTTTCAAAAGTCAGGTCTATGTATTCGGTTCCCAATTATCTGGATATCGTTTATGAAGATATTTCGAAAAGCTTTCATATCGACGTTGATGAAAGCTTTTTTTTATAAGTTGAAATAATCCTTTGATCAATACCATAAGCTTCAAAATCTAGATTCTTGAAGCGGAGCATCCGAAACATATTTAACTCGGTCGTATCTCATGTTAGGTACCTCGTAATCTGAATTCTACAAAATATAAGCTAAATAAATCAGAAAAAGTAAAATGCTAGTGTTGTCGCGCTATGAGACTTGAAGCTGAGCGGGTCGCGTTAGAAAAAGTTGAAAAGATTAGAAAGTTTCCGCGTGTGGGTTGTCCTCGTTCTCTGCGGACGCATTACCCGCATTACCCGCTTCTTGCATTATGTTTATGTCAGGAAATAAAAATTTCAGAGTAAGCGGGTTTATCTTTGGTTTATCACTTAAATGAAAAGCTTTACACGTGCTACAGATTATTGACTACGACATACTCGTAGCGTAATTGTAACAAAGTGCTACGAATCGTGGTGGTGCGTGACTGCTCAATAATTAATTAGTGATTACGACTCAAATAAAATGCCATCTTAAAGATAACAATTTTTATTTCTATTTTTTTATGCTGGACATAAGTTGCGTGAAGAACAACTTGTACAAACTTATATGTTGGACCCTTCTGTTTAAAAAAATGTAGTACTCAGATTAAATATGTAAAATCTGAAACAAATGCATCTTCCAAACCATCTAAATCCGTGTAGACGAGTTATAGAGTAACGGAGCAGTTCATAATGCTGCGAAATAAAACTCTAGTCCCATAAATTGACGTGCTCGAAGCGGCGGCGGCGGCGGGTGAAGCTTCCCGCAATGCGTATGAGTGCAACGTGACTTTAGAGATACTTCGCAGTTCTTTGCCTTCCTTTGTTTCTTTAAACTTTCATATACTACCTAATTTATAGTACAGACAAGTTTTTAACAACCTCCTTCTTTTGAACTTTCATGTAGATACGTGACCACTTAAATGCGATTCTAATTTAAACGCCCTATAATTTAGTTTCACCATGGGGGTTTCATAGATATCTATGACATGAATGAATGAAAGAAAAGAATAAAAACCTTTCTGGTTAAGTATACATATACTTTTTGGTTATAGATGAACGCCAACATCGGAGAACTGTGCATAGCTTCATATAAAATGTCCAAGCACTGTACGTACACGATAAAAATCCGTAGAAAATCGACGACATGTGGGAATGAGGCCTTAGATTCCTGGGTAGCAATTCCGCTAAATTAAGTTAAGCGACCTAACTATAGCCAACAGATTAACATTCTACAGCAATAGGTCACAAATTTGGTATTCTCTTAAGTGCCACGATTAATAGTCGATTAGTAGTCTCTAGAGGGCTTTGTCATTCATTTGTCTTTGCGAATGATTTAGTTGTCAATGTTGCCAATATTTAATAAAATTATTGTTCGAAGAAATTGATCAACCGATTGATAGATTTTTTTCGACCTAGAATAAGCTTAGACATACTTTAAAATACAGAATATTTATTTCTATAAGCTTTAAATGCATTTTTTGCATAAATTGCACGTTAATTTTCGAAAAAACACCGAAATAGTGTTTGGGTGACCGAACAATCGAACGACTGAACGACGGAACGACCGAACGAAATGCCATTAGAGAACTACTGTCAAATAGCGAAGAGAATACCGTTTGGAACTGCCACTCATGTGGCATTGCGGAGTAGAATACCGATTATAGCGTAAAGTAATAAAATTTACGGCCGATCGTTGTCCACTGTCAACTTATCTGTTAAGAGAATACCAAAATGTGTCAATTCATACAATTCACATTCTAGAGAGACACCATTTTTCATTTGATAATTAGAAGAATACGGCCCCTGATCACATCTTCGTAACCGCACTTACGGTCGTAGGCAGGTATATAATTGTATATTTAGTGGATTCCATGGTTTATAATTCAGATGTTAGTAGCACCTCAGAAACGTAGCATAAATCAATACAATATTCTCAGCGCGGACTAATCCAAATTAATTACCAATATATCCGTAGTTAATCACACCGCTTGCTAATCCGTTCGTATAGAGGTACTTTAGTTTACCGTGAATATCAGAGACGAGATAAATAACGTTCGTTCTTCCCTCAGGATCGTCTGGGCGCCGTTTATTGGTTTGTTTGCGGGTAGCTGGCGCCGGCGCCACGTCGTCGTCGTCATCTACCTGCCGTACTTTTATGTTGAATGTGCTTTGTAAGCGGTGCGAATTTTGTTATTCGCGATTTCTGATGATGTCCAACTTTTTTACGAGTTGGTTTTGTACATGTAAGTACTCATAGGTGACAAGCGCGTTCTTCGCACACAACCCAATTAGGTACAATATTTTAGTAAACGCATGATAGCTATAACGTGCTATAACCAAACTTTTTTTACACAAAATAAGAAAATACATTCGTAAAATGAAGGACATTATTTTAGCTGTTCCTTGGTTTTTTATTTATTTATTGAAAGCAAGTTATATTTTTTGCTCTTACTGGATTTCACCCTGGATTCTTACTGGATTAATTCTTTTGAGGCAGAACTGTCTACGCTCTATAAAAAATATTAAATTCCCCCTCTATTTTTCGCATTCCTTTTCAATGCTTATTTTCTCGATATTTTTCAGATGGAAATATTCATCTATTGCCGTTAGCTCGTTTGAAAATTCTCTGCAGCTATAACTGAAGCTTAGTAAATTTATGGCTCTACAAAGAAAATAACATACATATAACTAATAAAAACATGTGCCTGCACTTATCTATATTTTTTAAATACCTAGTCACTGAAATAAATTCGTTAATAACCAGTTGCATTATAAAAATTGACACAATGGATTTTAAAAAGATAATATATAAATCGTAACGCCTTTTTCTGCAACTAGAGATACTAAATAATTACCTAACACCTGCATTATTTAACAGTTAAAGGATATCAAAGACACCAAGTTAACAAAAACATTAACACAGCGCAATAGAGGAGAATTTCAGTGAAATTCTGATTTAAAAAACGCTGTAGGTACTGCAGATTAATTAGAAAAATAGTTTAATATAAAAACGCCTTCCGACGACGACGTAAGGTTTTTAAATTAATATCGGAGCATGTTACCCAGACAGCAAAAAGCCTTGTGATGTTGAATTATTTTTCAGACTAGATAATACCTACATGCACCTAGTAGCTCAAATTAAAGAAGGTATAAGTGCTTTGACTACAGCCGTATACCCAATATACACAAAAATAGTGGCAAATATCCCCGTGTTTAAATTGGACTGAAAAGAATCTTCTCTGCAAGGTAAGCCAGTAATAAACAACCTTTAAAAACAAAGGAGTCAGACCACAAATACAAGTTTGACCAAAACAAATTATCTTGGAAGGCGGACGGTGTAAGGAATAGAGAAGTTAAATAAAATAGGGTTTCGTAGGGGAGGTGAGTGAGGCGTCCGGGAAGTTCGGCAGGTTTAACGATAAATCGGAATTTATGTGCCTCCCCCCTCTCGTCTGCCCCGTACCCCGCTGCATATAACACGGTAAAAGCATTGCTCGCTTACTCATAGTTTAGTTCCAAACTTTTGCTTCGGTAAACGAACTCAATTAATATTTTCCTACTTGTTTTATAAAAGCTAACTAATGATGGAAGAATAAGAAGATTAAACTTTCCGTGACTCTATGACTAGGTGGTTAATTAAAAAACTAATGTTTTCGCGGTTTGTTTGAAGCAAAAACTTCTCTATATGTGTGTATGACCAGAGTGTGGTTGTAACTAAAAAGAGTTTTTTATAAGTACCAAAAACAAAACACTCACATATTTCCCCTTTGCTCGAAATGTTACTAAGAAGAAGAAACTGGGCTTAATATTTTTACCGAATAATCGATTTAAATAGGTACTTATTAAGACAGTTTGTGGAATATGTAACCAAATCATTCACAAACATAAAAAGTTACAATCGAACAAATAAAACGCGAATTCTAGATAACACAGTTGACATATCAATTGGAAAGAAAGTTGCAGTGGACTTGGCCGCGAACAATAAAATCGTCGCCGCTTCCTCTGCAGATAGATCAACTGCTTACAGCAGATAAATCACGCTAAAAGCGCTGACAACCGGAAAAGACGGAGGGCTTCTATGCAGCACTGCAGCGGCTGAGAAGTTACAGCAGAACCCTACTGGCTACAGCATTTTATGCTGAATGCAGTCTGTGAAATGCCACTAGTTGGTACTATCTGTTTCAAGCGGTGTGCCTTTTCCTAGGTAATTAGCAAAGATTATGTATGGAAGGCAAACGGATAGTTTGAACAAGTTTCAAACATATTCACTTGAATAACGCAATATTAGTTTGTTTTCGTTTAGTTGATTCGTATTGTTAGTAAACTGTAGGTTAAAATAATAGAAAATAAAATGTTTGTACTGAATAAAGTGTGTAGGTACGAGTATATGTTTCTCGTGACTCCAATTTGCGGTCTGTAGTTTTGAAAAAATGTAAATGGTATGCAGTGATTCCACCCGGTTTTGGTTGATACGAGTACCTACTATGTATCAAGGGTATCGTTGTTTTATGTATGAGGCCTTTTCAATTCATTTGGGCAATGCTCTAGTACCTTTGTCCTTTCCGGCCCAGTTATTTATTGCTGGTGTTTCGCACTAAATCTGCCACGTGAATTTTCATGAGTCCAGTCAAACGTCTGTCTGTATCTTATGAATGAGGACTTGCTGAAATCATTTCGGTCTAGTCCAGACATGTTTGTTAAGAAAAGATGTTGTACCTATGAAGTAAACATTACAATTAAGTCGGTAACGTGTAGTACCTAATCTCAGACATTGCAAAAGAAGGTTTTGAAACAGAACTCTGTCAAATTAATTAGATACCTACTGAAGTTCGATCAAGTATATTTAAATATTTAAGTACTTACTTAACTGTATTCCGCAATTTATTAATGGCAATATACTTAGTTTGGTATTGGTTGTAGTAAAGGATGAGCATTAGAGAGTTCACTCTGGCCGGTATCAGAGTGCAATAGTGCAGCATCGCGGAGGTTTATTATTTCCATGTAACATTGGTTACGCTGCAATCATTGTAATAAAATTCCAGCACCGCCATTTGCGTTATTGCCAGCGCTAAACTAATTTTGCCTTTGATACATTTTCGGAGCATAATTATTTTCAGATTTTTATTTATTATCGTCAGGTGGAATATATGAGCTTACGATATTTTAGAAATTATATTGATAACGAGTACTACAGTTGTACAGTCATAGATTTCGAACTGGTGAAAGTAAGATGATAATTATTATATCAAGTCATTGTGAAACTTGTAACTAAATTTAAGTATACTGAGTAGGTTTGTTCGATTTCTAAAAAAACGGAATATAAATAATTACCTATAGATGCAAAACTTCTTTTGTTTTTATTAGAGCATTCAGTGCTTAAACCTTTGTTTTAAACTCGCAGTCCATTTGCGCAAATAAAATCCAGTTCACCCTCCAATCCCTTGCCGTCTGCGAGGAGCCACCTACCAAGAAATCGAACCTGTCGTGACTGCTAATGCACTTTTTATTTTTTATGCTGGCAATAAAAGTTTACCATTCGCCCAAATTGACTTTTATTGCTTATCTACTACATAAAGCACTTGTACGTACGGATCGAATAGTACTACATTAAAATACAGTCCTAGATACTGCGTAGTAGGTATAGGTAGCAAATTTTAAATTCATAACGCGTGCACTCGTATACGAGCGTTCAGCAAAATAGGAAGTGTAATAAAATATTTCAAACTGAAATTTTATAACTGAAATAGAGTGAGCTCGTTCCGAAATTCAGTTGAAGAGTCAATATTAATAATTTTTGCATTCAGAATGTTGTGTCGTTACCCTGTGTGATGCGCGCTAAATGTAGATACCTATTTTGTGTCTACATTTCACCTAGAAATATTTATCAAAAAAATATTGAAGGCACGAGTAAAGTCATGCACGAGTAACTCTTCTCTATATTTGGTAAATATTTGTTCATACTATGGTGCTATTTGCATTTTGCCCCATTGCTGCGAGTGTGAAAGTATGTTTATCGAATAATATGAGTTCGTAGTTGTTGTTTTATATATTTCGGGTTTACGGCAAGTGGTTTGGGAGGATCGTTTGGCATGTGCGACTATTGTCGTACAAATATCTAAATAGCTCAAAACTATAAATGAAAATAATGCAATCATCAGATCAGTACACCTGGCAGAGCGTCAAGAAAACAAGTTAATCTTGTATTGATCTTAGAAACATCTGTATAGTGTGGACCACGTAAGGTAGCTATAAGGATTCGCTTCTCCGGCAATATGTTTCAATTTAAAGTAAGCCGCTTGTCGATGCTGGTTCGCCTCGGAAAATCTTCCGATTGCGACTGGATTTCACGCTATGAAACAAAAGCTAGTTTTCTTATAAAAAATATATTTATTTTAGTGGTTTTACGATGTCGAATTAGATGAATTGAGTTAGAAATGAATAAATATTATAGTGTAACTGCAATTGGACCATGTTGCCATAACTAGTTTTAATTGATTTCATTGTTTTCAATAACTTCTTCGGCAAATCTCGGAATTTCTCTACGGGATGAAATTAGAAATGAAGAGATATGTAGGTAGGTAGATGATGAGTCACCGATATAGCCAAATAAATCACAAGTGGCAATGGGCAATGGGCTGGCCATATAGGGTAAAAACAGATAGAACAGATAGAAGATGGAGTTCACTTGATGAAGACTGTAGAGTTGCGGTGGATGCACACAATAAAGGAAACCAATACAGGTGAAAATGTTTAAGAGAGGTATATGTCCAGAAGTGGACTCCTACTATGGCTGACAATGATGAGAAAAAAGTGGTTCGTTTTTCTAATTTGTTTGATAATAGAAAACTAGGTTTATACTATGTAACTTATAGTTTGCTAACAACAGCTCAGAATACGAAAATAGGAAAAGAAACTGGTAAAACATTAAAATATTCTTTGTGTACATAATTATAAAAAAGGTAAATCGATATTTATTTTTGACCAAAAAAATATTAAAAGCCTGGAGGTAAAAGTCGCATTTATGAAGCAGAAACCTTTGAACCGAAATTGCAGAAATGAGTTCCAAACAGATAAGTAAATAATATCGGCAAATAGTTAAAACGGAAAACTTGAATCCCGAGGTAGGAAATAAAAATTTCCTAGTGTACAAACAGCCAATCAGTAGCATTTGCGAACTCGTGCTAAGCAAACACGGCCCGGCCCAAGTGCTTGTCAAAGGCTGTTTGATTTACTTGCTGATTTTTCACATTACAGCTTGAATTAGGTACCCTTATTTATTGATTGCATTTGTTAATTGATACAGAGAGATTTTAATTTAATGCAACCAAATAGTTTATAAGGGAAAATCAAAAATGTCTTTCTGTTTCATATAAACACAGGTTAAAATAAAAAATTATGTCATCCACTATTCTAACAAAGCGTAACATTTTAAAATTCTGAAAGTGTTTCATATTTTAGTGCTTTTTGAGCCCCAGTACAAAATTTGCAGACTTTGCGCAGCACAACTTTTACAATAGATAAAATTGTGCTCGGTGATGGCAATTCTGAAATAGTAGATATTTATGGATCTTATACTTTTGTGAATGTAATGTATGGATCACAATGGAAAAACGACTCACAAAATTTATGCGAGAACTATTTTACAGTCAATAGATATTAAATACTAATCTAGGTCTCTAATCAAATATGAGAGTATTGACTAATAAAAGTAGAAAAATATTTAAGCTACAAAAACTTCTGATGTCTAATATGTTTGAAAATTAGGTTAACATGTTATATAATACGTTAAACTTAAAATAAATAATACATACACATTCATAATAATATTCAGAGTATGTTAACGAGCAAGTCTAATCTGAATGCATACAGAGAGATGAGCCATTGAATAGGAGAGCAGAATTTCTTAGGAAATAAGCGGCATAACGCCAAGGTATAGAAATGATTGGGGTTTTGTGGATGTCTGCTTTGAAGGCTAAGTAGGGACGGCAGGAGTGCGACTCAGAGCATCTGCACTCTACGGTACAAACATGGAGGATGTTAGCTCAGCAGAAATCTCTAGAGCGAAGGTGTCCCACTTCGGTTGGACTATAATTGGATTAGTTGAGTTTTAAACACCTTATGGTGTGATCAAAAATTGTTTATTATGCCATCTTGAGAGTACTTAGTGTGTATCCGTTAAATTTAAAATTAGTATAATATCTACTCGTACCACTACAACCACCAATTCACTTAGAAAAATAGGGAGGGAGATTCGCAGTGTACTGAAAACAAAAGGCACATCTATAGGTACCTACTATTTTATTATAGTCCGTTATTTTACTAATAGCTTGCATTCACAAATAGTGTGTACGGAGTTACGCACACCACCCTCACCGCAAACCTTGCATTTCCCTCAATTTGCTTTGCAAATGTAAAGCGTTTTTATATCTGCTGCTTTTACACAATTTTTGATCTCGCAAAACCCATGTTGACTCAATTATTCGATGTCATACATTTTCGTAGTAAGTATCCTGCGTCGACATGTTTTGGCGGAATCTGATAAATTGCGCGGTAGACTTCACGTTGTCAAACCTATTACGTTTTTGTTTACGAATGGATTTACTATTTTGTGGATAAGTTTGTGTACACATTGGTCGCCCGAGGAAAAATCTTGAATAAAGTTGTAAAGTTTAACTGTGAACCAAGATAAGTATATAAGTGTAAACACTTTGAAAACATCTTTGATTAGTCTAGAAAGTTCTGAAATGTGTTTAAATGTTTGATCGCGATATACTTACTTACGTTTCTACGGAGGAAGATAATTTAGTTTGCCAGGCTCTCAGACAGTAATTTTTGTTTGAGTTAGGTCGATAGAAACTAACAAGTTCTGTTTGGCGAGGGCATTTTTGAGATAGGTAGTTTGAAAGAACCTTGTAAAAATACAATTCAATGTCGAAGTCAAACCGATGTAGCAAACTACGCTACGTGACTCGAATCACGGAAACTGTTACACGATTCTATTGAAAATTATGTATTTATGTGTGTGTCATACGTTGGCAGTGCGGAAATAATTCAGTTGTAAAATACAAAAACTTTTACTAACAAAACAGGTCATGTTTTAACTTTATAGAGAAAGCCCTCTGTTGATAAACTACGTCATTCATTCCTCATACCTCTTAATGCCCTCTTAAAACTACACATATTGAGTACGTAAGTACTTTCTACACATACAAAACCGGTCTTTTTATGTATTAGTCGTACTTGTACCTACTAACGTATAAAATATTTACATTGTAAGTTTAACAATTGTTTTTTTTATAAACAGTGTCGTAATAGAGTTTTCATTGTATCTAGCGAGACTACGGTTTCAAACTACAACTTTCAGTTTAAAAATGCAGTGGAGTGTCGGCAAAACAAAGGTCGATCCTGTTCGCGGAACTTCACTCACTAAACTTTTCAATTATCGTCCACCGGCGGGCGAAGCGGCAGTAAGCTGGTTTATGCACACCCTGTACCCTCATTTGTAGTACCTACATTCAACTTTGGTTACACAATATTTCATCTATTATGCACAAATATTTACGTTACAAAAAACATAATGCCATATTCAGTTATGAACCTTAACTTAATCATTAATCTAAAACACAAATGAAATTTCGGTTTCGTAAAATATTAGACGCCGCTAGCTTCCAGACAGAAGGTACATAAATCACGGCCAAAAAGTGATGCGGATAATGAAAGGTCTGGCGCATTGAGTGAGCAAGATAACAAGTACATTATGAAAGCACCTCAAAAGAAAGAGCCGTCCTCCTTCCGTTCAATTATCCCTCAAAATAAACCAGCACCCTCCAACTCTCAAAGGAAAATAGAATGTGAACTCGTGATCGCGCTAATCTTCCTTCATTTGTATGCGAAGGCGATTCAGAATAGTCACGTAATTAAAAAGAGTATCCTTTGTAATGCAGATACGTCGCCAGTCGCAATCAAAGCCTTCCTCATTCCGGCAAACCCTTCAAATAAATAATTCCCCAAAGCCTACCGACTGTTTTCTCACCTTTTTTGTAAGTCTAATTAAGGATTGCTCATTCTTCAACTTAATAAACTCTTTTCGTTTCAAGTACCCTTTTGTTTTGCAGACGTTCATCAAGTTATTAAATACTAAATTGATTTTCTAAGCTTTGCTGTTGATAATTTCACGAACCAGTGAATGTACAAACAACCAAATTATTGCTAAAGTCTATCGCTGGCTTGTCATTTGAAGATCTTCTTACGTCTATCGGAAATATTTTCATTTCAATAATGTTGTTCCCATTTTCGATAAAAGTAAATTGAAAATGAAAAAATCTTGGAATTTAAAAGCTTCTTTCATTGATATCAATACGAGTCGTCGCTATTGGCTGTAATGAAACGGACTACTTATTTGTATTTTCTGTTTATGATATTTATTTCTGCTTGCCGAGATGTTAAGAAGTATAAGATAAGAAAGTAAACGTTTAATGGATGATTCAATGGAATACGAATATTTTTTATAAAACATTGGCTCTTTTTCTTAAATTTCTTAAAATTCTTAAAGCTTACCGAATTTTCAAATGAGTTTATTTTACACTAAACTATATACGATGCTTAATGAAAGTCTGATCAATATGTTTTCTACATCCCATTATAGTATAACGTAGCCGATACCTCATCAAATGGTAATTTAATTAAAAAGATGTTATCATGCCTCGTAAACATACCTAGCTCATAATTACTCTATATTATCACGAACTTGTCTATTTTGAGATGCTACTACAATTATTCTAAGCTATTAATAACTTATTAGAATAAATATCATTGCTAATAAGCCTGTGCCTGTGCATTAGCAAACAATAGAATATCTAAATTAGAACACGTTATCACACAGATACCTAATTGTAGCAACTATTGCATACATCTTCGTAGTTACTTAGTGTAATTGAGTTGTGTTCTTCAAAGTGTACAATAGTATCTCTTTTATATTGTCATCTGTAGGAAATGCCCTACTTCTTTTGATGAGTCCTGAAAATGCAGTTGCGCTTTTGGAAAGTGTCTCGTGGCATGGCAGCGTCCCAGCGTCGTCCCGCCCTCGACCAAGCTAATGAATAACATGCAAATGTAGTGTCTAATGAAAACCGCACCAGCTCGCCGTTTCAACTTCGTAAATAAAGTTTTTACGTCGAAAACTTGGCGTTTTTACATGCAACAATTTGTTTGGTTATTTACGATTCCACTTGCCATTCCCCGATACGGTGGCGTGATTGTTATTGAGTTCCATTCTTTATTACAAGTTTTATGTACTAAACTCTAAATTAGTTTTCTAATAAAGTGTGCACACAGTCCGGCAATGATGCGCTGTAAAGAGAGTTTGTTTCCAAACACTCTTCTGATTCGACGGTGAAACATTGATGAGACGAGTCTTTTTCTAAGATCAACGAAAGTTTTATAGGCTATAAAGTGAGAGTAAACGAATGTCTATTCTCAACTTACGTCTAGTAATCGTAATTCACAGATCGTTCACACTGCATGGGTCAATTGGGTAAGTACTCGACAATTAGACATCAAGTTGCGAGTGGGTTTACGTGTAATCGTCCCGGACACGTTGGATTTGCATAGTCCGAGATGTCTTGGTAAGATGAGCCGGGTTTCTAGTCAATTGGTCGGAATATTCATTATTGATTCAAACTGAAACGGTCCCCAGGTGGTTGTCAACTGATATTAGCTATGTTGAAACATCTCGAGTGCTGCAATATGCAGTTACTTCCGGTTGTATGTACAATCTGTATCTTATGAAACTGTAAACAATATAAAGGAAGTTCACTTTCAGTCAACGTTTATTTTCTAAGCAGAATTCAAGTAACGTAATGATTGTGTAGAAGTTGAAGGATTAAAAGTAGAAAAGATATAGGTATGCGGCATGGAATATGCGAGGCGAGGTTGGACCGAGGTCGCAGCAGCCAGTATTTTCTCGGCAAGATAAAGCCACGTGATCGGATTGACGTCGGGGCGTCCCGATTCAATTGTTGTTTGGAACTTCACAATGCTATGGGAAATTGACAATATGCTTTCTTATAGACCTGTTGCGAGCCTGCCACTGCCTTTGATGTATCTACTGTTTGATACTTTTACTTTTGATGGAATAAACGTGTAGGTAAGTTTTTCTGTTACTCGATTTACTGTTGACAGTTTTATTAGTTTGGATCTTGGTTTCCTGTTCTTTTTTTGCACAGTTATTTATTTAGGATTCGAACCATAAGTGGCGAAACGGTATCTCTACCTACCTAGTATGCTACCAGTCCCAACAAAAATGATGACTCGTACCTAAAATAGTCTCATGATTTTATATTCTAGACTATTTTAATGCGCATGGGAATTTAGTTCTATAATATCCTGTGTCTACGATTGCGAAAGAACATTACAGCAACGCCGTTTGTCATCGCCAATTCAACGGCGTCTGCAATAATCTGACTTACCGCGTTGATTTAAAGTCTATATTTTTTTACTCTCTTTAAACATGTAAAGTATGTTGCAAAAGAATGCTAAAAGCGTGGAGGGTAGGTTGATTTTGTGTTGTCGGTGGAGCTGTCATCCAGCATGTCAGGTTAGGGGTTGTGTGATTTGCGCTCATGAGTTTCAATTTCACGCGCGCGTGTGTTTGACGCGAGCATTATGCACGAAGCTTCTTCACTATCTCTTTATATTTGACTACTTTTTTGGCTTCGAAATTATTTTTTGTCAATGTCACGTAAAGGGGGAAAAATCTTTCAAGGGTTCAATTTTACACGCACATACCTACTTACCTAATATTCAAAAAATATTATAACCGCTAAAAATACAAATAATGTATAAATACTTATTATAAACTATCCACAAGTAGTTAGGTTTGAGATTGCTAACTAGAGATGGTATGTTTTTTTACATTAATCTAAGTATAAAAGAAAATAGGATAAGTATCAACAATAAACATTGTCTTACCTAGCTACATCTTTCAAGCAAGTCGTATACAATCCTAAACCTAGTAGTAAAATCTCAGTTTTTCCACTATCTCCTAGTAGAAGTTAGAGCTTGGGATAAACATGTTCCGTAACGAATCGTGAATAGGAAGCAATTGTTGCCTCTACTTGGCTCTCTTGCCGACAAAGGTATATGAGAAAATAATGTTGGATGAGGAGCTATTGTTACGGCACTCACAAAGAAATCCCGGTAAAGTGCTTCGGAGCAAGCGTTTGTTAAACTAGATATGAAATTACTTGTTTTTGCTCTCTGCTTGCTCAAGAAAAGAATTTTATGTAGGTTAACTAAATAGATATAAGAACTAGCTCTTCCGAGAATTGCAACAACTCATTTTTCTTACTTACACATTTTGTGGGCGCTGAAAAATGGTTAGAGTTTTACTAGAATAAGAATTTCAAGATTTTAATGGATTTGTGCTTTAATTCAAATAGAAAAAGTATTTCAACTGCATTAATTATGTTAGTTAATACAACTTTGTAAGATTACTTTAGAAATAGTTTTAATTTAAAACTTAGTTGAATGACTCAATTAAGAAGAGCGTTGTGTGTCTTCTTAACTGCTTACTTAATCTCAACACACTAGAGAGATAGATAGTACCTATGAGATGCGAGTGTGTCGTAAATAGATCACCACCTGTGGCAAACCAGTACGTAGGGAAGTAGGCAGGCAGTACATGGGGGACGTTTAAACTGGCTCTAGGGGAACATTCCATACTCCATACATCTTACCCTATCCCAATTGAGTTACATAAGAAACGCGTGTAAACAAAATACGATCTCAATTTCATTCAAGTGACGCCAGCTAATTAAGGCGACAGCGTGAATGCGTTTTCTTAACTTTTCAGTAACGAAGTTGTTTCAATTGTGGACGACATCCTTCGAGTTAATACACATTAATGTGAGTGGGAAAGTTATCTTAATTAAACAAAGCCTTGGGGGTTTGCTTAGCTGCTTGTTGCTTGTAAACACTGACATACTCGGCGCTTGTATGCGGAGAACAACAGCTACTACTCAAGTTGCGTATTACGCAGATATGCTGCAGGCAAGTTGTGAATTGGATTGGAGGTAAAGGCTATTCTAAAATGTAGAATATGAAAAAATAAAAAATTAAAATGAAAATCATTTAATCCTCTAGGTTTTGACAACACTTAGGACGGGATATTATGGAAATCGAAACTCAGTTTTGAGATATTTTCTGAAATTGAATGGAAAACAAGTTGTTATATTTATGACAAACAATTTAGTAAAAGCTTCATTAAGTAGTAATAAGCGCGCAGCATACTGTTCAGTGCGCTACGTCTATGTAATTTCGAGGTAACACAGCTATCATTAAATAAATAAAAAATAAAGTATTTTCCTAAGTTTATAGACTCGCTGCGACATCTTTGAGCACATTTGCATAATCCTGTCAGCGGCGTCTATAGTAATTCCTGGAAGTCATTTTCATAGTGCGGTGTGTACGAATTGAATACCAATGTAGCATTAAGACTTTGACGACGGTGCCTCAACTGTTTTCATTCGTAAATAGAATACTACATTAGGTAGTAGGTATGTACCTAATGTATTTATAAAAAGCTCGAAAGTTAAAAAATTTATGTTAATAGCTGTGGTCGTCACGATAAACGAAAAAAATTGGCTTAAATAAAGTTCTTCCCTTATTTTATTAAAAGACCGCTATAATAGGTACGACGAGTACTAAGTGATATTTATGGAGGTCTTTTGTAAAGCAACGGTCTTAACCTACGATAGCAGAGAACACGTTTTATTGATTCCGTCCAAATTCTATTCACTTTCAGTGGGGAATTTAAGTACCGCAATATGCCAGCACCGCCGAACTACGTGAAAAAAGGGACAATTTTTTCTTAGGAATTCGTTAGAAGTTCCAAGCGAAAAATCGCATTTTTCTAAACAATAGCTCTTCAGAGCATTGCTTTAGATTATGTAGAATTTTCAATAGGTATTTCCGTTGTATGTGAGTGAAATTTTTCCGAGTTCAATACATTCGAATATCCTTTTGAGATGACACAAAGCGTATTGTTACAAACGAGAGGCTCCTATCTCGCGCCGTTTTGTCAAGGGGACTTCCATACTCATTGTCTACGTCCACGTCTGCGTTATGAGCCAGCACCGTCCCTTGTATTCACTCGTGCATAACAAGAAATTCAGACGAGAGAGGTAAATCAAAGGACTGCAAATTGATGCCCATATTGAAGGGTTTTTCGATGCATCTGCTCTAGTTGGTATTATGTTCAAGTTGTTAAACTTCGTTGAAATGTGTTCAAATTTATAATAGATACTCAAGAACAATTGTTGAAGTGTGCTCGCATGCGGCGCGCAGCATCGCAAATGATGATGGCACCTCGGATTATCATTACGCTAAGCCACCGTCATTCCTTCGACTTCATTAACCGAAGCACAACGTATTTACCTACCTTAAATCACGCAATATTGTCGGATGTAATGTCAAAATAATGTCAGAGACGGCTGATTGCCCGTAGCGACAGGTGCCCGTGTCGCCGGAATACTAAGCATGCCCTATACACT
Organism: Anarsia innoxiella; assembly: GCA_947563765.1. Lineage (NCBI taxonomy): Eukaryota > Metazoa > Arthropoda > Insecta > Lepidoptera > Gelechiidae > Anarsia > Anarsia innoxiella. The sequence goes on from OX387408.1 coordinate 4,416,255, forward strand.
AATATATACGCTATTCAATTCAAGATTCATTAGGTAGCGCTTCACTCAAATACGGCCTTTGCTCTCTGGTGCTTTGTCTATATAGGTACGTAGTCAAATTCAAAATTCTATTACTCGTAAGTCGTGTACTCGGTGCAACGTGGCGGGTAAGATTTTTGTTTCAGCGTGTTTCCAGGAAACTTGAATTTAATGGTAACAGTGGTTTTACAGTAGGTTGTAATTAACGTGTTTAAACTGGGGATGTTAACGCATGCATTGTAAAAGGAATACGAGCATGGGGTACGTATTAATTCATCAAGACTTAAAATCGAAATGTATTTTTTGTAAACTCAAAAACAAGAGAGCCATAGTGTAGGCAAAGTTTGCTTGTGAAAATAGATGCGTGGAACTTCGACTAAGGAAGGAACAATCGCAAATCGTTGGCGCTGGGTGGTGAGAGCTGAAAACGGGTTTCTGCCCCAATTTTTGTAGAATCGTAAACCCGCAAGATTTAGTGAACGGTGGGAGTTTTAACGAGGGCCAGTGTCCTCCGTTCCGGTACCCTTCTCCCTACGAATATAGTTTTACGACAATCGCCAAAGTGAGCCATTAAACAATTTTCACCGGCGCGCGCTGCGGCGCACTGTTACAATGTTTCTTTATGCCTCATGACCGTTTTCAACAATCACGATAACTAACGTTCTACGTTAACATTGTGATATTGTGGAATAATACGTGTCAAAATTAAATCTTGACGACACTTTAACGTTGTTACAAATAATGTTTGTCAGACAGACACTAGTATGTCTGTTTTACGAAGGGTACATCATAAGTACTTACATGATAACTTCTTAAATTATGTGGTTTAATTATCCGAGTCTGGGTATACGATGACGTAGAATATTAAATTTATATAGGTACCTACAGAGCCAGAATCTTCCTTATTCATATTCCGAATAACTTTTCCGCATTATTTCGAAATCTAGAGAATTTCATAAGTCGAGAACGATATGTAAATAACAGTGTTTGTACTCACTGAGAACGGGGCTTAATAAACTTTGCATTCTACAGGGTGTCCCAAAAATAGGCCTGCAAACTGACACTGGAGGTAGATGGACTTAAGGTGCATCAAGTAAGCCTAACATGCCCATAGAAAAGTCTTATGAGTATCGAGTTAGACCCGTTTTAGTGATTTTTGAAAAAAGAACCACTTTTTGATGGTTTTTGTATCAGAGAGCGATTAATATTCAATTAATTAAAAAGAAAAGTACGTTAACGGCTTCTTCGATAGTTATTTATGATATGGCGAAAACAATTCGTTGATGTTTAAAGTGGAACATCGACAAATTAACTGTCAAAGTTAATTTTAATTCTCTCCCAAAAACAATAGCTCGACTTTGAGCAGCTGCCACGAAAAAAATTTACTCTGAACTTAATGAACAAATGTTTTTAAAAACTGCCTTGTGCTATTCCGAATCCAGAATAGTATAACATGTATTGCAAATACAACAAATTCGGGGTATTAGACATCGAAGACTTACCTAAGTCGGATTATTTCAAAAACTTAGAAGTTGAGTTAAGGTGGTTAAATTGACAAAATCGAGTAGTTAAGAGAAGTAATCTAGTAGGGCGTCTGTTTTTCAGTCTGACTAAGTAATAGGGAGTGATAAAGGCAAAAACTAAGTCGCTCTTTGAACCAAAATAGTCTAATGGACCAAAACAGATAGTATTTGAATGGTGCCAGATTAGACATGGGTTTGGTGGAAACATGGGGAAATCAATAAGGGGATATTAAAAAACGGTTTATTATGAACGTATCTTATTATTTTTTAGGGTTCCATTTTTATACTTTGGGTACTTACTAAGGGTCGGTCTATCCATCCGTCTGTCACCACCAGGCTCTATCTCATGAACCGGTATAGCTAGAGCGTTGCAATTTTCACAAATGATGTATTATCATTGCTGGTATTACAAAAAATACTAAAAATAGAATAATGATAATAATTAAGGATGGCTCCCATACAACAAATGTGATAATTTTGCTCGATATTAGTAATGGCTATTAAGACACTTGAAGTAGTTACAGAATACTCTAATGAATGATACGGAACCCTTTGCGCACGAGTCCGACTCGCATCTGGCGATTTTTTTTACAAAACAGTGCTCAAATTATCTCCTGCTGAACATTATGCACAAGTGTCATCTTATGTTAGAATTATGGCCTTATCTCCTCATGGTCATCAACGAGATTTGTTCTGAATATCGGCAAACAGTATTCGAAGCTGCTCATGAGCTCAAGCTCAAGTACGTCCCCATGTTTCCACCAAACCCATGTCTAATCTGGCACCATTCAAATACTATCTGTTTTGGTCCATTAGACTATTTTGGTTCAAAGAGCGACTTAGTTTTTGCCTTTATCACTCCCTATTACTTAGTCAGGCTGAAAAACAGACGCCCTACTAGATTACTTCTCTTAACTACTCGATTTTGTCAATTTAACCACCTTAACTCAACTTCTAAGTTTTTGAAATAATCCGACTTAGGTAAGTCTTCGATGTCTAATACCCCAAATTTGTTGTTTTTGCAATACATGTTATACCATTTTGGATTTGGAATAGCACAAGGCAGTTTTTAAAAACATTTGTTCATTAAGTTCAGAGTAAATTTTTTTCGTGGCAGCTGCTCAAATTCGAGCTATTGTTTTTGGGAGAGAATTAAAATTAACTTTGACAGTTAATTTGTCGATGTTCCACTTTAATCATCAACAAATTGTTTTCGCTATATCATAAATAACTATCGAAGAAGCCGTTAACGTACTTTTCTTTTTAATTAATTGAATATTAATCGCTCTCTGATACAAAAACCATCAAAAAGTGGTTCTTTTTTCAAAAATCACTAAAACGGGGCTAACTCGATACTCATAAGACTTTTCTATGGGCATGTTAGGCTTACTTGATGCACCTTAAGTCCATCTACCTCCAGTGTCAGTTTGCAGGCCTATTTTTGGGACACCCTGTATATGCAAATTAATTCGACAGTGCAATAGAAAAAGTTAACGAAATAGCTGCAGCAGAAACGCCCGAACTCTGAAATGCAGCACAACAAAGTAACCTTTCTTTATCACGCCTAATTAAGTAACCATGAAATATTCACAAACAAAATGAAAGTATAAGATGGTGTACACTGACACATGTGTAGTAAAATTTCAGCACCGTTAATTTTATGGTCGACATTAGCTTGGTTGTAAAAAGCATGGTGGTTGTACTTGTCTGGATGTTAAAATGGTAGCTAACACATTCTTTTGAATATTGTATGTCATTTGAGTATACAATATTCAAATTTGAGAATACAATACCTATTATATGTCATGGGTATCCATTGCTGTGCCTTTGAATTATATATTTAAAAGATGCAGTTGGTAAGTAAGGTATTGTGCTACTCACAAGACAAGAAATGTTAACCACATAGAAGTGGTGAAAGGAATGTTAGATTTAACAAAAACACCCAGGCCATTCCTTCTCATAAGAACTCAATGAAAAGAGACATTCGTTGCACTTTATGATATTGGAAAGAAAAAGGAACAGAATTTTCCGTTATCGGCGAAATTGAATTAAAAGAAACTCTTTCCTTTTTGGCTGAAGTGTCGTTAGTCAGAGTTGGGAAGTTTGCAGCCGGTCGAAGAACCAGCTTCAGACTTGGACATTGTCTCCACCATATTTCAACGAATATTTATTTTAAAACTTTCAGTTCTATTATTCTGTTTGCATGCTTCCGTTTCTTTACTTTTTTATTAACTATTGGAGGAAATAGAAAAGTTCTTACGTAGGTATTTATTTATTGTCTTTAATCGGGCGTAGTAGGTAGGTATTTGTATGTGTAGGTTTCTTTATGATGTTTTTCTTCATACAAAGCTGGCTGCAGTACCTAGCTGCAGTTAAACACTTTTCTTCAAGTACCTTGTTTTTTACTAAATAATTTTGTAATTGAAACCGGATTCAAAACTAGTAAAATAATCGCCTTTTAACAAAATAACCATCAACATAATATAGGCGATGATAGTTGAATAGAAAAATAATAGCATAAGCAGTTTATCAGCTGTTTGCAGGCTCGTTCTCGGTAGGTGGAAGTTGGCAATGAGTCAGCGTGAATGCTAATGCATTTTGTCCGTATATCGCATTTCGTCAAATGTAATCGAAGCGCGCTATGATGGCGCCATCCATCATCTACACATTTCCCTATCTTTTGAATGGAACATCTATCAGCCCATGTAAATTTGTTCGTGTCTCTTTTCCGCTAATACTTTCATCATATTTAGTTAGAATCAAATTACATAGGAAAAGAAAATTGATTGAGGTTTGACTTGCAAAGTTGTCTCAACATTTTGGGATCGTATTTCTTTCGACATCGATTTGCTCTGTCAATTTTTTTTGTAGGTTTTTTGGGTTTATATTTTTTGAAGCATAATTTTATTTTGTGACATTAGGTTAATTTGAAAATACAAGTAAGAAGAAGGCAATTTGTTAAATGGCAGTTCACAAAAGCCAGTTTACAATGGGCATGGAAACGCAAAACCATCGAAGTGGTCATTCATCCTACAATACGGGGCGAGTCACGGAATAGATGCCTATGTTCGGTAGACGTAACTTTATGTTACCACTTATCATCCTTTGGATTCGAAGTCGGCTAACGTCCTGGAATTATTCATGTCAGAAACAGTCAGTTTAAATGTAGAACTGATTTATACTGCACGTTGGAGGAGAATTCCTTTGTATCGAGTCTCTGCTTTGTAAAATAAAATAAAATGTTTAAAACGGTGATAAAGCAACTAAAACGTTTGCTAAGGAAAGGAGTAACGAAGGGCTCGAAAATCGGTTCCAGTTTGAGTGAAAACGGATTACCTACTTCACACTTAGGTTGCCGTTTGCACTTGAACAGTGTGGCGGAGGTATCAGAGGTGGTAGAGCGAGCGGATGAGAGGAGTTGAGCAGTATGGTAGTGTGCTGGCAACCGGCGCCCGCCGGCCACGGCGTACATTAGCAGGTCAACCACCCCCTTAAAAGGAATGCTCCACTTTATATCGGCGTGCATGTTCGCAATAATCCGCCCGGTTTGATGAGGCCTGTTTACGACCTACAGAGCGTATCGCTTAAGCACAAAATAAATCGCTGACGATGCTAAATTTATAGGAGTTAATATATTTTTATGGGTAGGGGAACGGCGTCGTTGGGTAAAATGTTTGAATTTGATTACGTGTTCCTATGTATTTTGGGTTTATGTTGTGTAAAAGACATTTGTAAGGCGCGCGATTTCTTATATTATGCGCAATAAAGACGTAAGTATGGAGAGATCTATGCATATATTATAACCTGTATGAGATAGCATATTAAATTTATTAGGACGAGCCATTTTCAACCTACTTTATACAGTTCTTGATTATTTCAAATAAACTACCACTATAGCATCTAAGCATTACTCTATAAACTCTTTAGCGAATTCCCCTTTTTAATTATACTACCTTTCAAACACGAAGCGATTGCCTTTTATACAACACCAGCTTTTAAAAAACTATTTAAAGTCAGTAATTCGACACGGTGCTGTGGAATGGAAGGTAAGTATAGTAACATTTTAGGTAAATAGGTCACAGTAGATATAACTACTATAAGAGGGTGGATGGAATCATCTTTGATAATTGATCAGATTGAATATCAAGAACTTGTGAACATAGTTTATGGCTTCTACTTTTTCAATACTATTAATAATAAACTCTGACTATTTAATGTAAAAATATTACATACTTAAGTATTTCTTATTTTAAAGCATAGGTACGTAAATAGTTTTATTTTTCGAAATAAACTTTTTTTACTTATCTACTTGATTCTAAAGAACAAAAACAAATGACAACACTCCCACTGGAATTTAAAATGTTCCAGCTTCAAAAATATTGTAACAAAACACGCTCTTTTGTCACACTCAACCAAACACCAAACGTTCCACTTTTGAGTAATTTCTGTTAACACGGTGTCATCAGCAAGCAAGTGTAATTATGGTAATGACAACACGCCGTACATTTCAAGATAATTATGTGTTGCACCTGAGCCTATGTTGATCCTGGCCGGCGGAGGCTTATAATGAGGTCCCCAGGCGGTTTCCCCTAGCACTTAGCCGTTACTCTAGTTTACACGTCGTTCGATATATTGTACTGTAGTATATCGTAGAGATGTATTATTGTATGTACTTGTATATGTATGTACTTAATAGTAAAAATATAAACAAAGTATATTTATCTTCGTGTAGTAGTTTCGTTCATTAATTTAAATACCATTTGTACGTTGGTTCGAAAATCAATTTTTTATGTCAGTTTCATCCAGAAAACCGGTCGCGTAGAAACTCAAGCCGCGTACTCCACTCGTCTAGTTGATAATTTACTAAATTAAATTTTCTACGAATTTAAACTGGCATTAACTAGTTACTAACCTAATTGGAATTTTTATGTCGGTGAAGTTGCGGCGACCAGTTAGCAACTTTGTTTGTAACAAGCTGCCCCAGACTTTATAAGCCGCTGAGAAATAAAAGTTGCTAGATAAATAACTACTGTGGAATGTGTGCAGAAACTGCTATATATCTAGGTACTTATTTTTGCGCAAAAGTTACTCAGTTTTAAGTTTAATGACGTTTTCTAAGTTGGTAAATTAAGTTTGTTAGTTAATAATTTACTGAATTTATTTCTTCATTTATTTGAATAAAGAAGATCAAGACCTTTTGACCTTAACTTTTGTATGCAACTTAAGAATATTATTTGCTAGGGGCTGCCCGCGACTTCGTGTGGATTTATCATCATGTCTAGCGGCTATTTAAGCGATCCATTTCTAGTATAGCATCGAATGAATCACACTCGCGCGTTATAAATTAAGGCACGAACCGGTGACACATCTATTCTAGTTTCTGTTTGTAGTATTAAAATCTGTTTGGTTTACAGCGAGCATGGCACAGCGAAGCGAGGTTTGCGGGGGGGGGGAGGGGTGTGACAAGCCGTCACCGTGACATGTGCGATATTGCATTATTCCTCGACCTGATGCAGCGACAGCCAGGTCATAATTTAGCCACGTGTCCGCGTCAACACCGCCATCAATTTGTCCCAACCCAACCTTCGCTAAATTGAGGTTTCTTTTCCTTTTGCCGTAGAAACGGGGTGTCAACAAACCCACTTCCATATTTTCAACGGTAAATAGTGAGCTGTTGATCTACAAAATATAAATAGACACTGATTCTACTCAATTAGGGATATTTAAAAACGTCTTATGAAAAATGAAGAAAGTAAGTTTCTGTTTCAATAAAACAGTCACAAAGTGAGAAGGGACAGCTGGCAGATGGCGGGGCAACGCAATGAATTGAGGTTCATAAAATATAAAGTATATTTCAACAGCTTGAAACAGTGCGACATAATTTAAATCCTGATGGCGTCTTTTCAGAGCAACTGCTGAGATCCGATCTGACGTTCGAACAACCTTAATCTTTAATTGGGGTTTGAAAATATCTTTAAAGAGAACGGATGAAATTGGCTCATTTTGCGGATGAAAGTCATCCCTCTGATAAGATAAACAAAGCGTGCTGGGGCGGCCGCTCGTTCGGCCTCGCTCACTCGCTCCCATCTCAAAGCTTTACCTCGTTGAAACGAGGATAAAAATAAATACAATTTCGTGTTTAAGATAAAAGAGATAACGAGGAAATTAAAATGGTTAAACAATGAAAAAATAAAATACCTTCAACGGCCATTCTTGTCGGTGGCAGCAAAAAGGATTTAATAATGAAAATCGTGATCCATTTAAATAAAAAGACCTGTTATTATTAAGGATTTTTTTATCGTTTGATAAATATAAATAGGTTCCTATATACATATATGTATGTACTTTTCTAATTCCATGTGTATGTACGACAACTATAAAAATAAGCTAAAACCAAAGTTATATTGTCATACATATACTTTGCTTTTAGCTTGTTATTGCTTTTAGCATAATCACCTAAAAGCAAAAGTCCATATTCCCATTTAAAAAGCTTAATTTAATAAAGCAACGTACATGAACTTTTCTCTTGAATTACTAACTTAATTTAATTTAGCAAGATTTCTTATGTAACGATGAATCAAAAGCGCTGTCTACATTTTGAATAAATGTTTTAGTAATCGTGCACAAGAACTTTGGTTAGCTTAAGTAGCTAAATAAATGTTTTGATGAAAGTAATCAACTTAGAGTAGGTAATTTTGGAGGACTGTTCATTAGCATTGTCGTGCGATCCGATGCAGGTGTCGAGTAATACGCAAGCAATAGCCTTACATTGGTACATGGATAATTAATAGAGACCCGTCGTTGTTGAATAACAAGAACATAGGCCATGCTCTAATCCCTCTGCAAATAGCCTGTACTACATCATAATTGTATATGCTAAGCTGCGTATTTACACCTGTTTATGTTGTACTAGGCGTAATTAGTTTGGCTGTAATTGCCCTACAGTAATTGGACTGCGGCAGACCAACCCTAACCTTACGTGGTTAATTTAAAGACGAAATTTCATTAAAATTATCTGCATTGCTGTAAGTTACTTCCATCTAGATAAGATTTACAGCGTGTAAGTAAAAAGAAAAGTACTAAAGTGGATTAGGGGAGGTACTCGTAAAGAGTGGAAAGAGTGACGAGCAATACGTTAATACATTCTCGTGAAAGAGATAAGTATTTGAGAAGAAAGATGATCCCATTAGAAGGTATGTATCGTTGAGTTGCGCACGATTCAATCACGCGGTCCCCGACCAAACTTCCCTCTCCCAACTTTTCTTGACTGCTTTCCTAATCGAGTTGCCGTTAACTTTATAAAATGCGCCCGTGTGCCTGGTTTATGTTTTCTACGCCGGTTAAGAGCTTTTCAAGAGTTTTCGTTCCCCGTAACAAGGTTCTACACTGGATGATGTTGGATGCAAGTTTGTTTTTGTTTCTACAATATCGCTTTTTAAAGCACGACGACGACGGCGGCTCTGTGACGATGTGACGCTAATGTAATGGATTATATTCGGTAAAATCTGCCTTAAATTAGTAATTTGTCTAGTTTGGTTAATACAAACAAGCAAAATTAAAGATAGTAAAAAGCTCCAAATATACGTATTTATACACGCAGAGTACTTAATATTGTCAAATGAGTTGTTTTTCTTCCTCTAAAATTCTTAAAAATATTTTAGTAGTTAAAGTCGTATGTAAGTAGTCAATATTTACGTAGGTTCTTAAACGTGTTTGTACGCTACCAAATGTATAAATTTAAAAATTATCTTTAATTTTTGAGCACTTCATTCTAACCCCATCACTCAAGAAATCTATAATTTCTATAGTACCAAGTGGCAATTTATAATATCGGAGCCAAGCAGCAATTTAAATGTCCGTAAATAAACCCCGGCTACAATAATATTAAGGTCTATTAGAGTCACGAAACGCATCGGTATAACCACCCTCATTACAAATGAAATGAACTGCAATTTGGTTGCAAATGGATTGAACGGGCGTTTCGCCTACCGCTGAAAAATTTCTTCATTTGCATTATTCGAAATGTCACGAATGGGATGTACTACAGTTGTTTGATGACTTCATTTACATAACAATTGTTAATTCGTTACAACATTTTATTATTTCGGTAATTCATTTAACGCGTGCGGTTAAAACAATGTAGGGAAGTAGGTAAATACTTCAATAACTATGTGTCTAATAAATTATGTTGAATTGTGGGTTCATATTTTAATGTTAAATTATGGTAAATGCTGTCCTCGATAGTGTGTTTGCACACGAAATTTCACATATGTGCTTTCATTGAATTACGTGTTAGATTTTGTTGAATTAGATTTTGTCTAAATATTTATCTAAAATAGTACACACATGAACATGGTACGTATAATATTATTTTGGATTTATTCATCAGCGCCAACTGCTTTTGATTGGCTTTGACACGCTTCCGCTTATCCAGATTAAGCGGTTCGAAAAAATATATCAGATGTGCGGGCTTTATCCGGACGTAAGCGAATAAAAAGCGGTAGCTGCGTCGCCAGTTATACGAGACCACAAAACGGGTGGCGGGTTAGAATCGTATCTCAGAGGTGGCTTTTCGAGACAAAAACAAATGGAAGTATTACCGGAGACAATCTACATTTAAATGGATCTTTTTCCTCAATTCGTGCGCGAGTTTGGTGATAGGTATCGCCGTCGCCGATTTATTTCGGTGAATTTACATTTAGGTGCCGCCGCAGCGAAGCGTCGCCGCCGCCCGGCGCCCCACCGGTGGTCGTCTGTTCGCTCTGATAGTAAAAGATCGGATACGAATGCATCTTTATGTTACCTCCCGATATACGACTGAACTTGAGGGGATTGCCGCAATGTGATACTGATGTTCCGCTAGATCTCTGATACTTATCTATTGCAAGCATATCATTTGTACTTGTTACATTTTTACAAACTAAATGGTAAGTGAGGGTGTATCTATTTTTTCGTTTTGCAAAAAGAATGCCGGTCGTCCCTGATAATGTTTTATACCTACGTGTCATATATTGTGCATAAAGGAATATTAACAGTAAAGCCTTTAAGATATCTGTCACCGGTTTCTGAGTGCGGCATCGCGGTATGGGTTGCCACCGGCACAATCGCGGTCGTTATTAATTATTCAGAAGTGAATGGAGCCCGACAAAAGGCATTAACTAGCGGATAATAGCGAGCTCTTCCAGGATCTACTGCCTTCCGCGCTCATCTCTCCTCGCAACCATACTGCAGATAGGTGCGGTGATATCGAGCTATTAAATTCAAGCGAGAACGTCGTCCTTTTGTGATAATTCCAGTCTAGCGCATGACGTAAATTTCAGAGTATAACAGCGTAGTTGAAAAGCCAACAAACTACGCTACTCACCGTGTATCTGACAACTTAGTTTATCTCATACAAAATGTTATTATATCGTCAGATCGCTAAGCCAAAAAGTATTTTAATTAATACTGAAATCAAACACTTAAAGGTCAGTTTGTGTCACGTAGACTAAACAAATCTTGGGGACGTGTCACATGGAAAGATCGAGATCGGATCACGAAAATGAATTGCGTAGATCCCGTTTATTTTGGCCACATATCACCTAGAGCAGTGTGTGCTAACCGGGTAAGAGCCGGGTTGCCGGATGTAATTAGTCCGTGTTCCGCTGGATAAGCTTTGGCCGTGAGTTGTCTTCCTTGCACCTTGCATTCTGACGGCTATTTGTTTTCCAGTCAACCATCACACCAGCGATTTCGTTACCGATTAGGTACTACCTACCTACATGTGAATTTAAGTACTTAATGACTTATATGTACATTAAAATGTAGTGTTCTATTATCATGTGCTTTATTAGAGGTATACAACATTTATCTAACTCCAGCGTAGCTTATTGGCTCTATCGCTCTACATATATTTAATTTTCTTAGTATATCTCTTATGACTGTGTTACTGGGAGGTTAAGAGGCATTTGAAGGATTACACGGTTTTCTGGAAAAAAATACGTATGTTGATTGTGGTGTTAGATCTTAAGACAATTATAGTCTTGTCTATCTTGCTGCTTCTATCTAATTTCAACAATCTTACTCTAAAAATAAGGTTTTACATAGCTAGTAGGTATCTAGATGTCTGTTGTTTAAAGTTTCACGTGATATTAAATTCGACTTTCTCCATATTTGAAAGGGTAAGATGTCTCGTTAGCCAAGCAATCTCAAAAGCCGTTTAAGAAGGTGTATCCGGCCGTTCCCCGGATGTAATTAGTGCCGCTTTGCGCTGGATAATCTGCGTTCACGTGTCGTGTCTGCCGCTTGCATGGTGCTCGCTCCTCGCTCCTCGCCGCCGACGACGACCCTCATTTGTTTTGGAGCTAACTAGACTGCACTCTACCGGATTATGTGTCTAAAGGTGGCGCAGTCAATTTTCATCTCGCAAGATTTTATTTAGGATTAAACGCTTAAATTGATGGTTTGAGGGATATACGTAGTAATATTAAGTACGATTTTATTCATTAAATAGGTAATCATTTTGCTTTTACATTGGTAAAAAACTCTATGGCATATCTTTGTCATTCAATGAGATCAAGCGTGGAAAAATGTTAAAGCGAAATCCAATATGCGGGCACTGTCAATATATTCTGTAGACAAAATTGCTATATACAGCCAAATAGCACCACGGCGCCCACTTTCACTTAACGTCAGGCCTTTGATAAAGAAGGTTCGAGAAGGAAATCATGAAGTTTACTTAGGCAAGTGCTTAATATCATCAGTGAAAAGGTTTCGAGCCAACTCTGAACGTTTACTAAGCCACTGTTAACAGAATAAACATTGATTGCTATGTTGATGTTTGCAAATAAACAAACGTCAGTAAACAACTTTAGGTAAATTCACAGCATGAAAGAAATTCAAGCAAATCAAATTAGAGGGATCTAATTTTATTCGTGAAACGTCCGAATAGAATTACGTCTCAGAAATAAAATAAAGTCGTTTTAACAAGTCTTTACACTTCGTAATATTACGGTAGGGCGGGGGCGCGCGGATAGAGAGCTGACTAGCTCATTTTATTGGAAATCTGCACAGTTAGCCCGTGCACTAGACTAACTTACTTCTCTGCATTAATTAAGTCATCGACTTTTAAATTATTAAACAGTTTGGAGTAGTGCTTATGTTCAAAAACTATTTAACTTTTTCGAAGCCCTTCTCAGATTACTCAATTGTTCTAGTGGAGAGATTCGAACGGATCAACAGATTCATGTGATTCGTTCCACAATCTGCTTAAAGCTCTATTTTGAAAACACACGAGGTGGGAAACAGGGGGTGCGATGGCATGTTTTCGAATCGTACGGTAAATACCGTCCCCCATAATCATTATTTGAACGAACAATTAACATTCGAACCACGTCAGGCCGTTCGAGTGATAATTTGATTAGCACGCGCGACGGCTCCAGCAAACAACGCCCGCACCATACATAAACTAAGTAAGTATCCACCCTCATTACCTCTACACAAATGGATAAAAATATTTTTCGTTTGCCTGAATGACGAACAAGATAAATGAATTACGATAACAGAATTACGCGCAAAAAACAGTCCCGAATTTTGAACAGGTTTTTGTCATGGACCAAATGGTTTAATTAAAAGGAGGTTAGATAAAAGCCATTCCGATATCAATTTTTTGAAAATAATTCCCATCAATAATGTTATCGTTAAAATTAGCAATTAAGTTCGATTATTTCAATATAACGAGCAAATAGATTAGGACTTTTTTGAAATTAGAACGTTATTTTCGTCACTCTGCTTAATTATTTAATCGTCATTAGAGGTGAAAAATACGAGAGCATTAGGAGAAGAGTGAAGGAGGTGGCGCATGGCGGTGGCGTGGTGGGATAAAGGAGACGCTCAACGGGCGCGGTGCGGCATAACAACGGCCTGCTAATGAACATTCACAGTCAACTGACGACGACGCCGGAAACCGCGGCTCCTAGAATAAGCCTCGCTTTTTTAATATTTAATGAGGTGAAGTTACAATACGCCACTAATTAGACGAATGAGCGGGATTGTTTCTTCATCCGTGGTGTGTTTATTTCTCCTTTGTTGTCGTAATTGAAGTGCGAATAAAAGTTTCTTTCATAGAATTCAATTAATCAGTCTTCAGCTTAGTCTAACGCCTTTACAAAAGAGACATTTTGTGTTTTTGCAGAGTTTTAATTGACAGACTCTCGACCGCGACTATAATCTGAAACGCTATTGTTTGTTGGGAAATAATAGACTGTCAGAACGTTGTAAGTGTTTTCTTTTCAAACCTTCACAGAGAATTTGCTGGGTCGAGGTTTATGTGAGATATTTATTTTGTTTTCCTTCTGGAGTATAATGTCGCTATTGTTTCCTCGTTGGAGGAATGAGTGCAGTCCGAGTTTGTTTGAGATGTTTACGATGCAACAGCGTCGTCCTTTCTTAAACTCTACTTAGGGTAACTAGACAAGCGTGATGCTATCTCAAATTTGCATTGAAATAAAACGACTTCACTTAAAAGTTTTACGTAAAATAAATAAACCAGCAACACAAGCTTGAAGAACAACTTAAAGTATCTATTTATGAAAATGTTGTGTTATGGTTCATTTTTATAAAAAAATAGGTTGAGATAAAATTCAATGAATATTATTTATTTTAATAATTTACCTCAAAGACTACACCCTTTCTCTATACAGTAGACATGATACATTTTCCCGGAAGAAACCTATTTTAGAAATGTTCCAAACGAATGTTGGACTTATTAAAGCTTGAAGTCACGAAGCAAGTGAAACTTTGTGGTAGGTACAGTAGCGCACCACTGCACCACATATGTTATTTGCAGCTTTGTTTTATTTGTTCTAAGTTTGGAAACACCATGGAACTGAGCGTTGGGTAATTGCTTCGTTTACACGAAAATAACGTTTTCATTCAGATAATTTTCTGTTGTAATATGACGTGGATTGCAGGTTTCGAGCTCGGTTTTTTCTCTAATTAGCGATTTATTTGTCTGATATCGGGAGGAATTCATTCAAAGAGTTTTAAAACCATTTTGGACAAATATGTCACTGAGTAATCTATTCACAGCTTTTTTACGTATGTAATTAACATTTTCGTGGAGGCAGTGCTAACTTTTAATAAAATACTTGACTTCGTGAAACCTGAAACTTTTAATACGTAAGTGCAATTTTGTAAGCGAGAACGATAATCTATTATTATTATTATTATATATATAAAAATGAAACCCGTTTTCCGTTGTCACGGCATCACGCCTGAACGGCTGGACCGATTTCGCTAATTATTTTTTTAAAATGTTCATTGAAGTCCAAGGATGGTTCTTACGGTGAGAAAAATTCGAATAATTGCCGGGAAAGCCCTAAAACAGACCTTTTCTTTTTCCCATACAAATGTTTTCTTACTAAAATGTAGAGTCAATTTGAACTTTATTCCTACACAATAAAGTTCATTCTAAGGCGGGACGAAGTTCGCCGGGACAGCTAGTTTGAGATAAGAACGTTGACAGGGATCATCTTAGAATTATACATTTCCAGTAAGTATCAAATAAATTCAGCAAATTCTTTATTCCGTCACGCGTTGTAATATAAACACGTATGCGACTATATGCCGAGCTCCGAATACCTCAGATAGGTATCATCCTATTTTATCCAGGATTTATTTCCAATAAGCAAAATTCCCAAGAAATATTATCGTTTTAGCCGATCAGATCCTTGAGATCCTTGAGGCAAATAGTATTGTGCGATGTCAAGAGACGATTCCGATCCTATGTAAAAATGTCCTTCCTGGCTCAAGTTCGGTTTTCAAGCTACTAGGACAATGAATTTAGGTCTTAACTTAGACATCAATGTTTCGGAGAAATAAAATTTTCGTAAGGATTGTTCTGGATGTTAAGAGATCGTAAAACTAAACGTCATGGCCCATAAACAGCACACTTCAAGAAGAGGATATTACATCTAAGCACCTATAAACCAAACTATGTATTTTAGTGAACATAAGGTAGGAGAACGACGCGCTATTTTCCCAGACTCACTCAGCTAATTCTGTTCAGAACGTAACTAAAACCAAATGAATCACTTCAATGAACACCGAACACATCAGCTCTTTTACAATTTATACTCAAACGTTGTATTGATTTGCTTTAAGCTTCTACATACTGCTTTCAGCACTTTAAAAAAGTTTCGTCTAGCTAAGCGAGTCTGAATTGCAATCCGACTTCTTTCGGAGCGAAAGGAAAATGTAATTACGTAATAGTTCTAGTGAGGGAACTATTATGAAGTTACGGAACTCTATTAAAGATTAGGCGGCGTCCCGCGAGAAGTTTTCCCGGCTGTACCAATCAGTGGACAGATCGTATTTCTTGGGTTCCGTTAGTTAGACCAAAGATTCTCTTAACTTTATTAAAAGTACTACCGTTTTACCGTCTTCCAGAAGCACTACAATTTTGCACTTCTCCTACTATGATTTTAGATAATTTTCACTTGAGTGAACGTGTATTGATCTATTCAGTGCGATTCCAATGTTTCAGACAAAGGCATTGAAGGGTTTGAATAGTCTCTTACTCGATTAGGTGGTTAGGTTATTGAACTCACATTCAATAGGTATTTTGCAGATATGATAGGTATATTAAAGGAAAACTGTCACTATTGTGTTATTCACTGCCTAAAGCACTGCCTATCTGTATACATAATGACACAGTACGTTTAAATGCATAAAGAGGTATATGGTCAGCGGTTTTATTTCCTCGAAGGCAGGGTCGGATAAAGGAGATTTTGTTACAAGTTTAATCGGAAAAATATGGTACCGCCGGACATAATCATACAAAAAAATACAGATATTGATTTATTAAGTAAAGAAAAATAGCTGAATAAATGAAGTTAAAAGGGAAATAAAGATTTTTTTCTTATTTTCTGTCATGGCGCGTCTGGTTCTAAAGACGCTCCTGAAGCAGATGGGCGTGCGGTGGCAATGAGAAGGCGATTTGTGGCCATAGTAAACTTAACGACGCTCTTACGTTGGCCAGACTATGAAAAGCCAATCAAACTTTAATGTACCTTCAGGTCTATAAGAAATGGAAGGGACGTCATTAGCTCAGTCTAGTAATGCCGCTGTTACTGCTGAGTGTGTATTCCAAATGAGCTCTAAGAAACAGTTAGAATAGCTACCCATTACGTCTGATACCAAATCATGGCCATTCGGCAAAGTTTTTAATTGCCATGTTGTATTAAGTTACTGCTACGATCTATTTACAAAGCAAACAGCTCCGAATCAGAGGAACAACGGTACTCAATATTGACGATTATGAAGACGGAAAACGACTTTCATAACAAACAAATAACAAACAATTTTGTCTTCGACTTTTCGCTGCAACTGAAGAAATGAATAAAAAATCCTGGGAATTCATGTTTACGAGCTGTCAAGACGCAAACATAACGCGGGCAATAATAGTGGTTCATAGCTCAATACAATATTCAGTAGGTTGTTGGTAAGGCGAGGGGAGGATCACATCTCGTGTTCGCACAAACGGCTTTTGTCGGCAATACGATTCAGGGAAATAATTAATGGCCCTGCATCCATTGTAGAGGCGTCATTTAAGAGCTCCTTTTGTGAACCGATTATGTCACGTGCGCATTTAAACTCGAAGCAGAGCACGCTAAAACAAACGCTGGTGCATCTGGAGCTCGCATGATTTATTGCTAAACTAGATTTGGGTCGATGTTTTAAATCTGAGCGTTTGAGATGGAAATAAAAAACCTTGATTAAACCAGACCAGTCACCAAATAGTAACAGTGTAGATTGATAAATCTTTTCGATAATCATGATTTTGTCGTACTTCATATTGGTTATAAAAAACCGGCCAAGTGCGAGTCGGACTCGCGCACCGAGGGTTCCGTACAAACCTGCAAGGTTTACAAAGTTCGTTCATTACGACAATCGAGTCATAACTATGGAAAAAGTAATAAGTTTATATTTATTAAAAAATATATATTTTGTAATGTAACTAAAAATTTAAGGTTTTCGGAATTTTTCCTTTATGTGTGGTATAAAACGTTGCTTCATGCCAAATTTCAAGATTCAAGGTCGACTGGAAGTACCCTTTAGGTTTTGATTCCCTTGCAAGTACTTGCGAGTTTCAAAATATGCAGCTTAAATTGCTGTTTCTTTTGATTGCGTTGACATAGAAGTTTGATTTTGCTACAGCTTAAAGGTATTATAGACCTGAGTATTTGGTATGAATTTCAATTTAATACCTCTACGCGTTTATGAGGAAATGGGTAGTAAGTTTAAGATTATTAAAAAAAAAAATATTTTGTGATGTAACTAAAAATTTATGGTTTTCGTAATTTTTCCTTTATCTATGCTATAAGACGTTGCTTCGTACCAAATTTCAAGATTCTGAGTTCACGGGAAGCACCCTGTAGGTTTTGATTCCCTTGCAAGTGTCGAAAATTTGCGGCATAAATGGCTGTATCTTTTGATTGCGTTGGCTTAGAAGTTTGATTTTTTCACAGCTTCAAGGGACAGTAGACCTGAGTAATTGATATAAATTTCAGCTTCATACCTCTACGCGTTCCTGAGAAAAAGGGTCTTGACAGACGGACGGACGGACGGACAGACGGACAACAAAGTGATCCTATAAGGGTTCCGTTTTTTCCTTTTGAGGTACGGAACCCTAAAAATGAGAAGCTCTATACGTATATCCTTATATGTAGTGTACTTCTCTTTAATCCAAATTTCTACAGTAATTATTCAAATTGTGGGTAATGGTTTAAAAATAAAAATTGTCGCCGTTGCGTTATTATTGTTGCAATTTTAGGAACTATCGTAAAAGCTTTTAAAATAACATCAGATGAAAGCTTCTGGTATTTTCGCCTTCATTTTTACAACGAACAAGTTTAATGCATGCAATATTCGCGCCAGCAGCAGGTTAACAAAACATTCTCCTCTCACGAATTACAGTACTTAAAGCCAAAAACTGTAGGCATTTTTACAAAAAAAAAATGCAGCTAAAATCTAAACCTGGATTCCAGGGTTCCCTCTTGTTTTATCCTTTGCACGAGTAAACGAGTTTCGACTACAATATTTATTTACTTGAATAGTTTCAGTCTATTTATTTGGATGTGGATATAGCGGATGCTAGGTTTTGGTTCAGTTTCTGTAAAGACAATTTTAACAAAAAAAATATTTAAATATCATCTTATTATCGTTGCCACACTATTGCACGACAAAGCAATACTGTGAAGATCGATGTAAAAGACGTCATTAGCGTTTCTTTAAGATACTAGACTTACGATTTCATCTCTCTAAATGTGATTTTAATTTGCCAGTTATAATGAAGCTAATAAAATATGTAAATAGAGGTACATTTCTATTTCACCATATCTTAGAAAAGATATCTAAGACGTATCTGATGCTATTAATGCTTTAGTGCTTCACTTGATTTGATTTATATGTACTTGAAATATGCTCGTCATTGCTTGAAACTACTAGTTATATTTAATTTTGGAAATTCGTGTTTTTGTATAAGCTTGTAATTTAATTCGTAATTTGAAACTAATGAAATGCTAACTAATTTCAGATTTAATTATCATACGAGCAATGTCAAAGAAAGGTTGATGAAGTACTTCAACCGTCGTAATGTATCAACTAGTTTAAGTGTGTGCGTTACCTTCAATAGGTAATTAATAATTATTATAACTCAAGTTTTACAAATTAAGTCTAGAAGCACTAAAATCTAAATTTACTAAGAACTATAACAAAATAGAATGCATCTTCACGATACCTTCAAGAGGTATGTATTTTTATTACAAATAAAGTAGGTCCTTAATTCTTATACACTCAGATATCCTTACGTACCGACTAAAATACACATATTGGCAAATATATATTTAAGTACTCAGTCTGTTCGAAACCTACAGATGTTGGGGTAGAGGTCTCCGAAAAATATATTGTAGTCAACAGCAAAAAATCAGCTTTAGGTAGGTTATATCTAGAAAATCCTTTCTTCAGCAAGAAAAGCAAGCGTGACGTAAATACACGTCTACCACATTCCGTGATTCATAACGAGCCAGTTGCGAGCAGAGATAAAAGCGACTAGAGTCAGCACAATTTTCTTTCCAATAACTCGCGGGCGACTAACGACCTTCGGTGACAGCGAGTTAGGCTGCGCGCACACCGCCTGCTCGCTGCTGCCTTAGACTCGAGTGTGTCGTAGCTTTAGGGTGCTGTTGTATATTGTGTAGTTGCAATAGATTGATAATTATAGCATAAGCTTCACACTTTTATCATGCATGACAATGAAGTCTTGATAAATGTACTTATCTATAATTTTTCTATCTTTAATTTGTCCATCTATTACATTTATAGAGCCTGCAAATATTACGTTACCGGCTTAATCTAGGACACCAGCGGCCAAAAATCTATAGAATTTTACGACAGTCGTGACCGTTAGAAAGTTGGCGATTCAGTCACATGGTGTATGGAATGTCCCTATTCTATCCACTGAAGTGGCATGTGTAAACGTTGGCAGAGGCGCGCCAAATGACGTGGAACTGATGCGAGCACCTAACGATTGCAGCGCCTTTTGCTTCATACCTACCCAAGAATTATTTATGCTTCGCTCTGCTGTGTAAAGACAGAAAATTTTCATGCGCAAGAATTTTGAGATAATCGCGGGGTTTTTAATGAGGTGGTATGTGGTTGTTGCGCTATTTTTGTTACAATTTAATTTGACTTTCCGTTGCTTTATATCAAATGGCTCAACCGCGAAAAATAACTATATCTATCGCAATAGTTAAGTTCCAAGTTTAGTATCTGTACCTTTATCAAAAGTATATTACCTATGACTAGAAACAAATACTTTACTATGTGTCAGATTACCTTTTTGATATCCCTATCCCCCTTATAACAAAACAAGGTTTAAAGATAGTCCGACGTTAGTTCGTTTAGTTTGACGTTTTGTCCATAAGCGAAACCTCAAAAGAAACGAACTAACGTCGGACTATCTTTAAAACTCGTTTTGTAATAAGGGGGTATATGTATAACTACCTTACGATAAACGTAACATGAAGCTACGCGGTCTCTAATTTAAACAATATATTCATATCTGGCTGAAAATCTCCACTCCATTGTAATGCAGCGAGAAACTTTCTGAATATGTAAGAGGTAATCTCGGGAAATGCGCAATCGTTTCGGTATTGGAAGGATTATGCATGGACACAGGGCGTGCCCACCGTTCAAGGAAATTAACGGCCTCCACTGGGGAGCCACTGTATGATCGCACCACCTTCGTGTTGCCACCTACTTAATGTGGCTTCAGTGACAGGTGAGCAGAAAATTGAACACCATTCGAATTTTATGTCGCACAATCTAGTTTTTGTTCAGATCAATTTTAAAGGATTTGGTGGCAATATTTGGTAACACACAAAGTTATCACTCAAATTCATGAAGGGTCCTACGATATAATATACTTAGTTTGGAAGTAAGTAGTTACTTGTCAGTCGTATTGATTAATACTGGGCCTATGAGTGCCTAATAGTTCACTATTCCGGTTTTGCCCACCTGTCGCTTACATTCAGCAATTCCAATTGTATCACAAACAGCTCTGAATAACATATACGACCTCTGTTCAGTATAATCACTTTCAATATATCACCAGCCCACAAATAATGTCACAACTTCCGAGCGGCAGCCTTTATCAATTATTAACATTCATTCACACAATGTCTGTCATTAAACATAGGCTCAATGCGGATTAATTATTAAAACGTGCCAAATTTAATTCTTTATTACTCGTATACTTACATCTTTTGTGTCAAGTTGCGTTTTTTTTAATTAAAAAGAGTTCATTAATTTCCGCCGCGCGCCTGGAGGGTAAGAATATTTTTTACGATGTAAAATAAAAAGTTATTTTCACGGAAGGAGATTACGTATTCTTGGTCAGTCGGTTTGAAAATTATCAGAGATTAGGGTAATACGGTGGTAAAGCGGCGAATTAGGTAGAAATACTTGGGTAAGAAAATGCGGTGTTGGCATAAATTGGTGTGAGATGCCAGCGAGGCGGGAGCGCATTAACGGTCTAGTGACATAGAGCGTTCTGTGCCACAGCGGCGCGGGCGGCGGGCGGCAGCGCGTGGGTGCGAGCGGACAAATGACATGGAAAAGTTTCGGTTATGATGACGCTCTCTTGATCACAGGACACGCGTTCTTCTATGCCTTCTATACTTTGACAAATAGAAAATAATAAAAGCTTATAATTTTGTTTATTGTTTTGGCTTCTTGCTATTCAAAACACACCATTTTATATTAAGTTTCAAATATTATTTAACCTTCCTACGGTAATTCCAATCTACGTTTCTATAAACCAATTACGAATCAATTTTCTGAACACCGGGAATTACTCGGGATTTGAAACATCTGAGGAATGCCCATAATAACTTACAAATATTAATTTGGGGAACGAAAGCCCAATCGTGCTGCGAATCAAAACGTGACCTACTGGAATTGTAAAACAAGTTAGATTACAAGCAATTATCTCGGCGAATTGAATAAACAGCCACACCCCAAAAATATTTCCCCTCGAAGCGATATCGTATTAAATTAATAAGTCATTGCGACCCCTAAAGCGGCGATATCTCGGAGAAAACAGACTTTCTTGGCCGGTCCATCGTTATCCTGCTTCCCGTAGCGCCTCTAATGCCCAATATAACACTCATTGTGCCTTAATAACCCAGAGATCGGAATACAATACAAGGAGAGCGTTTTACAAATCCAATTGACTTTTCTTTAGGTTGAAATTATTTCGAATTTGTTTTATCTGCACATTAAAGCCTCAATGTTTGGGGTTTTCATTTGATATTTTGTATAATGATGAAGTATATAATTATAACGTATATGATATGAAATCGTGCAGCTCATCCATGTTACATTGTGGCGCAATAAACTATTGAGTATTGAATATAAGGGGAAAAATAAGAAATAAAAGACTTCAGAGAAAATTGTTAATTAAGCAATAAAGTAAGCGCGTTGCGGTGCCGACTAAGCAGAACCTAATTCATTTTCCTTTTGAGTATTATTAAAAGAAAAGTTATTAGAACAATAGTTAATCCCTCTAAGATAACTTTAGCCAATCTGAGCTTAATACGCAGTGGGTAGAACAAGATTGCCCCCTTCTCTCGCCTCATCCCTTACCCAGCGGTCTGCTGACACGAAATTTTTGTCTTATCACTTAAACGTGTTACCATAGAATAGATTATGAGTACTGCCGTTTGATATCTTTTTATTAGGGATACCATATTGGTCGGTGGGTATTAAAGATGATAAATGTATATGTTACGGAAACTTTTCCTTATGTTTTTAGAATTTTGATTCTTGGTGTTTGGGCACGGCCCCTGTAGTGGGCCGTCAAAAGGGATTATAAGAAAGGTGTCATTACTCTGTAGTTAACTTAATTGCAGTTAATAATATTAATATTTTAAAAATACATTTTTTGATTGAAAAAAACCGGCCAAGTGCGAGTCGGACTCGCGCACCGAGGGTTCCGTACAAACCTGCAAGGTTTACAAAGTTCGTTCATTACGACAATCGAGTCATAACTATGGAAAAAGTAATAAGTTTATATTTATTAAAAAATATATATTTTGTAATGTAACTAAAAATTTAAGGTTTTCGGAATTTTTCCTTTATGTGTGGTATAAAACGTTGCTTCATGCCAAATTTCAAGATTCAAGGTCGACTGGAAGTACCCTTTAGGTTTTGATTCCCTTGCAAGTACTTGCGAGTTTCAAAATATGCAGCTTAAATTGCTGTTTCTTTTGATTGCGTTGACATAGAAGTTTGATTTTGCTACAGCTTAAAGGTATTATAGACCTGAGTATTTGGTATGAATTTCAATTTAATACCTCTACGCGTTTATGAGGAAATGGGTAGTAAGTTTAAGATTATTAAAAAAAAAAATATTTTGTGATGTAACTAAAAATTTATGGTTTTCGTAATTTTTCCTTTATCTATGCTATAAGACGTTGCTTCGTACCAAATTTCAAGATTCTGAGTTCACGGGAAGCACCCTGTAGGTTTTGATTCCCTTGCAAGTGTCGAAAATTTGCGGCATAAATGGCTGTATCTTTTGATTGCGTTGGCTTAGAAGTTTGATTTTTTCACAGCTTCAAGGGACAGTAGACCTGAGTAATTGATATAAATTTCAGCTTCATACCTCTACGCGTTCCTGAGAAAAAGGGTCTTGACAGACGGACGGACGGACGGACAGACGGACAACAAAGTGATCCTATAAGGGTTCCGTTTTTTCCTTTTGAGGTACGGAACCCTAAAAATATATTCAGTTGCCTTTACTCATCATTTATGAATCTCGTGATTATTTTATGTACTTTATTTTAAATAATATTTCATTCAAATTAATATCGAATCATCCTGTTTGTAAAGATAATGACTGTATTTTTTATGCAACTTCCAATGGTTCATCAATTATTAATTTTGAAATATCTAAGTATAATTTGATTGTAGTTATAGCTTTGACAGTAGTTGATTCGTTTGAGTTTCCTTAGTTGCAATTATAACCAAGCTTTATATCTTCTGACTAAGATTGGCTTCAAGAACGAATCCAATACTTCCACACATTCTGTTTTAATCACGCGGATCCTTTATCGCTAAGCTGAAAGAAATAGCGTTACGCAAACAAATAGCTCTCACGCAAATTGAAAACACGATATAAATCTAGCGGTCTCCTAATAACATGCGGTGGATTTCTCCGCGGGCCGTTTTATTTCGCCTCACAAAGCCTGCGACCCAGTAAATCCGGCGATATCTGGAAAATGCGACAGAGTGCCACCGGCGTTCGTTTCGCGGGACGCACTTTAAATTTCCCTGCGAAAGGACGGATATCGCTGTGAAATTTAAAATGCCGACGCGGCACCGCTCCGTCCCCGCGCTGGAAACAAAAGTGCGCGCCGCGGATGCTCGCCGTCGCCTACGGATATCTGCCTGGAATTGGCTTTGTTAAACTGTGCTTTTAGCATTTCACGTGCTACACATTTCGATTGTCGTAAATGTGAGGTTTTTTCTGTTTACCCTTTGTAGAAAATGTAACATTATTTGTACGACAAAACTACGGGTAGGTAGCAAAAAATTAACAACGCAAATATTAAAATAGTAAAAAAAGTACTTACTTGTAATAGTCGTAACCAATCCATCACTTTGCAAATAACCTTCAGCGTTTAATGAAATGGACTATAATAACAGTTTCGTAGCAAACAGCTACGAGTAATGCTACGGGCTACGAAAGAGCGTAGCAATCTCAAAGCACTGCTATCAAGAAGCGGTCAGTTCCAGTCGCATCCTGTGTTTCCAATCATCCACGTCACTCGCATGGTAAACGGGTTGAAATCGCCATATAGAGACTTGCGGCGACAGGGCACTCGCAGCTTTGCATAATGCGGCCACTTAGCGTATTCAACACCCGACGGTAATAAAGCGACACCCGGAAATGTGGAATTGATTACGAGTAGGTAATCCATCTACTGAAAAAATATAGGTATTCTGTTTTTCTATGTTCTTTTATTTTGATTCGATGAAATGGTTCTAAATGTTTTAAGTGATGGCGAAAATGCTGCCGACTGTATCGAACATGTTTCAAAAGAAAATACGTTCAGTAATATTAAAGTTTTCAATTTATTAATTTATTTACTGACAACAAGTGAACGTAGATTTTATAAACTAGAGGCATGTTGCGTCAGCTTTTTCCGCAATGCATCAAACACAGAACAAAAACTTGGAAAAACAAAAACATAATTTTTAGAAAGCGATGAAATATTTTGTATTTATTCATCGGCAGAAATTATTTTTCATTCTTTATTTATAAATACGGTAAGGAGGTTAACGTTTTGCGTTTCAAAATTGATACCAACTAGAGCTCATGTAATGATACAGTCTTGTGTGGTGTATTCTCGGGTATCCTACACGTTGCTTTGTGTATAATGTTAGAATGTTTCAGCACTTAGCGGCGTCCGCTTTGCAACCGAAAGGAGCCTTTCCTTTACACATTTTTTCTCCATTCTGTTACTCGTCATGTTTCGGCAAACCGCTCATTTTGCTTCGCTCTAGTTTCCGTTTCGGATACATAAATGGCGCATAAATGCATACCAGTGTATGCAGTCTGTAGGTGTTTGAAGCGATTGCATAATATTACAATTTCTTGTTCTGGCATTGTTTAGTTTGTGTGGAGAATTCAGAATGAATTTCTATCAGAGTCGTGTTGTTTGGGAGATTTTGTTTGTGTCAGCTTAAAATTTACATTTCTGAAAAGGTTAAATACAATTTGAATAATATCGGAATTGAGCGTGCTTGTAAATAAACAGGTACCTAGTATAGTATAATCACCACACAATACGTATCTTTAGTGCAGCATAAATGTAACGTGGCTACTTGTATGACCTCCACATTGACAATCGAAAGATCCTTTAACTTTACGTTTTATTTATTTAGTTTAATTTATCCTTTATTTTTTAGGTTTGAGGTTTGATGGCTTTTTCTTTATTTTTATTATATGGTTTATAAAATAAGATTCAGACATCAATTATCCAGAAGAAATGTGTTGATGTTTGTGCAATGCTTCTTGTTATGTCCGGTCGTTGTTTCATTGCAGTCTTGCCGACGGGGAAATATGTGTTTTGCAGGACTGGTGTGAGGGGGTGAGTTAGCGGTACGCGGGAGGGGAGACGTTACATAGAACTAGTAATATTATAGACATGATACTAATGATATTTCGTTAATTGATATGATATCCACAAATGCAAAATTGAGAATAGAAATATAGCGAATATAATGTTTTCCGAGAAGGCTATGCAAATATGTAGTATGGAATATTAGCAATTACATTTGATGATATGAAAAACTTAATCATAAATAATATGTCGTTATTTTGTGGTTTTAATAACATTTTACAAATAAGTATAAAAATATGAAAATCATGATTAAAACTAAAGCAAAGTAAATAAAATCATACTAAACAAAAGAAAACTTTTGCTAAAATTCTTAAAGAACTTTCTTCGGTCGTAGCGAGTAAAATCGGATTTTTATTGTAAGTTCTGTGGGTGGTTCCGATGATTTATCGTCGTGGGGCGCTGCAGCCGCGGGCACTAGAGGCACATCTTCATGTCTCGCTGCTTTTTGCTATTATCTACTTATGACGACTAACGAAGAAAATTCAATAAAAGATCCTACACCTGAGAACTGTATTGATATACTCGAGTTTTTGATAAAAATACTTGACATGAAGATAGAGGAACGATATAAATTGATAACAAGAAAAATTTTATTACTTAACAAGGTCAATCAAAAATTTCGTTAGCAGTTCTTTTAAAATGTCTTTATTCAAAGCGTAGTTGACGATTACATGATAACTTTTTTCTATAATTACTTGGTTTCCAAGAATTAGAAACATTTAAAGCCAGTTCATAGTAGCTATCTAACTATAAAAGTACCCTTAATACAAGTTTTTCGTTTCACACCACCTATAGTTGGACTGGTTGCACTATGCATCACGTGGCAACGGCACCGAAGCACAGATATCGAATTCGATTGAGCAGATCGCAAAATGTGTTTCTATATATTACACGAATACCTCTACCTTTGCAAATACGTAGCGCTCCATTCCCAGCATATTGCCTTCGGGTCGATGCTAACCTTTATGGAATTTCATGTTTAAGTCGATAATATTACACTATGTTCTATCAAATTTATTTCTCTAAATAAATTGACTAAAACTTAAATATTAGGAAATTAGAAATTAGAAAATATGTATAAGATGATTCGTTATTGATAAAAACTACTTTGCTAATATGTATTATAGAGCATTGACTTGATGACCATTTGTTTTTTTTACACTGTATGTGTTGTCTGATTGGTTATTCGTGTCGAATTATCTCACACAATGTCCGTAGTAAGTACATTCATATAAATAAATCTATTTACAGTCCCTTCAACAAAATCAGCCTCTACATCGGGAAAGGCAAATGTAAATAAATATCTATCCCACCTGCCTAAATAAACAAGTCCCAACGAGGAGTATTCTTCGCTCGTTCCTTAAGACTTCAGAGCATAGACTAAAGGCTAGTTACCAGGGCTTCATTCATAATTGCATCATTTGTTTCAAAAGTGCAGCGAATAAACAAGCCTTTATGCCCCTGTACATGTAGATCGATCGAGTCGAGGCTCCCGGCTACGAGACGGCGGCGTACTAAGCGTTACTTATTGCACTGTCCGCGCTGAAAGTATTGCAAACGGATGTTCACTCCGTCTATGGATTTAAACCAGGCACTGATGAATTGTTACATTATCGTTAACAACTGCTACTTCATTCAGGAACAAAGCCAACTAAGAAGCGGATAAAGAATGAAATATTTGCCGGGAACGTTTAATTGCGAGCTCGGACGGAGTTATTGATACCGATGCGTTGCGGTGCTCCGTGCTTGCTGGCGAATGAGGGGCAGGCCTCTATTTATGTGGTACACGTAGCGATTCAACACAAACGCCCGCCCGCAGCCTGACGCTAGCATGAGCTCGAAATGAAAATATAGAACATTTAAAGATCCACTATATTTACGATTGTGAAATAAAATATTAAAATATTAAATTAGGGACAGTTTTATGAGACGGTTAACGAAATAGTACGTCAAAACTAAAAAGCCAACCCTGAACAACGGGACGAATGTAAGAAAGAACTCTGAGGAGTTTTTAAACGGTCCGCGAGAGTAATTGCGGACAGGAACGCAAACAGTGAACCGAGAAGTTTCCCAACTAGCGTGGTATAATTCTTTGCAAACGTTAATTAACTTTTTATTTTTCCTCTCGTCGCCGCTACCTACTGTCCGACACAACGTGAATACAGTAAGAGAAAAACACAAATAATTACTCCGCCAACAATCCCTAACGACCAGACATTCGAGGAGCGGAATTACAAATGGCGCAAATTATGAGGAGCTTCAAATAATCATTAAACATAAACGCATAATGGTTTCCCATTCAAATGATGGCTCGTACCAGTTAACTGCCTCCTGTAATGTCTCAACACAATCTCTTCCTCGGAAAATTGTTACGTTTTAGGAAGGTATTAATGAATGATTGCCCATTAAATTATAACAAGAACACAATTCTTTATTGGTCGGGGCGTAAAGTTTAGTGCTGGCAGTTAATTTGATTCTCGTTAGGAACGTACGAGTACGTCAGCGCTCATATGACCCTGTTAGCGCATTCTATGGCCCTCCAAACACGAGTACATAGTTGCTTTGACGATTACGCTTTAAACACAGTGTTTAGTTACCTACCGTTTGTTTTAAGAATAGTCTGGTATCCAATAGATATTTAGTAGTCCCTATACACCTAAGTTATATTATGTACCTACATCTATGAAAATAGGTTTTATAAAGAAACATTACACAAGAATTTTTTCCAGATAAATAATACTATAGAGTTTCTATCTTGCAGACAAATTGATGATATAAATATGATAATAATATTTCTATAAAGGCTTTTGAAAACATTAGGGAAGTTGGTCCGAAAAATAATTATTTCTACTTAAAAAGGCCAGTCCTTCTAAGAATTTGAATGGAGTAAATACCATCGCAGGTTCTCTTGGAGATGTTTAATAAGATTTTTATAAATGTTATCATTTTATTGATAAACAGGAATAAATTTTGTCGTTACGAAATTGCCACGTTTCATCACATCACGTGAGTTTTCTTTAACTGTGTTTTCAAGGTTTAATGTCTGCGAATATATTAAATCAAAAAGTTTGTCTGACTTTGATTTGTCACGCTACGTACTCTCGGCCAAAAGCTCAAGGCCTTGACGTGACACGTGTAGCTATGTATAAAAAAAAAAACCTTTGTTCAGAAAAAATCACAGCCAGATGGCCAATTAAGCTACAATAGAAATGTTCTTCAACTCGACGTAATCCGATTGTTTCAAGCCACGTTGATGGGCTGACCAAAGTAATAGTCTTCAAAATATATGACAGAGTTATTAACAATGTTTGTTATTTCAAACGAAATATTTTTTGACATTATTATTGTGAGATGTTTGTAGGACTATTGTTTTACCTTGGTTTTACCCTAAAGACTGATGGCAAGTGAAAAAAACTTGGATGTGCACCTGTTTTAACCAAGTTAGGAAGAAATGTTTGAAATATGGTAAGTTAACTGTATAAATGACTGATTTTTAAAAATTGTTATTTGTCAAGCCGGGTGTAGCGAGCCGCGTAATTTTCATAGAGTTCAATGTTCCTTGCGAATGGCGTCGCCGCCGCTGGTAGAAATGTTTTGAGGAATTTTCCTGCTCAAACATTTGAACGAGCGAAGCAAAGTTCACACTTCGTTTACTAGCGTTTCAGACGCTACATTTTTAATGTAAGTAGCAGTACCTACCTACATAGTCACCTGAAATGAATATTTATAAGCAAAATAATAGCGAAAGCAACACATAATACCTTAAAACAAGTACGCACTCTCAGCAATATTAATATTTCGCGCACGTATATTTAAACTGTATTACACCTGATCATTATAATGATTTACATTAATTCAACAGCGATTATAGTAATTTTATAATAATGTGAGAAAATTTTTCGTAATTATCGTCGGTGCCGGCACGCGAACTCGACATTTGCAGTTTTGTTCAAGCTTTCCGAGCGAGTGTTTTTTGATGAAAATCTAATTCGGTTCTTATTAGAAAGTGCCACCTTCTTGAGAAGAAGTGTAATTTGTCCGAGTAACTTTATTACTGGAGTTATCAACCCATTTCATAGTACGAGCCAACCCAGTGTTTTACAGGCAAGCGTACTAACATGGACCTTTTCATTTTAACATACCGTCTGATCATTCATTTTCAATCAACAAACAAAGAGTTTATCTTTTCTTTAAATGAATAAAATATGTTGAATTGTTAGCAGTCACTTAATTTTGACACAGCTTATAATTTTGAGCATACTTGTTATACATATTCAAAAAAGAACATCGTCTCTAGGTGTTTCCTTCTAATAAAAATGCCGCCTTGAAGTAGCAGGGCGGAAACTTTTATACTACATAGGTACTTTATTGCTTCCTCGTGTCTGACGCATATTTAGCCGAGCTATTTGCCAAGTAACATACTTGAAGTCCTTTACAAGTTCTCGTGAAGAGAGGGTGGCCCGACAACTTTTAATTGTTTTACCATTTCATAAGACGGCCCAACTGGAATTCATGAATTTATTCCGGACACTCCCGGATAACTCACTTAGCAGTTCCACTGTTGTTCGCTAGAATACAATTGGATTTTATAATAGTACTATATGTCCAAAATATCGTGATAATTGCTTGTTAACTCAACTTTGTTTCTTGTTTTATAGTATTGTAGAAATAAGAAATAGAAGTTACTTAAAAACTGATTTCATTATAACAAACTTGTGTAAATATATTTGTTATGAAATTGCTACTACACTATTCAAGTAGTAGCGTAATCATTAAATCAATCATAAGAATGGTATTTAACTTTAGCTAACAATCTAGCTTGTCAATTCTACGTCAATTTTAATTATTAATGTCTCCAGAGATCAGTCTCAGGCTTGACTTGAGCAAAATTGGAAATTAAATTTCTTACGGTTCATTGAACTCTGAT
This sequence comes from Anarsia innoxiella, assembly GCA_947563765.1. Lineage (NCBI taxonomy): Eukaryota > Metazoa > Arthropoda > Insecta > Lepidoptera > Gelechiidae > Anarsia > Anarsia innoxiella. The sequence goes on from OX387408.1 coordinate 4,447,454, forward strand.
ATTGAAGTGATCAATTTGTTCGCCAAACTTTTTGAGAGATCTTCATTAACAAAATAGGATCGAAATAAATGATTTTATATAGAAATAGCTGCGAATTGTTTTAAACAAATTTTATTGTTGTGAATTTCGGGTTATACCGAAAACATTACTTTACATTTTTATTCAGTTGAGTTAGTTTTTTTTGGTAGTCAGCACACTTTCGAAGACAATGATTCTAAATATATTAGGTATGTAAACTTATTTAAAATTAAGCATTCACATTAAAACGTGCCAAAAACGATGACGGTCGACCGCCTAGATAACAAAAGTCAGTAGACATTGTAGTCCACGAGCCCTAACAACAGACAAAAAGAAGTAAATGGGCGAAATCGGGATAAAACCTCAGGGCGAGTGGAATAGTTGCCGAAATGAAGAGTGCTTGACGTCGACGGACTTTAGCATCGGGTACGCTCGAGGGTGCTCGCCTCTCTTCGTATTTGTTACTCGATTACCGTGCTTTCCCAACCGTATCCCATTTCCTTCAAGATTTCTAACTAAAATTTTAATTGTAATCCAAATAGATAAACCTTAAATCAGTAAGTGACATTTAAAATTAACCTCATGCGACAAACAAAAGGCTATTCAAGTCTTATTCAAGTTACGTCACAGTGTCGCATCCTTCAAATATAAATCCGACTGTCACACGCACTAAAGTTGGTTAAATAACCAACCACGAGCAGAACATTCGTGTAATTATAAGGAAACCCCAACTGAAATACTAAATAATAATTACCCGCACATAATTTACCTACTTTTCAACTAACATAAACATAGACCCACGCGTCACCAGAGCATAATAAACAGCACCGAATCCTGAACTGTAATCGTATTTCTCCGTAACATAATCATGTATGCAGAACTGGGTTCAAAGTGACCCTCGGCAAATTATTCATCCGATGACCTGGCAAAGGAGTGACCCATCCTTTCGAGTGATTAGTCTAAACTAATTGATTTTACGGGCGGCCAGAGGTGGGTCGGCGCGACGTGAACGATTGCTATTATTACCCGTTAATTAGGATCCGCGGCTGCTGACATGTAACTAGCCATTATTATAGATAATAATTTGGTTGTTGAATTTGAAGTCTATTTTCAAGGACGAAGAAGGTTTTGAGGTGGTTGGTCAATAGTCAGTTGGGTTTATGATAAAATAAAAATTTCAGTGTTGTTATTTACCCCAATTATTATTATTTTTAGTAGGTACCTACCTACCTACAGCGAAGAGTCACAAGTGGCAATGCTAATTAAACTATTTTTAAGGCAAAGTTTTTGGTTCTTCTATATACCTATTACAGTCTCGGAATTCTCTCAAAATCAAAAACTAAAAAGGTTATTTCCTTATTCCGGTGGCGGTCAAACCGTTTGACAGTTTAGTAGTCACTAATAGGTTTTAAATGGTCCTTCACGCTTCAATCGGCTCCTGTGGTTTGGACGACGTGTCACCGGCGACTTGATTGGGGTCCCTTTGCTAATCGCACTCGCTTTCACGTGAGTTACCGGACAAAATGACGTCGTACTTGCTTTTATGTTTTACCACAATATATTTTTTGCTTTGCTCCATTTACTTATGTATAAGTACAATTTTGATATTTGTGATTTACAATGTACCTACTTATGTTTGGTTTTGTTACTTAAATACAATAAAACCAAAGTAAAAGTAAGGTAACACTTGAAAAAAATGAAAAGTTGTGTTGTAGTTTTTAGTTAATGTATTTTAAGTGAAAATATACTTATTAAGCACTGTCTTTACAAGTAAATTAAGCCGCAAAACTTCAAATTAAAATATTATTTTGTAATGAAAATCACATATTTTTAAACTTAGGTATGTTTTACTATGTATTAGTCTAACTAATAACACAGACTTACTACATACAACTACATGTAAGCAGCTTACTAAAGAATAGATTGTATTTCTGTACCTACTGGTAGATTCTACGCTACGACGTAGACGGAAGATTTTCATGAAACGTGAATAGTAGTTAGATATTTATGAATTAAATTTTACAAAGACAATGCAGCATTGTCGTAGCATTCGAATAAAAGTTCACCTTAGAAACAATACCACAGTTTCTAAATATTATAACTTACTTGTCGCAATCTAAGAAAGGGTAAATTCTGAAATAATCTACAAAGTTTCTTGGCTCTAAAGCTGAATGTACCTCCATTGTTCACCAAAAGGATTTATAATGAAAACATAGATTAAAACTGTACAGAAAATTCGAATCAAAAGGACTTACGAATCATCCCTTTGCATCTTCTGATTAATACAAAAGTTATAAAGGACCTCCTGGCTATACAAAGCAGTATTGGAAAAGTTTATTTCTAACAATACTCTTTGATGAGTCAGAAGCAGTTATTTGAGAAATAAGAACATTATGAACATTATCACTGGATCGTAAATGTTAGAATTGCGTGCTTTGAAGCCTATAAATTTATTTGGGAGCTCGATAATGCTGCTTAGGTTTCAACCTGAAGTCTAATAACCTTGTCAATTTTCATTAAAACCACCATTTATACTTTTATACTTTATATTATACTATTATACTATACTTTATATATATATATATAGTAATATAAATGCGAAAGTATATTTTGTCGCGAAAAAAGGCTTAAGGGGGTGGTAATAAGGGATGAAAGTTAGTATGGGAGATCGTCATTATTCAAAGATAAAACCATGAAACTTTATATTTAGGCACTTAATACTAAATCCATACTTCCATACTATCCATACTAATCCATACTTCCATCCCAAGTAGCACGTAACTTATATATCAACTTAAATAATTACGGATTTATGCTCTAAAACTATACATAAACTTTAAATCGGCATTGGCGAGGTTTTAAATTTATACAGTGGCATTTAATTAATATAATAATGCTTAAAAGTTTATAATGGTTTCAAAAAGTAATTTAAAATGCAAAAACTCTTAATTGCATTTTTGATGACTCTAAATTATGACTTCTTAAACAGCGTTGATACTTGGGCTAAGACTATTGACTTATATCTGATATTTGTAAAAGTTAATGCATTATTTACATTATAACGCAAACATGTATAATGTCTTAAGTCGTATTTAACTTTTATTAAGATTTGAAACATTATAATTATCTTTGATAGTGTTTATTTAATGCTACTCGTAAAGTTGACTTGGCTAAACAATAAAAAAAGCTTTTGCTCCGTTTTCAACATTGTCAAAAGTTTTATAAAGTCTTTAAGTTTTGTAATGTCATTAATAAAGTATATAGCTCTATTTCGATCGAAATTTTAGTATACTTACTGCTATTCGTAATATAAAGAAAGTAAATTGTATTGGCAAACAGCTATTTTTAACTTTTCTACATTTAGTCAAAAAATCGCGGATCGTTAAGTGGTTCCGTAGGAAAATAAGTAGGTACTTAACATTAGAAAAGAGAACTCTTTTGCCAATGTGTTATTTGAAGGTGAGTAAATGTGATAATCTTTTAAGGCTCGGGAATGTCATATAAAATTAAAAGAAATGTAAAATAAACGTTATTAGCATTTTTATTTTATGCTTAATCACAGACACAAGATTTTGTACCATTAACTTTTACTTTAAGTTTTTTGGTGAACCAGTAATCTAAATATAATATCGAATAAAGTTTTTGTAGACTTTACTATAAAGCTGCGCGTGCACACTGGATCGGCATCAGAGGGTATCGGTATGGCAAATTTCCTTGATGTTCCCAATTACTTGGCACTATAAATAATTTTTGCAATCCCTTTTCTGTGGTTTGCTCTATTTTGTAAGACATGGTGAATCTGAAAAGAATTCGATTATAAATTAAAGTATAAAATCTAAGTAATCGGATAGATCAAAATTACCTAATAAGTATGTTTATGACGTTTTTATTTTACTTTTAATAACTTTATGTTGATGTTGATTAAAACTTGATAATTGCAGTACCCTACTAAGTCGTATATTAGACTTTTTAAATGATGTCTTATAGAATAATATAAATATCAGAACGTTTTAACTACGTATAACAAGCTCTAATTGTTTTGTCTGACTAAATTATGATTAACAGCACTATTAAGATATCATTAAATGCTTATAGCTTAATGTTACCTGTCGCCATATTGCCTTTCTGTTTACATTTTTTACAATTGCAGTTAATCAACGAAATTTTAATAATTTTTGTTAATTATAACGTATTCTGTTCACAGATGCCCACCAAAGCTAATTATATGTGTAAAGACTATGTTCAAAGCTTAGATTTAACAAAATGTATATATACCCTAGGTTATTTTTATGATAAAAAAACTAGAAAAAGGCATGTTTTCGAAGGCGCGTTTGTTTTTTACCATAAACATGTATACCTTTTGACGGTAAATTTATATCCGCAGGTTAATTACAAGTTCACAACCAGAAAAGAATGAATTGAAGTGATACTTACCCATAAAATAATTTTATCACTTCACCATCTTGAGATTACACGAACACGATATATTAATTGCACAATAACTACTAACTTTAATGGATATATTTGATATAACGGAGTAAGCACTGTTAGAGAATTTTATTCGCTAATCGTCAGTTAACAAGCTTTATATTAATCGTAAATATGTCGCAAAAAGTGCTAAAGACATAGAAATATGCTGTTTCCCGACTTCAATGATGATGTTATACAACCTTTATAATGCTACTAGACAGCCAAAATAAAGTTTAAAGCTGTATAATTTGGGGCCCAAATTAGACTTTTAAGAGCTGTATAAAAGAAATACAGCTGATATACGATATACTTATAATGCATTGCTCATAACTGCGTGCTATTATAAATTTAATATAATGCTGTTTTGTGCTACTTGGGATACTAATATTATAAATGCGAAAGTAACTCTGTCTGTCTGTCTGTCTGTTACTCTTTCACGCCTAAACGGCTGAACGGATTTTGATGAAATTTGGTATGGTGATAGATGATAACCTAGAAATGGTCATAGGCTATAAATAATCACGCCATCGTTCTTAGGGGGTAGGCAGTAGGAAGATAACTAATTTGAGTTAGTGAATTTTAGTCGTTTTTGTTGGGACTTTTGCTCTTTCGCGTCTAAACAGCTGAACGGATTTTGATGAAATTTAGTGAGGTAATAGATGGTTACCTAAAACGGATATAAGATCAAAATGATCACGTCATCGTACTTAGGGTGTAGGAAGTAGGCAGAAAACTGAATTGAGTTAGTGATTTATTTATGGTTTTTGCTGGGAGTTTTGCTCTATCATGCCTAAACGGCTGAACGGATTTTGATGAAATTTAGTGAGGTAATAGATGGTTACCTAAAAACGGATATAAGATCAAAATGATCACGTTATCGTACTTAGAGGGTAGGAAGTAGGCAGAAAACTGAATTGAGTTAGTGATTTTTAATCGTTTGTTTTAAAAGTTTAACGTAAATTAAATTTAATTAAATTAAATTTAACGTCTGAACGGATTTTTATAAGACTTGGTTAATTTAATGATAGAATCCTAGGCACGGACACAGGCTACTTTTTACGGCGGGAAAATACCTCGTTCCCGCGGAAATCTAGCGTGATCGTGTCAAGAAGCGCATGACGCCATAGCTACTGAAATGATTTTGATGTTTTTTTTTTAAACTGAGTGTTACTAAGACTTCAAGTTAGTATTTAATCACTTTTCTAACTTAGAGGGTAGGTAGGCGCCATAATTTATGGAATTTATGATAAAATTTTGATGCAAATGTCTTTATTTAACAGTTTTACTTGGATCGAAACTTAGCGACATTCCATCACACTACTTAACTTATAGGGTAGGAAGGTACCAAAATTCAGACTACTTTTTACTTCGGGAAAATATCTCATTCCCACAGGAACGTATACATAGCTACCTATCTACAACATTAAAACTCTGTCTAGAATCACATTACGCCAAAACTATTGATCTGATTTGTATACATCGGGGGTTGGCAGGTAGGTATAGTTAGTAGTATTTTAAACCGATTTACATTATTTACTTTTTATATTTACTAAGGAAACATTCAGAGCTATCCATTATGTGCTTAGGTTGCTTTTGAACAAATTTTGATGTAAAGTTGAGGACCGGAACACGATAGAGGGACATTGTTGCAGGGGGACTTACAGTCGGGAGAAAACAAAAAAACTTATGCGGACGAAGTCGCGGGTAAAAGCTAGTATTGTATAAAGCCTCTTGGCGTTTGATTTTCAGAGTAAGTATATCGTTATGTATCATAAGAAATCCTCTGTGACAAAGAAAATAAGCTTTAGGTAATCACGTAACTACACTTTTTCCTATATAAAACAAACTCGGTATACTTTTAGGTGCTAAACAGTAGGTACTTGTACATATTTTTTGTTAAAACATTTCACAAGGCTTAATTAGTGAAATTTATCAGGATTACTTGTATACTCAACTCAAACAATAAAGACCTTAAAAGTTTTCTGAGCCATTAACAAAAATATTACACCGCTGTGGATTAGCCACGGCAATGTTTTTGAGAAAAATCACTTTTCATAATAAGGTTAACGCAAAGTTTACTAAGTAGGTTTCCTTAATACACTTTATTTATTTATATTTGAAGAGACGGTTAGAGGATCGCTTTTAACGTTTAAGAAGTTATGAGTAGGTTTATCGTGCTCATTATTTTACGCTGTGATTTTTAAATTAAATTACCGAGACCGGTCTTTGATATGAATGTTCTAATTACAAGATTGTTACACAACATGACACATAATAAAGGGTTAGACTTATTGCAAGAGAGGGGTATTGGTAGATATGTTTATTTGTTGTTATCACATTAGTTAGTAATACAATGTAAACTAGTGCAATAAAGTAGTTTAGACGAGTACTGGAGGTCGCTGAGAAACTCGCAGGCTGGGTCCGGACGCTCTTACCGTTTAAGGTCTCTAACGACCGATAAAATTTGGTAGAATTCCTTTTTAACTGCAGCCGAAGTTTACCTGCGGGTCGGTAAATACGCGCCCACATTGGTCGCGAACTGATTCACAATCTGAAAATAGCAAGTTTAAGCGTAAATTGGAATCGCTGAGATTTGATCGTCAATCTCGCAAGACGTGCTTATCGCGTACTTTTCCTTCACGGTTCAGTTTCTTCGCAAGTCCAATATGTCACACCGCAAATTACGGAAACCATTTCGTTTTAATATGCCAATCGAATGGAATATATCAATTACTTTCACAAAATTACAGAATTTTCCAGTGAAAACATCTTAAGGAGCTCAAATATGGGTATTTTGCGATAAGAAGCTTTTTGTAAATATTTTCCGTTTTACGACTTCCGCGAAGTGAAAAACCTTCCGTAAGTTTTGGAGGTCAATTCATAATTTTGCGCTGGCGCGGAGTTATTTTCACAAAGTTCACAAAGTCGTTGAACAAAACTTGTTCCTTTCAATGAGCACTTTCACCTCTTAGCAGATGGTGTGGTTTACTTACACACTGTATATCCACCTGTTCGCGAGTGCCTTTGAATATTTCAACCATGTGTTTAAAGGATGTCGGGGGAAGTCGTTTCGTGGAACTTAAAACTGGAACATACAAAGACTTCCGCGATGGACAAACTCGCCTCCTTTTCAATAGTTACATTTCGCAATTCACGAAATATAGTACGTATCATACCTACCTACATAGAACACAGTTAAATTGGCTACATGACCAGTGCAATATTTTAAATGCCTATTCCGAATGCTAGGACACATACCAACATGTCGGATGTAGGTATATCTTATCCACCTGTTACAACTACCACGGAAAATTGTTAGACGTGCTAAACAGAGCATGTAAAGGAAGAAACTAGTGGGACAAGTGTAGCGTCACGGTTGAACAAATTGATGTTCCTAATGGCACCCATTACAGACATTGTGTGCCCCGATCGAACATAAAGGTCGGCGAAACCGGGATCAGCTCCAAAGAAAAATGTATGAAAGGCGATATTCATAAATTCGTGAAAAGCTATGCGATTTGAAAAAACCCATTTCCCAATCCCCGAGTTGCTTATTTTTATCCGATTTGTCCGTCCATTTCAATTTATATAGTTAGCTTTACCTGTATACCCGAGTAAACAGCAGTGTTATGGTTTTAAAAAAGGCTCAAACGGGACTCGATACCGATATGACCTCAAAGCACCTTTAAATATTTGCCTATCTTTTGAATTCAGCCAGTTACTTATCTGCCGGAATATCCGTACAGAATTACATAAGTACTTCTTGGCATTTGATATCTGTAGATGTAGATATTACTTAGATTCAGTGTAAAAGATGAGTCTGATTAAAATTTGGAATATTCACTCTTCTAGGTAGATACACGATTTCATTAGACTGAGCTCAAAGATTCGCATTAGATCGTAATGTAAATTTTACTGTAGGTGTACATATTTTAGCAGCGGGCTATTTGAACAATCTTATTTAACTAGTGAATTGAAAATGGAGTGATTAACTTATCTACTCGTATTAAGTTCTGCGACATTTTTGCTATTTTAAACAAGGGACTTAATAATTTATGCTTTTACGTTTACGGCACTTGAAAATAATTACCTACTATGAGAGATACAGAAAACAAACAGCAAAACATGGTCACCTACATTATACCTATTCATACAATTATATAAAAGTAAGCAATCGCTGTTCGCTACACAAACTAGCTTATAATGAATTTGTCAACTCTATCGATGACGCAATATAACTAATTTAAGTTTAGTAAGTTGTATCAGAGCAATGCCGCCGCCCCCGTCGTTGCCGTGGCGAATAAAGTGAGAGCCTTGTTTAGAGAGTCACAGGCGGAGTCCAAAGATAAAAGTTATTCCTAGCCCGCAACAAACTTGCGACTGTCTTCAGGTAGGATAAAGAAACTCGATTAAGAAACTGGAAAAAGTAATTGGGAGCGCACTGTTCGTGGGCACAAGTTTAATTAAGTAATGAAGGCGACACGGGTACCGTATTTTGTAAAAATACTATTGATACCTTACGTGACATGGTTACGTGTAGCTATATCTATACCTATAGGTAGGTAGTGTACACGGATAACTCGGATTAAAAGAACGTTATGTCACTTGTTTGTCATATGAGGCCGCAGCAATGAAATAAGAACAATTTCTCAGCTTTCTAACTACACCTATCGAGTAGATTATGCCTAAAAGCTTAGTAATTCATAAAGAATAGTACTTAGAATAGGTTATTCGTTTATTGTTAAATTGAAAAAAGAGAATCAAAAGCGTGTTTAATTGCACTTGAAATTTAAATTTCGAAATATCTCTACATCAAAAATGTTAAATCATTTAGGTAGGTATTGAACTTAAATGTTAGTGGTAAGTTTAACAAGCTATAGCCCAAAGTCAATAGTTTTTGGAATCAATTTTATGTAATTAAAAATAAAGTAACTACGACATATCTGCTGCAAGAAAAGATACATATAAAAGCGACTGTTATTGGGTACACACGTGCAGAAATACTTTCATATTACTTGCTTTTATTATGGATATATTTTCGTAATTAAAGAATAAGCAAAAAATTTCGAATAACGGCTATGTAAAACATTTATTTAGATAAAAATTTCATTGTAATCTACGTGTAATGGTTCAGGTAGAAATAGGTTGTAAACCTATTTGTCTTTTGAAAATTATTTTCTTATTATTTCTACTAGTAGTAGTGTAGGTAGTTAGTTCACTCCAAGTTGTTATAAAATATTATCCAAAGATTTAAAAGTAAGTTCGTTTTAAACTCAATGAACGCGTATTGGAGCATTCTTTAACATTTGAAATGGTAACGATGAATATTGCAAGACAAGACAGACATTTTTCAAAGGCAAAGAAGAATGGGCACTCGTAAAAAGCATTTGCAGGACCTTTTCGCTTGAATAAAGCTGTCCCGCGTCCATCTGGAGAACCCTCGGACTCGACTTCGCTCAAACTCAGACTGCTTCAAACAAGCAACATCTAGCAACCTTGTTAAACTTGCCTCCAGATTGCTTTTGTTCACTATTCGCAATGAAAATGATTCAAAGCTCCCTGACCGGCTATTGTTGTATACATTTCAAAAGATCACCGAATACTTGGACGATATTTACGGACTTGCAAATTCTTGCAAGTTATTATTGCAGTATGGACTGGATTTCAAATTTAGTCATCTACATATAAAATTGCCATACATCATTTGGGTTCGCCATAGTAGCTGGGTGCCAATAAGCCTGGAAGTGCTGCTAGCTATCTTAAGTGGTAATGGGTGTCTTGAGCTACTTACTATATGACTTGTTGGTAATTTTAAGGTGGTATAACACCCTTTGATATACCCTAAATAACACCACTCAAAATGCAAAAATATTATGCTTTACATACCTCTTGTACGAATTTTGAGAGACATAATTACAAACAAAGCATCAAATAAAGACGTCTCCTTTGTAAACTGTAAAGATACGTAGTAGTTTAAACAATATTTATATTATATTACCAGTTCTTTGAAGATTGTTCTTCGGGCAATTAATCACAAGTTCTGAAACTTCAGTAGGTACTTAGCTAAGGTAATGTTAGTTTTGTCTGAGATAACAGTCTCTTTTGTGTTTTTTCAATTATAAGTACTTTAATTTATAACTACTTACAGGGTTCAAACAAAATTGTCTTAACTTAAACTTCTTATAAGGTAAAATAAACAAAAAAAATATATTCAAGAAAGTCTGCCTACTACGAGTATGTTGTTTATAGTCAAGAGAAATCGGAATCAGAATAGGTACGTCAATTATTCTAAGTTATACTTAATAGTCATTTTCAAAAATAAGAATGAGAAGGCACGATGTTTTCTGCAACTGAAGAAAAGTCAAAGTAATTCTCATAAAGGCCGCATTTAACCCAGTTTTCGTGTCTTCGGGCAAGTGTGCCAACGTATGCTAACCATACTTGAATACGAGAGGTCCACACGAGGACCCTTTAAAGTGGACAGGTCGACAGAACCGAGCTCTTCGGCCCGGACGAGTTGCCAAACTTACTCTACCCACGCCGAACTTGTTAACGCAAATCCTGTGGCTTCTGACCATACAATGTTCCTCCAGCTTATTATGTAGGAACACTTACATAATATAGCAACTTACAGTGCCTAGCTGAATGAAAAAGTGATGTCTAGACAGTAGAATGTCCTTTTAAGCATTGTGATTGTGAAGGTTCTTATTACTTATCTCTTTCATTCATACTTATAGTACATATTGATAGATGAGGTAAAAACCACGTAGGTATTTGTACGAGAAAAGAAATTAGATAGTTATTTGAAAATATTTGTGGGGGAAGTAAACTTAAATACGTTTATTTATTCAATACTCTTTGCGTCTAGTAATTACCCAATTACTTCCTTTTATCGAGACTTGACATCACATTGTTAGAGTAAATCTTAACAAGAATGAAGTCCTACTGATGGGTTTCCGATGTTTTAATGGCTTGTCTTTATGTTGTGGGGTTATAATAATTTATTTATTAGTTTATTAATGTTAATTTGTTTATTAGTTTTTTCAATACAACATCCGATGCCTTCTAGCAGAAGTCTCTGCCCAGCAGTGGGGATCTCCGTAAGATAAAAGAATTTTAAATCTTAGCGGTCGTTAGCCGCTTTCGGTAGTAAACAGCAATAACTCAATACTGTCATCATAAAAAGAGCAATTTAAATGAGTTTCGTGATTTGATAGCACATAAAGTAAGTAATGGCGGCTCAACTTGAAATTAACAACGTCTCGATGACGTCGCTAATATAAACTGTGTGAGATTTGAAAATTTTATCGCACGCGTTCGCAATTCGCATTAGACGAAGAGTTTGTGACGGTTTACGACTGTGCGGGGGCTGATTATCGTAGCTACGAGATTGGAAACCAAATTCTGAAGCGATAATGCAGGAAATTTGATAGCCGTTACGTTGTAAAAAGTACCTTTGTTATTTAAAACAGTTTTTAAAAAGTTTACTAAATTACAGGCGCGGTCGTAGCCTGAAATTTTGGAGGGGGTCACTCACTACACTAATAAAAAATAGGTATCTGGAATAAAAAAAACATTATTGCACAAGACACAATTTTGCTAGGATTACCAAAACTACTTAGTTCGGTTCCTTATAAACTAGATGTCATTTCCAAGTTCTTTTGGCCATCGTACGTAGTTCATAAAAATAGCACTAGATATCAGCAAATTATAAATCTATCGCTGTTAGGGGATAGCTAGAAATTTCCTTTTATTTATTTTTTTATTATTGTTGAGATTTTTCAATTTGACGTTAGATTTTGGGGGGGGTCATGTCCCCTGTGACCCCCCCTTTAGGACCGCGCCTGCTAAATTAAGAGTTCAATTTACATAAACAGTAAGTACTTACCGAACAAAATCTAAAAGAATGTTTGCAAGAGTGGTAATACTTTATGTTTCCAAAGTTAGATCGCAATTACGAGAACAAACACAGAAGTCATCAAATACGAGTCTGGCAAAGCGAGCAGTAGAAATACGCTCTATGTTGCTGTCTTGGGATCACTATGAATTGAATCTTTGCGAGTTTGCTTGCAGCTTGCGTCTGGCACTCGACTACGTTAGAGAATTGCACCCCTAAACTCATTTCAAATATTGTTTACTAACAATCATAAAATTGAAGTGAAATGTTTGTTTTAATACGATTCTCATCTATGATAAATAAACGTAGGTATATCATTGGAATACCTAGTTAAACTGAACATTTTAAAGTAGTGTTTTACAAGCTGAACGTTATGTGTACTTATAAAATGAAAATAAATGTAAAAACCAATTTAACTGGCCAGACTTTAACACCATTATGACTTTCTTTAATAAGAATATGCATATTTAAATTTCGTGTTTACTATCAAAATATTTGTTAAATCATAACTCTGATAAGCAGTTAATATGTACGAGGTACTCCTACCCTTGCACGTAAGTAGAAACTGTTATAATAAAATATTAAAACATTAAGGTCGACACGTCCGGCAGGTCAAGTGTAAATGAGCTTTAAGCTCTAATAAAGCAAAGCTCGAGACAGTGAATTGGCCGTAATCCTCATTGTTATAAGGTTTAAACACGCACAAAGCTCGTCGCCTCGTATTTGCCAAGTGGGAGCTTTCAGCCTAAGTGATGGTGCTTAATATGCAAGAAGTAAGCAAATTTGTGCGTCCTTTGTTTTAATTACTCATTTCTAAATTGTTTACGCGACGCACGGTGTAACTCGCCTGGAGTTATTCGTTTAAACAGGCGTTACAACATTGTTCCGAATTATACATCGATTTCGGATACTAAAATAAGAAAAATATTTCAGCGTGTTCAAAATTACAAGTGGGAATAAAAGTACTTACTTACTAGTAATTGCCTAAATAAGAGAAAACTTACGCAATTAAAATTTCATATCGAACGTCAAACGCAAAACTAATTCTTTATTCAAGCCCTAACAATACTAAACCAAATTATCACATAAAAAAGGTTATGTACATACCTATAGTCTGGAAAAGTCTTCTGTTACTATCACAAACATCAAACTAAGAAGCACTGGAGTCCTACATGGGGATAAAAGGGTAGAAAGATATCCCTCGGCAGGATATTGGCCGCTTTCCGCAGCGAAGGACCTCGTAAACTCAGAATCGACCATATTTTCCAATTATTGACGCGCGTATTGCCCTCACATGCTTAGATTCTTGTTACCACTTCGATACAAGTAAACCAACCTACTCGAACCTTTGAGTAAAAGTACGTAAATTGTAGTTTTTTCATTCAACTGTTTTTAAACGGTTTTATTTAGCTCACCCCGTTTGTTTTATTCTTGGGTCAAATTTAGTAATTCAAATTTCACCCTCTTCCTGTCAACCGATTAATCTGAAATTTTGTATACACTTTGGATTTTGGTGACAATACAATTATGTTTATTCATTATCATTATAAATTCAAGATGGCCGCCGCTACAAAATGGCGGATAATTTAGGTTTTATTAATCCCATCAATATGGGTATCAAATGAAAGGGCTCAACAAGCAGAATACAATATACTATAAAATATTGAAATCCAAGATGGCGGCCGCTACAAAATGGCGGATAACGTAGGTTTTATCAATCCCATCAATATGGGTATCAAATGAAAGTGCTCAACCAGTAGAATTCAATGTAGTACTATATAAAATTAAAATCCAAGATGGCGGCCTCTACAAAATGGCGGATAACTTAGGTTTTATCAATCCCATCAACATGGGTATCAAATGAAAGGTCTCAACAAGTAGAATATAATTTACTATGCAAAATTGAAATATACTTAGGTGCGAAACTGAAGAAGGTCAAGCCTACGTGGCTCTTAGTAGAGTAAGATCTTTGCAGGGACTACGTATAGAGGAGTTGGACTGCAATAAACTAACGGGCAAGAAACCTTGCAATAATGAAGCACTAAATGAATTAAACAGAATGCGAAATAAAAACTAAAAACTAGAAAATAAAAATAGGTAAAAAAACTTTTTAAGTTAAACGGTTTTATGTTAAACATACATTGCAATGTTTAAGATAAATGTACTAAAAACCAAAAAATAATAAAATAGATACAGTCGTGGCAATTATAAACATATGCATAGACTAGACTAAAATAAAACCGTGGGGCACGTCAATTGTCTACAAATCATCGACTTAATGTGCGATAGAAGAATCGTTTAATTCGTCGTTAGGCAGTTCGCCCGCAGATGGTGAGGAAATTAAGTACTTACTATTTTCTTGCTCATGGAAATTCCAATAGTTATACACTCCATGTAAATAAAAGAGATGTTTCAACTAGTTTATCGTTGGACATTCACACTGCTGGCTGGCGAAGAATCGTTCCACTGCTCGTAGTTAGTCTTTAATCGACAAAACATAATGATAAAAGTACTACTCGCTCAACTCTATGAAACCCTAAAACTCGCTTATAATCGAGCTTGCTAGCTTGTTTCCACATTCTAGCCCTACTTATCACACGTCCATCGTTGTCGGTTGAACAACTGCCTAATTATAGTGTAACATTACAAAAAAAAAAAAACATTTTAATCAACGATTGTAGACAATTGACGTGCCCCACGGTTTTATTTTAGTCTAGTCTATGCATATGTTTATAATTGCCACGACTGTATCTATTTTATTATTTTTTGGTTTTTAGTACATTTATCTTAAACATTGCAATGTATGTTTAACATAAAGCCGTTTAACTTAAAAAGTTTTTTTTATTTATGGAATACGTAAACAGCAACTAAAATAAAGTACCTGTTTACGGGTATGAGTCCTTGGTAGAAGCATTTTTTCTCAATCAAAAGTGAACGCGTTTGTCTTATGTTTAGTAGATATTGTAATTTATTTATCCCCGTGTCAAGACAAGACAGCCCAAACTTAACAATGTTGTCATTGAATTTCCTCAAGGGCCGCACATTTAGAACAAATTCCCGACTTAATGGGTAGCGGGCTTCCAGTCTTATAATACGTAAATAATCGTCAAGAACACTCCATAACTTGGTAATTGCTTTTTACCTCGATGGGCCCATGCTTTTAGTCAGATTGCTTATTTTGTTAATGAACTTCGGGCCTTCAAAACTTTTTGGTTTTCTTCAACGGTTCTTTAATAGCCTGAAATTATTCTTAAAGCGTAATCAAATGATTTAGCGACAATCAATGTTCAGATGAGAAACTTTGGAGTGAGTCCATTTTGCTTTACCGCAAATAATTATTTAAGTAATGAAAACCGCTTCTTTTGAGAAATGTTAATAAAATTATTTGTTGAAAATTATTTATAGATATAATTGGGTGCTTAATGCTAGAGTTATTCGTTTCTTTTAACAAGTCATGTCTATCATTGTACTATTTTCAGTGATTGTAATTGTATATTGATTGATGATACGCAGGTATCAAACTAGCAACATAAGTTTACTTTATACGTCATTAAATGAAAAAGGTTAGTATTTCATAGTGGCTATATTTAATTTCATAATTCCTCTCATACGTTTTCGACAGAAACGAAATAAATTGATATAAGAGTAATATCATTGCTTTGCGGCCAAATAGTGTCTACTAGTTTAACCGTAGCGAAATATTAATATACTAGGTACGTGTAACTAACAAAGTAGCTCTATCATACACAGGATCATAAACCAAATAAAGTTTTACATGTGTAAAATGAGTTTTATTGTTAACAAGAATATAATCTGTTTTTCTAACATACCATTTAGAAGAGAGTTCTACGTTTGATTGAAAATGTTCCACTATGATTCGCGTCAGGTAACATTTCGGACATGTAAAGGCGCACCGTACAAAAGAATTTCAATTTGGTTCCGTATCGCGTATCGCGCAACCCTTTTCAACTTTACAAAGTAATTTCCTGACTCAAAATTGATTTGTTGGCTTCGCGGTTTTTGTTTGGCGGCGACTATGGTTTAATTAAAATGTAAAAATAAATAAATACTGGTTTGTGTTCTTTTTCTCCATTATACAGAAATAATGTTGGGCGGACTTGTTTAGGAAAGACAGATGACTAGGACCTTTTTACAGAACCGTTTATTAACCAAAAGCTAAATCAGAGGTCGGTGGGCGTATGAAACAAGTGCTTTTAAAGTCTGAATGAAACTTTATTTTATGTAAATAGTAAAGAAAATTTATATGAGGAGCTAAGAAAGTTAGTTCTATTACTCTTTGATAAAATATCTAACTGAAGAATAAAGGCAAATGTTTGAAATACTTTTTCTGAAAAAATCAGTTTACTACGATATTTCACTGGCCAACACATAAGTTTAGATCATATAGAAAAGCGGCAATTTAAAGGGATTGTCCATAAAAAATACTTTTAAATTTCCATGCATCGATACTTTTTCAGAACTACAGGAAATGTAGAAGCTATAATCATGTATCATTTCTTAAACCACAGTTTATATAGGTACCCATTAAAATCGTCGTGTCCTAAATAAAAGTGTCGTCGAACAATTGTTTTACAATACACTGTTGCAAGAATAGCTACGGTCGAACCTTTTACGGTTCCCGCGGCCATTGGTGGGTTTACTTTTGTTACCAATAGTGGGAAGGCAATGCGTAATTCGGTTTTGCGGTCGAACCCGCTACGTGCTCCAATTGTTTTGTTTGTCCGACCGTAATTAGTGTCATTTGTCATGTTGCGATAGTGGCTTCTGAAGTTCAAGAGAGTTTTCAATCGATTTTGTGGCAACTATTCAATCGATGATACTAACAAAAGCATGTTTTTGCTTTCGAGATATGGCGAAACGAATTTATTTGTGTATATCTTATGTATTTCAAAAGTTCAACCGCTGCGTAGGTTGCTTTGGAATTCTGTCAAATCTAGATTATTATTAGCTTTGAAGTGATATTACATAAATATAAAATTATACATTCCATTTGCTTTGACCTCGCTTTAGAAATATATAGGTTCTTTTTTATATATATAAAGGCGTACCGCATTTTAAAAAAATACTCATACATATATTTATTAAAATTGATCTATAATTATTATTTTTATTATATTGATCTATAATATAATTAGATGGACAAGACCGAAATAGACCGACCTTTTTAATGGACCTTTTGAGTGGGATGAAACTTGACCCTGCTGTTTCTTGCTTAAACGGCGACCACGTGGACGGGTCAGGGGTCCATATGCTATGTGGTCTCCACTTATGAAAAAGGATAAAAAGACATAACACGCATCTATCATTTGTTGTAACACTGACAAGCTTTGCTCCGAATGTTCATAAACATTGGATAACTTGTTTTAGGGTCATAGAGTTAAAAGTTAACACCATCATTATGCTATTTGCATATTCAAAAAATCACAAAACACAACTTCAAAAAAATTGTAAGCAAATTTCGAATCCATGAATATACCTACAAGCTGTTTCAGTATCGAATCACAAAACACCTTCGGGAATAATTTAATACATTAACATCGCCGTCGAAACCCGCGAGTGACGTTAATATGACAAATAATTTCCTCCGAAGCCTACGTCGCGACGAACACATGGAATATGGTAATCATTTCCCATGTGCCTTGCTCGCTACTGTCACTTTAAACTCACAAATTCTCCAGAATTCTAGAAGTTTCGAAAAGCGTACGATCATTAGTCGCCTAGACGAATTTTCTGAAGTTCTCAAGGTTTATTTTGTCTCACTCAGTGCAAGATGAAAAATCCACTATTTGCGAACATATGACGATCGAGATTGCGCACATACTCAAATACCTCTCCATATCGTCTTTTTATGGTCAATGACCCTTTTATTCAGACACTCACGTTTTCTTTGTAATACTAAACAAAGATACGAGTTTCGGAATGCTGTCATTGATTTGAAAATAGTGTTTCAATGTATTTCGTCTAGCATCTAGATTTAATAAGATGTCTTTGTCAAGTGACTGACATAAAACAGCTCCTCGTGTTATTTGACTACACGTAAACTATCTTAACTTGATCTTAAATAAAAGTGAATATAAAAGAAGTATACTTGACGTAAAAAAGCGTAGACATTTAATAAAAAAGTGAAGGTCCCAATAAGTTGTCTCCGTAAACTATTCGAGTGTGACGGAAATCTTTCGAGTTTCGTTTCTCATGGGAGGCATTGAAGGCAGACGTGGAACACAGTTTTTATTGTATCTGCTTACACTAAGTTAGTCGCCTATTACTGTTACGGATCTTTTATTGCCGTTGACGTTTTTATAAAGATATTTTTTTTCTTTGTATTTCTATTCAGGGTGTCTAAACTATGGGCAAAACTCGATAAAAGGCTTTAAGGGAATTATATTCACTTTTTGTGAAAGCTTTATGATTGTTAAATTACCGAATTTCAATTACCTTTTCACCGACTGAAATAATAATACAAATCAGTATGAATCTACCCAGATAATACATATGTAGGTGGGTTTTTTGAAACATTCTTTTATTTTTTCAAATAATCTAAGTGAGAGCATATACCCAAACCTAAATGAATAAACATAATCTAGCACTTTGCGTAAGAAACGTATTTTATAGACATTTTATTCTGGGGAGCGACTAAACTTTCAGTTTCTCGGAGCGATTTTTACGAGCGTTGAAAAGTAAATTCCTGTGAGGGGCTATAACTAAAGATTAGACCAATTTCGGGTGATATCCAGCTAGTGCTCGCTCCATTTAGAGGGTGAGCGTGGCAAATGGGTTTCTGAACATCACACCATTGTCTTGGGAACATTTATATCGCAGACTTCATTTCAAAATACGAGACAATGCTTCTTAAAAAGTATGTACTTTACTTTTTACGACACTCAAAGACCTTTGTAGTTGTTTCAAAATCTTTGAATAACTTCTTACTTATGCGCTGTTCGACAACAGTTATATCAGTATATAATATATACCAACAAACTCATAACACATATTATTATTTATAGGCTTTTCAAGACAATAAAGGTATCTAATTATCTATAATTAAGTAGTACCTATTTCCCAAGAAATCCAAGAAAACTAAAACAAAACAATTAGTAACCTACTTTAAGGAGATAATGCAAAGAAAACAATTTTTCTCCTTGTCTGAAATATTTATTGACTGGTATCAACGTAGTATCAGACGTAGTTGATTGCTTTAACTTCGCGCAACACTGAGCTTTATTACTGTGAGATAGAGTTTGCTATTATGATAAAAATGGATCGTGGGTGGCCAGTTATTGACGAAGATTTCGCATATTTAAATCTTCGAATATGAAGATTTTTGATTGTTAATTTGTTTTTGCGTATACGCAGGAACGTCTCGTCGTATATTATTTAGGTTATTCATAATCATAAGTTTCTTACATGCAACATAATTAATAATAGGGGATAATAATAATGTTAACTAAGTAGATGATAAAATAACAATTTCCCATTCTTTTCTTACATGCAACATAATTAATAATAGGGGATAATAATAATGTTAACTAAGTAGATGATAAAATAACAATTTCCCATTCCCCCTAATACGATTACGTTCAAGGAAAATGCGTATCACAAAATAAAAAAGAACTACCAATGAAAATGTTGTCTCTGAAGTTGGCAACACCAAGGGTAATGACTCTCGGAAGCGAGACCATCTGTTGGCCTCCGCAGACATTATGGCGTTCTTGCCAGCTCGCCCAAAGACACACTGAGGAAGTTATTTTTTTTACTTTTTATTTACGTGAGAACATTCCTACAATGTTGGTATTTGTTTGGCTCTGGCGTGAGTTGCGATTCCGAGGCCGGAAAACGAGAGTCGTTTGTTAAATAGTTTCGTTTTTAAGATGGAGGGGAGTTAAGTCAACTTATTTAGCATTCTTATGCAGTTCATTTATGAAAGCTATTTGCAACTCAAATATTCGTCGCCGGTACAAGGTTGCAACATAAGTAGTTATAAGTTATTGTTGTTGACTTTTACATTCTTACGCTTTTCCTTTATTAAAATCAGTAGAGTGAGGTATTCTGATTAGACCCGAATTCTCATTGTATAGTTTAGTGTATAAATAGCTTAGATCTGACCACAATGTCAGTTATTATATCAGTTATCTCCCAAGTCCATTACAGCTACGACGCCGAGCCGGAATCCTTACCAATATCACCGCCCTCCTCATTCGGATATCACCACGGAACCCTTACATTGCAGCCCTATTTTAGAGATCCTACAAACTTGGTACTTGCGTCTTACGAGTACTAAGGAATGATATATGACTGTATGCTTGTCAACCAAAGATATAAATACAAAAAATCTGAACAGCATTAAAAAGTTCATACTTATAGATGATTTGTTTTGAAACCACAAAGCCGGTGCGGTACCTGATATGTCGGTACAAATACAATTAATTAATGACTTTGAAAAGTTAACACCCATTTTTTATACTATACCTATACAGTAGGTACTTATAGTAGAAAAATAGAAACAAAAATAAAATATTTACTCAAATGACAAGTCTTTGCTACGAATATCTTCATAGTGGCGATTAACAAAGATACAATAAATGCTGTAAGAAACCCAAGTACGTAAATATGTTCCATCCCTTTGAGCGGTTACAATTCGAATAGAGAACTAGTGGCCGGAAAGTGAGCGGTTTTAGCCTCGATTCAAAGCCAGCAAATCAAACAAGTGTTCGCTACACCCAACCTCCCTTGTTTATCTCACTGTCTGTTCCTTCCTGATTCTCTAATACCAATTACAGATAAGGCATTCTCGTTTTTCTTTTGTGGTTACTGTGTACGTAGTATCCTGCAAATATTGTGGTAGTGTAGCTGTTTGTAAGTATACTGAACTGCTATAACTCGATATGAAGTGTTTATTAAAGAAACTCTAGAAGTAACCTGCCAATTCAATCTATTAATGTAAGAAACGACAATGGTTGTTGCCTTAAAAAAAAAACAATATACTTCACATCCTTGCCACTTTTCCATATATTATTATATATTATGTTGTTGTTGTTGTAGATCAGATTTGTTAATTTCAGTCTACGGTAAATTGATAAATACTTAATTAAAGTGGATCTTAAATGGAGCGGTATTGACTAGATTAGCGAAGCATGTCGTCGAATCAGTTCTAGGAATCATGCAGAATCTAATATGTCTAATGCGTTCTATGTGTTCACTTTGTACATATACTGAAGAGAATGCATATACTTTGATCTACTTATGGCAATATAATATGCAGAAAGCATAACAAAACCTGTTTGAGTACTTTTTTTGCCAAATTCCATTTTATCTAGTCAAGCACATTAAGTACGCTTGCTATCAACCAACACGGTGTTGCCATCAATAGGATCTTATAACCTTCAATACATACCTATTAATTGCGGTACCCAATACAGACATGTGGTCAACCCAACACAAGCTAACAGTTTACCCTTTCATGCTTTTCATCCCAGTTTATGTATAAATAAACAAGTAGATGATCCGTAACGGTGGCATGCCTTACTTCGAAAAGATAAACTTTATGCAACTGTAAGTACCTACCGTAAATATTTCGAGAAGAAACTAATAAGTAGTTAAAATATTACCTGTATATAAAAAGGCGTAAATTAGAAAAAATGGTGCAATATTTATTTACAAGAAACTCTTTAAGTAGGCAAGTTTGAAGCACACTTTTAATTTACAACACCGATATAGCTAGGATGTTTAGAAAGTTTATTATTTATGACAAAAAGGTAAACGTAAAATTAATGCGATGGAACCGAGACTAAAAAGTACAAAACAACAGAGGACAGACAAATATGATGAATATTTAAAACAAGGGATGTTAAAAGTGTTATACTGAAGGTGAACAAGTTATGATCTAGATTCAACAAATACTTTCACCTACTTCGAACCAGCTGACCTGAGTCGCTGGCCTTCTCAATCGATTCCTAGAAAGTATTAAGGACAGTGTTTCATTTCATATGTTCATCATTTGAATCAAATTCAACATTTAATAAAAATCCAGTACACAGTTTTCCGTAAAACTTTATTCATTTTATATTCTATTAATCATTGTAACAGGGGAGATTGTCGATATAATGAAATTTTAAACAAGTAACCAGTTCAGTACCTATTCTCAAGTGATTTCGCTTTTCAAAAAAAAAAGCAGGATATTTATATTAATTTCAAAATGTTTGTAGTACGTAGATCCACTCCACCTGCTAAATATAAACTATAATAATTTTAGAACAAGCGTTAAATCTGCAGCAAAACGTTAAAATCCAGCCTTGACTTTCAACAAAGCTTTTATCAGAAAAAATTTCAGGAAAATTAAAAAAGAAACGAGCCAAAGCTAATTAAATTAACATGCAAGTACCGAAATTACTGAACGCGGCCGTTTAGCACCTTTAAATTTAAACAAGGCTGAGTCGCAGACAGCCTTGCGCATAAAAAAACTCGACGGTTAACATATTAAAAGGGTCCTCTTTAGAGCGATTTTCATGCGTGTGGTGTACGGTATTAAATGACCCCTGAAATACTTCTTAAATATTCACACTGAGGCGTCGAGTGCGGAACGAGTTAGAGCACTCGCTCGGAACACAGTAACGGACCGGCTCGGCTTGTTTTAAAATAAAAAGAGAATACATTTTATCTTTCGATGTATGGTGATAATAGAGTAATTGTTAACATATTTATACAACTTACCTTTCACGAACTTTTTTTGTTGTAATACCCACTGAGAAAAACGAATTGCTACAAAATTCAGCACATAAAACCTTTAAACAGAAACAGGAAAATCTTTGGACAACTATACAAACAGCTTTAGGATATGGCAACATTATTATGAATGAAACTCACGTAACCTACCTCCATAAATGTTAGTTCACACTTAACATCTCTCGTAGTTTATCTCATAATTCTTGCAGCAGTGGAGTTTTAATTCAAAACCCGGCCGTAGTTTACATGCACTTAGCTTTGCTTGCGGCGGTCACAATGAGAAGCCGAGCCAAGCCGAACTAAGAAGGCCTTTGTTTGAGTCAGACTCAGTCGGCTTAGAACTTAAGGAGTCCAAGAGAAAACGATTTTGACCCACAAGGAAGTGTACTGCCTTGATGCGGTTGGTCGTGCAAACTTTTACTGGGTGGGGTAAATATAATCCTTGTCCTTTGGTTTAAGATCGTACAATCCTTCAGACTAAACTTGCTAAGAAACGAATTTTATACTAATTAAGAATCTTTAATAGAGAAAACTGTGTTCTGAAAGAGCGTTGTCGATTTCAAGCTATTTCATAATTCGCCCTTCGCAACCTGCATTTCATGTCAACGAAAAATAACAAAGAACCTATTACATTCGTGATTACATGATACCTTGTTACCGCACTTGTTAAAGCTGCAGAGACAGTATCATATCCGGTCAATTTTTTGAAATATCTAAAAGAAAATATTTTTTGTTGTAGGTGGTAGGAGGGGTAAGGAAAAATTAATCGAGTTGCTCATAACAAAATCGTTTTTGCCGGTCATTTTACTGCCCGGGGCACGGCTAGTTTTGTCCCAAAAATTGAAGCAAACTTTTTCCGTATTGATAAATCGGGTATTGGATCCAATTTCGCATCACTTCTTGATGGAAAGAAAATATAAATATATAAGGTCAGATTGACAGTGAATTGAGTAGTCATAAACTTTGTGGGACAGGCAAACGAAGACTTTGTTCCAATCTTTGTTCTTTCAGCTGCAATAAATCGTAAAACATTGTAGTTAGGCGGACTATTTTGACCTTCTGGCTATAAAATATTTTTTAATTTAGTCACAGTGTACACAAAAGTTATGAATATAGTATGAATAGCGTGTTAACACACGCAAAGAAAATGTAAACATGGCTTAGAGAGGCGTATCGTGATCAAGTCATCAACAGGTAAGGGACGTCCAAACAAAACTTTTGATTGGGATGGTTTTAACTAAAATTTGTATTCAAAGTTTACTCTTGCTTCATTGAAGTGTAAATTGAAGGCCGACTTGGAAACTAATTTCATTCGGACGAAAAACTTTACTTAGAGGAATATGGGTCCAAAGAACTTGTTATTTGCCCTTTGCTACAGATGGTGCCATTTACATATTTTCATTAGTGGCTAAGTAGCTGGTTTTTTTGTGCTGTTTGACATTACGTTGTTTTTTTTAATAAGAAGTATTGTTTTGGTTGACAAAATCTACGCAAAGTACATACTTGGATATGATTATTTTACAAACTTGCCTCTCTCTTAGGTGTGTAGGTCCTGTGGTAACATTTATTCGGTTTCTTGTTACTATGAGGTCAATATCAGCTTAACTGCCTCCATCTGATCTTTTCAAACATTTTGATCTAAGTACTGTATTTATTTTACTTAGAAAGTTTTGCGTACTATAAAATTATGAATTCCGCTTGCATCCGTCGTCACTTTATTTCCAGTTGTTAACAGCAACGTAATCACGAAAGTAAGCGAACTGAATAAGCCTATTTCTTACTTTAATTTAATTTGGGCCTGAGTTTGGTTTCGTTTGTGACTCGTAAAACACTCAAAATGACAGAAATAACTTAACTGGAATTTCTAATTAACATTAGTAAGTCTACATCTAAATTACTTTGTCTAGACGAAAAAGTTACGTAAAGGTTCTGTTTTGTACCAATAATTTTATTGATTTTTAAAAACTACAAGTTTTAGATAATCATATAAGTATACTTACCAATTAGGTAACGTAGCTTGATATCATAATTCATATTTAAGTAGTATACTGTGTTATTGTCAAAAGAGTCATAATAAAATTAATAAATGAGACTTATCAATTATTGATATACCTTTGATAGACTCATGTTATCGAATAAAATAGACAAACTAATAACAGGCGATATGTGACCCTTTTTGGACCATAATCTATTTAATATGAGCAATAACGACTCTATAAGGTACAATTGAAACTATTTCAGTCAATCAACCGATTATTAAATTCCTCGTTATAACACGATTGCTCTACATAATTTAGTGTTTTCTATTTATTGTAACTATTTTCGTGCCGATATAATTAGAAGTAAAATTTATGTTTACGTTGTTCTAAATATGAATAAGTGGGATAATTATTTCGTATCGGATCGACGTGTTACAAACATCAAAAGTATATAGTTATTTACGTTTATTTTGTTTATGATTTTGACTACTCACATGTTTAAATGTATTTGTGTTAAGAAAATATTCATCATTCTTCTTTTTTTATTAAAAAAGTAATATCGTATTTAACATTGAAAAAGTCAAAAGTTTTTTAACAGATCTTTGCGTATACAACACAAATTGATTAAACAGATAGTATGTACCTATTTGCTAACTAACGACATAGTTTACATAGTAATGTTAGCTACGGGATACCTCTGGATCAGTGCATTGCACAAATTGAATCCCGACAAAGTGCAGTTATGATGTGCAGCGTACCGTAATACAATACATGGCTGCATGTGAATGCGCCACAGAAGGTGCAGGCCACATCACATTGCTAGCTGGTTGCCTATAGGCTTTACTTGTATTGTAGAAATGGTGTTATCTGTTATCTATTAGGTACCTGTGGTTAGTTTGATTCCTCAGTACATGGACACAAGCATACCTAGTTACAATTTATCTAAGCATTGAGTATCGTAATAAGTATCGTTCGTATTTTTAATTCATCGTGCTTGATAATAAAATTTATTTATAGTTACAATTTTTATATTTTAAAGCTAAGTGATGTTTCTCTTTTTTGGAATTTAGATTTTTTGAAATTCGCATGTTTCTTATTAACTTTTGTCCATGAATTCGCATTTTGGCAACAAAATTGTAAAATCACAAAGTTGCGCTAAGAGTTAACTAATTTCGATTTAGTATTTAGGGACAACTCCACAAAGTTTTGACAGGAACTGTACCTAAGCTGTCACAGTGAGTTCCGTCGGACCAGTGGACCCATTTCAATTTGTTTCAATATTTAAATTACTTACCTAATCCCAGCTATAGGTGATTGAAGTGGTTCACAAACTTGGTGCTTTTTATATCCATTTTGGCACGAGTTACGTTTCGTTGCAATTGTTAATCTTTTTTATAACATATTCAGTTGCAGAAATGTCTGATAAACTTACCTATTCAAA
The DNA here is from genome assembly GCA_947563765.1 of Anarsia innoxiella. NCBI lineage: Eukaryota > Metazoa > Arthropoda > Insecta > Lepidoptera > Gelechiidae > Anarsia > Anarsia innoxiella. The sequence goes on from OX387408.1 coordinate 4,473,999, forward strand.
TTACGTGCTGTCTTGTTCTGAATTTTGATAATAACAATATCGAAAGAAATATAATATAGTAAAGTAACCTATATGATATTTTCAGCATCTGGCCGATAGTCAAAGTCTAATTACGCTATATAAATAATCGTTTAATTGTCATAATATGCAAGATATATCTGGGAAAGTCAAAACAGTAGTACGAAACTTAAGATGTTGACAGGCATATATTTAATAACTTGAGTTATACAGTTGAGCGATTTGTTCATGGTGATTACTTCTTCTAAGTAGGTATATGAAAGCAAAAAAATCGTAAAATCGTACAAATCGAGCTTTACGCTTTACTACTTTCATGTCAGTTAATACTGATATTGCAATGTTTAGTTCCACTTAGGTAATTCTTTTTAAACATTGGAAAACATTCAATGATGAATAGTGGCTTTTCGTTTAAAGCTGCGAGCGTATTGACTAGGCTAACAAATTGGCTGCCAAACTCAAGTTGGCGTTCAATAGCTAATTGCAAACGCCTTAATATTCATGAGTAATTGGAAACCAGCTAATAGAATATGCTTAAAAATAAATCAATTATTTCGTTACTTTGTTTACCTAAAGTTTTAATTAATTAACAGGACAGGTAAAATGTAATCAGGTATTAATGGATATGAATGTTAGTCGGTGTCTATTTGAGTTAGGTTTTGAGATTTTCAGGCCTTCAAGTAAAGAGAATTTGATTGTGATTATGGCATATGTATCTATTTCTCTAATTTCGTATTTAAAAGATGAAATCTATAAGTACAAAAAAAACAGGTAACAACATAAATTGTTATATAAACCATTATTTATTTAATTCATTTATTAAATATAAAATTGTCTTACATCGTTAGGACCACTGAGAATCGTTTATTGACATCTACAACAGTATTTAGGCGTAATGATTTTACATAAACCTAGCCCTTCGATTTTAAACTCTATACAATAGAATTAACAAAAAAATTAAAACATTTACATCGCTTTTATTGTATGGCACTACCTAGATAAAATATATACAGACTTAGTACTAAATAAACTGACAATAAAAGCTTTTACTAATTTCTAAATTACCTATTTACAGCCACACAACCGATTTTTTAAAAATAAGTAGAAATTCTATTTACAAAATAGTCTTCGTTCATTGTAGTAGGCTCATAGGTCAGTAATATTTTTATGGTTTTATCTTATTGCTAAGAGGAAATTATAATAAAACTAGTGGGGTAAACTTTACTGAACTTACAAATTGTTTTTGTACAAAAGATATTAAATGTAGTACTTAATTCTTAGTTGTAAACATTTTTGAACATTTTTCTTATAATAGAATACCGCGAAATAAAATATTTAAATTAAAATCAGACTTCTTTGAAAATCAAAAATAATAAGACATTTGAAAGAGTTCTACTTATTTATTTATTTTTCAATTCACTGTAAATATGAGTAGGTATATTTTTAATGCTTAATTACATTAACCTGCTTTCAATTAATTCTTAACTTATTTACAAGTTCCATTTAAAAGTAAAATAAGGAGACTTGTAGAAATAATTGTAACGACTGTATTCTACAATTAAATCTAAATTACACAAATATGTTATTCATACATGAGTTTGAAATGAAATATTTTATTCTAAATGAAATTAATCTCCTATTTACCATAGTTTCATTCTTTAAGACTGAAGTTTCATGAAGAAAAGGTTCTCAAATTAGTAGCCATAAAATATTAGTAAGTCAAGAGAAATAGGTACGGCACCTAACTATTATCAACATAAAACAGTATTGTAGTATAACATTTAATTTTATATGATTTATACACAACTTTCTGGTCCGGGTAAATTTTCAGCTAGCACATGCTCTCTTCTCCTTGCGTTACCTTTGCCTTTCCTATGCAAGGTTGAAGTAGCGAGACTGCTCGAGCTCAATGTGGGTCCAGTGAGCGATAGCTTCTGACTGCCAAGTGGAGAGCTCACGTTACCGTTAGGACACACGAAATTGGGGCTGCCTAATGTAGGACTAGTCGCAACCGGGAAATTAGGCCTAAAATTATTCACTGTATGAGCTAAGTTTTGATTTAGATGATCTTCTTGTCGACTGCTGGGTACCATGTCACATGCCGCGAGCTGGAAAAAACAAAACTATTAGTTTTGTGTTTTTATTTAAAGACCACAAGTCTATAATACCGAAAGATGGAAATAATTACCTGAGGCCTGCCTGCGGAATCTAGCAAAGCCAAATCTTCTGCTGAGTAGACAGCTCCATTCTTACCCCAGTCACCTAAAGACAACACAATACTTAGGTAATGTAAAACATATAAAATAATTCTGGTATTCATTCACATTAAAAGCATCAAGATTTAGTTTAGCGTTTGTAATAATAAATTACCTCTTACTTCCTGTATGCTGGGCCACTCATCCGCTTCGTCTCCAGTCGTTGGCATATTTTGATTATCTGAGTCTGTGAACAAATTATTAAATTAAAAATAAAACGTTCTTTATGACGAAAGTCACAAGATCGATGTTGCGAAAAACTCACCAGGTGCATTTAAAATGTCAGGTTGCGGATCCGGCGTCTTCAAATCCGGGGAGGGTTTAATTGTGTAGGCGACGACATACCGCCGGCCGCCGTCGCTCAGTTCCAGCATGTCACCTGGAGGGTGCTTGTGAGGTGGCTGAGTGCGGCGGCGTCTGGCGCAGAGCACCGCTAGAGCGATGGCGCCCGCGGCTATCGTCGCGGCGAGGGCAGCCGCCACCATCACACCTAATGTCATGCCTGCCATCGCGCCTTTGCCATCTGTTTTTCAAGTATTTCGTGTCATTACACAGTCACTCTTTAGGTCTCGAGAGCTAATTAGAGGTGACGCTCCTTTGAAGCTTTATCTTACTCTATCATTATCAAGAATCTAAAGAAGCTCAATATTTTATTGCTAAATAACAATGACGTCTTTTTCTTAAATTGAAGGTTTGTTTTATTACATGTAAGATGATGATTTTCACGAGCAACATACCTAAGGAAAAGATATCCTTTTTTCTTGAAAGACTTGGTAGGTTTCCTTTCATTATATTTTAAGTCTAAAAATATATACCAACTTAGACCCAGAACTTGGAATGAATTCCTAAAAGAGCAAGCGTGGGAGTAGGGACAATAGTTCGTAGACAGAATCAATAAAAGAAGTATACAAAGTATACGAATTGTAATGTAGAGTTTATTAATCTTTTTTGTAATAGCTACTTTTTATTTTTCGTCGGAAAGTTGCTAGGGTCTTTTTGATAAATAGTACTCAAGTATAATTGTCTACTTATATTTCTGATAATAGGTACAACACCTGAGTATACAATATATGAGCACAGGTACTTATTCATGAAAAAAACTGCTGTATTGATTTTATAAAGTAAATTATACAAAACTTTATAACCGCAAGGTTCGTCCGTTTATTTTGATTGGAAAACTAAAGTTATCCGTAGTTTGTTTACCAGCGGTACCCAACACCCATTGATGGCCTACGTCTGTCCAGCCTCGATCGGATCAATAAATAACTGACCAAAACTTTGTTTTCACAAGCCAGTATCATTATCTTCCTTACAATAAACCTCAAAGTTTCTCTATTGAGGTGCTTTCTCAACTTTAATGAAAACGAAACCTAAACGTTGACCTAACCTAAAAAGGTTGTTATCTATCAACACAAATCTTGGAAATTCTGGAAGTTTAAGATACCTACGTCAGAACTCGATTGTTTTAAAGTAGGTGGTCGGGGTTTCGGCGATCAATGATCATAAAGTAAGTGAACGTTCCGAATTATATTTGTGAAATTTCAGAATTTGGGTTAATGATAAAGATATCTTTTACTTATCAATAAAATAAGAATCGGAGTAGAGAGATACTGATACTCAACGTTAAATATTGTATTTTCATTTGTTATGTAGCCACTAAACACTTACGACACTCGCTGACATTAAATTACACAATACTAATAAAAGTCCCTAAGACTAAACACGCAGCGCCATCGAACCCAAACTAAACTTATTTAATAAGCCAATAAAGTTAATAATTATTCTTACCTGTCCTCCTAGCGGCGTCATTAAACGCGATATTTTCAAGAAGAGTCTTTTCTGATTCTCCTTTCATGTTCTTGGCGTAAATCAGCAGATTGAATGTGGATCCCTCTACGTCATTCACAGATGATATTTGAGAGAGATCCAACTTGAAAACTGCTAAGCCATCTGTGTGGAGAAAAAGGTTATTAATTTTATAGCTACATTTGATTTTTACATCGCAAAATATGCGTAAGGAGGGACAACTATTATTTTTTTGAAAATGTAATAAATATTATTTGACATAGGCAGAATCCATAATAGTAGTTGCTATTAATTAATAAAAAGATTACTTAGGTAAATGCAATGCTTTTACGCAAATAAAATAACACATTTTATTCCATTGAAATACATATTTGGAATTAGTACTTAGTTACAATAAGCAACAGGATTATAGGTGTATTATATCAACAATAAGGATATTACAATGTATATCGCCTACAATACCTATAAAGTATCGGTGAAAGGATTAAGACCAGCGTTGCATTACTCACAAGCTTATAGAGGTATTGTTATTAATAATACTCCTAGTATGATATTGAATAAGTAATATCATATTCAGACAATACCTATATTAACATTTGTTAATCTCCGCTAAATTAATACTGAATTACTTATGCTATTATGTGGGATTTATTTATTCATAACACAAATATTTCTACACTATACAGTAGGTACACAGAAACACTAAAGTAAAAAAAGAAGAAGTTGATGAAGTTGTTTAGATGTATGCCTATTTATAAATGTGTAAATAAAAGGAGATACTTACCAGTTTCATTAACGCTTCCATTGAACCGAGCTCTGCCAGTCACTGGGTCTAATGCTTCAAGTATGAAGGTCTGTGGCAGACCACCGTCGTAGCCGGCGACGCAACGCACGCGCAGCCAGCTTCCGCCATCCATGCTAGCATTACCTGCTTGCAAGGAGCAGTTGCGTGGAGCCGTTGGACGTGCTGGTGAGATTAAGAGATTCAAGAATAGTGCTCTCATGTAACAGCCTATAAATGAATATGACCAAAAATCGTCAGTACATCTACAAAAATAAGTTCAACAACAAGAAAGTGCTACGCCGTAGCATTCACCCGTGTTCTAGCTACAGCGTAGCGTTTGTCTACACTCCGACTAAGTTGGCTTGGCACTACGGCTAGCAACATACCTATATGATATTTTAGTCGCCAAAACAGCATTATAAGACGGATCCAGACCAGAATATGATAGATATCTTTTTTAACCAAGACTCAAGGATTTAATTTTTTCGTGCTTTACGTTGGATGTACAAAAGACACAAAAGTGTCATTTTTTCGTTTATAGTAGGTATCTATACTGCTTTTATATTGAGGACGTATGTACCTAAGCAATATAATAATATCTTAAGCGTTCTCGTTCTTGAGTATAGCAATTATAAAGCTATTCATCGTAGGTAATTGCCCGACCGATATCTGTCAAATTATTGGTATTGTGGCTTCTGAAGCATGCTTCATATTGTAACGTATAATTCATGATTTGTACGGAGATTGAACCTTAGGTATTATGATTATACCTTCTTGCAAAAGTACAGAGTATAAAACCAATCAGATACTTTTTGTTAGACACAGATGAAACAGAAAAGGAGAACATCTTCGACACCTACCTAAAAGTGTGTACAAGTTGGTACCTATATGTTATCAACGCATGGAATACAAACACCATTCTACCCTTTTCATAAGTCACTTCATACGACCAAAATCCTAAATTGGAGCTCAACATCAACACTAATCTATATGTTTTGTTATTCGCGTTTACGTATTCGCGGCATATAAATCACTCAACGCAAAGCTGCTAAGGAATTATTTCACGCTCCGTGCGTGTGTTGAAATGAAAATTAAGTGCACAGCTAAACTCACTAATTTCGACTTGACTTATGGTGGAGGGTGACAATTTAACGTGTTATATATTATAACAAACTGCTAGGATATTAAACGCTGCGGCCGGGCGTATTTCGTTGCACCTCGCTACGCTAACTCATATTTCCTGCAGTCGCGTCATACAGCTATAATAAAGCTTTAGAAGTGTTTCCTAAGTGCAGTTTATTTCAGTTAAATGTCCAAGAATGGTGCCGCGGAAACTCATTCCGAGATTTTACCAACACAAATAAACTTTGCTAATGAGTTTTATCGTGACACTAATATTTAATATTTAGTGTCTTTGTCGTGTTTAGTTTATTTGTTTCATTAAGGTTTTCTTCATAATTATAAAGTCTTTATCAAAGAAATTTCAAATAAATGCAGCATTACATTAATTTTAAAAATATGTTGAAGTTTGTTTCATAACGGTAATACATCTATCTATCTATATATATAAAAATGAAACCCGTTTTCCGTTGTCACGGCATCACGCCTGAACGGCTGGACCGATTTCGCTAATTCTTTTTTTAAAATGTTCATTGAAGTCCAAGGATGGTTCTTACGGTGAGAAAAATTCGAATAATTGCCGGGAAAGCCCTAAAACAGACCTTTTCTTTTTCCCATGCAAATGTTTTCTTACTAAAATGTAGAGTCAATTTGAATTTTATTCCTACACAATAAAGTTCATTCTAAGGCGGGACGAAGTTCGCCGGGACAGCTAGTGACCAATAAAACAACTTATTTATAAATGAATATTACGTCACTTCTAGTTGTTCTTACAATTTCTACCTGCTGAGTTATTAGATTTAGCACTTATGCGACTAAAAGCCTCTACAAAATATTCCTACAAGCCGGTTGGCTTACTTAAAACGTTTATATTTTGTAAAATGTAGTTCGTTCCTGGTAAATATCCATGTTATTATTAGCTATAGAATTTTTATTTACCTTCTAGTTTTCAAATTTAATTTCTTGCTAGAGTATGTTTGGAACTTTTGAGCTAAGTACCAAATTACTTTTTTTTACATTGATTATGTTCAAAAATTGATTTGAGTTTATAAAAAATACCAAAAAAGAAGACTAAAGGACGACTGTTTTAATTCAATTATCGAAGATCGAGAGATTGCAACGATTTGTAGGTAGGTACGCGTGCGATCTTGCCTTCCGCGGCACGCCATAAATTGTAGCAAGCGTCAGTTTGTTCGAACACAGTTGGGGGTTATTTTATTACTTCGGAATATGATATATTCCGCTCATAAAAACACATTTTTATAGGTTATTTTTCGACATAGTGACTTTTATCCCTTGTATTGTGTTGAGAATTGAAAATTATCCTGTAAACTAGCGGGGGATCGTAATTCTGCGCTTTAACGAAACTTTAGTGCTTGTATTTTATTTCAAACAATATGTTTAGCAGAGATTATGTGTCTGACACTGTTATCTTCGCTTGTATCTAACTTTCGAGTAGTTTGTGGACTAAGTATACGTAAATGTTTTCATAATACGGTCTGAATTATTAAGATTTTGGTGGCGGGTTTAACATCAAAACTTTGACTTTTCACATTAAGTAAACACACCTACTTAAAGTTTCAAGAGCTTTAAAAAATGTTTTGTTAAAGACTATAAATTCATATCGAAAGTATACCGAAAATATTTGGTTTTGATTACGTTTTTTAGTTAAGAAGGTTCTGAACTTCTAAGTAATTATTAATTCTAAGTAAATACGATGCAGTTTTATATGCAACAACCTACTTTATGTGCTTGTTATAATTGACGTCAATGCAGAGAAAATCTCTACCATTGACCTACTGACACAGAGAAATATATTCGGATTAAGTAAATATAACAAAATCGCTTTGGCTTTGCGTCGCGCTGTATCTGCCAGCTGTCGCCGCACTCACATGCTTATGTTTCGCATTTTCCACTAAAATTGGGTTCTAAGTTGCTTCAGCTGTAGTCTGAAAGTTATAACCTGTTTGTACAAGTATTACTGGAATTATTATCTTACTTTTGTGTTTTATTTTAACAAGTAGCATTTGACACTTGAACTAAACTAGGTAGGCATTTTTTTAGACATAATAGAAATTCTCATGATTTGATAAAATTGTACCTTTACATTGTACCTTAGTTTATGTAAATAGCAACATAAAGGTGTAAAACTAATGTCGTACAAGTAGGTATCATATCAACTGTTACGAATGTTTTTACCCAATAACACTCTTCCAATTCTCAGCTAAAATTTTACATTTTACTAACACTTCTCTTAACTAGAAACTCACCAGCAGGCACGATCTGAAATATACAAGGCTCGGTCTGCCTGCCCACAGTGTTGGCGCCGCGACAACTCAGCGCTCCGTAGTCTCTCTCGCTCTGAGGTTTGTAACTCAGCTCACTTGTGCTACCGTTTGCTGTGCCTACAAGGAAAATAGACGGGGTTTAAAAAGATCTTAATCGACTTTTGATGTGTGGCTGCGAGTGTGTTTTGTTATTGTGAGACTTTAAGGTGAAACAAAAGAGTTACGTGGTACACTGATGTATATGCAACGCGGAATATGATTTGCGACAGGTTTTAGTGCTACAATTTAGGTATCTGTGCTTGTAAGTAAATATACTTACTTATTTTAAATGTAAGGTTTAAATGTGTCTTAACACAAATCTTTCAAAAATGCAAAGCTGATTAGCTACGCCAGTACTTATGAAAAAGTATAAAGCCCCTAAGTTTTCAAACCTTCTAAACAAGTAAATTCATAATGCACTCTAACTTTATCGTGTACTCACCAAACTTAGTAGGCGAAACGTCGAGACTTTCCCCGCTGTTGTTGAACTGCCAGAAGAAGGTGACATCGGGTGGGTTGGCGGTGACGGAGCATCGCACGCGCAGCACTTCGTCCACCTGCGCGCCTAACACTTGCGGCGATGTATGCGAGCATACTGGGGCATCTACGAGAGATAAGGCATATTAGTCATAATCTTGTAATAGTAGGTTTTCTAAATATGATTCTACCAAACAGCTGTAAACCTCTTCCTTATCTTAAGTCACATATCACCAGTTATAATTTATTAACGATAATATTGCGGAAAAAAGAGCCACAGTAGTGTAGGTACCTCAACAAGAAAATTTTATTCAGAACGAATCACTTCAATGGTATTCAAAACAACGCGCGGATAGACAGGTACTCCGTAGTTATCTATCAACATATAAAAAAACTAGCTAACAAAAAACAGTCATGAATTTCCATAGCGGCCGCGGCCGGTTCGAAGTGGTTTGCATAAGGCTGGCCGGGACCTTATCAGATTCTCTGCCCAGTATACTTTACAATTTATCATGAAAGTAGATAGTTTAGCCGAAATTGCCTATTTGTTCGGTTGGAACTGAAATATTGTAGTCACGAATTCAGAAATTGTGATGTTTAGATTAACGTGTTTATTTCACAGGAATATAGGAAAACTGAATTATATTCTGTTGGCTTTGGATATGCACGAATCAATCATTTCCCCATATATGTAGGAAGTAAATGGCTTCACAAGCGCTAAGCGATGAGAATTTCATAATATATTTTATCATTTCGTATCAATATTGTGTCTCTTCGTCTTCTAAACAAACGCCAGAAATCAGGATATTGATCAAAGTATAACTTGAATTATTAATAACGCGTCTTTGTTTTATTTTCCGTGGTTGCCTTTTGACCTACTAACAAATGCAATTTAAGAACGCTTTGAATTTGGCACGTAATTTTTAAATTAAAATTATACCCAGTTAAATTGGGAACATTAGAAACAAAAACAAGCTGAAGCGTCGCAATTTCTAACGTCGTTTCCGCCCCTCCTGCCTCCAACCCCGTCTCTAAGCATTGTTTCAATTACAAAAGGAGGAATGCAATAATTAACACAAAGAGCTCAAAGAGACCCGACTTCAGTTCGTTAAATCATAACAGAAGTTAGACGATATATAAATTTTATCGCCCAACTGGTTCCCTCCGAGCAAGGGCGCGGGCCAACGTTCGCAGTGATTCATTTACGTAGATATCTTACAAAAGTGAGCTCGCCGACTGCCTTAGATTTTCATTAAACTCTCAAATATTTGACGGCGTTAAGCAGCCCTTCCACCGTCAGATTATAGAAACGGGAATATGAAAATATGTACATAATGTGTGGATTAATGTTGCGCCGCCGTGGTTAAAAGGCTGAATATTGCTTTTATGGGCTCTTTGGTCTGCTGTTAATGGTGTTATTTTTGATTACGCATAAGTTTAAACAAACAGCTTGTTTTAGACTTCGATGATTGTTAAAGAATTCAGCACGATTGTATCTACAAGGTGCTATATTCATGCTCAAGTTCTATAAATATTCTAAATCAATCAATATAAAGTATTTCATAAATATCATGTCGGTTCTAAAAGCTAAAATAGCAGGTGGAGGTTATGAGTGCTTACGTCGAGGATTAGGAGGGGCGCAAACAATCGAACGTGTTTACACGTCACAATGTACACAGCACACACATCAATAAAGAACAAACAAATAGTCGTAAAAGTGTAGCAAACGAGGTAAGGCAACTGTTACAAATAGAAAGGGAGCAGGGTTGCAGCCTTTGGGAAATAAAACTGACTTTTTAAAAAGATAAAATACCTCTACATTGAAAAAAGAAAGTTTTCTTTTATTTATGTTCTCTTAATTATTCCAGTATCTTCCGCGGGGATTACCTTAAAAAATGTTTATTTTGTGCAACCTATCTAATGAACTTAAAACATCTGTTTGATAAAAAAATATTGATTATTTATTATTTATTTTATTTATTATTTTTTTTTTTTATTATTATTATTATTATTATTTTTTTTTATTTTTTTTTTTATTTTTTTTTTTTTTATTGATTATTTTTTTAGACGTGAAATGATTTGAAACAGCTGAATCGACTAGCTCCTAAACAATAGGTACGTATGTGTCTCCGTTTGATCATCAATGATGTCCAGACATGTATTTAATCTAGTTGTTTTTTTTTTCATCAATAATTCCATCAGGAATCTATCAGCCCTAGCAAGGTAGGCAAGTATCGAGACGTATTTGTCGTGAGGTCGGCGGCGACGGGTGACGTTGACGACGTAAATCTTTCTGCTGGCACAGATCACGGCAGCCGCACGGAAACGTGTCGGCGGCTTGTCGGATTCAATAGGTTCCTATTCATTGTGCTCCACCAGAATACCGACAGGTCTTAATGCTTTCCTTCACTCCTTGCTTTTGTATTGCGTTGTTTGTTTACATTTTATAAGAGTTTGCTGAAAGTAATCAATCAAACGTCAATAAAATGCATTGAATATTTTTCTTTTCGAATAGAAGTTTGCTCGCAACGAGTTTTTATTGAATTTTTATGTTTTAGATGCTGCTTATTTTTATGGTTCTTTTTTAGTATGCGGTCTATGTCTAAATAAATAAAATAATGGCTTTACGCATTAGCGGTTGAATTGTTTTAAGTTCAATGCTCTAATGAGGTTGGTGTTTATCATAATAATGTAAAACATCAAGTATTAAAGCTGTTATGTATTTACAGTAACGTCGATGTTTGTGTTGTGAACACTACATAAATACAAGCACAATCAGGGGTAAAATCCGGTAACATTTACACACACCCCATGGTGGATTGGTAGCCATGATTGATGTTCGCCCAGTGACTCTAGAAGTTCCACTTGCTAATAAGACTTGGCTGTTGGCGCACTACTCACCTACCAAATTAGTCCCGTGCCAATAGTGAACTTCGTGATATGTTTGATTGATTGCACTATGATTGATTTCCTGCCTACCTTTCGTTGCTAATTCGTTTTTGTATGTATACTCGTATAGTGCGATTCGTGGGTGATTCTATTATATTCATCTAAAGATTTCAGCACGTTTTTAGCTGCAGTGTTAAGCAAACATTTGTCTATTTATTTAAGATCAAACACAAGATGTCGTGACGTTTTGCTACAACAACGTATCATTATGTTCTTGTCTCAAAACGTTATTTAGAAATGCGTTTGATAGCTCTTCAATAGATGGTATTGACATCTGTTTGAAGATATTACAATCTGTTTGGATATTTGATAAAAAAAGACACGGTATTCAGGACTCCATCTGTTCAAAACCTAACCAAAATTGTAAAAATAAAACGAGAATTCACAGAATTCAGCATTTTTGTAAACAAAAAGAATATTTTATTTGGCAACAAAATAGCGAAATAGTGTTACCGAATGTTGATGAAAATATATTATTTGTTCGTAACTGAAACAAATGACTTGGCTCAATTCAATACATTTTGCCGTCGTACCCGTTGACTGTTACAAATCTGCTTTACAATGATTGATACTGCTGTAAGTAAACGATTTAAGCCCCTCTCGAGATGAAATGAAATTTATAAGCAATCTGTTGATAATAGGGAACAAAGACTGTCCGTTAACGAAGTTTGAGCACCATTTATATCGTTATTTTATTAAATAGCTCCGACTCGCAAAACGTTTTCACATTAACTCCGTTTAAAGCTTCCAAAGTTTTTTGAAGTTATTTTAGTTATTCAATTCTGTTTAGGTGTTCTGTTCGTTTATTGGAAATAATTTTTAAAGTAAACAAAGAGATTAAATACCTAATAAATGTGCTTACTGGGTTCATATTTAAGAAACAGTTAAATTGATCAATAAAATACGTAACTAAAATAAATACGAAAAGTATGTACTTTACATGTAACCTAGGTACTTAGGTGTATAACTTTTGAGCACAAACAAGTACGTATACTTTTTTCTTCAATTCCGGTAGCATTTGTCAATTTCATATGAGATCATTTATCATTTCATTTCAGATGCTTACACTGATGTAATGTATAATGTAGCGTATTGTGATATGAATATTGACTGGGTGTCGTCCCTGCCATTTGCAATTCAGAAGAAATGTCAGCTTGTTACGCGCAATGATTTCTTTTACATCTTAGTTACTGCAACTCTGGTAAATTCAATGTATGTTCTAATCTATTTCTATTAATGGAAATTTAATTTTTTCTAATATTGAAATATATTTTTTTTAATGTTTAGAGTCAAATCTTTGTTGGTTCTCTTATAAAAACAGCGATATAATGAGTGAAAATAAATTTAAGTCTGAGTTGCACTGCGTTAGAATATGAGTATTTGTGGGCGGTATAGATTGCGTCTTCAAATTAGCGACAAATTCTGAAAACTACCTTTGATACTACCCACTGCAAACCTAGTATCCAAAAACAACTTACAGAGTATGCTCAGATGTGTAGGTTGACTGGGTGTTTCTCCTAACGCGTTGGTGGCGCGGCAGGAATAGTCACCGCCATGGTCTCGGGTCACCTTCTGGAGTACTAGCGACTTCGTGCTCACGATCACACCTGCCACCACGTTGTGGACCACCATTTTATCCTGAGAGGGAATAAAGCGTAACAGAGATTAATACTTGGCACTATAGGTATAGTTCCAGAGAGTCTTTAAGTTGTTTTAATAAATTTTATTTCAAGAATAGGTACTTACTAACAACAACATTTCAGACTTTAAAATGCCATGCAAAAATAAAATAAATTGTCCTTTTGATGTTTTATTAAAAAAGGAGATAAATTAATTAAATTCGTAATTCTCTGAGAGAAAGACAATGATTCTAATCAAATGTACACTGCCCTACCAATAGGCTGTTAATAAATGATGATTTCATGAAAATAAATGTATTTTTAAACGACTTCAAAAAAAAGGAGGAGTTTCTCAATTCGACCGTATATTTTTTTTTTTTTTTTTATGTGTGTCCACGCAAATCTTCGTCGTTTATGAACCGATTTTGATGATTCTTTTTTTGTTGGAAAGGGGGTATCCCGAGGGTGGTCCCATGGTAAGGAAACCAGGATCTGATAGTGGAATCCTGGAGAAATCGAGAGAAACTCTCAAAAAAATTGTATTTTCGACTAGTCTGTTTCTTATGTTTCTTCACACAACTTCGTCGTCCATGAACCGATTTTGATGATTCTTTTTTTGTTAGAAAGGGGGTATCCCAAGGGTGGTCCCATGTTAAGGAAACCAGGACCTGATGGTGGAAACCTGGAGATATCGAGGGAAACACTCGAAAAAATTGCATCGCGACTAGTGTGTTTCTTAATATTATGCAATAATAAGAATTTTAAAGCCCTAATGTTTAATGAGGGTCTGACATTGACCTGATGATGGAGCGGAAATGCAGTCGACGGAACTCGACAACGGTTTACAGCAAGTACTTTGTGTTTGGGCTTGATTAACTTATATTATTGAGACCTTTCATCTAAATGAGTTGTGACTGTTATTAGGGGTCTGATAATGAAAATGAAGGACAGTCAAGGGAAACTAAAAAATGTGAAATAAAAAATTTTTGAAGACGGTGCCACCTGTTTCCTTGAGATGTGAAAAAGATTGATTATAAGTACCTATATTACCTATATCTAGTCATTGTTTTACTTAGCACCGTCTTCAAAAATTTTAAAGGCATAATTATGTATTTGTTTATGTTACTTTTAATCACTTATAAACTCGAAATTTGCTGTACAAGTTAATTTATTTCATACTTTTTAGTTTCAGTTTTGAAGTTGTTTCTTTTTTGGCAAAAATTTTTTTAAGTCTAAGATAAACCTTTTCAGGTACGCAGAAAGTACTTTCTTGGTGAGAATAAATTAATACTACAAAGTTTAGTAAATTACAAATTTAAGCTAAGTGGTTTCGAATAGTTATAGATTGTCTTTTTTGAGATGGCTTATGTTTTAATTGCGTCTTTTTCTTCAGTGGATTAATTAAGCTAGTCCTAATTCTTATCCTGAAAATTATTACAAAAAAATTAGGTCTAGATTCAGTTTATCATAAGTAAAGATGCTAAGAGATGCTTAACTTACAAACTAATATAATATTATTTAGCTGTAAGTTACAGATTTAAAGAAGACTCTTAAGCTTATTAAATTTAATATAGGCATTTTGATCGACCTAAAAGCTTTTTGTGAGCATCGAAAACCTTCTTGAAATTTTAATAAGGCTTCAAAAAATTCCATGATAATGTTAACGGGCGGAATAACAACGTAATGAAATCATTTAGATGTACTCCAGTGGAATGCTTTAATGTTCTTTTGATAAATAATATTACTTTGTTGTGATAGTATAATGTCTAAGAATAAGTCACAAGTTATTTAAGGAAAAATTGATTTATCTATATAAAGTAAAACTTATTTCAAAAGGTCCTAAGTACAACAAAAAATAACATAAAACTTACATTATGGTACCAGGATATCCGATGTTCTCGAGGGTTGGCTCGAACTGAACACTCGAAGTAGACATCGTCTCCTTCCTTGATGTCGTGAGGGTTGAGAGTACTGCCCAGAGACAGTGATACTACTGGGGGATCTGGAACCAAATGGAAGGTTTTAAAATGCTATATTTAGTAACTAGTTACAGAAAAACTTCACTACTAAACCTTAATGATGGCAGTTATATTTAAAAAATTGAAGACAGGACTCTGTTTTAGTAAAGAACTGTAAAGTCCATATACGCAACTGACTGAAAATTACATGAACGTTAATTAACCTCTCACATCCCACTGACCCGTTATAAACCCAGACACAATAGATTTTCTATTGTTTTTTTTTCTGGTTTAAGAAAGATTAATACTTTTTTATGATGATTATGATATCATCCGTTTAGACTAGGTTTTAAGTCTTGCAGATATTATTATCCACAATTAACGCCTGTTCAAAATTATCTGTTGTTTTAATCATTTATTAAAACATATTAGTTCAATTCTGTACACCTGCACTAACTAAACTTAACGTATACGAAGCGCTCAATTCCGAATACCAGATCCGGTCCATAAGATGGACGTGTTTGAATTTACCAATATAGTTTCGTAAAATATAGCTCCAAACCGAGATATATCAAGAAACAAATCTGTACACATCAGCAAGGATTTGATATCTAATGCACCTTTGTTTAGTTTATATACGTCTATTGCGTAATTTATTACAGACTTGAATTGTAAAGGCACATCATCATTTACTTATTATGTAGGTACTACGAGTGTTAATATAATTCGAGGGATGCGATTCTCCAAATTTCGTTCGGATGTGGACTGCTATGAGGACTGTTCTGTTGCCGTTCATTAATTACCAATAGAAAACGTAATAAAGAAGAAGAAAATTACTAACTTATATCAGCAGGTTTCTTTTGTAAGAACCCAAAAAAATAGCACCAATTTTCATTCAAAAATAACTCCTTTAGAATGTTTTTCTCTATGTAAAAGATTTTCGTATTAATTTCAGACAAGCAACGATTTGCTAGCTTAAAAACCTTCCAGTTATACAAGCAAAATGATAAAATCGAAAATAAGGTTTTCAAAATGTGCCTTGAAAGTGTTTCCTTCCATCTTGATTGTGAACATCCTTCCTTTATGTTACGTTGTTATTCTATAGGTGGGTTATACAGGGCGTCTTTAACCAATCATCAAAGCTCCGCTTTCAAAGCATTTATAGCATTTGAATGGCGTAGAATAACTGACATTGGTTAGCAATTACCCCCTTTTACGGTGAGCCTGCTGTGGTAGTGGTGGCCATATAAAAACGAGGCAGTGGGTGCGCGGTAAACCTCCCTGCTAATAACTAGGGGATGTGGAAATTTATGAAGACACTGATAGAAACGAAGAATACATGAATACATTTGAGCAAACATAGCTTATTGTCCTCGAGTTACATTTTAAAAGAACATTTAGGTAATATAAAAATGTGCCCTGCCTACTTCTCTATGTCGATAATTCCTATAAATTATCAAACCATCATCGTCTCATATTGTCAATTTATTTGCGTAAAATAGTGATCAAAGCCAATAAAAATGCGCAGCGCATGATTTTTTTGTAATATTTTTTTGAAATACTTACTCTAGGGAAATTACATCAGCCATACATTATTTAGTACGAAAGCCAAGAGGAAAGAAGGAAAACAATTTTAGTAAAATGTTTCTGATGAAAGTGGCTCTAATAATCCTAAGTGGATTTATCAGAAAAACCGGATAAGTTTTAAATACGAGATTGAATTAATTAAAATGATTAGTTAATTATTTAAGAAATCCCATTAGCAGATAAAAGGAAAATTTTCGTCGAGTCGTTATTACGACTAGAAACAATAGCTAATTACAATCTGTATCTATACACAAAGGAGCAAGCATAAGGGCTTGCGAAATTTTGGAAGATGTTGTTAGGCTCCAGTCCATTCCCTTAAGACCCCACATACTGTCGTTGTGTCTAATAAGCTCAACAGAGGACATAAATGAGCTGCTCCCTAGAGCCGGCGGGGATTATTTTTGGTTCATTTTATTGGTAGAGGCAGCGGTTGTCTGCTACTTCAGGTAACACTTATCTGCGGCGAAGCGCGGGCGTTGACACTTTATTGGCCATTAAAGACCTATAACGACGTCGCCCCGCGGCCTCCGGAAACGCTCGTCCTCCAAATAAACATTTACGATGCCTCCGTTTAAATTGTTGGCAGAACGATTCGCGCCCAGAGCTGCGACATTCCCCCGTCTTAAATACGTTACGGTTCGCCAAGCAGAAGTAAATAGAATTTATTTATATTTGGAAATTCATTTCCTTCGTCGTAATAGAGTCAGCGTGTTTCCTTGCGCTTTTCGAAATGACCGTCCCGTTGAGGAATTAAGCTGTTTTGTTAAGGGAGCCGTTTGCGGGCGAAATAGGATAAGATCATTAGAATCGATCAAAGCCAGACTTGATTGGGGGAGTGTATTTGCAGGAATATTATTTAGCAAACTAAAGTGCTTTAAAATGGAGGGGTTGGTGCTCACAAAGGTGCTATTAAAGTGCGAATAATCCCGGGAAAATGTCCCCGATCTGTCGGCCAGTAGAATGCGTGGAGACGAGCGGAAGCGACCGCCAGTACACTCAGAATTAGTTTTGGCCTGTCCTCGGCGGAAGTTAACTGTTGATGTTGTACGCTCACCAACGCTAACAAGATTTTAATTACGCTTTACTGAGTTTCTCTTGTTAACGCAAGCTTTTAATATCACATTGGTTGCGTGCGAGCTCTGACAATTTCTGTAAATGTGTTGTGTGTATTACTCTTATGGCTTGTTTATTAAGGTTATTTTATTACTGTTCATCCTTGCTGTGTGAATTGTGTGGTTGATTAGTTTGTTAACGGGCTTTAGTTTAGCGCAGTGAATAGTTTTCTGTTTATTACCTGTCTGCTTATAACGTATTCGCTATTTGTCTTGTTTAGGCTATAGTTTACGAGTTGAGAAAGTAAGGTGCTTAAGAAACCAATCGTAAACCAGGGAAATTAAGTGGCATAGCAGATGTTCCGATTGCGTCGGTGAAGGGGTAGTTTTAATTTAGCAAAGTGGCCGTCAATTCGTCATGGGCTGTGTGCGGAGTGTCAGTAACTGGGCTAAATTAAGACGGACAAAGCCAAATTAATCCTCTCGACACGGAGGTGTCACGGGAGGAGTAAGCCGTGGCTACGAGAAGGTTCTAACAAACAAGTTTTGGACTACCGAAACAGATCCGCTTGAGCTATTATTCGTTAGACGAAATGGTTATTCTACGTATTTAAGTTATCAATTTAGTTAGCTGAACTGTTTGGTTTGTTTAACATAATATATTAATACTTATGCAGAGCTTTTTGGGAGATTCAATTAGTGCAATTCATGCAAAAGAGAATGCTCAAAAAATACCCAGGCCCGGCGCAAACGAAATGTATCTCAGTTTATTAATATAAATGAGTAATGAAATGTAGCATAAGAACTATTGCTCAAATCGGCGGCTAAATGTCAATAATTGCTATTTGTATTTTCGTAGGGGTTAATTTTTATGATCATTTTCTTTTACTAAGTAATATCTCCTTATTTTATTGACATTAATAATACTATTCAAGCATAAAAGCAATTAGGTTAGGTGAGGTTTCAAGAAAGATTAGAAATCAGGTTAGGTTAGGTTAGAGGTTAGGTTAGGTTCGGCGAGTTTTAAGGTTAGGTAAGGTGAGGGTTAGGTGAGGTCCTAGGTTACCTAAGACGTCACCTAACATAATCTAAAACCATATCTGACCTAACCTAAAATTTCTCCTAACCTAACCTAAAACCTAACCTAACCTAACCTGATATCCAACCTTTCCTGAAACCCCACCTAATCTAATTGCTCTAATGCTTCGATAGTATGTTAATCTCAATAAAAAAAGAGATATTACTTAGTTTTATTTAGGAAAATAATTATCAAAATTAACCCCTATGAAAATACAAACAGCAATTTTTGACATTTAGCCTCCGATTTGGACAATGGTTCTTATGCTACATTTCATTACTTATTTATATTAATAAACTGAGATACTTTTTGTTTGCGCCGCGCCGGGTATTTGTTCCATTCTTCATGACCATTCTCCTTTTCGCGAAAACTTTCAAATAATGAATCATTGTAGTTTAGAAGGTATTCAGTTAATATTGATATAAAAGCAAAGTTTCATAAATAAATCTTAAGTTACAAAAGTATGTTTGTGCCCAACCCAAGGCAGTCTTCCAAAAACATAAAATAGCTATCTACAAAATGATAACATTTTTATTCAATTTTAAAACACTATTTTCTCTAATGCCTTACGTGTGTAGATGTAGTTTCGGGGATCGCTAGCCGCAGACGGAATTAGACAGGATTAGTTCCCAACAAGTTGGCTGGCGAGTACCAAGTACACTGACACTGAGCAACTTGCTTCACATCACCGGGTACTGTTTCTGGTTAGGTACGCTTGCCTCGTTTGTATTCTCAAGTGGTGTACTGATTTGTTGTTTTCTTGCGGATTTTTTTTGGTTATAATTTAAAAAAAAGGAAAATTTAGTATTCAATAATTGGAACTTTGACCAGCGATGGTTAAAGGTTGATTACGTGTAGTTAACTGGGCTACACACTTATGCAGGTTGTTTATAGTCTGGTTATCTTTATCATATCGTAGGTACATGATACTTTTGCAAAAGCAGGTGGGTGTTGCGGTAGTGATATGTTAGTATTAATTAATTACTAATCAAGTTAACTAATTAACTATACATACTGTAATATGGAAGCGTAAATTTTGCTCACCTAATGAAATTACTATGTAGTTGCTACGAAGGCAATGCCGTAGGTGATATTGGTTTAATTAAATATACTTACAGTGTGTTCCCATTTCTGTTTTGCCGTTGTGTGCGCTTGCTAATTTGCAGAATGCTACATTTCAACTCGGCAAAACGGCACGACTGAAAATTGTAACCTTTTTGCTCAACTCAGATTTCGCTGTGTTATACTTTCTGTTATCTTCCTTGACACACAGAATTTAACAAGTCTAGTGTTACCTTTGTGCATTTTATTTGTGAAGTTTTTGTGTTCGTTATTAATGTAATTTTGCATATTTCTGTTTTATAATGCACGTTTTCCTGTCACGATACGTTTACGAGCAAAATATTACGTCTTCCTTTTATTTCCTTTATTTATTTCCTCATATTTTCAGCCAACTTGTGCCTTTTTAGTTCCTTATTAGGAAGGCACAAGCCACATATTATGTGTATGATGCTTATTTATCCGTTTATTTACAAGCAAATGCAAGAAGAGCTCGTTAAATATTCAAAGCAGAGCCAGACGGAAAATAGGAACCGTGGTATCTATTCATTCAGCATCACAAAGGTATTCAGTAATTAACTAAAGAAGTAAGGACATAAGATGCTGCTCGACCTGCGAGACTGTTGAACCCACTTCACCGGCACGACAGTGTGTAGGGTGTTCACAGCGAGTGCTTAAGTAGCAACGATAATTAAGCTTAACGATGTTAGAGATGTGCGAACTGGTTCAACCAGAGCACCTTTATTGCGTATTTCAGAGCAATATTCGTTTACATTTGGGAAAATTAAGAAGTAAAGCTAATTGTGATATCTGAGGCGAAACTGTAAGTCAGAATTAAATCTCCCAGTTTATTTGAAGTAAGTTGAATAAGATTTGTGTTTCGTGTTCTACAAAATGTAACATGTCTAGTCACTTTATTTCAGCTTTGAAAACACGATACCTCCGAATGTTCTCTAACAGCTGCATTTAATAATTACATGAAATTCACAGTTTATAAAACATTTATTTAAATATGATTTCACTAAGTACGGTAAACGTTGAGCGCTTAACTTATTTAGACAACATTTTCATGTTTCTATTTAGAAATCTATTTCAAAAAAAAAAAAAATATAATAATAAAAATCTCTAGATTTTTACCTTCTTTTTAAATTATAAATAAATGTTGGAGGAAATATCGCGAGTAACAAACGGCAGACACGCGTTCAGTTTGCAAAATTAAGAATTTTAACCAACTTGGGAATTACGAGTTGCAATACTGTATTCACCGCGACACACTTTATTTATATTTTTCACTTTATTAAAGTTGATACAAATACTATAGTTACCTGCGATATTACTCTTATTTCGTGCTTAATATTGTATCTAAGCGTATACAATTTAAATGCTAAAGTCGATTTACTTAATCTAATTTTCCAGTCATAACACGTTAAGTGATATCTTTTCTTCTTATTGAATCGTCTGTGCCCCACTGCTGGGTAAAGGCCTCTCTCCTCTTTTCTTAGGCCTCCACGATTCTCTATCATAGCTGCCTACCATTAAACTTCCATTCACAATTACTTGGTTTCCTGCAGGTATATATCTTTAGCGATGCCTTTGCCGTTCAAGTGCAAGAAAATTTCCAACTCAATTGCTCCTATGTAGTTCGAGCTTTGTAGTAGAGCGTAAACACGAACTATTCTATTTCCTGAATAGAAAATAGATATGTACTTACACACTACGTTTAATTTGAATGAATCTTCAATAGCTTGACCAGGAAGAGCGCTGTTGTCAGCTTGGCATCTCAGTTGGACGCCGTCGTCTTCAGGTAGCGGAGTGAAATGCAAGGTACTGCTCACCCAAGTTTCATTTACTGCTTCTATTTTCTGTTGATATAAAGAATAATGCTTAGGTATGTGTATTTTAGTTGGTAATCAAACTGGGTTTCGGAGTTAAATATCATTTTAATTTAAAGATTAATGACGCAGTGCTGGGTTGTCAGAAAGGTTGATAAACGTAGTCTCAGACCTATACATTTTAAAAATTTGTTTCCGGCGTTATACATACATAGGATAAGGTACTATCATATAAGTATGTAATACGTATGTAGTTAAATAAATTGAGTACCTAGTTGTTAAGTTAATTGAAGCAACAATTTATAGCTACGTATTTTTTTCGTTTTATAAAATAAGTTACTCAAGCATTTACCTCTCCTCTTTTGAATTTCCTATTATCCTTAAACCAAGTGAGTTGCGCAGGCGGCCGACTGCCTTCTGACACGCAAGTTATGCTCACGCGCTTCTCAGACGACATTGTCGCCGGCTTGTTCTGAATCTGGACCATGGTTGGTTTTACTGAAACAACGAGTTATATTGAGTTGGGATTCGAAAATAGTTCATCCGGACTTTATGCATTCGGACGACAATGGCCCTCGTCAATGATTTACGACATGTGCATCGAATACATTCTATTTTTTATTTATTTTCAAGAAAAAACATCAGGACCTCCTCTTTAAATCGAGTTGATCAAAAAGAAACGTAATTCATAATAATTCATAAATGCATGTTAGTACTAAGAGGTTGAAGCCAGGAGTGGAATAGCGTAACCTCTATAGGTCCTTATCTGCCACGATAAGATGTTGTGTACATGAGCATTAGTAGAAAATCAACTTACAATTCATCTCAAGCCTAACAGTCTTTTCTTGCGGGCTTACGAGGTTGGTGTTCGATGCGCGACACTTGAACGTCGTATTAAGATGGTTTCGTCTGACATGAGGCAGTTCTAATCGGTTCACCACCACGTGGGTATCGGTCTTCTCTCCGATGTATTGTGGAGCTGGCGTGTTGTCTATCATCCACATCACCGTAGGGGCTGGCCGACCTGAAACAATACAGACGTTGAATTACAAATAAAGCGTTTATTTTTAGCTTGCGACAGAATAAATATAGGTACTCGTATTACGATAGCAACGTACTAGAGTAAATATATTTTTAGGCAATTCAAAAACAGCTCACAAATCAAAATGAATTAAATGATATCACAAATATCTCGTGTAATGTTTAACTTTGTTTAATTTTCTATGAAATTGATTGAAAATGGTTTTATTTAAATATTACCTCCGAACGAGTTTATTATTATAAATTAATTCACGTTTCAAATTACAAAGCTAACCACTAATGGTTAAAATAATACAAATAATAAATTAGTTGATATAATGAGGAACTATCTAGTAACAGATGTTCAACAAACGAAATATAAATTGAATATTGAAGTTAGTATTTCAAATGGAAGAGCTAATAAGCCATTCAAAAATATTTAACTACGTTAGTAAGTCTGGTAGGAAACACTATCATCAAGGCGTCTATAATAAATAACATTTTAGGAATTCGAACTAGTTTTGTGTAAATTAATCTAAATTGCTAGAGATACTTCATCAATCACATTTAAGTTATTGTTACGCGAATGCCATACAAAAGTTTACTGAGATAAAATTTGACAACCTTCACCATTCGGTAACCTTACCATTTTTAGCTACGTATTTACCTTTATTTATTTAAGTAATTGCAGAGTATCATTATAATCTTTATCAAATGTCTTAAGTTACCTAGGTACCTACATAAAATTAAAGATATAAACGGTTCAGACCTAATAATAAGAGAACGAACAAAATATGCTTCTAAATGCATGTTAATCTACACCGGGCCGTACTGTCTATCACACTGTTATTACGTAATGGATGTGACTTCGTATGCGACTCTATTAGTCTCAATCTACTATTAGATATCAAGCAATCAATACAGCTATCTTGGAATCGACCGATTATGGCACTATTTCAAGCTAATGGATCAGTGTGAAGGGGCAACCAAGTTCGGCAGCGTGGGCGCGGCTTCGGTCGTAATTACGTTATCGCGACCGACTTTACCCCCGGTCATATTGATCATTCCACGTCACTTATTACTAACAAACTTACTTCCTCGAAGACATATTTACTTGGAACACAAATTTCATTAGCTTCCAAACCTTTGGTATCTGGGATTTTAAGTGCCAGTTACCTAGTTATGATGCTATTAAGTGATCTTGATATGTTTGCAAAATCATACGAAGATTTATGCAAAACACTGTCGAAGCTCTGCTTTGATTTTACTGATTTCCTCAGAAAAAAGACACCTTCTGGTTTTGGCAAAGATAATGGAAAACTATTGGTTTTACAACGTTTATAACTTTACTTTTGATAAGTTAAAATCTGTAATAGGTAAGTAACAAGTAAGTAGGTATGTATAGTATTTAATTCACAGGCTATTCTGGTGTGTAATCGATTAATTTATAAATTTATTCAAAAGAAGTTGGTGAATGGTTGAAATACACCTACGTCAGCGAAGGGCTAGAAATAAAGGCATTTGATTATTACATTTTGTTTGTCTATGTATCGTACGTAACATGTTACGTAGTATTTCTACAAACAAGATAGGTATATCAGGGTAAGTATTTCCTGTTTGTAGAAATACTACTTATAAAGTAAAAATACTCGTATCTACTTTACATCAACAATAAGAGTAGAAACATCAAAGTCTTTGAACAAGAAATATCTTTACTTTAACATGATTAGCGAGCGAATATCGTATTCGTCGACTTCCGAAAATCCGTTTTTATCAATGGGTAAACAAGTGTAAACCGGCAGCACGTCGCTGGTACGGTATGACAACCCGCTAATCCACGGCTATGCATAATACCAACTCGAAACATTAAGCGCTCGAGGATTACCAACTGTTTACACAAGGAGACTTTCGACTTCGTCACATTTGTAACGGCAACTTTAGAATAACTTTGGCTTCTGAAGAAGGAGTTTAAGTCGAAAAGTTTTTATTAAAACCGTTTTATTTGGTAGGTAAGCAAGTTTTATTATTCTTTATTCTTTGTCGTAGAACCTTAATAGATGTGTGGAACGTAACAGGTGTAGGTATATCTTTACTAAATAAAATATGCGGCTGCACTTATTAAGTATGTGTGCTTGTATATAAGTACTCGAAAACTCGGCCCGGTTTCTATCAAACTGGGTTCTAGAGGAGTTGTGTTTTTTAAAAGGAATGATTGTTGACTCCTAGCAAAGTTCTTTCGATGATGCCTTTCGCTTGATCAAAATAATAGGCCTTCCTTTTCGAAAGTAATTGATTTCGTTCCATCTCATGTCACATCTTTACCTACTTCGAAATATCGACCAAAATAAAGTATCTTCATTCATATCAGTTTTCGGAAAAAAATCGCGAGTTTTCATAACGAGTAAACTTCATTTAAAGCGGTAAAACACATGTACCAACCCGTCATTGTACTCGTAATCCGTAGAGAAGGTGCTTAGAAAGTTTCAAGTGATTTATGTTCGAAAAACTCTTTTTAATATTTTATATTTTTCTCCGAAATTGGCTCAAGTTGGACGACCACGGTTCTTGGGTAATATCGTTACCTATTATATTATGTTTTACTTTGCACCGGTGACCTATATTTTCTTTGAAATTATATCACAACTTATTTTTAGTTACGTAGGTAGGTAGTAGGTTAGCTAGCTAAACATACTACTAGTTAGTAAATGCTTCTTTAAATCTAAAGCTAACCCGTTCGACATTTATAATACGTGAATTGGAAATTGTTGCTAAAACCAATCTCAAAATGGAAAATTGAATAACGACTGTTGAAAAACAAAACCATTCGTTCAGCTAGTTTATATAGTTTTAATGCTTCGCGTATCTCTCTTTTATATTCCAGCTTGCACTTTTATTGAGTTGTGCAAAGTCGTATTTGGTCTCTAAAAAGTGAGCATCGAAACAGTGAAGCGTAGCAAACAAAATCGTAAAGTCGGTAAACTTCGCAAAACGTTCAAACAGCGTTCCTAGTGGAGCGTCTAATTTTGTGTTTGACTCCCTCCCCCCCCCCCCCTCCTCGTATCTTGGGGCGATGGATAACTTTACACCGGGTGCCATTTCGAGCCGATCTCTCACAGACTGACTTATCGGTAAGTTTAAGGGCGATATATCAAAGTAATCGGTTTAATTTCTCATCTCCCACTTGGGAGAACTTACGTTCGTTTTGACTGATATTGTCGTGATTTATGATGAACTGTTGGTTTATTGGTATTCCTCGTTTCTGTGTTTACAAGCTATTAATGAACGCTGATTACAACTGAGCATTCTGGTAATTAATTGCGCGCGCACAGTTTCCGAGAAAAGCAATTAGTAATAAAGATGTTCAATACTAATCTTCTCTTTCTTCATTAACGACATTGAAGAAGTGTAGGGAAGCTTGGACAAAGAACGGCTCTTGTGGAAAAAATTGTTCATTGTTGATAGTAGTTCAAATATCAAAGTAAACGAGGGGTCTTAAAACATCGTTGCCTAGGGGCATTTACGACTATACATCTTATAGCGTAGTACGGCCCTGAATTAGAGAAACTGAGTAAGAGAGAAAGCAAGATCAATATTATTGAATCCATTAGGAAAACATCCATTCCACCTATTCAAATAGAGGGAAGTATGGCGTCGACTGAAAATCAAATTGCAAAAATAAAAGTCCTGCTTACGCTATGTGTTTCCTTTCAAGTTCCCTCTGACACACTACACCAGGTCCATATCACGTCACGTGAAAAAAAATGTACCGTAGTTTACGTGACGTAATCTGGCCACGTAGCATTCCCAGTGGTTGGGTCACACTGTTACACCACGATGTTACACTAAACTGTAGTAAATTATGTTGCTAAGTGTGGTATGCATGCATTTATTACTACTAGACAAGTACAAATCATAAAATGTTACATGTTATACAGGATATTTTTATACGAAGATCACAATGTCAATAGCTTAATTTAGTTTTATATTTTATTTACATAGTGCTAATTTCATCGTCATATTTAAAAGATTTTTCTTAATTACTCTTCAAAATTTAAGAAAATCTACCTAGCTATCGTTTACGATGTGAAGTATTTGTTTACGATGCATTCAAAGTGAGAAAAAAAAAAGGACTTACCTCCCCTGACCTCACAGACGAGGACAAGCTCGTTTCCTTCCTCCAAGGGGCCGACCACGCCCGACACGTCGCGCCCCGACTTGTCGTACAAGATCAGCTGATGAGGCGGCACTGGAAACAACATCGCTAGTTAGTTTCTAACAAATTGTAATTAAACATAAAACGCTACAAGGAATACGCAGTGCGACGAGTGCGACATTGTGAGCTCACGGTATTTGTCGCATTAGATTGGCTAATAAAAAATAAAGTAGGAAAACTAAAAGAAAATATATCAAATAGTCGTATAATTATGGGATAAAATAAACAGCGCGTTAAAACATACCTATTTAGATAAATATCACGTGCGACACAATACTGAAAGTTACGTTGACGACATAATATACATTATGCAGACGTTAATAGAACATTTCTCGGGAACAAACTGAGAGCTAGTATGAGAGACAGGACGGAAAGCACCCCTCGCCCCCACTTAGTGGGACAAGGACCGTTTATGGCGCGTCCCCTATCACTTGTAAATGCTTTGTATTACACATATCGCGCCAGAAAGCCCTCCTTTGCAATATACTATCGTGTCTACAATTGAATAATGCAACATTTTCTGACAACACAATAGCTGCTTTCGGTAACCTCACTCACTGGGTTTTTAAACGACTTCAAAAAAAAGGAGGAGTTTTTAAACGACTTCAAAAAAAGTGTTTCTCAATTCGACCGTATATATATATATTTTTTTTTTTATGTATGTCCACGCAAAACTTCGTCGTTTATGAACCGATTTTGATGATTCTTTTTTTGTTGGAAAGGGGGTATCCCGAGGGTGGTCCCATGGTAAAGAAACCAGGATCTGATGATGGAATCCTGGAGAAATCGAGGGAAACTCTCGAAAAAATTGTATTTTCGACTAGTCTGTTTCTTATGTTTCTCCACACAACTTCGTCGTCCATGAACCGATTTTGATGATTCTTTTTTTGTTAGAAAGGGGGTATCCCAAGGGTGGTCCCATGGTAAGGAAACCAGGACCTGATGGTGGAAACCTGGAGATATCGAGGGAAACACCCGAAAAAATTGCATCGCGACTAGTGTGTTTCTTATTATATTATGCAATAATAAGAATTTTAAAGCTCTAATGTTTAATGAGGGTCTGACGTTGACCTGATGATGGAGCGGAAATGCAGTCGACGGAACTCGACAACGGTTTACAGCAAGTACTTTGTGTTTGGGCTTGATTAACTTATATTATTGAGACCTTTCATCTAAATGGGTTGTGACTGTTATTAGGGGTCTGATAATAAAAATAAAGGACAGTCAAGGGAAACAAAAAATGTGAAATAAAAAATTTTTGCCAAAAAAGAAACAACTTCAAAACGGAAACTAAAAAGTATGAAATAAATTAACTTGTACAGCAAATTTCGAGTTTATAAGTGATTAAAAGTAACATAAACAAATACATAATTATGTCTTTAAATTTTTTGAAGACGGTGCCACCTGTTTCCTTGAGATGTGAAAAAGATTGATTATAAGTACCTATATTACCTATATCTAGTTATTGTTTTACTTGGCACCGTCTTAAAAAAATTTAAAGGCATAATTATGTATTTGTTTATGTTACTTTTAATCACTTATAAACTCGAAATTTGCTGTACAAGTTAATTTATTTCATACTTTTTAGTTTCCGTTTTGAAGTTGTTTCTTTTTTGGCAAAAATTTTTTGCTTTGTTGCAAAACACGATGGCTGATATTGGCAGAGCGGCGATTACAGCTCGCCTCAAATTCTTGCTACCTGCCGCTGCGGTCGCGCTCCACGCTAAGCCTCATAAATGATTGAAGACGCTCTTGAACTTCAGAAGCCACTATCGCAGCATGATAAACGACACTAATTACGGTCGGACAAACAAAACAGTTGGAGCACGTAGCGGGTTCGACCGCAAAACCGAGTTACGCATTGCCTTCCTGCTATTGGTAACAAGTAAACCCTTCAAGAGGGAGAGTATGGAAAGGTCTCGCTGACTATCCTTGAGGCTAGTTAGTACGAACTACAACGCTGCTCGTAAACTTTGTGCATGCTGCTGAAATCGCTAGCTGACAAAACAACGTCCAATTTAAAGGGAATTTCATAGTCGACAGCATCAATTAAACGGCGTCCCACCCCGCGGTGTGACGTTTGTGTTTGCGGCGCTAACAACTTCTACCAATTTATGTTTGATTCATTGTTTTGGAAATTAATTGTTTACTTTTCACCGCCTTTTTCAATTAGAGTTGGTAATGAAAACTGTAATTAAAACGCAATTGGAACAACGTCAATATCACGCAGCATGTATTTAATTCAATTTCGAGGCGATTTTTCAAAAATAAAATTAATTATTTAGTTGATAAAGATTTATCAATATAATATTTTATTCTGTTCAAAACTCAATAAGTATATTAATAGATTGAAAAAACCTTGACATTTAATTCTATTTATACGAAATTTAATATCAATCTAAAATATGCAATGGACTAGGATTGAATACGTCTACAAACGGATTCCACCCCCTGTAACAATCGCAAACTTCTATACACAAGTGGTCTCTGCCATGTTTTTGTGCCGTTTCTCTTAATGGGGCCATCATGAGAGTTAATGACTCTGGAGCCATATCAGCTTCTATAAATAAACTGTATAGATTGTAACATTTTTCTATCAAGAGCGTTATATTGTTGACGTTAACCTCCCCGTCTCCCAGAGCTCTTTCGTATTCACATATATGGATATTCTCCAATGTTGTACATTGACTCAGGGTTTCAAATAAAGACTCGTACTTAATATCTTCAGATGTTAATTTGAAATTTTTCAGTGCCTTTGCAAACTCTATGGACTTTGAAAGCAAAGATGTATAACGACGGAACAGACTAGAGCGACCTCTCGTCTCCACATAGATATCCAACGTGTCGAGCTTGGGACATTGTTTGAACATGATTGTGAAAAAATCATCTTTAACACTTATATTACTTAGTCTTAGAAACGAGATATTTCGCAAAGTTTTTGAAGTGGGTGTTAATGATATAGGGCTCAACTTTTTGCTTCGGATCACAGAGCCGTCTTTTCTACAGAAATCTGTAAGAGTTACTTTTCGGGGCAGATAATCCAAACTGGTTTCAAAACCATTGCAAGCATCTATGCAATACCAATCACTATAAGCGTTTGTCACAGTCATTTTAATTTTGCTGTGCATGCACACATATGTGGGGAAATAATCCCTTAATTCTTTTTGTAAGTTCTCAAAAAAGTTTTCATCAAATGCTGTTGTGTATTTGTTCCACGCTTTAAAAATTATGTTTCCGTCTAACATAAAATCTTGAGGCAGAAATGGGCAGACTTCGACGCGTAAATCACTACAGTTTACAGAGAAAGTTGACTTAAAAATGGGTGAAACATAAATAATGATTTTTTCCAAGTACATTATGAAAATGTATTCTAACTTTTTAAAATCTAAGTTGGAAACCCCTTTCAAACTCTGTGAATCCTTGTGTGTGACGCGGCAGTCTCGGAATATGTACGATAATTTCGAAATATCTGTTTCTAAATCGTGATCGATATTATACGGTACATCCTCTATTTCCCAGAAATCTTTGTAATTATCGGCAACGGTTACTTTTACGTCACTTATAACAGGAATCCCTTTGAGAAATAAAAGAGGCATATCAGAATCTAGGAATTCAAATATTACGAAATGTACTATTTCAAACTGTTGCTTTCGAAATATATTCTTGCATTTCTCCCATATGCCATCTCGAATGCATTTCCGAGGGCGTTTGAAGAAGTTAATGCTCAAGTTTTTTAAGCCTTCGCGGCATATATCTTTAAGGCTTGATAGATAAATGTTGGTAAAGGTGACGTCTAAAGTTTTGAGGTGCACGAATTGATTAATGTGTGGCTTTAAACTTTCGGCAGTCAAATCAGAAACTCCGCTCAAGTTGAGATCCTGAATATGTTGACCCAGATCCGTGAAGAAATCTTGGCTTAAAGTTTTCACTGTCGCTAGAGTACTTCTTGATAAAATTAGCTTCTTCACGAGGCATGGTGCAAAAAATGTTCTTAGCTCGTAACAACTATTATAAATATTGATTTTAGACTTTGTATCTAAATAACTAAAAATGATTACAACTAATTCAATAGGTAGATCTATCAAATTCATTTGGTATTTGATTTATTTTTAAATAATTTTATAAATATTTACAAAAATGTCTAAACAAACTTATAAGTGACAGTGATTGATGATGATTGACGAATCTTTGGAAAAGTTTGCATAAAGTCGCAGCTGTTATGAGTTTTTATGTTTGTACTGTAATAACAGTGTCTATTATACAAAGTAAAACCTTGTTTTTACTACAACGGACGGAATCAAGAGTTCTCTTGCGATAGTTGTAATAATGATAATATATAATTACGAAGAGTTATTACTGGTGCAGTTATAACATCCAATATAATAATAGTCGCTACCGCGGGACGTTGAACGGTCTCTACACAACACAACACGCATTTGATGTAACGATAAATCACATAGCTGAGACTACAGTTGGAATTATGGCCTTTGAATTATGCATAACTGTTATACGGCAGAGGTTGTAAAACTGTGTGAGCGGTTCGGCGGCCAACGGTTACCACTTTTGTACACAAATTGCTCCAGTTTATTGTAAGTTGTCGTTCATCCACGACAGTTTACGGTGTACCAACACCCAGTTCTTGTGTTACTGAAAATTTGTCTATATTGTTCCATGCCGGGACTTTATGATCGGATGCTCGAGACTTTAAAACTTAGTTCGTCAGCGATCATAAACTATCTTAGGTAGGTGTTTTAGCTTAAACGATAGCGATGACAATATTTTAGTGTTTTAACGTACTTTATTGATATAAAATGAATTTAATGCCATACTTCATATGATTTATGTAAGGTTTTTTGATTGGTAAGAAAAACTAAACAAAATATTGATGTGTAAATTAGTATCAATTTATGCTTAGGTATTTTATTTACAAGAAATAATATAAATAGCTTTTAAAGTTTGTTGTGACTTGCACAGACCACTTGAGACTCACTATAATTTTATAACCGCATCTTGAAGTACTTACCTATCTGTAATATCTATAACTGAAGAGTTCTGCTTATTATTTGTATATGATGGACAACGATCTTTCAGATGACAGAGAAAATAGCAAAAAACGTTGCTTTTTAGATAGATACTTATATTATTAAACTAAGTAGCTGTGAGTACAGTGACAAAAAAGTACAATGTCAGAGCACTCACTACGTTATCGACGATCGATGACTACATTACATTCATTCAACAACACAACCACGTAACGTAACTTACGTAATAAAAATCGCGGCTGTGTAAATTTAGGCGGAGCGTGCCGAAGTACATTCCCGGCGGTTCATTTCTTATAAGCACAGATCGATATACGCTCAGCTGCTCACAGCCAACTTGTTTCATTAAATTCAAATTTCGTGTTGTACTTATTAATTCAGCGGAGCATTTTCCGCGCACGTCGCGACTTGTAATAGCTGGTGCTTTTTATTCTCGTCGCCTACCAACAAGGAAATTGTCAAGAATTCCAAACCACTCGAAGGGGGTGCGCGCCTTGCGATTAATTGACAAGTTTCGACAATTTACCGATCCAGATTTACAAAGTACCCAAATGGCTTCGAGACGAATTTCAGCCATGTTTGACTTGACATGTTTACTTTCCTCTTCAAATTCATAGAGGACTTCTATGAAAGCAAAGTTACGGCTAAGCCGTTTAGCTATATTAGAATAATTAAGTTTCGCAAGTTCACTTTGAGCAATTCACTTAAAGTTACTTACATAATCACATTTCTAGAGGAAGAAACTTTGAAGAGCTTCTGGGACGACCCGTAGGAACTCTTCTCGGAACGGCAGGAAACAGATACTTGTTTATAAACTTAAATGCTGATACTTGGCTTTTAAATATTACCAAGATTTTATAATATTTAATGATGTGACAGGCGCTGAAGACACTAGCATACAGTTATAAGACGGGAGCACCGAAAGTGCAGGAATATTTACTATGTAAGTACCTATCTTAAAGTTTGCGGTACTATGTGTAAGTCATACTGCGTCCTCAAAACTAGGCTAATGTTACACTTGCATACGAGTAAAGTATGCAGAGTAAAATCAATAGCGAGACCTCATAGGGCATCGATCAAACAGCGGGGTAACTTTATAGTCACTTGAAATATGCAGACTAAGTATATGTTGTCTTAGCACTTATACCAAACACCGCGCCTGTTTAAACAATGTGATGAATAGGTTTGTTGTGCAGCGCCGTGGTGTGGCGAGGCGATGACTTACGGCTCCCCGTTGCAACTCCCACTTAACTGTTACATATTGCTTCACAGTAACCTCGCAAAAGAATTATTTACAGAAATGTACGTCCGCACGTAAAACACTCCACTGCGGACGTACTGATTCCACTTTCGACCAAATAAATTACAGAGCTTGCTAAACGGCAACTAATAAAGTGAAGTCGCATACAAATAAATAGGCCTGAGCCGAATTCGTGATGGCGAAAAACGAGTTCGCATTTCGCTAGGTCATTCCCCGACCGAAAATAGAAGGAAAGCTCTGATAAAATATTACACAAATTATGAGTAATTTACAACTTATGTACGGGACTGTACGTACGGTAAATATAGCGCATGAACTGACTGGTATTTCAAGCGGAGCTCGTTTACAATTTAAAATTCCGTGATAAACATATGTAGATAAGGGAGGTGTAATAAATCGTGGGGCCAGGCTACGAAGCAGCGAAGCAGCTGGCCGCGGGGCCGCGGAGTTAATAAAATCACTCCACCAAACGATTCTACCGCAAAATACCGTATGTCTGAAAGCCCCTATTTATAAAAACTTCTTGAAACTTATGCTCGCGGTGTATGAGTCTTGAGTCTTTTAACGAAATGTTATTAGGTCACGAGTTGAGTATCTAAATATAGGTGCTGTATAAAGAAGCTGATAATACTTTCCGTGAGTCTTGGACTACTTATATAAATTATAAGGGTTAATGTTTACAAACATTGATATTCAGTCGCAAACGGTCCCAATAAATTAGACTAAACTTGAAGTTGAAATGCTATTGTCTTGAATTTGATAACTTTGCGACTGCTATTAACTATTGCTGGTTTAGCATGCTTACGAATTTGAAAGGCATCTTATAATGAAAATAGTTTCTTGTATTTAGGTATACGTAAATGTTGTTGTTTAGCGCTCTTACGCGCTAGCTTTCTCGTAGTTTTCGTATTTTTACAAAGTGGTAAGTATATAAACATTAATATTATCTTTTAAACACTATCAAAGACCCTTTAAAAAGTGGAATCTGATTTTAATACACTTTATTCGCGACAAAATCGCTTGCGAGAAAGATTCTCAACTGCGACTTGATATGTTTATTCGGTTCTCTCATGTGCTCCCGAATTGCCGCTCATATCTGCCTCGTAGCTGAAAGCGGCCGCCACTCCAAACGTGATATCGCAGTACATTATTGTAATAACAGCACTCTGAGGCTTCTTTGACGGGTCTACGGTCGTGTGTAACCTCTCATTTTCCTTACCGAAATTCAAAGGAGGTCTAACAAAGCTTTGTTTTGCATCGCGCGCTCACAACCCGGTGAAAGGCTGGCTTTTTAGATAAGGTTCTCTTATAAATTTCAGCATAGGGCAGACATTCAGCGCTAAACTTTTTCAGTGTGGGAATGCGAACAGCTGCTGCATTCCCCATTCTAGTTTGGAGGGTCGACGTTTTGTGGGAAGTTATTTGCGAAACCGCTTTACTCGCTGCGGCCAATTGTAGTTGAAAATGAATCAAGAGGATTATAAGATTTCATTGCCGAATATCTACTGTAAGAGTAAGTAATTCTAACATTTCAATAAAGGATTAATACAAACGCCTAACACAACATTCCCTAATAAGGCGGACACGTATACCTCGGCTTTGTTACACAGACTATTGATGAACTTTCCTATGTTTATAAAGTAAGGATTCACACAATTTCAAATGATAACAATCCTTGTTGCGGGATGAAGTGGAATATAGGTAGTTACCTATAAAGTGCCTGACATAAATCGCGATCGTATGACGTGACTGTATTAATAATGCCTCTGCCTTGTGGTATTTTGTTTATATTATTTAGTCCACTAAAAGCAGCCTCTGCTTGGTGATTCTAAGGACCTAAGTAAACTTAAAAGAGATGGAACATTTCTTAGTTAAACAAATGCGACCAACAAAATGTTTAAAACACTTCAAGTGAGCGAAGTTTAAAGAACTGTGCTAGTTTACACGTACATTTCGACCGGACTTTAAATGTTTTCAGTGTACTTTTTCTTTTTGGCGACCTACACTTGATTTTTCACAGCTGGTGTGAAATTTTAAAAGCTTTGGTTTTGTTTTATTTCATTAAATGAAACATTGTTTTATAGTTATGGTTATTAGACAAGTGTTGAATCAGTTTTATAAACAAATAAAATACCCCAAAAATTAAACTGAAATGAAGGTTATTTAAACTTTCTTACCAATAACAGAGAGTCGTATTTGAAAGTTCCTAGTAGGTGAGTTCTTGAAGTCGACTCTGCATCGGTAGACGCCTTCGTCGTCGAGCTGTACAGTGTCGAGTGTGAGGGCGGCGGGGCGTGCCACGGTAGCGAAGTAGGCTCGCGGCCCGAACGCGTTCGGGTCAGACCACTGCAGAGCTTTGTTGAATGAGCGTCCCCGGACGTCGAAGCTGTGACAAAAACAACAATATTGTTATTGTAGGTTCATAATAGAAATTGTTTCTTGAAGATATTATGAAAGTTGCTAAGATATCGTGAAAACTTATGCAGTAGCCGCTTCGTTTGACGTATTACAGAATCACTAAGCTGCTTCTACTAATAAGTACCTCCAGAGTATAAAATTAACCATAAATAAAGAAACTAAAAATACGATACACAACAAATATAGCTTCTAATTACTCTGGTCATTCATAAAAACTTTCTAGAAAGTTCTTCGTCAAAATAAGTAGAAAGATATCATTAATAACCTTTGATTGATAGAGAACATTCAACCGGATCTAATTTGTTCTACAAGTAAGAAGAACTTTATCCAAAAAATATTATTATATTCCCGTTAATTGTAAAAGTTTCCGGACTGAAATTGCGTTGTTTCAGCTGACTGGGTTGCTATATAGGTTAACTGAATTTGTACAACATTCCATACAGTTTCATCGTTTCGAATAATGTTCATATTTGATGGCTTATTTTGAGAATACGAAATGGTTTTTTATATTGGTAATTATTCATAATAAAAAGGTATTATAAAAAACTTTACGAACATCAGATATTATTTTAAAGAATAAAAAGTCATTTTTCTCGTACCTTTAACTATTCAAAAAACTACATCTTCTACATGCTAATTTTAATTATATTCGAACATTTATTTCTACTAGTCTATTATACTAAATCACTAGATAACCTAACAAAAATATCAACCAGGGACGACACAAAAGGCCAGCCTAGATTATGTTTTAGCCCACATAAAGATAAGTAAAGACACGCCTCGAGGCGGCTCATGTCTCGAGACGGTACCCAATATTATTAATGTCTATTTTTTCTGGACAAAACATCTACTCGTAGTGTAGAAAAGTTCCTAACTAGCTACAATGTCGGTACAAACTAGTTTTATGCCTCAGGTCATTAATCACAGGCATCGCTCGCCCCTATTATTAGGGGAGCTGCCGACAGCCTTAAATATCTGTCGGCCGTAAAGCTCTTATAGGCTAAAGGTACCTAGTTAGCTGGAAAATTTCACCAACTTAAAAACATCTTTTACAAAATAGTTCAATATGGAGGAAAATAGGTAAATTAATTCATATAGGTACGAGTATGTAAGAATATGCTTTAATTTTTTTGCTTGCTACCATTTGGGTGTTAAATCCGGTCCATGATTAAGTTTAGTTTTTTAAAAAATATGAAAAATACTCAAAATAAGATTATCTAGTGAATAAGTAATAGTTTCTGCGGGATTTTCGCAATGCATTGTTATAAAAGTAAAAATTTACTTACACGCATATGAATCTCGATTAAATATAAAATAATATGACTTGACGGAGTGATTACAGAAACACTACAGGGAAATCTCTCGTAAAACAATAAGGAAAATAACGTTTCTCTCCACGCCGTCGCACTAATCACGTGGGACAAGCACCGCATAAAAATATCGTTATGACATCCATCTTTCATAATGTGGCCATATCTTTTATTATATGCAATGCAGCGACATTATTCTTATTATACGATTCTTTTATTATTCTCTCGCTAATGTTGACGTTAAGACCAGTAAATTAAGCGACATAACTTTCGTCGTATCATAAATCATAAAAAAACAATCGATGGTTCTCTGCGGGCGATAAGTGTGAGTTTTATGTGTTTTGTCTCACATTTTTTATCTATTATTTGGTGAATTTGGCGAGTACCGTGGAGTTCTAAATTAGATAAGTAATTTAATGCAGTTTAAACCAGAATTCCAAAGAAGCTCAAAGATGAATAGGACTGATCGTGAAAGGTTATTGCATAAAATTTGAAGTGACAGTTGTCAAATTAGTACACCGCTAATCAAGCACAACCTACACAAATTAACTTGGTATGTCACATTGAGTAGGTAATAAATAATTAATATACTTCTGGATAAATATTCCGAACAGAAGTAAGTAGGTATAACTACAATAAATGTAGCTAATGTATTAAATGTCTGAGTTTTAGGTGAAAGACGTACGTCGTAAACATAACACGGCTTATTACCTTGAAAAGCAAAGTCCTGCATTTTAACATACTCCAGTTTCTGAAATAATTACCTCGCTACGGAAAGGCCACTACGAAATAATTAATAAAAGAACAGAACAAGCGGTGAATTTATTAGAAAAACTTGATTTACATGCAACTATAAATTTGAGTCGCGTATTATCAGATCTAAGTTTACGACGTGCGTGCCTCGGAAGCCTCCACTCTGTGGTAGGTATTACCGCAGATATTGAAAGCGTTACAGTTTGTTTAGATAAGCCTTTGTATACGCTGAAACGTGTTGGTTTTCCTTCTGGTTACAGCTAATAGTTCTCTGTTTGCTTTATGATGTACCTTTTTATTGTATTCAGAATGTTGCATATAAAAAGTTTTTAGTTTTATTTAAAACAAAATTATTTTTTTTTAATTACTAGATTAACAAAATTTTAAATTCCTGAACTCCAATAAAAAGGGTAGTAACACATGGAATATAGTGTTTTATATCCGTTTTAGTACGTGTAGTTACTGTTTTAAAAGCATTTCTAAACTGCCTTCGCGTGAGTCTTAGATTTTAGTTTCCTGAAGCCATTTTGTTCTCAGTTATAGCCCCAGGCATATTGTTGTACCAATTACCGTGCAGCTAATTAAAATGTTAGCATATTAATAGGATTTTTCCCTATTAAACCTAATTTTATTGTATTTTAATGGGAATGTTATGTTTAAAAAAAAAATTAATATGTATAAACATTCAATTATAAGTTTAGGCTAAAATCTGAACGTAAATTGACTAAATTGTGAATTAAATGTGGTGACGATAAATGTATAAATGAAAATTTCTTATTTTGACCAAACTATACATTTTTTTAGATTTATTCTGATGCTATGAACTTCCTCTTGTAACAATATTCACTCCATATTAACAGCTTTCGACTATCAACACAAAAAGACGGACAATACGTTATTTTACGATTATGACTCGCATGTTGTTCACTCAATAGACGATACTAGTCTTAAATACTAGTGGAATAAGGATGAAAATTGTACGTTCGGGTTGGAGAGGGATGTAATGCGGTGGAAAATATACTAGAGTAAGGATCTGGCGACCGCGGTGAATCAATCCGCCATTTTTATACAAGCACTATGACCACTAGGGTTGGGATTTTTTTATTGCTGTCTTACTTGTATCTAAAGATATCTTAAACTCCTAGTACATTCCGAAACGTGTATAAAATTTGATAGAAGCTGGGTACGTCTGGACTACAGAGGTACGAGTAATACGTACCTCTGTAGTACGTAATGTATATACGAGTAATTGACTTATTTGCCAGCCCAAATGTGAAGATTACAACAGTTTCAGGTTAATTGTGAAAGGCCCTTGACTTGCCAAATACCCATTGAAGTGAAATCTACGTGTACTTTTGAAATCAACTTCCATTTAAATGTTTATATTAAAATTAGTATGTAGCCCCTGCTCGTGATCTTAATTTGCAAGTCGAACGCAGAACTAAAACGTATAAACTGGTGGTTTTAGTATTTGATTGAGA
Organism: Anarsia innoxiella; assembly: GCA_947563765.1. Lineage (NCBI taxonomy): Eukaryota > Metazoa > Arthropoda > Insecta > Lepidoptera > Gelechiidae > Anarsia > Anarsia innoxiella. The sequence goes on from OX387408.1 coordinate 4,513,411, forward strand.
ATTCGATATTCAAAATCCAACTTTCAAAATCTAGTTAAAAGATCGCTTTGCGCCCTTTTTATACCTTTTCCTATTTATGCTTCGATCGCTTGAAATTCTAGCATAAACTGCATTTGCGTCCGGTAGTGCCAGCCCTGCATTACGCCATCATATTTCATGTTTACTTCCGTATTAGTCCGGATGTTATTTGCCACCGCGTAACGTTATCCGCAAAGAAATATGCTGCTTTGTTCCGTTCGGACTGATTCCTTTCATGACTCATTCATGTGAGGTTCTTCTAGTAATTGTTTTTGTATTAGAAGTAGCTGGAATCAATTTATGGGATTGTGTTTTTTGTTATACGTACAGGTGCTGGTTGTTGTTTTGTTTTTCAGCGAGTACACATTGAAAGGCTAAACACTTACTTTTGTTACATCCAGTTTTGATGTTTTTAATAGTGTACGATGAATTACACTCGCATCTTTACTCGCGTAGAATGTAGAGTGATTTTTTAAATTGCTGTACCTCATCTTGTTTGTGACATTATTTCTAGAGTTTAAAATTAAATAAGTTACCGATATCGTCAATTTTGATTGCAGCTGCTGATACCAAATCGTTTTAAAATATGATTTTTCTACCGAAGAGATAAAATAAAAGGAATAAAGGCCACTCAATAAAAATACGGCGAAAGTGTAAAAGGAGGTACCGTCAACCGTCCATTCTACCGCAGGCTAGATGGCCAGCGGGTACAGTTGGAAATACATAAATTTGTCAGCAGATGATTAATGCCTCGAGATACAGCCTTATCTTAGCCCGCAGCCTCCGGCGAGCTTTAATCATTGAGATATAAATGACGTCAATTTATACCACTCATATAATATACTGTAGTGGACATATTATATTTTTTATTTAAATAATGGTCTTGAATAAAACTCTTACATTTTGGTACCAAAACGAAATATAAAGCAGTTATATAAAACCAATTTTTTTGTAGGTTACTCGTAATTACTGTTATTTAACTACATACGTTCTATCCATTAAAGTAATTAGCATTTTCAATCATTTGTTTCATGGAAAAGATCACTTTGAAATAAAATCTTGTATTTTCTTTCTAAGAAATGCCTTTCCAGAATAATGAAATAAAAACCCTTCTTGAATCCCGGGAAATACCTCAACCATTAGCGAGACACGAATGATAAGCATTAAAAATATGATCATTTCCAATTTACATGCATACGGTGGGGCTGATAATGTTTTCGTAGCAACGCTACGTGAATGTGCTACGGAATGAGCTACGATGCTACGCCGTAGCTATATTTGTATTGTCGCCGTAATGGGTTTGATTTAAGTTAGCGGGTGTTTTTTGTGGTTGAGTTAAGTTATGTATTTGGATGTTCGTTACAATAAATTATCTACTTTGTAGAAAGAAAAAAAAAATAAAGAAACAAAACACGAAGGGTCCATTTCACCACATAGAAATAAAATGTAACCGACAGCATTATATACCTGTCACTGTCTAAAACGTCACATTTTATGAAATAGACGTAAGTTTATCTGTCGGTTACATTTTATCTGTAAATGGTGAAATGGATCCTAACACTAGTCTTTGTACTAAGTACAATAGGTACAATAAAAACCTCTTTGATCAATAAAAACACTTTCCTACTTTAAATGTAAATAAAACCTCTTACAACTAACTAAAAGTAGTTACCTATAAATAGGTTTCCCGCCGGTGGCCTTCCCGGCGCGGAACCAGAGCACCATGTAGACTCGATCTTCGTTGGCGTCGGGTGTGACGTCACACGGCAGCGACGCCGTACGGCCCAGCACTGCGTCTACGTCCACTGTTGATACTGAAACAAATAAAAATACATCTAAAACAAACTTACTGTGTAATACTACTTAGTGCTTAGTTACTTAGTGAGTTGTCGTAAATATTTTAAATCTTAGAAATTCATTTAAAGTTTAAATAAGTCCGTACTTTTTATGCTTTGGTCAAAGTGTGTTTCTATTTATAAAACGAGGACATTTTTTCAGTGAAGTATTTAAAATTAATAGAAAAACCAAGGAAAAGGAGTATTTATGTATTTAAATAACTTTTCCTGGATCCTGGCTTTTCTTAGCTTCATAATTGTGAGAAATGTAAATAAGCTGTCAAGACAATCAAATTAAAAGCAGTTGTGCATAGTAATCTCCTTAAGTAGCACACACGTCCTTTACTTTGTCTCACTGCAGCGGAGGAATTTAATTTAATTCACCGAAACCGAGACGAAGCCGACGCTACAAGTCTTGAAACCCTCCACTCCGCATAATCGAGAACAAGAATGACTAAGTGAATATCTCTGTTTCCTGTATTTACACCGTTATGACTGCTAGCTTTCTTTTCCCTTGGCGATAAAGGCCCATGAATATAAATAGACGCAATATTAAAACCGTTTTCGTTGCGCACGAAATAATCCTCTTTTCTTTAAGGAAAAGTGTCGCCGTGTTGGAGCCAAGTAATGTGCAACATCAGTCATACTTAGATGGAATTTTCAATTTACTCACGGTGAAGACTACCCCTAATAAAGACGGATTACTCCGCACCTCGCGCCGGGCACGTATCAATTTGGCCCCAACCCAGACGCCAGACATGTGGCCAATTTGCGGCCAATTTTAGATATTATATTGGATAGTTTTATTTTACAATCAGTTCAAATGAAATTTCTGTGTTCTGAACACATGGTTCGTAGAATGTTTTGAACTAGCTAATCAGGGATGTTATTTGAGGAGATGTAGGTACTAAATAATGGGACGTGAGTAGACAATTAACAGAACTGTCTAGCGTTCCAATTATATCTTATTGGAAACAGGCATTAGCGCTCCATTTAACGTTTCGATTAACTTTGATCGGTACCTAAGTGCAAAAGGCATATTAATCTTGAAATCGTTGCCTGAAACAAGTACTACAAAATTATAGGAAGTATTATTAGATAACCAACAGATAACCAAATTAATTTCGAGAAAAAGTCGCTAATATAATATTTTTGCTAGAAATAAAATTTTGACCAGTTTTTATTTATCCCGTGTGTGTCCCCATACATGAAAATTCATAAGCTCTTAGATTTTGTGACGTGTTATGATAATGTGTGTAAATTTCGTGAGCGAAATGCAAATTTGAAATGTGAAAATTGTGATAGTAATGCATGAGCGACGTAAACAAATAATATAACAATGCAGCGCGCATGTACGAATACGAACGATTTTGTGTAAATAAAAAAAGAAAGCTGAAATCCCACGTAGCACGACACAGCGCCAACTCGCATTAAGATAAGAGTGGAGAAATGAAATTCCAAATCGGTCCCGCCCCTTTATTTCGATGTCACCGCGCCGCGTTTGAGTCAGAATAATTTCACAATAAAGCTGTTCTGACAAAACCTCGAGTTTCGCGGGTGAATGTCACGCATAATGTATCGGAAATATAAATTATATTAGATTGGCGGTTTGCTCGTATAATGGGGGACTATAGTGTGGCCGCGGAGATGTGTCGTGTTGGTGGGCACTAAAGAATTGCGCCACTCATTATAGTAGTGCCGAACGTGCGTGAGAGACGGCAGTGTGTCACGTCATGCAATATTCGTGGATCATACGTGTGGGCGTCGATGTGCGGCTTGCCTAATGCGTATTGTGAGCGCCAAACAAAAAGCGAGCAATCAAAACGTAATGGAAGCCGCTGCGTGACCACAGCGCGAAGCCGTCGCTCTTTGGATTGTGTTTGTGATAAGCCTTTGGGATGTCAAAGCATTCCACACTATGTTTCAAAATGAGAACCAATTCAGCGTTTCGTGTTATTGTAAAGGTTTGCTGGACGCATTGAACTATTAAACATTCCAGCCCTGCAATATTCCAAGCCGAACACGAGCTTACTCAAATTTAACAAGCAAAGTGAAACTATCCTCGTGGCTTGGTTATTATCTATAAGTTCCGTCTAACAATTTAACAATCGCAGTTTAGCTTTTGGCCTGAAATTAGCTTTCAAAATGACTGTGAAGCTCAATAAAATCGATTACGTTCGTAGCTCGACGCCGCAATTTAGCATAACATCACGTAAGATATTCCCACGAATGGTTCTGAATATTACATGGAAATATCGCGAGGGTAGTTGCAAGTATCCGTCACGTGTCAGGAAGGGTTCGGAATGAGCTATCGAAATCCCTCGTGGCCGCAACACCTACCGTCATTCTTTCATCCTTTGATCAATACCAACCTAGTGTCAGTACCGGAATTTCCGACTTCTTCGTATTTTTACCGGCATTTAAAAAAAATATACATTTCTTTGCTTATCTGCGATTATAAATTAGACTTTGAACCATTACTAGCAAAGCTTTGGACTTTATTGTTGCTGCTTACTTCGCCTTAGGCACGAACGTTTTATTCAAAAAACTAAAAGTCACGACGTCGCGTTTCCTGTTTTTAGGTTTTGTCACGGCCAACAATTTCACAGTATTATGAAAAATAAACAATATTTTAGGTATTGTGTAGTTTATGAACAATAAGCTTAAAGAAACTAATGAACATGATAAAATGAACTATAGTAATAGGTATTACGTATCATAAAAACGAAATTGTGTGTGTGTGTGTGTGTATGAATGTTTGTGCGTCTTTCACGGCAAAACAGAACCCGATTCACGTGATTTTTTTTGTGGACATAGCTGACAGTATGGAGAGTGACAAGCTTTTTGACCCTTTGCAGCATTCCGTAATTTTCGACTGTACTTTTTACCTCGAGTTTCACGTAAGCGAAACTATTTCAATAAAAATTCCAGAACTCAATCATAAATGAAGCTAACTGTTTTTTCATAGAGACGGATTTAAAAAGGAAAGATTCAAACCAAATCGTATTTAAATTCGCTTCCTTTACAATCATTTCACTTACCTCTCAAGACATAAGTGAGGATTTTAACGACACTAAAAAGACGCTAAACTGTTCGAGGAGAAGCTAAGAAAAGCTCTTACGTCTCTCGTTCTCTCAATATATCATATTTTTTCCCGAGTCTGAAGATATACGAGCGCGGTTTCGCGCGTGACAGGCTTCTGGGGGTAATATTAATAAAATTATTGTGGAGACACGTCGCGAGCCTTGGGGCTGACCTACTGCGTCACACTAGAGCTGCACCTACCTCAATGTTACTGTTTCATTACATATTTGCTATTGTAGATATTTTTAAACATTTTTATTTTTATTTCAAATAAGGATAATAAATATAGCGTTTGTAGAGTTGACACAGTACAGACTAAAATAACGTTTTAATGAAAAGACCGAACTTGTCTTGCTAATTAAATTTTAACTTTTAATGTTGTTACTACTGTTGTAATTTGTATATTTGTTTCGAACACGTTTAAAAATTGTTTAAAAATAAATTAACTAACAAAGTAGAATTTGTTAATACTGCACCGTATACCAAAACTTCAAGTCATTCAGATAGATGTATCGGGGTATAATGGCGGCGCACCTCATAACTTGTCTTCTTCAGTAAACAGCTATCTATCACGTTGACAGTCTCAGCAACTGATACATTACCGAACATACCGAGCTCTTGTTTTACCAAAACTAATTTAAATGGTTCAGATTAAGTAATAGCTTTTATTTAATAATTATAAAATAAAAGTTTATAGGTTTAGCACTAAAGATTTTCTTTTAATCTGAGGCTAAAAACAAAACAAAATCAAATTTAGTTTTTCATTTTGAGAGCTAAAATGTAACAAACAAAAAACTTAAATCTTTATTGGAAAAAGGATTCCTTTCCTCACATTTTGTAACTTTTTGTAAAATGTAACAAACAAAATACTTAAAAATCTTTATTGGAAAAAGGATTCCTTTCATTACTTTTTGTAACAAATTACAGTGAACATTATGACCATTATACTAAAGACAAGACTAAAGACATGAAGAAAAAACGACGATACGAAGAACACAAATATAAGACGATTATTAGCTCTAACATGTAGCCTTATAAAAAATCTTAAATTTGTTGGCAGCGACTCCACACTCGTATTCACAAAGTAAAGAGAACATCTGTGCACATCATCTGTATTTCAACCGACCCCACCCTTGTCGCAACTTACAATTTATGTCCTCATTACAGACTTGTTTATTCCACCTCTATACCATTTTAAATTTCATTACTACATTTAAATACAAATGAAATAAAAATACTTCTCAGGTCAGTTTTGACTTATGCCTGTATTTTATATTTTATTGGCAGTAAACATGCTTAAACATTAAACTGTGTGTTTCTTCATGCACGATCAAGAACATAAAGCAAAGTTATTATGGTCAAAACGAAAGGAATTTTTACGATTAGTGGTAGCAGTTTCTTGTTTTGTTCATAGGCTTACTAGTTGTGCAACGTAATAATCACAATAAGTATTCGTTTAGTAGCTGAAAATGTCAACCTGTTGTTTAAACATATTGCTGAATTCGGTCGTGTCTTGGTCAATAATATACAGCTAGGAGCCTCCAACAGCGATTACTTATAATATAATGCGTTCCATAAGCTTTTGTTAGAGCACTTGTAACTGTCTCACTAAGAAGTACATTATATCACACCGTTAACCTTACAAAATGGCAGCACGATATTAATAACGGCTGGCGACCTTCTCTGACCCTAAGTGCGAGTTTATTTTTGGTAAAGCGATTTGAGAAAAAGAAAAGGTGGTTAAATATAAATGATTATTAGGGCTTCGGTGTAATAGGTAAATAGTTTAATATTACAGATTGTAGATCCGTTAGGCTTGATCTAGTAGAAAATGCAATCATTGGGGCAGTATTTAGAGAACCTGTCTCTAGGCAAGAGCTTCACCCAAATTACTCAATTATTACTAATAATAATTTCTATAGTCACCCATTTGAGAGATTTGTTAAAAAGTCATGTACTTAGTCTCATAACTCCCGTCGCGGAGTAGTACTATTCATTCATAGGTACATAGTTATCATCAAATAATTTTGCCACATTAAGTAACTCTAAAAGGGGAAACAATTGTCTATTACGACAATCATACTACATACCAACAACAATAAGGGAAAAATAGTAGAAACATGGATACCTACTAGCACAATGTTAAACCTTTTAGAAAATAGTAACGCTTTCGACAAAAACTAAAATTTTTACATTCGATTGAACTAATCTGCCATAAAATGGAAACGAGCCTTCAAGTGATATTGCTTTCATTTCTATTAGGCAATAGAGTCGAGTCTATTCAAAATATTCGTTCAGATTTGGGTAGATTCTAGATACAAAAAATGGAAAATATGTATATTTCGATTTCAGGTTACGATCTTCAAGGTCTAACTATATCTGAATCTGTATTTTTTCTCACAAATAGCTTACACAGGCATAAATACAAGGACGAAAGTAAAGAAGCAAAGCAAAGGCGAAATAGGTAGCCCAATATATTGTACCGTACGCCACTGGGACGTTATTTATTACAGCTGCGTCATTTATGTTTGTAGGTAGATATTGGGAAACCCATCAGAGGTAACAATTACATTAAAATTTCAATTCATTCATCACGTCTACAATAGCAGAAACATTTTTTCGTTTGCGCTCTTTGATTAGATCCGGTTCTGAACAAACCCATCCATCGCGCAACCACAAAAGGTCGGTAAAGCCACGTCGGCCGACTCTCGTTTTCCATTCGTTCCGCTGTCCAGAAATTTTTGCAATAAAATTAATCGTTCCAATAAAATTGGAGCCGAATAGAGCCGCCCATGCATGAACACTTTTTAATTGGGTCGCTCTTTTTGCTCCTTTCGCAGCCAACCAAACGAGAAATCGAACTTGAGTTAGTTCCACTCCACGCTACGTAGACGATGTCGCTACTTGATTATAGGGTTTGCTCAATGATCGCATTATTAAATCTCCTTGGATGGAAATCTTGAACGAGAAAATGAAAGAAGTGAGTGAAGATTGGGGAACTTAATAATAGCGTATCTACAGATGTTGGTCAGCACGGTTGGCGACCAAACTGGCGGTTAACTGGCGGCATGTAAGTTACGCCGCGTCGTAAGAACATTTTTTTTTACAGGACCACAATAGCACGATGCTCTCTTAAATTAACAGAGTGGAATTCTACTAGGAGAGCACACGCAACCTTTAAGAATAAATAAAAAATGTATGGTTAACAAGGGAAGAAAACAAGGCTTAGAATATTGCTAATGAATGCAAAATTGAAGTAAATTCTGTAAGCCAAACGATTAAAACATATAGAATACTATGTAGTTGGTTGGTTAGGCACCCGTTTGTTTGTAGCAAATTCCCAAAGCGGCTTTCGGTGAATATTTTCTGCATACAGCTTTAAAATACACATTCGATGTTCGATCAAAAGTGAACAATTTGTTGCGTGTGAACGCAGCTCCCGATGGATTGCATGGAATCAGACAAAAAACAGGGAACAACCTCGAACAAACGAAAATATATTCCCCCATTTTCATTTTCGACAAGCAATCGCATTTAATGGGTTAAGCTCGATTCCCACTTGAGTTTGTTCAATTTTATTGCATTCGATTTCTTTTTTTAAAAGCAAAGGAATTTAATGTTTGTAGAATTATGATGAGTTTTTGGTAAATGCAGAGGCAGGAAAATTGTCCTCGTAACTTGTGCTTCAAAGTTACATCTTTATCAGTAGATTCAAACAAGTTTTATGTCATTTATTTTGTAATTAAATATTGAATTTAAAATTAAAATTAAAATTGAATTTTAAAACAAAGCGTCTTTGCTTACTTCAAGATGAAGATATGGCTTTGTAGCTGACAACATCAACAATAGAAGGATTATTGTTGCGTATTCTTATTACTGCTACAGTACTTGTAATGTGTTGTTATAAGAAAGTTGAGCATCAAATCTTACCCAGATCTTCGGCGTCCTCGCTCCACTCCCCCTCCTGCGCCCCGCACGCTGCCAGCATGACGAGCAGCCGGACCCACTTGACGGAGCACATTGTCACTGCAGCGGCACCACCTACATCATGTCGTCACACGCACACACCGACACCCCCACAGTCATCACACTGACATTCCAACGCGACAATATATTTTTTTATATTTTAATAACGTCAACAGCATCAACATTTTTTTCCGACATAATCCTTCGGGACTCTCCCTCTGACGTTTCTGGCCTGAAATTCCGATGAGATTTTAGAAAGGGATGAAACTGTCAGAATTTTATTAGAGCGCCTATTTACGGTCGTCTCTTTTATTTAAAAAAATGAACTAATCACATTTAACTGCTACCATAAATTGCAAACTTACGAAGTTAATTCCTGTAATATTTAATGTTTTGATATTATTCTTCTAATGAAGTTAATAATACTTTTGGTACTTAGTAATTAAAATATTTCTCTGAATGTAAAAGTGTTTGTTTTTGCGTAAAATTTGGCTGTCTTTCATTCCGTAATATGGCGCGGAACAAGACGTCGGACATCATTTCCGCGAGGAAATTGACTTTCATTGGGTTTTTAGGATCCCGCACGTGAATACGTGAGGTGGAACTATTGTTAAACATGGCTTTTGTCCGCTTAATTTGTAATTTCGTGCCCTATTAAATTTTCATATCTTTAACTTTACCTATCTACTATTTCATGTAGGTGCTACTACTGCCAAAGTTAGCAAATTAGCCCAACGAAACGAAGCGGTTTTGAATAAACTCAAAAGTTTACCTGGACTAATGTACTACTTGTATTTGAACTAGGGCGCTTTACTGAAATTAGTTTGAGTTTACATTCTGTTTTTCTCCGCTGATTTGCATCGAAATGGAATATAGGATCCATTTGTCTCAAAGTTGTTACAAAATTACGTTATAATTCATTAAAGCGTAATTGAAGCTGGTAAACTGAAGAAAAGTAATCCAGTAAGTGTGTTTACTCTCCTCGTCTGTAGACAAAGCAAAGAGCGCTGCCTATGTACTCAGTCTCACATCTCTATATGACACTTCATGTGTCGCGTCTTCTTAATTAATTAAATTATATCGGCGTACCTCAGAGCAAACCGCTTTGCACATGAACGTGTTTTAACCGACAGAACACATGTCCAAAGGGTCGGCTTTCAGTCCCCTGTCAGAAATATAAAAGTTTGACGCTTGGTTACGCATACACGAGTAAATAATGTCTTTTAATCTCTACAGAAACGGCTGACCCTTATCCCGGGGAATAAAAACTTTGCAGAGGTTACGAACAGTAACGGAAAATTTATTTTTCGATTATGTTGTTTAATATTAGGTCGGATGGAAAGGGAGGGTTCGCTTATGTACATGATGAGGATACAAACAATTGTTACGATTCAGAATCTTGAAAGATACCGTGACAAGATTCAAGATGTAGGCACAATAGGTTGTCTCTCATAATCAACAATATTAGTTTGTATTATGTACTTATACAATTGAGTAGTTACAAAAGCTATGAAATTGAAAAACTATCTTAAAAGTAACATAAATTTAATAATTGAGTCAGTTCGTTGCGGTGGTGTCGTCGCTTCCTGACTGGCGGCGGTATCAATACACTCTATTTATATTTAACGTTTATATATCATAAATCGTGCGACCATATCGTAAGACAATTTGGTTTATCTTATTTTTTATTGAATATAAAATGGCTGAGTGCGTACCTTTCTCTTATCCGATCGGGATATTTATTGCACAAGTTTGTTTTTGACCGCCTCACGTACTTTATAGGGCGAACCTTTCTATCCCCGAATTGGCAATTGCTATTTGATATATACTTTATACTGTAACTTTCCGATCTCATATTTCTTGGAATTTTTGCTCTACGTGACTGTGAGTTGTGTTTTTATATGCTAATCGGTTTCCGGATGACTTATGGACTTGTTTTACCTGTTTGGTTTACTTTTGTTTTTTTTTTTGCTTAGATAGAGTTATCAGAAATAAATAATACCTAACGAGCTTTTTGTATTTTATTGTTAACTCCATTTCACGCCACATTCAATTTCTCTTAGTTATGGCTTTATTATTTTTTCCTTTATCTACATTACTTTATTATATAGGTTCATGTAACTAGGTACTTACATGTATAGAAAAGAAATAACTCAAAATGTTCGTTTTCATTAACCAGGCTTTTTCTTACAGGCATCAATATACACGTGTGCGGAAAAAAACATGCGAATAACCTGAGATTACGAGCCGTGTTCATTCTGAAAGCCATATCCGCGATAATGGCGGCCGAAGGTCGGGCTCGACCTCAAATGCCTGACGACGTACGTACTACGTACTCGCATGGTTCGCTCGGTCCGGTGCCAATGCGCTGGAAAGACCCTCTTTTGCCCAAACGACAATGCTGAATCTTTTATTAGTTTCGTGAATGGACGGCCAGTTGACATAACCGTCGGCGACATCTGTTGTGATATTACGCCATCTTTTCCAGCGGCTCTATGGATCCCGGGTCGTATTCACTATTTTTGTGCCACGTGGAATATCTTAGGGGGCTTAAATTGAATTCAGTGCTACGTGAACTGTACCTCGAGAAGAGTTTCTGCTAGAACCTGCAAATGTTCTTTAACTGATAAAGATTTTGACTAGGATAGGCACATATATTCTAGGCTTTGTTTTAACCGGCCGAGACCGGCTTTATCCGCCGCGAAATTGTTACAATTCAGAAGTAACTTTGTAACACAATTTTCAAAAGCAGCAATTTAAATATTCGGCTCCCGTGAGCGTTGAACTAACTTCAGTAACAATCGATACAAAATTACGCCGTAATATATGCACATAACTTATAACAAAACTTGTATCCATTTGTTTAAATTGTACTCAGAAGTTGGCAAATTGACGGTCCAGATAACCCTTGGAATTAAACAAGTGTCCCAAGGGCCACAGAGGCAACAATTCCTATCCTCTGTCTTCCAGAGAGCCTCTGAGTTTCCCCTCCAAGGACTAATTAGAATAAAAGAGTGTTAAACTTCCCCGTAACGTGATGGACGCGTTTGGGCAGAGCTTTGCAACATTTTATTCCCGAGGGAAGCACCGAATGTATTGCGACAACATGAATATTTTATTCACTCTAATTTGTTCTATTAACTTGTACGCTCGATTTATAAAAATGTTTAGTAGGTATCTAACTGCTTTTAATAAAGATCTCGTGACTTTAAAGGTACTAAAACGCGTTTAGTATTAGCAAGACTAGAAGGCAAAACTGTCACAACGTCACTGAATGGCCGACCACGAGGATTATTTTTATTTCGTTGCCGAGATTTATTTTCCTTAGATTAGCATTTCTCTTATTTATGCTAATGTAATTTTAATGGCGCCGCCTTTTTCGGCTAATTTCATTTTACGAAAACTCTCAGGATTTGTTTTAAACCGCGGCTTATTAAGATGCCTTTAGTGATGGTTTTACTTTAATAAAATTTGAGTTATTGCTTTTGTTTAAATTAAAGATTATTAAAGAGGGTGATATTGAGGCAAAGATATGTTTTAAGGGTCGTCCTTGTTTGGTTTGAGCTGTCAAGGAGCAGTAGCGGCAATAAGTCAATAGTCCGTCGTCGTGAGCTGTACACAGGTATCGAGAAATTCGGAGTGAAAGAAATGTAGTTGAAACTCGAACACTAACCGCACCGTACAAACAGTAGCGTGCTACATACAACCGATCCGTAATTGTCTTTTATCCTACCACTGGTCGTATTGTGTAGGAATTGTAGGTGAAATCGATGTCGACTGGCTAGGAGTTAGCTCTGTTTTCTATTAACGGGAAGTAGTGATTAAAACTTCTAAGACTGTTTGTTCACGCTCTGGTCAAATGGTCAGGCTTTTATTGTCTAGATGCTATATGTTTTTATAGATAGATACTTCTTTATTCACATGGAAATGTTTGCGTCACAAGAAAATGAGAAAATACTGCTAAGCACAAACTTAAATTTTTAATTTAAGTAAAGTTGAAAGAACTAGTGTAGTTGATGTGAATTAGTTTTTCTACTGACGTCAGCAATGCCTAGTTGCTTCTTAAATACTTAATTATTAAACAACCACTTAAGGCCTGAGCAGGTAACATAATTATAGTACTGTATTATTTGACTACTTTATTATTACATTACTCAATTTGGTATAAATTTAATAATCTATTTTTACGATGGATTAAGATTACGAAATAATAAAGCTTCGCAACTTTTCGTACTTTTTTTAGACATGAAAGTTCATAAATACACTGTATGTTATATAAAAAATGTTTTTGCTTCCGAGGACCAATAGTAGGCTACGGTTTTATTTATTTACAATGGAAATGGCTTTTACCGAACTAAAATAGTTGTCGACAATCAACTGTGGCAGGTGGTGTAATATAAATGCTATTTGCTTGTTTTACCTTATACTATACTTATGTCTGGAAGCATTAATTTTTTTTTTTTCATTTGATTATTTTTTTTTTGATAAAGTTCAATTGTTGAAGTAAAACTAGAGCTAAAGAAATGTTCAATATTTTCATGTTATAATTTTGCGTAAATTAAAACTATTTAAAACAGAAGTGCTAAGGTACAACTTGACGCTTGATTCACAGTTTTTTGCTATTGTTATTAGTATCTTTTGGGAATATACATTTGTGTGACATTTTATATAATTTAGCTATGTCTGCCGCTTCTTACGGCGAATATCAAACGTCAAACTGCGACACGCAGCTGGTCTCTGATGCGGAGAGTACTAAAAGGAATATACAAGGAGAGTGTTATTATTATTAAATCTCGTCAACTCTTATATTCTGACACCGTTTCCTACCTAAACTCATCGACGACGTACACTAATTTGATTTCTGCCAAAATTACAGGATAATATCGAAAGTTTTAATGCGGCTGTCAGTGTAATTGTTGCCGGGGAGGTTGTAAGAGGATTAAATTTCCATTATAGAGTGTCATCGAGGCATCGAGCTGAGTATTAGACCGTCAATCTGTCGAGTTCACCTCGTCATTCAGCTTTTTGTATTTGATTTCCATTTTGAATCTCAGCTAATTGCCTCCGGTGGTGTTTGCCATTTTGCTGTTGTTTGTTTTAAATATTTATGTTGTTTTTTATGATAGGCACTGGTACAAGCAAGCGCTTTCTGAATAAAATATTTTCTGTTATTTCTAATAAGTTCATAATATATGTTAAAGTAATACAAACGTCTTCAAACATTTTGGTTGAAAAATGTATTCAGAATACCTAATAGATTAGGTGCTAAATATTACCTTTCTTCCGTAAATATTAGACTCAAATCAAAATACTTAAAAAAGTTAGGTTAATATTGGACTTTCAATTTAAGAAGGGATAAAAGTAAACTTTTAACTCTATACCTCATATGCAATTAGAAACGATACGAGAATAGCAATTTCGTTGAAATTAATGCCAAATTACCTACCACAAAGCGTCTAATATTACAATGTCTTCATATAAGCTTTTCCATTATGGTAGAGTGGTTTCACCTACCTATTACCTCATATATTAATTATGAACAGGATAAAATCAAATAATGCCTATAATAAATTTCTTACGTAATTTTTCTCTCATGTTTGGTATGATGTGATAATTTATCGTATATAATTTTGGTTTAGCGACCTCGAGAATAATTTATGACGTAACGCAGGATGTAATATTTTGATGCGTATTTATTCCGGATGTTACATTTAGAAATTGTAGACTAATAAATAATCATGAATATAGTAATACATAAAAATAAATGTGTTTTTTTCCTTCACAACGAACTGATTAAATAAGTTGAATAAACCACAATTGTATTGAACAAACGATATAAATTTTAAATAATCAGTAGTAACTAATGAACGGTTTGCTATTTCAAACGTTAATCAATCATTCAAATAAATAAATTGTTGTTTATTCAATTAAACAAGTGAATTCCGCACTAAATTGCTAGTCGTTATTGGCATATCAGCCTGAATATTTGTAATCCCCAATTTTTAATTATATTCGATTTCAAAACTTTTCAATCGTCACTTTTGAGCTGAAGGGCAATATTTCGTGAATATTTTAAAGAGTTTCCGCGAAGTCTTGTTTTGATACTAATTTATTAATGGACCCAAAGGGACCAAGGGTGTTCTAGTTTTGTAAAATATGATCTTCATAAAGGAGACCCTACGAGGGAAAATGAGCCATCTGCAAAACTCGGTTTTTTGCTGAGTTTCACAACTCGCGGTTTATAAGCCAATCTCACACAGATCATTGAACCCTATAATACAGATTATAAAATACAGATATTTTATGCTTTTAAAGTTTTTCGTTAAACCTTTTTTTTTCGCTAATTAAGTAAGATGAGCAAATTATCTAAAAGTTTATGAGTGGCACTATTCATATACTTTAGACGTCGGTTACAATTATTTTGTAACTGTAGTTAGTATGGTTTAATTTTATTAGAAGTATGGAATCTTCGCGATTGTCATGCACGTGGAGATGGCCTCTTGCTCTATTTAACTACTTACATAAAACGTTTCATCATCATTTAACTTAAGAGTTAGACTCTTGTCGGTGGAGCATTCGCCATTTAGGCCTATCCTCTGCCAGTGCCTTGACTTCTTGATACGACATGACGTTAACTTTCTCCTTCACTTGAGTGAAGTAGGAAAGGCAGCGAGGAAACGACTATGTGTACATCTGGAGCATAGCACTGTATGGATGTGAGACATGGTCCCTGACGCAAAAAGATAGAAAAAGACTGGAAGCTTTTGAAATGTGGTGCTGGAGGAGGATGGAGAAGATAAGCTGGACTAAGAGGAAAAGCAATGACGAAGTGTTAAACATAGTCAACGGGAAGCGCTGCTTGATAAGAAATATAAAAAAAAAAAAAAACAAATTAAAAATTTTGAAAAATACCCACGACGGATATGAAATCAAAAAGAATTAAAAAACTCAAAAAACTCTCGAACGAGGAATAACCGCCGGGGGCTGCCTTTAAACCAGCTAAAGTTTTTCTACTCGTAGTGACACGAATACAATTAAGTATTGATGTTTAACAATTACATAAAATACATTTACTTATGAGTATTATTAAATGTTGAAATTTCTTGTAGAAAAGGCAGCCCCCGACGGATATTCCTCGGTCGAGGGTTTTTTGAGTTATTTAATTCTTTTTCGATTACATACATAACCGTCGTGGGTATGTTTCAAAATTTTTAATTTTGTTTATTTTTATTTTAGACTTTTTAGAGAGCATATACGGCTTATAATTTAATGCATTAAGCTACCCTATCATGAACACATTTCTGAAAACAGAATTGTAATCCGATATTTCGTTTTGATTATATTGCAACATTGTTTTACACTAATATTGTGGCGCCCCCTAGTGAGTTACAGCAATGACACCTGTCTAAGAACATGCACCTATCAAACACAAACTCGTTATTGAAAACCGCATCAAAATCGGATCTTTAGTTTAGAAGATAGGAGGGGAACATTAACTTTGTTTTGCACTAATATTGTGGTGCCCCCTAGTGAGTTACAGAAATGACACCTGTCTAAGAACATGCACCTATCAAACACAAACTCGTTTTTGAAAACCGCATCAAAATCGGATCATTAGTTTAGAAGATAGGAGGGAACATTAACTTTACTTTGCACTAATATTGTGGCGCCCCCTAGTGAGTTACAGCAATGACACCTGTCTAAGAACATGCACCTATCAAACACAAACTCGTTATTGAAAACCGCATCAAAATCGGATCTTTAGTTTAGAAGATAGGAGGGAACATTAACTTTGCACAAACGCACACACAAACAAACATCTCTCACCCCAAACGCATATACCTGCTCCGTTCCGTCGTGGGTAAAAATAGAAGAGGGAAGATGATAGGGCACTTGATGGGACATAACGGTTTCTTGAGAAACATCATTGAAGGAAAGGTTGAGGGGAAGAGAGGCAGAGGAAGACCGCGACGTACCTACTTCACTCAAGTGAAGGATAAAACGTTTACCGAACCTTATTAGTGTTAAATAATTTACCAGTTTATACATAATATGAAGACTACCTAACTGCAGTGCCTTAAATGCATCAGTGAAATCGCAGTTTAAGAAAGTGCCAGGAACTCTTATTACGCTCTAGCCAGCTAACATATAAAATTTATCATACCCACAAGGGACATTTAGCAGTCCGTAAAAGCACGAGTGTTAATAAATAATGATAAAAACCTCATTACGGATGTGCAGTCTGAGTATCTACTCCGTGCGTACTATACAAATTGCTGCAAAGGCATTAAAGTTAACATCATTCTGTCTTTTTCTGATGTTTGACAAGGAAAAGAGCAATATAGGTTTAATTGGGCGTAGTTTCGTGAGATTTCCTGCTGTTATCTGACGATGAAATCATTTGGGTATCTAAAAATTGACAATCAATGAGTGACAGTGATATTTTTGACGACATTTGACCATATAGACTACAGTGATAGGTGTATTATCGTTGTCATATACGTATAATCACGCACTTTGATTGTTTGAGTTGCGAAGTGCGTCTTTAGAGGTTATAGCTACATATGGTAGCTTAAATGTAGTTCTACTATTAGATAAGGAAAAGTTGGACATCCATAGCTAAAGGTTTACCTACTAATGAATCATTAATTCTATTATCCAGTTGACGAAAGGTAAATTAAGATAATTGCGCCTTTATCTTGTCGAAATGAGATGGCGCGACATTGAATGGAAAAGAACTTAATGAGCTATATCTGCGACTGTGAGTATATAATCTAATGAGTTGATATCTGGCATCTTCTTCGATTTCCCTGATTCCCTAATTATAGAAGCATTTGACTTTGTTACTTCAATAAAGCCTTCGGTCTGATTAGGAATTAGGATAACCATGTTATAGCAAATTACACCTTCAACCATTAGCTAGTTTACGATAACAGAATCTCGGCGTGCTATATGCGGGTTTTGAAAGCACTGCTAATGATCATAACACACGAGTAGTATCTATCTCACATTTAATTATGTTTCGTATGTATGTGGCCAAGTCAGTAGTACCTTAAACAGACGAGCATGTATGAGGTGGATGAAACGAAAAATGTGTGTTTGTATCTTAGCAAGTGGAGGGAAGTCGTCTTCGCTTACCCCGATGAGAGAGAGGCGTGATAGATATGCATGTATGTATGTGAATGTTTACATGTTTTTTAAATTTTAATAAATTTTGCGAATAAATAAATTAAACCCAGACCATATTCAATAAATCAAATCATATTTTTAGTTGAACTGGGTTCTCGTTACGTATATTTTTCAATAAGTTAGCAATTGGTTCAAATATGATTTATAAAAGGTATAATAATGAAAGGTTTATATTAAATATGCATAGCAATTTGCATATCATGTAGAAAAATGAATTATCAAGTATACTTAAGTCTTTTTGGGTTATCTTTTATATAAAACTAAGAAGATACACACAGACACACACATACACACAAAGGGAAAAGGAGATAAGGATGTTTATAATGCAAGTATTAATGTTACTAATTAATGTATTATGTGTTTTTTGTTTTGGTAAATATTTATCAAAAGGAACATAATATGTATTCAGAATGAACAAAAAGTTACTGAATTATTGTACCTAATGTACAATAATTACTTGCGATTATAGATTAAATTAAAATGCTGTTGAATAAGAAAATAAGTGTGCGCTATAAATGCAAATCATAATAGTAAGTATAAAATATCAGCTGCTAAAAAGTACTAATTATTATAAAAGCAATAAACATAAACGATTAAAATTAGTTTGGGTAATAAATACTCTTCTTTCTGATATATACTTACGAATAAAACAATTTAAAAAAAATCCCTTTCTACAAGCCTTATAACACATCAATTAGCTACGTTTAGTCCTGAAAAAATAGTAAAAAATAAAGTTAAAGAATTCCAATATAATAACATGTATTTTAGCTAGTTTCAATAACACGTAAATAGGGCTCTATAAAATTACACTTTAGGAGATATTATTACTGTGGGAATTAAGTCAATTATTTTTTTGTATCACAGCACTACGGTTTTGGTTAATTAATTTATAGTTTGAAAACACGTGCGTGGATTGAAGAGCGCACGACCTGCGAGTAGCCGCGACGAGTTCCGAACAGGCACTGATTCGGCATTGGAGGATATTTTCCAAAGGTGAGGTGCTCGGTCACGCTCGGCCACCCTCGGAAACCCTCGGCAGACGTCGGTTTTCATCTCAATTCGATTGTGAAAAAGATTCATCTTTTTTTTCGGCATTTTCCGATTTTTCCGAATGGTGCGTCGCAAAATGTACACATGCCTTTTCCAATTTAATTACTCCAAACTTTGAAAAAAGCTTACATAATATTGTAATTGAAAATATTGTAGGCAAAGTAAAAGTTTATTTACTTAATTCCGTTAGAGTTAAAAGTTAAAAGAAAATTATGGTTTCTAAAGATTTTAAGGAGAGTTTTGATTAAATCCATTTTAAACGAGCGCAAATAAATAAATCAAATTATAAATAAACAAAACACATAACACGCATTATAATTGCAATTATAATGCGTGTGGACTTGACTTGAATTTTTACTGTACTTCAGATATTAGGATCACATAATATATACGTAGTATAATAATATAATAACATTTACAATGTAATAACATTTACAAAAAATAATTGATATAACTAAATAGGTGGACCGCAGTATAATTCCTGTTAGTCCCAATAAAGATAAACATTGCGTTTTAATACCTATAAAAATTAAAGATTAAATCAACCATTCAGTTTTGACTCTCTGTTTTAGATTGAAGATATCAACACTTATTTGGATTATCTTTGTTAAAGCATAAGCTGACACATCGTCTAGGTACATCACTTATTAATCCCCCAATTTTCCTGTTTGCATAATAAAATATCTTTCGGAAGGTAATCAAAGCCGATCAATTATGTATACATGCTCCGAAAATCCAGGTTTAAAAATATTGAAAGGGCCGCAACCTTGAATCTTTTTGGTGAAAATATTGTTTGATTCCTGCGGTGGGGGGTAGGCGAGTACGATCAGTAATTAAATTTGTTTGTTTACTCATCACCTGCAGGTACACGAGGCGGCTTATCAAGGGTTGTGTGTTTTTTACTCAGCGAGGGGATATAGGAAATATAACGTAGGGTTTCGTCACGTAACAGGTTTTACCAGGGAATCTATTTGATAAAATATACAAGTAAATTCATGATAATACGATTTTGGCTTAAAATCGCAACTTTTAGATACTTTCAACTTAACAAGCAAGCAAGATATATGCTATATGGGAATAATATTGGGCCAATCTCTGATTACTATCACACTATAATGAATTTAAAGTTCAAATTAGGTAAGTACATGGGATTTGTCGAAGTTATCGCAAAACAATATAGTTTTTTTTTAAATGCAACTACCATTGTGGATTCTGCCAATGTCAATTGAAGTAAAGCTTACTTGATTATACTATAGTTTTATAAATCATATACATAGTTTACTATAAGAAGGTACATATATTGAGACAAACATCATCAAATAATTTATAGATAGATAGATAGATAAAAAATATTTATTGCACACAAAGAAATACAAATAAAACTTAAAACTAAAACATTGTGCGCAAAGGCGGCCTTATCACTAAAAGTGATCTCTTCCAGACAACCTTTGGAGTAGGACTAGTTTATTTTATAATTTAACATAAAAGATAGAATGATGACTTGAGGAAGGCTTCTTGGCGAATGCTAGCCTCTAAGGCTGAAATTTCAAAGGTCGTGTACCCAACTGTAGACGTCCTACAGCTGATGATGAAAATTTAATGTTACACGTGTAAGTTTTTTTATGGAAAAGATTCTTTATAGATAATTACTTTTATAAGCGTGTCAATTTAAAGTCTTTCTTTCAATCATTTTGAGGTAAAGATTAAGTATTCAACGTAAGACACGTGCCAGTTGTCGGTAAAAGGAGTGAATGTTTCTGAAATAATTAATTATGGAACATTTAGAATTATAAAATTTTTCATAAGTAATTAAGATGAATCATATGACATTGACTTTATATATTTTTGGTTCTTACTAGTTGCTGCCCACTTTTCTGCACAATTGCTATTTCCGAACGTCTTATGATTTTTGGCTATTTATATTTCTTAGAGTTAGAAATAAATAAATATCTAAAAAAATTATCCTCAAAAATGCTGTAAACTGACTGAGACGTGAATAGGTACTTCCGGCATATGCGACCATTGCGAATTACGAGTGTTCAAAGTACTTACAACAATAACCAACTTTTAAGTTAAAACACTGTAAGAGGGAAGAGAAAAAAACCAGAAGACTCTTCTGATTGAATTGTACAGCTGTTGGGAGTCCTTGACGAAATTATTTCTATTGGAACATTTTATTCGGCGACAAAGTTAAATTGGATTTCTTATGGTGAAAGTGTCTCGAAGCGGTTTCCTTTATCCGGCGAGGTGTTTCATATTATGACAATAGGCATTTTTGCCGACGGACCCCGACGACTTGGGAACTTTCCTTTATTACCTCACATTAGCCTCGTTATTGTTGAACTTCACAAATTAGCCAAGCTTTTACGAAATTATTTAATTATAATTAAATAATCTAATAATGTAAGGAAATTAATTAGTAATTGTTTAATTATTTACCTTGTTCTAATTCAGGAAATTATTTAGCAGCAAAATACTGTTTATTGACAGGAATTACTCTTAGTTTTATTTCTAAAATGTTTTAAACATAAAAATAGTGCTTTAGTAATATTTTATGTGTAGACTAAAATATAAATACGTAAATAATGTGCGAGGAACATTTGTGATTAATAAAATAAGTAAAAATATCTGCTTCGAATACGTTACTTGAAATTATCAAACCTGACTATTTTCAAAGATATTAAAGACATAGACAAAGACATAATTATTTTTTTTACAAACACAGTACAACACACAACACAAACTCAACAGTTCACAATTACATTTTTAAAATAACACGCAGATTTATTTACACACAAAAAAGGCAAAAAACAAAAAATAAAAGAAAATATACCTAAAATAACAAAAACAAAGACTAAAATAAACAGAAGAAACGACTCAGTCCTAGAATTAGAATTAGAAACAATGCTATTTAAATAAAGTTTAATTATAAATTCGTTTAGTGAAACTTATAATTTCGTATTTATAAATTAAGCATCTCACTAGTTGATTGCGAAGCATTGTCTAGGCTCAGAAATGAAAATGTCAGAAAGTCAAAGCGAACGCGACGAAGTAATTAAAAGTTAAAACATTTCGCAGACGTTTATTTAATTTCTCGCGATTGCTAAATTATGAACTGAAAGCTGTTACATATATTATACTCGAAATACAGGGTAGAGCGTAACTCAGTTCACGTGTAGGGGTTTTTAGACTTATGAATCAAGTTTTAGTAAACATAAACCGCTCTGCGGTTTAACCGCGGTTTGTTTTTAATTGATTTCGTAGTAAAAGTTGTTAACACAAAAAAAAAACTCATAGATTCAACCTTGTAAAATGAATATTTAACTCGATATAAACCATCAGAGCTCAACTCTCCTATAAATATAAAGTTGGAAGGTACTTTGAGCGCTCAATGTGTGAACCAATAACTTTAGCTTATAAATTACAAGTTCAATTTTCCACTTAATACCTTTTGGTTTCAAAATGATTCATTGATTTTACAGGTGTTCGTCGTTCATCGGATACACTCTGTCGTAATGTTTCAAACTCCAGCCTGTTTAAAAGTTAACAGAGTTTCTATAATTCCAAGAATAATGAAGGTATTTAATTTGTGTATGGAATTTTATGAGAATTCAAATTAAGTTTAACCGTTCGAGCATCTAATGAATTGGATTTTTGTGTTACGGATAAATGTTACTTTCTCATGTAGGAAGCTTTAATTTCAATATGTACATATTATAAATTTTAACCTATTAAATCAACAACAGTTCTTCAGACATTTCTTTGAGGGAAAGATTGAGAGGAAGACCAAAACGTATTAAGTTCAATCAAGGAAAAAAGTGAACAAAATTTTTATCAAGAAGTCAAATTGTTGATAAAGGAAAGGCTAAGATAGCGAGTATTCCACCCACAAGAGCCTGCCTCTTAAATAATATGATTTTAACAACAGTTATAGTTCAGGAAGTTGTATAGGGAAACAGAAATGCTGCTATAAATAATTTCCAAGATTCCTCAGCAACAAAAGTTATTCAGAAAGTCCGGTTGAAATGCCCTTAATTAAATTACAAAACTGTCCTGATACATGATGCCTCCATAATGGAGAATCTGGCCGTTTTGTCGAAAAGTCTCGGGTTCGAATAACTTCCGGAACACGTGTCGATTAGCTGTACTACTATATTTACATGTAACTGATTATAAGAAAACAAAAGAATGGCAGTTATTTTATTGCTGACAGACAGATTTAATTATTTCCTGAATGGTTCAATGTTTGCTTTCGCATTATCAAAATATGCATGCATCACAAAACTGAAATAAAATAAGCAAGTACACACATCACAGGGTGTTTGGAATTTCTTATTGAATTTAATAGAACACAATCTATGTAGAAAACACAGCTTTATCCGGAATGTGTAGAAATTACATAAAAAATTTTTGCCAAAAAAGAAACAACTTCAAAACTGAAACTAAAAAGTATGAAATAAATTAACTTGTACAGCAAATTTCGAGTTTATAAGTGATTAAAAGTAACATAAACAAATACATAATTATGCCTTTAAAATTTTTGAAGACGGTGCTAAGTAAAACAATGACTAGATATAGGTAATATAGGTACTTATAATCAATCTTTTTCACATCTCAAGGAAACAGGTGGCACCGTCTTCAAAAATTTTAAAGACATAATTATGTATTTGTTTATGTTACTTTTAATCACTTATAAACTCGAAATTTGCTGTACAAGTTAATTTATTTCATACTTTTTAGTTTCAGTTTTGAAGTTGTTTCTTTTTTGGCAAAAATTTTTTATTTCACATTTTTTAGTTTCCCTTGACTGTCCTTCATTTTCATTATCAGACCCCTAATAACAGTCACAACTCATTTAGATGAAAGGTCTCAATAATATAAGTTAATCAAGCCCAAACACAAAGTACTTGCTGTAAACCGTTGTCGAGTTCCGTCGACTGCATTTCCGCTCCATCATCAGGTCAATGTCAGACCCTCATTAAACATTAGGGCTTTAAAATTCTTATTATTGCATAATATTAAGAAACACACTAGTCGCGATGCAATTTTTTCGAGTGTTTCCCTCGATATCTCCAGGTTTCCACCATCAGGTCCTGGTTTCCTTAACATGGGACCACCCTTGGGATACCCCCTTTCTAACAAAAAAAGAATCATCAAAATCGGTTCATGGACGACGAAGTTGTGTGAAGAAACATAAGAAACAGACTAGTCGAAAATACAATTTTTTTGAGAGTTTCTCTCGATTTCTCCAGGATTCCACTATCAGATCCTGGTTTCCTTACCATGGGACCACCCTCGGGATACCCCCTTTCCAACAAAAAAAGAATCATCAAAATCGGTTCATAAACGACGAAGATTTGCGTGGACACACATAAAAAAAAAAAAAAAAAAATATACGGTCGAATTGAGAAACTCCTCCTTTTTTTTGAAGTCGTTTAAAAACCATTACAAAAACTAAATATTCTATTAAATACGAGTATTAACTATATACTTACTAACTTACAAACAGTTAATAGGTACTCGTAAAAGTTAAAGTAGTATACACTTTACTAACTAATTCTTATATAAAAGATGGAGTTTTATAGGTTGACATAGTTCCTTGATGTTAAAAACCATCCTGTATAACGGCATAATATGTCAGTTGTGGTGTTCGCCGTCATCCATCTAGCGAGCTAGTCGGTTGAATGCGCGTGCCGTATCGCTTCCCAATCGCGGAGGATGCTCCAAACAAGACGACAGACC
The DNA here is from genome assembly GCA_947563765.1 of Anarsia innoxiella. Taxonomy (NCBI): domain Eukaryota; kingdom Metazoa; phylum Arthropoda; class Insecta; order Lepidoptera; family Gelechiidae; genus Anarsia; species Anarsia innoxiella. The sequence goes on from OX387408.1 coordinate 4,538,295, forward strand.
GCGCGATTTTGCGCAATCGAACCCTCTTGTGGCGTTTGTACTTTGCTTTTCCAGCTATTGACATGTGCATACTAGTTATTAAGTGCTTTTTTAATATGTAACTGTTGTGACTCTATTCTTTATATCAAACGAGAGCTTTCCAAAAAAATATTTTGAATGATTGAGTGACGATTTAAGGATGCAAGGCTTTGTCGTTGGTTCAACTAAATTTTGCTTAAAAATATAATTAGTAGTTTTCGACAAATTCTCGCCCTGAAGTGACATTTATCTGTCCGGTATCAGACGAAATATATTTAGTTGATATTTATCTTTATAATAAAATCTTTACCTGACAAAACTCATGAAAGTATCAAAGTGTACATAAAAGTTTTGTGAAGCTGAAAATAGTCTGTCGTCATGTACGTATATTATTCCACGTAGGTATCCGGGTCTGTATGGTTATTTCCATGGAAACGGGGTAAAGTTAAAAAGGTTGAAGTCGCGACCTGCCGTATTTTCTGTTTGCCATACAAGATATTTTATGCTTTGCGGTTTCCAATAATAGAAAAAATAAAGTTTTCTGTAGCGAGTTTTCTTTGAAATAGAAATAAGCTTGAGATTGTAATATTCATCGCTTTAGAAAGGTTTATATGTTGAATAGGAATGTTACGAGTATAGGTCGCGCCACGTAAAATGAACCCTAGCTGACAGATGCGCATTAGACGATTTTTGAGTCTGACGTTTAACATTTGTTTTGAAATACCATCGCGCACAAAAGTGTTTAATTACAGTCATGGTTTTACGCACAAAGGAAAGAAAAATATTATTAGTAGTATTAATAGGGTGGAATATAAATAAAAAAATACACAACTACCAATCAATATTGGATTTAGAGTAAAATGTGTAAAAATGTAAAAAAAATATTCTAAAATTAAAAAAAAAACATGATGTTTTTCCATTAAGTCTTCATGGGTGGCGCGAAAACCAGATGACGACGCGGTGTTGATGCCAGAAGTGGCCTTTTTATTATCATCGTTGTCGTCACTTTCATCATCTTTTGAATCAGAATCATCATCCCCTACGTAAGTCTATAAGTCAACATACGTAACCGCGTGCGAAAGACTCTTACAAGAATGAAACGATAAATAGCCCTAGCACTTTCGAGCGTAAGTGTACCCATACGCGAACACGTGGTTTTCATTTGTTTCTAAAGTTCTTTTTACGTGGCGCGACCTATATCAACGTTTTAAAATACCTATATTAGAGGCATATTTTTGCCTTATGCCTTTAAAAACTGAAAAACTGCACTTTTTACTAAAAAATACTTGTAATTTAGAGAAACATAAGTTGAGCATCTTTAAGAAAATTTTTCTTTACCTGGAACAAGAATCTTAAATTGAATTAGGTTCACAGTAAAGATAAGAGTAAACGCGAAAGCAAGCCAGGAGACAGGTGGAAGTAATCCGAAAAGAAAGCGTCCATTGGAGTGGAAAAATACTAAGAGAGTGCACACCGCACACTGCACAGAGATCAACTGAAATTCTAGAATAAAGTAAGTACTTCTCCTATCTTTAGACCATAGAGTTTGATCAGTTACTTTATTTTATACATGTAGCATTATGAGACATAAAATTCTGTTTAAGGAAAATGAAATGTACTACATAGAGTGGAATCTGTTAATCACTGACAAGGAAGCTGGCCTTTTGAAGCCTGGCTGAAGAAACAAGGCATTTTTATCACTGGCCAACCCTTATTTCTAGAAAATGTTCCATTTTCTTCGATCCTTCCTGGAGTTTCGCTCGCTCTCTATGGCCAACCATTGTTGCTGATTAGGACTGAAGGCGTTTTCAAAAAGCTATGTACAATTCTACTATTGTAAAAGATGTTCTTACACTGGAGTGTGACGATCTCCGATTTATCTTCGAAGATCACGTGGCATATATCTCGAGACGCTTGGAGATAATTCGGCCCAGCTGTTCCTATACGAGTGAGTACTGACAACCTACATATTACCCTGTTTTTATTAACACACATATTTATTTGTAACGCCTGGAAACCTTTTCTTTGGCGCCTTAAGATTGTTTCTTATGGTTGAATAAAGGAAGCTACTTCTGTGAAAATCTGTGGAATGAAAATAAGGTTTAACCAAATGATTAATATTATAATGAATAGCTACCTACGGGTAAAATAATATTTTAGTATTTCTTTTCAAATACCTACAAGGCAGCAAATAGTCACAAAATGATAATAAATTACGTAAATACTTGTTGCTTTGCACTTTGTTTGTCCGACAATGACGTCATCGTTTGTACGTGTTTCCACGAAACCGTAATTGTATATGTTGTAACATTCATTTCTTGGTACTATGAAGCTCTTTAACAACATTGATAAATCAAAGCTATTATTCAAAAGGTCCTCGTTATTAATAGCTAAACAGTGGCCCGAGATTTATTCGAGCTTCAAGAAGCTAGCTCGCTGAAGGTCGGGCGTCATGCGTGCCTTATCACGTTATTCCTCTATCTACTTAGGTAGTCTACCACCTCCTGCTTTATTCTCCGGTATGCTTGAAGGTTTACTGATTTTTATCCTAAATTTGATTTTAAAAACTAGTGTTTTATTTTTGTACAAGGATTTTTTTTTGTTGTTTGTTTTTGTTTTGTTGTCAATATAACTGTTTCTCCAAACTTTTGTGTACCTAAGTACTTGTGTAATAAAGAGTTTGTTCTGTAATACGGACTACTGCGAAAACTACGGTGACATTGTTCACAATACTGCATATAATTCTACGAATTCAACATAATACTTGTTATGCTTTATCAACTCTGGATCGCACCAACCTCAAAGGTTTTGCAAGAATAAATAATTTATTAATGTAAGTACTAACGCAATCTGGCGATGTATAAACTTTGACTTCTAACTTCTTAAAACTCAAGGAATTCGAGACGAGTTCTATGTAATAGTAAGTTAGTAAACCCGCGATCCAATTAACACTTAGAACAATCCTGTATGTGTATTGTTTTAGCAGGAGTTTCTTAAGATAATTCTAGAACGTCCTTAAATAAACGTAGTACTTTAAATTGAGTTCAGCCTGTTGTTAGCTTATCTTTGTGAGCTATCCTCGGTTCTCCTCAGTTGTTCAGAATATAATTATTTGGGTATCTACTTAAATCTAATTAATAAAAAGAGAGTTGAGTTGAGAGTTGAGTTTAAAATTGTTTAGAGTAATTGCTTTCAGTTCTTTTATATGTATATTCAGGAAATAAGTAATTTTGAATTTATTTCACTTCCACAATGAAGTAAATAAATAGAAGTGTAGTTTCTTCGTTCCAACCTTTAAAAGTCTCAAAATTGATACTTATTACAAAAGTAGATATACGGTAACAAGCTTCAATTATTATTGAGCTCTATCATCTACTTAACCGCGCGAAATGAGAGCGTGCCCAGTCTATATATCCGACCAGATATGGCGGTTTATTTGATTGCCAGTGGTTGCGCTTGCCAGCATTTTCAAATGATGTTCATATGCAATATTAAAAGAATATTTAATCTTTTTTAAAAATCATATTCTTTTTGCCAGAAATAAATAGTTTTGGCGGCCTTTTTGAATTAAGAACAGAAGTTCTTAATAAATAAAATCTTCGATCATTATCGAGTATAGGTTGTGGAATCGATTGGAGTCGGTTGGTGGTAAAATTTGTATGTTTGTAAACCATACACAAATCCATCTGCATAACTAAACAAAGTACAGATTTTACCACCAACCGACTGATAATAACTTTAGTAATACTTATGTAAGAAAAACAACTTTCAGTCTTCATCCTAGAACCTCGCAGTTAGACAAATGTAGTCACCAACAAAGTTACAATTTGAAACGCAAAAGATGCCATCGCAATAAAATTGCATCACAAATAAAGCTATTTTTACAAGCCGACCAAGTTTAATGCGAGTACACAAAACAGTTTATATACGTGTGCAATATTCCATTTCTCTGTGGAGTCGTTACTGCGGTCGTATTGGCTGGCTTGACGTGACTGCACCGTTTACAGTTGGGTTGATTCACTCAACAGACCGAGTTCTTTTTATAAATTATTAATTGGCAACACTGTGGTACTTATGAGTTAGTTTGGATGAACGAAGATCTGTATAAGCGTAGACGTATTCGGAGAAAATATTCACTACTGTAAAACTATTTTTGCTTTTGCCTTTAGGAATACCTTTCAATTAAGTTGTTTAATTCGTAATATCTACGACGTAAAGAACTGAATACTATTTCATTTAAAGTCAAGCCGATTACGAAGTCAAGAAGATATACGGTATATTTTTTTTTATAATTAAAGTTATACCTGAATATATTAAGTATGATGTCTCTGTGTGTAGATGACTGTACACCCGCAGGTGTCTCACTTACACTCGTACTTCGCGGACTCGGAACACGTTCGACAAAATCATATTTTACGTGATTCCATTCTACGGTAATGCGCACTTTCTTCCAGCTACAATTGTTTTGTTAACCTTTTTAATTACTGATTTTGTTCGTATTTCTGGGTATACAGCCAACCATCATAAATGGTTCAAAAAAGCTAAAAAATAATAAATCATTTTTGATATTTTAATGACAGGTTAAACAAGCTTTCATTCAATTTGTAGAAACATATCAAAAATAAAAATTTTTGAAAGCTTCAAGTAAAAGACGAGTCTTTTTTCCTAGTAAGCTTTTTTCTTTACTTTCTGGAATAGCGTCCTCGAGTCAAAATCAACAATTACGAATTTTGTCTCCGAAATAAATTGATGCTGATTTTGAAGTCCTGTTCAATTAAAGTACCTATTCTGCAGATTAGAATGAAGAACACTTGTAGGTAAGCTGTTTATTTGGTTTCTAACATGCTTTATTTATTCTCTTTTCACTCTTGTTAGCGATGTTATTGTCTTCTTAGTTTTCGTTTTCTTTCAATTACCTACATAATACCCTCATCGATATAACTATGTATCTTGTCTTTTTCAAGGTGATGATGAGCTCATCATCACCTTGAAAAAGTACCTAAATGAATTAACTAATTCATTTAGGGACGCTAATTTAAACCTGGATACAATCAAATTTAAAACTCAGAAGATAATATAATAGAAGCTTCATCCAGTTCGTGCAAATTCACGAGAGCTTAAAATTAAATGCAAGACGTGAAAGATGTCCCACTCACGCTATCCGTTCAGGTGAAGCGAAGTGGTTTACCTGCCTATTCAAATCCAACATAGTTAAACTGTAACTTGATTTATTCAAATTAAGTTTGCAAGTCGTCAACAGCAAACGTTATCAAAGAGCCTTTGACTAGGTCAACCGCTCGGATCCACCCGCCAAGATTGGATGAGAACTTCCTAAACTGTTCTGCTCCGTTGACTTTCACAGTGACCTTGTTATAACTATATCTAGAGCCTACCCCTTACTAAACTTACAAATTATTATTATTTCTATAGCACCATCGAAACTATTTCTGGGAGTGCTTCAATCGCACTCAAGCGTCGTGTCGTATTTTGAGTAATATGCTACTGTTTATTTGAAAACCGTGGTTTAAAAATATATGTTTTTTAATTTATATCATCATCATCTTATTTAAGAGTTAGACTCTTGTCGGTGGAGTATCCGCCACTTAGGCCTATCCTCTGCCAGTGTTATTATTAATTTTAAATTCACTTATTATGACCCGCCTTTTGCTAGTATTTGTCGTTGTATTTTTTAAATAGAACAAGTCCCAGTTTATCAGGTTAATTAGACTCTATTAAATTTCTACAATAGGCTCAATGTAATTTGATATAATTTAATTCAGAACGCGTTGTCTTTTGTGTACCGTTTGTCTCCATTTTAAAATTTTAATTAGTGTTTCAGTTCTTGACAATCAAACTTAAGTGGCCGAGCGTCGTTTGAAGTAATTATAAGTACTACTATAGCTTCATTGTTAAATTCAATTTAATAAAACATCAAAGAGTGGGTGTCAAATGGACCCGGAATTGCGGGAACCTCAAACCAAAGTCATTATAACCTACGAGTATTATAAACATATCGTGTACGATGTTGTAGAGAACTTGTGCTTAATTAAACTCCTTTCCGGCTAAATCTAACAATTTTAATAAGATCGGTATTATTACAATACAATACAATACAAATATTCTTTATTGCACAAAAATATATTTTCAATTTACTTAGCCTTTATACATTCTCAGCTAATAAAGAGCAAAAGGAAGCGTATGATTTTTCACGAGAGAAACGTTGACGTTTTTCTAAAAAAAATTTAGAAATTGCTAATAAAATCGTTGAATCTGCTACTGTCTCAAAAAAGGCAACATTTTTGTACCTCTTCATTCAAATAAAAAATCAGAGTTGACATATAATCTTCGAGTAAAGTCCAGTATTAAACTGATCAAAGGTATCAATTTAATTATGAAGATCTTCGGTCTACTTATCTAAATACTGAATTCAATTAAATCGTTCGACTAGTAAGGTTTTTCGTGGAATTGACGCTGCTATATCGGTTGGTACTATATAACTTATAGTACCTACCTAAGTAACTTAATCATTTAGGGTTCGTTTCACCACTTACAGATAAAAAAGGGTTGTTCCACTTACGCCCCATGACGTCACACCCCATTTTGAAGTCATTCCTGTTTCGCCCTATTCGAAATATTTAATAATATTTTTGTCTTAACAACTAGCAATGTATTCCGCTTTCACCCCACTGCTGATTTTGTTAAGTTTATAAGGAAATTGTAGAGATAGTAAAAAAAAGAATAATATTTTTGATTTGCTTTACTTAGAAAAAAATAATTTAAGTTTATCGTGAACTGTTTAGTTTTTTGTAAATTATTTATAAATCAATCATGGAGAAAGGATGATGCAACACTCTGGTACACCCCTCCAATAGCAATGTGTGATACATCGTTTGATAGCTCTTAGTAGCTAACTAAAAGTTCCTATGGAGTCAAGTGCCTATCGTTAGTTCGTTTAGAGTTATACGGTCCCAAAAGTCATAAAAAATATCACTTTTTTCCATAGAGAATATCACTATCCACTCCAATAGCAATGTATGATACTCCATCATTTATTGCACTCCACTACCTGTTGGATAGCTCTTAATACCCTGAGTAAAAATTCCTTTAGAGCCAAGTACCTTTCGTTAGCGTATTTCGACATATACAATACCAACTGAAGGGTACAGGCAAAGAATAGGGACTGTCCTAATGAGTTGGTTTTGAGATAAGTGGACCTGTACTGTATTTTTGTAAACAGTAATTGTTAAATAAATGAAGAAAAACGTAAAAATATAAGATTTCCATTATTTTTTTTCTAATAAAATATCTATATTGCTTTGATATTATATGCTTAAGTTTGATTCAGAACGAACTAAGAATCAGGTCAAAATCAGTCAAGCGCCATACCAATTCTTGTTTTAGAAGATAAAACCTTTGTAACGACATATCACACATCGCTATTGGACGGGTACCAGAACTCCATACAAAGTCTTGCGTCGTTTTTTTGGTTTTGATAAGTTTGCGAGACTATATTGTCAAAGATTTGATTTGATTGATTTTCAGTTATAAGTATATTTTTTCAATAATGCTCTGTTTATTTCTCTTAAGTATCTACATGTACTAAAACTTTATTTTTTAATGTTCTTCAAGTGACGAAATAATACCCACCAATATCTGACATTTTATCTGACCGTACTTACAAAGCTAAGAACCGTTGAAAACTAAAGTGGGGCGAACTAGGAATAGTTTTTTAAATAAAAATGGAATTAAAAAATTAAAAAATGTTGTGGGACGAAACAGGAATATGAAATGAAAATGAAAAGTGTTTTATTCAAAAATAGGCAAAATTCATTACACTTTTTTGATGTCACTTTTTTAAATAAAAATAGGGCGTAGAAGGAAAAATAATACGTGGGGTGAAACTTCGTGGGGCGTAGACGGAACAACCCATAAAAAACTGACAAATATTTTATTAACTGTCACTGTCTAAAACAAATGTCATTTTTTATGAAATAGACATATCAGTTAGGTTTATCTATCAGTTAGTTTGTTTTCCCTGATAAAGAACAATAAAACGTAGGTAGAGTCTGTTAAAATGGCACCGTATTACCAGATATTATTTTTTCGGATCATTATTAAAATAATAATTCCCTTGCTACTTGCTTGCTTCTACTTGCTAAGAATGAAATGAACCGGAGATAGGTGGTAAATATTTAAAATTAACTGTGTTCCAAGAAGTTGGTCGGAAAAATCCGTGGCTTTCTTGGAATGGAACTAGCCTACGTCGCTCTCTAGGGCTTAAGCTATCTTTCTTCGAGATTTTATCTGCAATGGCTTTACGTTTGGACCTTGTTCATGTAACAAGCAGTCATATGGATGGAAATCTACGGTCACACTTCAAATTCTACGATTTTTATTTACATCTCAACTAGTACATCGGTTACTTTGCATTGCAATTATTTTTTTTAGCCTATGTTATCCCACTGCTGGGCAAAAGTCTCTCCCATGTCTCAAGTTAATTTACCTAAATTAAAATGCTTAACTACGGAAACTCTTACAATTCAATGCACAAAGTGAATAGTGAGTCTGGATCACCGGGTTACCGTCCTACCGGGCAAGTTCCTGCAAGGGTTCCTGACCTGTCAAAGGTAAAGTTACACTGACACAAGTAGTAGTTAGCAAAACTTAATTCCTTGCCCATAACTAAGTTTAATTTGAACAAGTCAAACGCAGTTTCGCTCACTTAACAGAAGCGTTTAATTATTGCTACGGAGTTCGCTAATTTGATACTACGAGGTAGGTATCTCTATATTGTGCTCGCCGAACTGTGAATTAATTTTGGAATTTCATGGTAATATCTATCGTCAAATATTCGCTTGAGAAACTATGAAACAGTACCTATAGATTCATAGTGTGATAAATATCGCTACATATAGTATATTGTAATGATGAACACTTTTTAAATAGGCGCAACATTAATAACTTCTCTATACTTTAAAATTATAAAACATAAAGGTATGTTAGTTGTTCGAATAAGTAAAACACTACGGCGTAGTATTTTTGTAGCAAAGTGCTACGATGGTACTACAGCGTAGCATCTTCGTAGCAAAGTGCTACGTGGAGCTTCACACAGTTTCTCACGCTTCTTTATATTATTAAAAAATCCCTTTGAAATTATAAGTACCAATAAGTTATTATTTATTTGGGGTTAAATCCCCAAAAATACAATAAACATCTGACTTAAAAACAAGAACAAATTATCAAAACAAACGAAAAGGAAACAAATAATATTATTAATAAAACATTTCTGCTTCGTGACAGGTCTATTAGGACACCACTCTCATCATTTCCTGTGGGTCATATCCATCCGATAGCAAGTAAGGGGGTAGAGGGGGGATGTGAGATTGGGGGTAGTCGGGGGAGGGGCGGCAATAACCTCCGAGTGCGTGCTTACTTGAGAGGTATTGCATTTGTTGCTCTCGATAGGGTTATATTGCCCTTAGATCTGTTTCGTCGCGTCGACGAGAGTGGATTAAGAATGACGTATTCAGCAAGACGTATATGAAATAATTTAGCAAGGGTTTTATTTGCGTGTACGCTGAGTGATGTTTGATGTAATCGTTTTGGGGGTTAGTGTAAGTAGAATAGTCGAACAAAGGTCAGAAAAGTGAATTTACTGTTTACTTTGTTGTATGTTAAGTCATTCTTCTTATTAAAGTATATTTATGTTTTAGTTTTAATCTAAAAAGTAAACTATACGCAGGACTTTAATACACAAGCAGTTATGCTTGAATATATTCTATTTCGACCTAAGTCATTGTAATAAAGATTCATAAAACTGAAAACTTTGAGAGCCAACACTTGAGGGCCCATAATGTTAGCAAAAGGGCTAATCTAAGTATAATGTAACAGTGGAATGTCCCGGGACATTATTGCAAAACAATGTAACGTGAAATTAAGGTTTATGCAAAAATAAATCTCGCACGGCTGTTATTTCCCCTCCCCCCGGATGAAAAAAATGCCAACCCGCCGCTTGCCGACGTGTCGGAAATATTAACTTGAGAATTTGAATACTTTATGATCAGTAAAAGAAAGATTTGAATCGCAAATGTGTTCGCATTTTAATCAAATACCAGTCGAATGTGGTAGCGTATATTTTGTCTTAAATTTTTACGGGAAATATAATGAAAATTGTTTCAAAATACTAGTGTACGCGGAGAAAATGATTTATAAATATTTTTTTGTAATATTGTAGACCTTTACTTAATGTGTTAACTATACTAAATGTATTTCATTTCATTAAGAAATAAAGTTTTAATAAAAGAGCAATGGTTCAATTTCTGATTGCAAGAATAGATTTGAATCAACATGAAAAGTTTTTTATGCAATTTGGTCGTAAATCTCTGAAGAGTTTCAATTTCGTGACTCTTTAAATTGAGCCGCGTAAAAATATCTCAAGTATTTATTCTGTATTAAAAGGGTTTACGTTAAGTTTCATCCGCGAGGCAAACAAGCCGGGCAAGCGGGATCCTTGTAAGGAAATACAATTTAACTTTCTCTAGCAACAAAATGTTTCATCTGAAAGCGTTTCCTCAAGGATTGTAACAAATTGAATCTCACGCCCGCTCAATCCTTTATTTCATCGCTTACGTTTAATGCGTCCAAAAGATTATTAATCGAAAATTTTCAATTTTACTGGGAATGTTTAGAGCTCGTTTGGATTGTAAGGAAAACGAATCTCAACTCGTGATGCCGAGGGATTACTTTTGTTTTCATAACTTTTCGGATTTGACGAAATGGACTGTCTCTTTTGCGTAAGAAAGTTTGCATCTTAAAATCTCGGCTTTCTTTGTCGTTTTTGACAACGCAAAGAAGTTTATGTCCTTAAATACTTATTATGTAAAAAAGTGGCTGTTCCTTCGTATGGAAGAACATAAAGCAGTTTATTGCTTTTTCATAAAGTTGGTTGCGGAGAATGTTTGGAAGTTAATAATAACAGCTGGGTAACGGTATCGAATCTTTTGTTCATTATTATCCTATCCTTTATTATTATAACATTATGTTTTTAATTCGGATGGTAAATATTGTTTTGACTAAGATCAATATACGTAATACATTTATCAAAGTATAGGTACATATTATAATTTCCTTCGTTAATACAGTACTAAACAAAAGCCTATCATACCCTGCTAGTTTGTACCTAATTGTTCAGTATAGACTACCACAAGTCTGTAGTTGTCGTAGTGATAATAATAATAGTTCTGTCACGTATATTTTTGTGATAAATTGGCTAAACCACTTGAGTATATGCAAATTGGAGGATGAGGCCTGACACAAATATTTGCATCGCAAGCAAATGTTTGTTTGAGTGGGCTGAGTGTTCTGTTTATCTTGCTATTGTCTATTCTTGTCGCGGTTTACTAATACCTGCTTTATTTAGACTTTGTAAACGCCTACGCCTGTCCATCTTGCCTACTTACAACTACTCATATGTCAGGTGACTGGCAGGAAAACGATGATAAAGGTCCAAATCAGTGGTAGATAATAAAATCATTGTATCTATTTCTTTTTCACTTCACTAATATTGGAAATAATATTAGTGGTATTAAAATAGATATGGTATTTATTTATTTGTAAAGGTTTGTTTCTATTAATAGTATCGTATTAACTTTGGATGTACGTTATGAAGTATCTTCAATAAAAATTTACCCCGCAAATCTCGGTAGTACATACAAAATCATCATCCGAAAAACTGATACCCTATCCCATACCCGACCCAAACATTGCTTACACACCCGAGGAATTCCTTAGCACAAATAACTGAATACCAGGAGGCATGTTATATTTCGCAATTCCCCACAACGGCTAAACTACGTAATAATATTGTGCTCGGGCCCGCATTCGGGGCGGAATCATCGATAGTCATTATCGGAAAGCGGGTTTAAGAGCCGTCCTAGCCCCTACGGGACCTTTACGAAGGTCTCATCCCGACGCGTTCGATAACTATGCTAATGTTATTTGGCTCGTGGGTTCGAGAATGGCGGCACTACCAGAGCGCTTTGCTAACGCTCGCTCCCTTTAGCTGCACGTACTACCAAACACAAGCTTTCTTATGACCTTTAACATTGTACTTCCAAGAGATTGTGGTTGTTATGTTAATTTCCTATTTGTGTTATTGTAATTTAACTTTTTGGGCAGTGTTTTGAAGGTCTTTATTAAGTTGATGGATATAATTTTGCGTTTGGTACATACACACGCAAATTTCCAAGGAACGATAAGGAAAATAATGTAACTTCCTAAGTTTTAATATAACTGGCCAAGTTTTATAGCTCGGACACCCGGAAAGAGTTCCAAAGTGTCATTAGGTAAGTGACCAACAGTCGTCAATTTAACTGTATCAAGATGAAACAATAGAAATGTTCCACAGGAATTGTGTGCGGAATAATAAGGGAGCCCATCTGCACCATTTATGTCCCACGTACCCCTCACTATTCAGTAGATCGAAAAACTTTTCCAATAGTATGCGGCTGATGATAGAAAATAGTTGGTGCGGAGGTTCTGTGTTGCTGCCACGTAGTTTTATAAAACACCTTTTTTACTTTATTTTCATTTGTTTATATGTTTTGAACTTATTTGATAAGAGTGTATAAGATATTAGATGACTATAAGAGCTTATTGTGTTATAAAAAAATAGCTTATGAAAGTTTTCCATGATATTTTCTATGGTTTAAGAGATTGTAACGATTGGAACAAAATATCGATTGTTTTATTTTTTCTATCTTACTTTTTTTTTGCTGTTGAAACATTAAAATGGGCCTTTAATATAAAATGTAATTCCTTATTTTACTCTATATAATACGAATATAATACGTAGTATTTGATTATAATACGATATAATGAAACATCCAGAGTACCTATATTGAAACATGACTCTACCTTTACAGACAAATTACTATAGCTCATGCGTGTTAAATTAGCCGCTAATTATACCTCCGTGCAGGAAGATTAGTCACGTTTGGTACATACCAAGATATAAGAGGCATAGGTGTACTTACATACGACATACGTAGGTATATGAAACATCTTAATGTGTGATAGGGATTGAAAACGAATATACTCTTAAAAGCATTCAATATGTTGTTTGCTGTTTAACACCTAAACATAAGTGCACTGAATAGATTTCTTTGAAATATTTTAGATAAATAAGTACAAGCATAGGTATTGCTATTTTAAGGAGAGTTCAAATTATTAAAGCTAGAAAATTATTGTTATGGATTTGGAAAATGATGAGCGGTATTTTGAAGCAAGCCAAACTAATGAATCTTTACATAGATTCATTAGAGTAAGGCAGAAGGCAGGTAACGTGTAGGTACTACACAGCTCGTTACTGGGACGACGTTCAAGATACAACAAGCGTCCTCATCACAAGGTTATAGTATTACATTTTGTTAGAAAAACTTGACAAATCCCATATATGTACTTATTTTCCCTTTACTCTCATAAAATTTGTTTTGTTTTTTGTTATGTAGGTAATGCTTACTAACTTGACTAGCATGATTATTATATAACAGTCTTATTTTATCTTTTGACCACTTATCAATTTTGCAATTAAAAGAGGATTAAACAAGAAAAGCACAAGTAATAAAATCATTCTAAGAAAATAAATAACCATTTTTTTTCCGAAATATCTGACCCAAGAAACTTTGTCCCTTATAACGGCTCGCTTATTGTAAACTTTCAAATAGTTGGGACTGAGACGAAACTCATTCGAGCGTCAAAATGAGGAGAAACCCTCTAAAATGTGTAACAAAAACGAAATACGCAGACGAAATGGTGCTATAAAGGACTTGGCAAGGATTAGTGGATATAAACCAGCAAAAAAGCTTTTAATATGGGAATTATTGGGTAAATCTGTTAATGTTGGGTATTCTTATTGAGTAGGATGATATATATACGAGTAAAAAGCTACTAAGGAGTGGTTTTTTATGTGATTTTCTGAACCAATTTTCTTTTGATTCTTGGAAGATACAAAAAGGTACATTTACGAGTATTAGATTCATTATTGACAATGTTTAATCATGGGAATTCTCGTGTTGAATTTACTGAAATAATATTTGGTTATTTACTTACGTAGAGTTTGGATAACGCTTAATTTTATTTCTCTTTTAAATTAAAAGTTCTTCAAAGAACATTTCGTGTCACTCAATTTGGAGTTTAGGTACGTTTAGCCCGAGGTTTAGTCGAAAGGTCGTACAAGGGTTGAGTTAAAAACAACATAAACGTATAGGTCGCGCCACGTGAAAGAACCCTAGCTGACAGATGCGCATTAGACGATTTTTTACGCACAAAGGAAAGAAAAATATTATTAGTAGTATTAATAGAGTGGAATATCGTTATCAGCCCATATATGTCCCCACCGAGGGGCACGAGCCTACTCTCATACAGAGAGTGATTAGGCCGTAATCCACCACGCTGGCCAAGTGCGGGTTGAGTGGAATATAAATAAAAAAAATACACAACTACCAATCAATATTGGATTTAGTGTAAAATGTGTAAAAATGTAAAAAAAAAATATTCGAAAATTAAAAAAAAAAACATATTGGTCTTCCATTAAGTCTTCATGGGTGGCGCGAAAACCAGATGAGGACGCGGTGTTGATGCCAGAAGTGGCCTTTTTATTATCATCGTTGTCGTCACTTTCATCATCTTTTGAATCAGAATCATCATCCCCTACGTAAGTCTATAAGTCAACATACGTAACCGCGTGCGAAAGACTCTTACAAGAATGAAACGATAAATAGCCCTAGTACTTTCGAGCGTAAGTGTACCCATGCGCGAACACGTGATTTTCATTTGTCATCTAAAGTTCTTTTTACGCGGCGCGACCTATAAAAGGATTTTATTCCACATTTTTATCTAAATATTAAATGGAAATTTGATGAAAATTCGGTAGATAATACCTATCTTTTTTTATTAACAGGTTACAGTAAGTACGTTGAAGAAGATTAAGATTGAGAGCTAAGAAAAATATCAATTATCAATTACTCGAGGCTTTTAATCCCATACCCACACTCTGAAATTACAAAAAATGCAACTCTATCAATTTAAATAGCCTATCAAGCGAGCTAAATAGGTCCATTGTTTGCGTAACAACTCTTTGTTTATCCACATGTATCTTCATTGTACTTTAAGAAAGAAAAAAGCAAGCTACAAGCTTTACGCAATACGCAGCGAGCGAAACGAAGGCTGTTTCGTTAGAGAAACCTCAGCGTCGGCTCGTCCTTTGTATTCATAGCGCTGCGAACACGACGGATCGGGATAAGCCGATCTAAATGGTAACAGGGTGTACACTGCAGGTGTACTACGACATGTTAAATCACAAGGAATATTAAAAAAGTAATAGTTTAAAGAATTCGTTCACACTTTTATTGCGTAAAGTGTAGTGTTATAATTAATTACAAAAGGCGTGATCTACTGTTACTTTGTATTTTATTTTGCGATTTGACGTTAGATGTGGACAATACGCTAGACAATTGATTTGACGGACGGGTTGGATTAAGTTCATATTAAACTTCAAACCACGGAATGCAGTTCATGTGTAAAATAACTCTTTCAAAAACAAGAAAAAGTTACATTATTCTGTTCGATATTTGAAATTGAAAGAAAAAAAATGAACACTGTGGGTCATTACACGCTACAAAATTTTAGTTGACAAACTTACATTTGCAGTCAGACAAATTATAAATTCGTGGTTAAAATAGGAAATACAACACAAAGTTTAGAGGTGAGCAGTGTACGTGCACCTAAATAAGCTCACGTGTGAGACCTCTACGGTAGGAACGGCAGCGGTAACTAACTAGACTGTAATGAATGCTTCGTTTAGTTAATACATCCTGCGTCGGGGGATCTAAATAATTGGCTTTGAGACACGAGGTTAATGACCTAAAGGTGTTACGTATTGAGAAAAATTTGAATGTAATAAGTTTTCATCATTTTTTTTGAGATAGTGGATGGATTATGTACCTTTAAAATAAATATCTGTGATTTTTATACTATCATAAAGATTAATGAGTTCCTTGATAGCATACTACAGAAGAAAAGCTTTAACCACTTATTAGTTTTATTTCTTTTCGCAAAGCTTTTAAATGAAAACATTTTCTCGGTTAAAAGTTTTTTCAGTTTTAGAAAACACTCTCAATAAGGTATTTTCGAGAGTTAAGCTTAGTTATCCATTAAAAAGCTTTCGGGTTATTTTACTTTGGAATTGGAAACAGTGTTTACCATTAAATATGGGATTGGATGAACAAAATAGATAAGTAAAGAGAGCTACCGTTTTAAAAGCACCTGCAGTACTTTAACGCTGCTTTGCTTTACCTGCTACGCTAGCGTTAACTCACAAAATTGATAGATGGCGTACTATAAAATTTGATGTGCTTAGTTTCTGTAGTTATGTTAACAGGCACGAAGTACACAACAGGCATGATAGATAAATCTTTCAGTGTGTGCACGAAATACGTCTCTTCAAATTAATATAATATAGTTTCATTTAGTTGCCTATTATATTAAAATAACGCAAAAAGAATTCGTGTTAGGTATTCGATAGTACCCAAAAAAGTTTTTGGTAAGACCCAGAATAGTAATTGCTATCCGTTTATAAATAGAAATAAAATCACACCTACAAAAGCGTCTAAAAATATGCCTTTAATGAGCTTTAAGATGTAAAAAAAGAAATGTTAGAACTACAGGAATAGCAATGTTGTATTCCTGTAGTTCTAACATTTCTTTAATAATAATACCTCCACATTTAGCATATACATTTAGCACATTTAGCACAGGGTATACGAGGTGCGTGTCTTATTACACTCGGGTCCAAATGGGGACTCCCATAAACTGTCCCTTTTGGCTGAATCCAAAACTTTTAACTCAAATTTTGTCGTTTTTCTCCCAACGACTTTTTCAGTAGTTGGTTTTTCTATATTTCCTCTAGAGTGTTATTTTATTCATAGTAGTTTATAAGACTTGGGCATAAAACACATAGTGTTTGTCATACCTACAGGTAGTTTTTAAAGCTATTCTATTTAAGTACTAACTCAATCAATTTAATTAAAATGAAACTCCATATTTTTGAAGCTGTAATTATCGGAAATACTCCTCCAGAAACGGAATAATTTAAGAGTATTATCTAACAAAAAGGTACGAAAACAAACCATAATATCAGTACGGAAGGGCGAAGGATCGCGGGATCGGAACCGCAGGGTCAATCCCCGAGACCCGACTGACTTGTCACACAATGGAAACAAGAATTCTGACCAGAGAGCAATTTGTCTTTCTTTACCCTAATTATGTGATGAAAATTTATCGCGCAACCGGACTCAAACTTAGCAAGAGTTGAAATTATGATTCAGTTATAACCCGCTGTATAAATCCCGCTTACCTGTGCTTTTAAACTTTATTACAAGTTTCAAAATCAGGTTACATTATGACAGTTCAGATTAAATAAATGAGGGTGCTTTTCGTATTATATTCTAGTTAAATAAATTCGTTGATTGTTAAATATTTACGGTTATGTACTTTGCATGTAACAATTGTTAAGGATTTTATTTTTATAGCTTTATTTTCAATTTGTGATTTTTATTTATTTGCTAAAGTTATGTTGATATTTCGGTTTAATGAATACCTTAAATAAACTAATATTTGTTGCTTGTATCATTGACTTTGTTTAGTAAATAGAGGTTAAACGTCTTATTTATTAAACTTACACATTCTCTTTTCAAAGTAAAAATATTTATATTATCCTTAAAAAAAATAATGAGATTTTCAACTGCAATATGAACAAGCACATAATTTGCACATAAAAATGTTCTTTTGAAAAATATTTCTGAGATTGCCCGTACATTTTTGACGAACGTGAAGAAAATATGGGTGTTTTCTGAAAGTTGGCTTTGAAGTCTCAACAATAACACCATTATGGAAAATTTCCAGAGAAGAAGGAGGTATTATAAATATTGGAAAGTTGGCGATGCCTGCTGCTGGTAAACGTATATTTTTTTTAATATTTCAAACTTTCAAATTTTAACAGAAAATGCAAATTGAGAGCATTTATAGTTAGTTTAAACCACCATAAAAAGTACTCAATTATATTTATAAACGTTTCAGACACAAACCTATAATACAATTAGTTTAACCATTTAATTACTTATTGCACGTTTAAGACATTTACAGACGGTTATTTTAGAAGTTCGTTATACAGTAGAGTTTTAACTATTATATTGTAATTGATCGGCTGGCATGAAATAAATATTGTAATTATGAAAGATAATACGTATACACATATTTTAATTTTGCCTTATAATCACCTCATCTTCTTGCTTATCAAGGGCTATAAAATATTTATAAAATAACAACCTGCAAGTTTATTTTACTCAACAAAATCCTAAACACAAGCTAACTAAGTAAATTTATATGAGGACCCGAAAACAGTGAATTAAATAAAAATAAACAAACGGGAGGTTTCACGGGTCTGTTTGTCGATGCCGTCTCGTCGCAAACAATTAGGTATTTTGTGTACCCGGGTCGTAACCAAGAGCCAACGCGTGCTAGAAGCGTTGTTGTAACTAAATCTTCAAATTAAATAAATAGTCCAGTAGCCAGTTGTACAAAAGGTCCTTTAATTTAACGCTCTATTAAACAAACCTAGATGCTACTGTCGATAGTAAAAATCTAAAGAAGGCGACACGATATTTAATGGATAACTTGCTTCATCAAACTTTTCTGTGTTACAGCGTTTAAACGCTATCATTATTTTTGTTTCTTCGCTTTTGAGCCCTCTAAATTTATCATAGAATTTATTGAATATTGTTATACAGTCATATTAGTCTGAAAATATTATTTTATGATTTTAAGTGTCGAAATAATTGTTGGAATAACGCTTTGGAAACATCATGTTTTAATTTTTTTCAATATATGAATGTTTGCGTTCTCTTTCTTTATTTCAGATACTTGTCAAATCTAGCTTACAAGGTTTTCAATTACAGTTATTCAAGGTTTAATATATTGATATTTGAATATTTTAAGAAATTAATACTTGTTATTTCTTGAAACTTCTATCTAGAAAGCACTAAATCATTGTGTAGAGATAACGCAGTGTATGTGTATACTTAGTACACACGCAAATTAATATTTTTGTTTGTTCGGGTCGCTATTATTTACGCGTAACGTATCTCGGTTGTCCGCCTGAGACGCTAATAATTTACAAATTAACAACCTGACGGGGTGAGGCTACATTAATCTGCTAACTACAGAAAAATTTACTGCATTTAACTGGTTAAACAAAAGAAAACAAATTTTTTAAACAGATTCAATAATAAATAGAAAGCATAACGTAATTTGAATTGGTACACTTTTCATAAAATAAAATGAACTGAGATCTACATAAACTAAAAGTGTTTTAATTAAAATAAGTAACACAATTAAATTGTCAGCCCGTTCATTAATTATGTATCGCAAACGGAAGTTGAATTACGTTAAACATAATGTTTAAAATAAATATTTTAAAAACAATTACTCAGGCATAAAGCTCGCCATAAACTGTTATAACGGGTGAATGCAACTGCATTTTAATAATAGATTAACCTCCAACAAACAAGGGTACTGTAATCTTTAGTGTATACACAGATTTAATTAATTCTGCTCTGACATCATGGTAAACTTTGTATATGTCACGTTTGGCTCAGTCCACTCGGAAAACTATAATTTATGCAACTGTTTCCATTTAACCAAAGAGATCGACTTCGAGGAAGGTAATTACGTATTCTTTTCTGACTTTCAGTGTTCTTGTTGCTACCAATTTACCCAAAAATAACTTATTGGTGAATATTGATATCATGGGCATGCGTAGTGGATTATGACTTAAGTAATCCCTTGAAGAGGCTTAAACCGTATACCCAAAAAAGACCTTTCAAGCGAGATTATTGTTATTTAATTTGTATAGTAATAATTATGGACTGTTTACGTAGCTGAATAAGAGAAAGTATAACTTGCTGTGTTTTGTTATCATCAGTAATTTAATGTCATACGAAATACTGTTTATAGGTAGGTACTGTGTAATGGATATGCAATGGTAAGCACGTAAATGAGAGTACCTACTGTCTACATAAACAACTGCAAGCTCTTTACTTTACGCTGTATAACAAGTTTTAGTGTTATGATGTGTACGTTCTGAGACCAGTCATATACTTGGAATGCGTTTCGCCAAACTTAACTGGTACTTCTAAAAACTTTTGTTACTTAACGACATTACCTATTATTTGTACTACTACAAATACCACGCACTATTTACCATATTATTTTAAGTACAAGTACCATGCAAAAGTGCACGGTACTATATTGTTTCAAAGTAATTTATTGAGTTAAGTAATGCTTAAGAAATACACTACGTTGATGAGTACATTTACTTGGGCCAGTTAGTTTCTTTCGATAACAGGCAAGGCAAGGAAATCGATCGCCGTATCGAAAACGCCTGGAAAAGCTACTGGTCCATGAAACACTTTATGAAGAGGGATCTCCCTCTATGCCTCAAACGCAAACTCATTGACATGTGTATTCTGCCCGTCTTGACCTATGGTGCTCAGACTTGGTCCCTGACAGAAGTCCAGAAGTCCAAACTCAAGGTTTGCCAACGAGCTATGGAGCGCAGCATATTAGGTGTTAAAAGATCCGATCGGATCCGAAACACCACGCTGCGCTCAAAAACTCGCATCACTGATGTAGGGGTGAAGACCGCGAAACTAAAATGGAACTGGGCTGGACATGTTTGCCGTATGCACCCGGATCGATGGGCCAAGATTTCTACCGGCTGGTTGCCGCTCGACGGCCACAGAGGTAGAGGTCGGCCTAAGAAGAGTTGGCGCGACGATCTGGATGCATACTTGTCAAACTGGCCAGAGGCGGCCGGAGATAGGGAGGCATGGAAGAATGCAGGGAAGGCCTTTTCCCAGCAGTGGGACACAATAGGCTACAAAAAAAAAGTAATGCTTTTGTAGTGTGCAGTCTTGATAATTGATATTTAAATACTTTGACAGTCCAGGTATTTAAATATCAAATACCACACTAGAGCTTAACTTTGAAGACTGAAGTAACATAATAGAAAACAAAACAAGTAGTCGGTATAACTAAGAAGTTGTGTACACAGTGTTGAGAAAAACAACCAACCACATTACGTACTTATACGTAAATTCATTTCATCATACACATGCGGCCCTCCTCGACGACTTGTCTTAGAAAACTAACACAATATCCCAAATAATATAGCCTATGTGCTTTTTTGATGTTCAAGCTGCAGTCAAGCTTCATTAAAATCTATTTTATTTATTGTTATTGTTATTTATTGTAGTTTTTGTGTGATAGAGTAGCAAACATCCTCACATCTACCCATAAATAAAATTACTACTTGTAGGATTAGTACTCTCCGTATTTAACGCCGTCATCGATCTACATAAGCTGCCTATACTTTTTAATTCACAGTTAGCAATACGTGTATAAAACAATGTTCGCAGTTCTTTAAAGCCATGTGTAAGGCGTTGTTGCATCGCACCCCGGGAGCAAAAGTACAGCTCTAACGACCGTAGCCAGGCTCCAAGTTTTAATAGCACTGCCGTACTTTTAGGTCCTAGTTAGAGGCTAGAAAGGGGTCGGACGCTGCCGCCGTCGCCGATATAGTGCGGTAAGATGCTTTACTGAATTACATCGCTGACGTTCTCAATAAACTTATGTTTTAGTTCCTTATAAATTAAATCAAAACTTTATCTTCATAAACTTAGACGTTTAATTCCGTCGGGACTTTGGAATAAATAAGTTTTCTGTATGTAACGTTATGTGTCCGTATCTGTTATACTTAGGTTATTTTAAAAATAAATATTAAAGACCATTTCGGTATTATAAACTAGATTGACTCATAAAAGTCAAACATACAAGTACCGAAATGTACAATTTTATTTTATTTCAACGCAAATAGTTTTTAAAGTAAATATAAATTGTCTAAAGTTTGTATCAAAATGTCAATTTACGAAATAAAGTCTAGCTCGTTTTTTTTTAGTTATAACTTTATAACAGGCACCACGTCATTAAAAAGAAAATCTAGATGAAAAGTTTAGCTTACGAGCGACATTCAGCAAGTGTATCGAAACTTTAAGACTAGAAGCGAAACTTTATCATTAGCCGTTGGCAAAATAAAAACATGAAGCTTAACTGGCGAATCATTTGGGCAAGAAGCTAAGTTGGCTCCAAACCAAAAGTGTGGGGCGGAGTGGGCCACTACCCGGTACATCTGATCCTAGTTTAATTAGAGACAATGCTTCGTGGCTAGTGCCAAATCTACGGAACACCTTGTATTTGTTTCTGGCAATCGTCACAGGAACACGACGATGGTTGTGTAAACGTCCTTAGTCAGACTAAGTTAGGTACTGCAAAGCGTGAGACGAGAGGTAGTAACTTTTAAGAGGTAAGTCTTAAACATGTATACGAGGAACTACATATACCCATTATGTTTGTACGTATTTATTAACTGAAAGTATCTAATCTTACAAGAGAAGCAAAATACAATAGGGGCTTTTGCCCAGCAGTGGGATCGAAACAGTTTATAAAAACCTGAATAAAATCCTAGGTACTTACGTAAAAAATGTCTATCATGTAATAGATCGATATTGTGTAAAACTAGGCTGTAAATCGTGATGCAATTAAAATGTGTGGTTCGGTAATGCATTCATGAACTGTAAACAAGTATAGCTTGCCTAGACCAATAAAACAAGTGATTATCCAATCAAATCTGTGCCCAACCAAACAGAAACGTATCAATAATGATCAGCGCACCTGAATACACGTGCACGCTATATTATTAGAGGAATTGCACAATCAGTTTATAGCTTGTTTTCGGAATTCTCGAGTTTACCATACCATTGACAGTTTCAAAAACTATGCCCAACGTGAGTTCTATTAATTGAATAGCCTTTTGTAGGTATTATTACGAAATAAAACCGCTGACCACAACCTAAAGGCATTTATTTTGTATTAGATAACCCTAAAAAAAGCCAAAATAGTAACGAATAGACCTTATTGATACAGAATAATATCGTTTACCGAATTCCTTAATGTTTTCTTACCATCATTATTGCCTCTCTTTTAAAAAGTGTTTTTATTTGCTATATGTGTATTATTTATTTATACTGAGACTTGTGTATTATTTTTCTCGATCCTAAAGTAATATTATTTTATTATAGCGTAGGAGAAAGTGTGACTCTTTTTTTTGTCACTGGCGTAGCAAATGAACGGAAATTTAGTTATCCAACAAGCTAAAACCCCCGTTTTGGAAAAAGCCATGAAAGAATTTACCCATTTTATTTCGTATTATTTTGATGTCAACCTACAGCATCACTTGTTTATAGGTTTCATTGTTAAGATACAAATATATTTTCTAAGACTAGTTGTAAAGTAGCTAAATGACTTACCTACTCGTAATATTCATGCGTGGTTTTGACATTTCCCTCCTTACTGACCCTTTGAGTCGGATCCTTATGGGTGAGGAACACGGTACGGGGTCCCACCCAAACCTTTTATGTATAACTTTGAATGGCAAGTTCGAGGTAAATCTTGGATAGTTAGCTTGTTCACAGTGACGGACCAAGGATCAAATGATATTGAAAATCCGAAGGTGTGAGACTGTTTATAATTTAATTTAGAAAGTAAATCTTCTTTGTTTAATTTCATAAAGTAGATTTATGATTGATTGATTGCTTAGACACTTTGAAAATAAGTTCGTTCGGTGGTAAATTTTAACAAAATTAATGAGAGTAGAGAAAAGCGGGTTCCCCTTATCTTGCATAATATTGATTGTTCGAAATACACTTTGCATAACAAATATCGCAGATTTTTAAATAATCGAATTATAATTTTGCATAAATATATACTTTCCATAATAGTCAGCAATCATAATAACAATTTGGCAGAATATGATATTGCATATATTTAGTACGCCGAGCTTCATTTGGCAGAATTTAATGTGGCTTGATAATCTTGTAAAATTCGTATTGGCGGCAACGTTGGAGGAGCGAAGGGGGTCGGGGGCGGAGCCCCCTGAGAAAAAAAAACTCCCAGGCTATCCCCAATAGGATAGGTTAGGTTAGAACATGATTTTTGCATCCCTGCTTGCTTGCATGGTGCATGCTTGCTTGCATGCTGCTTGCATGCTGCTTGCTTGCTTGCATGCTGCTTGCTTGCTTGCATGCTGCTTGCTTGCTTGCATGCTAATTGCTTGCTTGCATGTTGCTTATTTGTTTGCAAGCTCGCTTACATTTTCATGATTTTGACACCAAGAAAGTAATCCTGTAGTCAAGATTTCAAGTCAAGAAAATCAAGAAAGTAATAAACTGGAATCAATATAGACAAGTAGCTACTAAAAAGTATAATCGTGAAAAACTGGGAAAGCAAATCAATAACTTATAACAATAGCATAAATCAAAAAGAGTTTTCCCGAAATAAATATTATGCCATTCAAAATTAGTCCAAAAAAAGTTCTGTGAAAATATTATTCTGACATAGAAAATTATGCGAAATGTATGTATTGATAACAAAATTATGTGAAAAGAAGTTCGGCGATATGATACGTCTGCGA
This sequence comes from Anarsia innoxiella, assembly GCA_947563765.1. NCBI lineage: Eukaryota > Metazoa > Arthropoda > Insecta > Lepidoptera > Gelechiidae > Anarsia > Anarsia innoxiella. The sequence goes on from OX387408.1 coordinate 4,562,956, forward strand.
AAAGTTGTTATGCAATACCAAAATTGGACAATTATTTTTATGCAACATATTAGTAACTCATTTACCAGCATTAATTTTAAACTTTTAAATTAAAGGAATTACCTGCATGTTTCACCTGCAGAACGAATTAATATTACCCTTAAACAGAACCTGTACGAACTTAGCACTGTTAGCAAGTGTGATTAATAATTCTATATTGCCAACTGCAGTCTATCCCATCCCACACACGTATAGTTACGAGTGCCTTCAATAAGATCGATCGTCGTCCAAGTTTTAGGGTTAGGTCTGGAGCAATCTGCTTTGAAGCTCGCACAAGTTCAGGTATCTAGGCGTAATAGTTACAGTGTCGCGAGAAATTGAGACAGGTAGAGGACCTTCTCATGTGAGAAGCTACTTACTTACCTTCACTATGATAAATAGAATATTTTGGGACGGATTCTGAGATGGGTTAGGTCTTGATCCACATCAATTTGTATTGAATAAACGATAGACGAAGATAAAGTTACTTATTCTCTAAGTTAGGTTGATGTAGTAAGGTGGTATAGTAAACTAGAAACACTTTGCCATTTCGAAATTAAGCCAATTTTTTTTATGTAGTCCTGAAAGACCTTTGCTTAAGAAATCCAGATTATAATTTCCATTAAGTGTAATGTGATGGTTTCTTTATATCCCTATTAAAAAGAAAATATGACTTTAAATAAAATAAATAAACTTATATCTTCATGTCTATAAGCTGCCAAATAATATTTAAAACCTTTTTTATGAGCGCAATAAAAAATGCAATTTCAAAGGATCAATACCCCTCATTTGTAATTTAATCGTTATTACTCGCTATATATAAAATGTATTTTTGTGCAAGTGTAGAAATAAAATGCGTAGGTTGAATGGGAATGAGAATTTTATGTTGAAATACGTGTTTGATTGAAAGAGAAATAAATATATATTGTAGCCACGTAAATTATTTTTAATTTCATGGTGTATTTCATACCGCAATTATAAAAAGATATGTAGAAAGATACTTTATCGGACTTCGCAATAATTTACCCTCTAAAAAAGTATTTTCATCGGCATTAGAATTAGGTCCTTACAACATTTGTGTATGAATATTTACTGGGTGATTTATGCAGTTCAAAATCGTGAAATCCAGTTACAAGGAACATGTCAGTAAGCTTTACAAGGCTTGCATTCTTCTAAAAATAAAAACCAATGAACGAGAACGAAACCTCGATATTCACGATTGGTGTAATTGAAAGCTTAAAGGAATTTATTTTCAATTTCCTATGATACGAGGTTTCCGTGTGTGATGGCGCCAGCCCATCAATTTATTTAATTTATTGCTTTTTCTGAATTTGTTATTATACAAGAATTGTTATTTACAATGTCCGTGGGAATTTGTAGATTTATTGCCTATGACGACTGGCCTATATCGCGCATATTTCAATTCATTTTTGATAGATATGCTCACATCACCATTTTTATTGCCTGCTTCTAAAAAATATTAGTTCGTAACCATTTTCCAATTATTAATTATTTTCATTAATTTCCGAAAAATGTGCTGAATAAACTAGAAACAATGTAGGCATGTTCAAGCAAGCAGACCTCTACATTCGTTTTGGTTACACAAAAGAACGGCCATTTTTGTTTGTCAACTGGCAAGTGTGACCGAGTAAGCACCTCGTCCACCGCGCTAGGAAGTCGTAAGTTGCACAAGTTTCGTACTAGAGCGGACTAGCTACGTTATTGGAGGTGCTAAAACACCACGGTTTATGGCATGCCCACTGCTGCTACCAACCTAAGGATATTATTTTTCCTTGCCAATCAAACTTGTTTTGGTCCTAAATGTGGTTTTAAAACCATTTTATTTGCAGGAAACGTTATTTTCTAACTGTTTTTGAGCTTTTTGAAATCTGATTGAAATAATAAATCATAATAAATCAAATAATAAATCATAAATCAATAAATATTTTTTTCTTCATGTCAAAATCGAATGCAAAAAACCTTTACCATCATAGACACAGTCCAAAACATGAACAGTTAGTTTTTTTTCGAACGATTAGCATATTGCCAAACTTTACTCAGCCTCAAACTAATGAAAATGGTTATCCGAAGAAATTCCCTAACTAAGTCTCGAGCCTGACATTCGAATCTCAGTGAGGTGAGTCTAATAATAGAATTTGCGGTTATCCGAGTTTGTGGTACCCACGGGCACTGCCGATGCTTTGTCATCTGATTAAATGGTGATAAGGGTCGAACTGGCTACTTCTGCAGTGTCATTCTGCTCTGTTACGGGTTTTGCAGACGAAACGATCAAAGTAGTAAATGTTGTAATACAAATCTTAATGCTTTTGATGTAATGATGTTAAGCTTGATACTGCGGCGTTTTGAATTCTGTAACCAAAATTTAACATATTTTACTTGCTATTTGTGATAGCTACATAATTTGAATTCGGCCTCAAAAAATCGTGTAAACTAGAGTACCTAAATTTAAAAATGTATATCTATGTTGCAATTACTTTTCCTCAAAAATAAAATTTTATTGTAGTCATAAATATTACTTTGCATGTAATAATAACACTTAAATGTTTATGAAAAGCCATTAAATACTCGATAATTTAAGGTATTAATAGAAAAAAGAGAGATAAGTTTATCGTCTACACGCACCCCTATTTAGTTAGACTATGTTCCACACGCAGCATTTTAGCTAGTAGTAGTGAATTGGCATTTGTTTCTGTAATAAATCTTATATTTAGTAAGTTATTCTTGTATGGCTAAAGTTGACAATCCGCACATACACCTATCTTTTATAATTCGGTTACTAAAGTGTATTAATAATCTCGTAAAGACCACTCTTAAAATCCTTCAACTAAATACCTCGACTAAAATACGTAGATATTATTACATAGACAGATGCACTTTGGAAAGTTAGGTTATATAGTTGAGCGGTTCAAACGAAGTGCTCTCGATTCCAAGAACAAAACTGTGCATGGACTTCATCTTCAGACAAAGCACTATACTAAATTATTACCGTATATTCAGAATTTTCTAGTATCACTAGACTTTCTGGAAACAATCTTTATTCATATGAATTTCTAGAAACAACTTACATCTACTTACAACCTTAATTTATCAAACAATATCACATTAGAGAAAGCAGCAGAAAATAGTTTTAAATTTAATCAATTAAAAGTAACAGTAAAGGTTTTGGTTGACGTCAAACAGTCATCTATTTTTATCAGCAAGCCAAGAGCCTAACAAAATAATGCTGCCTTCTCAGTAGGTAATAAAAAAGGGTTGTTACTTGTTATCGAAAGAAGGTAATAAATTCGGCAGTACGCAATAAGTAGGAGTAGCTACCTTCATATCGTTACATAGACCAATAAGGCAAGGCGTATTTCTTACGAATGCGTGAATTCGACACAGCTGCTTAGTATGAGTAGCTCTTAAGTGTATGTTGCAGGAGCTATAGCACTAACTGGATTTTTGATGATAGGTACCTACTCTGAATTTTAAAACTATAATTTTAAAATACACATATAGATTAAAATGGTAGTAAAAAAAAGAAGATTAATAAACCTAAAAGTAGGAAAAGTTTTATATTTATGAATAGGTTTTTTCGACTTATAAAGAACCTACCTCGCCGCTTTAAAAAAAAGTTAAAATAAATATCGAATTTCCCTTTATTGCTACCACATTATATGTGTACGCCTGCTATATATAGGCAGGTGGCTGGTTATATACTCAAACGTCGTAACCGCGTGATATCGTGTGGACTTTTCCAATTTTCCCGAGTACTGTACTCGTGCTCATTAAGCTTTATCTCATTTGGGTCTCGTAATAGATGAGCTGGATAGTTTTATGTCCTTTTAAAAGTAGAAAAAGCCACAGAATATGTTCTCCCGGTACATTTAAATGAAAAAAAAAAAGCATTAAACCAGTTTGAGTAGAATAACAGGCGCAAGTAAAATTGATACTTAGGTATTAGGTAATGTTAACTCAAAGTTACATTAATTGATTATACGTAGGTATATACCCATATCTATGTAAAATAATTTACTTTACTATAAAGTTTTTGGTATTCTATTCAGGTAGCTTAGAGTCAGGTAGATACCAAAGTCCAAAACTCTAAACCAGCCAGTCTACGAACTAAAAACGCTCACGTTCCATTTTACGCTGACAGATTAAATGTTACCGTTCAGAATTCAAGCAATGCGCTAACGATAATACGTTCCTTTCTACTTTATTAGTGTTAATAAATGCACTCGTTATTTGCTTAGAAATTTATAGCACGCGCGCAGGTGCGGCGAATCGTAAACTTTGTTATGCCCCTTTACGTTGCTACAGTTTTGTGTGTTCGTGTATTGAGGCAATATGATGTTAAATTGAATGTTCACAATCATAAATATTCACTTTTAGGTGCTTAGGATTCTTATCTGCGCTTATGAATATAAATACATTTTGAAGTCCTTGTTTACACTTTTTTAAAGGAGTAGTTCCTACAGCTGTTCAGTTTTCTAAGTATTGATTAAGCAGCCCACTTAGAGATGTAAGTAAAACCTTAAAATATAGTGAAGTATTACACTTCACATTCACACTTGACGATAAAGTTACTATCGAAGCACGCTTCACTACTTGCACCTAAACCAATAGAATAATTAAGAGATTCCCAGCGCTTAAATCCTGCGTCGCTTCTTGTAAACATTCCAACCTTTTAGGCAAATGAGAGTCAATCTAGACTCCCCAAGAAGTTCCGATCCCACCTCGAGGTGTGGACTTATTCCAAAGCAATTAAAACTTCCCCTCGCTTACGTTGTTTCAGAAATGTGGACCTTTTTGTTTTTGTAACCTTCTCACAATGTAGTAAACAAAGAGTTCAGAAACAAATAAGTATAAGTAGAAAACAGTATTTAGTGCAAGTCTCGAAGTCTCCTTCTTCGAGAGAAAATACCTGTGCTGAATAAAATGTAAGCTCGGTCCGAAGAGTTTTATTTATTTCAATAATAAATGGTTTCAGTGAGCGCTGGCGGTTTTTATTTGTTATTGGATTGAAAGCACAGTTCCGATACCGAACACTGAAGTTAAAATGTTAAGTAAACTACCTAAGTACGTACGCAGGTAACTTATAAGTGTACATCAATAATTCCACGAACTTTGCTATTGCTAAGAACCAGCTTAGAACATTCTAAGTGGCGGATATTAGAAACCCATTAAATTCACTCGAAATTTATAAGCTGGAAAATTATATCGGAGTTTCATATTCACCAACACTGAGTAAGCGACGTGAGATGAACTCTCGCTCGAGAGTTTATCATCGCCCTGTCACTCCACAGTTATTTATGGACCAGTAAACTCGGAAATATATTTTCCTCGTGCCGGCCGCGCGTCCATTTCAGGTTAAGCCCCTTGGGCCCGAACACTAGACGAGTCGAGTGTCATAAATTTGAAAACTGTTTCGTGAACGCAAAAAAATGAAACAAATATTTGACGTTCACTCTGGACCGATCTTCGATTATACGAGCCTCTGCGCGTGAGAGCGCTACTACGGGTTCTTGACAAGTCACTACATATTCGAATATACGTAGATATAAACATACTTCTATAGACTAGAGTTACAATATACTTTCAACAGTTTAAGACTTTCTAGTGATATCAATACAACTTTATTAATTACCATAATTATTATGAACCTTCTCTGTTAATCTTCAATTTTTTTATGATAACTCAGTTTAGGTAGTAGGTACCTAAGATCAAAACAGCATTAAATTCTGAACATTCGAACTAGTGAGAAATGAAAATATGGTATTGGTTTATTGCTAAGTCCTATCACGCGCTACGCTAAATGGATTAATTTTTTATTCGGGTTTTGTTCGGTTTTTATAATTTCTTAATAATTTTGACAACAGGCAAATTATACAGGTAAAATGAGCACGAGCTTGAAAGATATTTTTTATATGATGAAACTGAAAACAGAACAAATAAGAATAAAGTTTAACATCGTCTCTATTAGATTTACAATTCAAAGTCAATCGTATGGAATCATTGTGATTAATTTCCAGGAATTGAACCTCACCTAGGTGCAATTAAGGACAAATCATTGGAATCAGACAAAGCCGGATAACAAATAAGTTAGTGAATCAATTATTCTGAGCTGAATGGCGGCTATTGGCGCTAAAATAATTTAACGGCACTTTGATTACTTTTATCGGCAGTTTTCACTTCAGTTGTCGCGGTTCGAGCCATTAGTTTTATGTGGATTACCGAGGAACTGCGTATTTATTGTCAGTTTAATGGCTAATCATTACTTTAATAGAGCTATCTTCCTGTATTTTTATAATTTTTGGGGTTAGTGTCTTTTATAAAACTCGAAGTTAAATGCCACCAGCAGTCATTTTATAAACAAACGGTTATGGTTGTTGGTCTGAATAGATAGGTAAATTAATTTTTGGGATTTATGCAAAGATAGTTTCTAAATTCAAGAAAATACTTCTTAAGTCTATCGATATCATCGACTATCAATAAAATATTACAATGCGGTTTTGGCTACTGGGGTTTCTTTTTATAACACCTGTTTATAATTATCATTTCTTTCTTTCCCAAAAATAAACACATTCCCTAAAATTTTAAAAACAAGAACAAGCCAAACAAACTAAGTAAATAAACTGACGATATAAACGATGATTTATAATAAGAAACTGTAAGGCCATAAAAAGTAACATCGATTCAATAATTACTTGATTTGACACACCCCAGAACTATGTCAAGGAATCGAGTCATTATCTTTTATTTATATTTCGTTGATAGTTACCTACCAATTTATAATTATTCAGACATAAACTAAATCCGATGATTCTTTGATAGCTTTTTAATAAGGGTTCTTCATTTTCCTTTTAAGTATTACTCAATATTATAATATTGAAAAGAAAAATAAAGTACTAATGGATTCTGGTGATGACAAGCGAAATAAATATTACTAGGTATAATATAATTATTATATCTCTATTTATCGCAGCAGTAGTGTTTTGAATCCACCACCTTCAATGCAATGATGAAGAAGAGGCAAGTAGAGTCACTCACCCACCACTCAACAACCAATCACGCCAACAAAATTTTAAAACAGGTATTTTTATCTTTTTGTAGGTAGTCAAAAAGGGACGTCAATGTCTGCTGGAATTGACGATTATTTATTAGATATAAAAATGTTGATTCCTAGAATCTTAAATTAATTCTCGACAACGATTGGAATCCATAAAATCTAATTTCTGAGAATTCAGCACCTTTTAGGAAATAACGCTAATAATAAAAAAATATTAAGCTAAGTATATACCTAGTGTTTTATGTGATAACTTTTGTTGCTAAAGGTATGTACTGGTCGGCTATACTTATTTAATTATTTTTAGAATTAGAGACGACTAAACAAACATGATCCCGTAGTTTAGTTATTAAAATAATTACTGAGTAATTATATTCTTTTTTTGTAAGTATAGTGACAGTTTTATGGAATCAAAATAATTTTATTGTATGTTTGAATTACAATACACATAAAAATCTAGTATGCAGGCAGTGCATCGAGCTTCTAGTCGACAATGCGGGTGGGCGAGAGAGATAGCCATGATAAATGGCTCTTTTGACACACTCTGTTCGGCTCGGATCGATTGTTTCGATAAAATACACTTCATAAATCAATTTCTAACTTACTCTTTACATCGGAATTGAGTAATCTCATTGTTTATATTATTCTATCCTCTATTAAAACAGTAATAAAGAAATATAATACTTAATTACCCCATTGATGATGATTTCGTCCGAATGGTGTAAATCAATGTCGCATACATCCTCATTAAGTAACTCAACAAGTACGTAAACAACCTCAAAGCACTATTCATTACAACATCGAGGATTTATAATAATAACAGCGTAAGTACGTCCAAATCAAGAGTAACAGTTAGAAGCTGCAGGTCGGTCGTAAATGTCGAATCAACGTGATATAGGGCCGACAAACGACTTCCACTGGTACTCGATTTACCAAGAACAAAGAAAGCTCGCCTACTTTTCTTTTGTGGAGAGCAGCGACAGTTCGCACTCTATAACGGCACCATTCGTTCGCTCAAATGAGCCACTTAATTTATCGTCCCTTTGTACAACTGTTTTAAAGCAAACCGTGTTAATTACTACTGGCATGCTTATATGTTATTCGGTGCTTGTGTGTGTGGAGCTCGGTGCATTTGTGTGCTTCTGGACATAGCTATATTTCTGTTTTCTTTTATGCAAAAATATCTGATGATTTTTCGAAAGATTTTAATTTAACTAAGAATTTGATGTAAGAACATAATTGACTTTTGTTATTTATTATAATAAAAGCCATGCAAAAGTAAAAAATAAAATGTTATAAAAGACATCACAAGTGACACGTACTTTCTAAGTGCAGACTTAAAAGAATTAAACAAAATAAAAAGGTTTTTATGCGCACTGCGGGAAATTCTTGTGAAGCAACATTGAGATTACGCTTATCTTCAAATTGGACAGCTTCAGTCTTGGATTGGCCGAGATAAACAGTATAAAGTAATTCTAATATTGTGTTATTCGCATTTTTATTTTCATTGTTATCACAGTAAAAAGTTTGGACAGTTATGAAGATTAGATACGCCATTCTGTTTATAAAAGATAAATCATAATTCATCGGTGTTAGAATAATTAAACTGTTCTGAGTTTATTCTTTACGTAAAATGAAAATACCACAACATATTTTTTATTTTTGCCCGCACTTATATACTGCAAAGAAATCATCGCCAGATTGGTTAATTTCTACTTTCATTACTCCACTTTTTATACGCATGCCTCTCTTAACTCAAGCCTAGTTTTAAACCCAATTAATAAGGCACATTTGTCTTCTTCGAACCGGGTGGTAAAGGGGAGTCTACTCCATGACTTCTTTATTAAATTCAGCTTAAACTTCTAACAAATTAATTCCAGTATCCTAAAGGCCTTTTCGTAAATAAACAAGTTCTTTTACGTGATCTTCTCCGTCACGGCTGGCGTTCTCTAATCGGATTGTCAGTATTTAATGTACGTAACGACTGTGTCTTCAAACTTTGCTCGATCGGCCTTAATTCGATTTTAAGAGACGCTCCAGTGACTTCGTGTCAACGTCTTCATTCAAAGTAAAGTGCGTACACATTTTAAGTGGTTCTATAGAAGTCTTGAGATATTTCAAAGAGTTTTTGCGTTGCTATGCTGTGCGTCAGCTAATAAAATAATTGCAATAGGTATTACATTTCTTTTCGAGGATCAATCTGATATTGTAGCAAATAGAAACGTCTTGCAGCTTGATTCAATATTAAAAGAAAAAGTCTAATATAATTTAGATAAAAGTATTTCATAAATAAAGTCACTTGTCAGTTGATAAAAGAAAGTGTACAGCACAAACATACGTCACTTTCAATCATCTCATCAGTCTAAAGTAAGAGTGATTGCAATATAACATATTGCAGTGTGAATAAGGAGAGACATACGTCTAGCTCTATTTAATAATAGCAATAGGAAACGCAAAAATCATGGCGTAGTCAACGTCTTCGGATTTATCACTCGCTTTACAAGATTACTCAATCCGACAGTGACGGATTGACTCGAGCATTCTCACTCTTTCTAACTTACTTTGTAAGTGTAAACCTATCTCGCTTTCCCTTGTAGGTAATTAGGCGGCACCTGCATTTGTTCAGGTCAGAGGTAGCGGTGAGACTCTATCTAGACACGATGTTAATGCAGAAAGATTGATGTTTTTTGCAAAAACGTTGAGGTATCAGTTTCATTTTCTGAGATAATCTGGACCTAGATTTATTTATTTTACTTCGGCCTTGCACTGAACAGTGTGAAATGGATTGTCCGAGGGCGGTTAAATTTGAATAAGTTTGAATATTCTGTATTAATAATTTTAGACGATGTTTTGATGGACTGAGTTATTATGTAGGTAGCTTTCTTAATGAGCGTATCAATAATTTTGATATGTACAATAAGTTTAATCTTTTTGATAAATTTTATCTAACATATCACATTTTCTACTTACTTAACTCTATATTAAATTCAAAATAAAAGAACCCACAAAAAACAACCCTAAATAACAATTTAGGATTACAGTTTTATGTCAATTGTCAATCAGCTTAATAAATTCCAATCAAGCCACAAGTTTTAACGACAATGACAACAGGGGACTAGTTAATATAGGTACGATAAAAAATAGATAGACATAGATACATAGCCAAAGAAACAAGGTTTATAGTAAATTGTGTGAGTGCACAGTAACGAAGAGTTTGTGATCGACAAAGCTCAGAAATCCCCGGAACAAATGTTTGCGGTACATAGTCTGTTCGGATGTTCGGATAAACTCGTTCCAGGTCAAAGAGAAACACTGATTTATTCCGAAAACAAACACAACACACGGTAACATTTCATTGAAAACTATCTAATTGGGGTTATTACTTGACCATCTAATGGTATCTACACACCAAAGCCGCCGGGTTTTTTGACAGCTGCCATTCGTATGATGAAAAGCCGCCGGCGGCTTTGGTGTGTAGATAGCTTAAAATATGTGTATGTATGTATTTTAGGCACAATTGTTATGTAAAGAGGTAATACGGTACCGATTCTAATAACTGACAGTATTTTGCGCACTAATTACACGCATATAGTGCTACGAGGTAGCTACGGTAATCAGTAAGTATTACGTCACCTTCAGTACATTTAGAATCACGTTTGTTTAGAGTTGGGTTTTACAGTTAAGTGTTATACTTATACAATAGTAATTATAAATAAATGAACTTGACAAGCTGATCAAATCGTTTTGTGTTAAATAATAGTTATTTAACTTTTAATTGAAATCAACGAGGCAATACTCATACACTTAACCATAACACTCACAGAACTTTTGCATTATACACTTCGGAACAATACTACAATTTTTCACATAGACACTCGTAATACCCACAAATCAACTCGAATAAACTTTTTTACGAGCCGGCAAGTAATTAAATAAGTGAACCTCATCCAGGTAGTAGCAGTGGTCAGATGAAAGGGGCAATCAATAAAAACTGTACAAGTGTGTACATGTGTGTGTGCTTTTGTGAATTTGAGTCACGTACGTTTCAACGCGTCCGCTGCACGACGCACACATAAATAACGCTAATGACATCCGATTGTGTTCAGTTTGTTTTTCGGAAAAATAGTGGGTAAAGTAGACTTTTCCGACCGCGAAGGGTGCCTAAGCAACAAGTTGAAGCTAATTTTGTATGTCGCATCCTATTTTGTTACTTTTATTGCGTGGCGATGTAAAGGTTTAGTTTGCACATTATTCTGCGTGATTTTTTTGACATAGTGCTACTTTTTTTTTCAGTTTTAGACGTAGTGTGTCATATTTTTTTGTTTATTTGTATATTTTTTTAATATTTAGGTTTGAAACAGAAGCATGCCACGCATTTAAAAAGCAACAGAATTTAAAAAGCAAGGTATACGAAAATATACATTTTAAAATTTATTACAATGTATATTTTATTACATTATCAATAATTGTCTACAACTGTGAGTAATCGAACAATTCATATAATTTATAAATTATGTAAATAAGTGCAATATAAGCAATGTGCGGAATGTAAAACGATTTCTCAATAATAACAGCAAACAGGCGAGTCGACGGTCGGCGGCGTATTGCAAGCACGTACTCACGACGCGTCGCTCGACCTACTCCCTGATGTACTTTTGTCATTTGAATTCAATTATTAAAGCATCCATTTTTGGTTACGAATTTCTGCCAACTCAGAAAATTCACTACATTTTATATCACTGCCAAAAATAACCAAGTAAAATTGCTACGAGTTTCGAAGCCGTCGTAGTCGCCGCTTGTCGTAGCTCGTACAAATGAATTTGGCGGTCGATGTAACAAAGTGGGTTGTTCCATTTTATGGAAGAGAAAATTATTTTTGTAACTGGCTGTTAATTAATAAAAACAACTTCAAATAACTTTTAAAATGAACATAATTGTGTTCGAATTCTTCTTGGTTATTTTTATATTTGCAAAATGTGCTGCACGGTTACATTTTTAAAACCGCTTCTATTTTCAATATTTGTTCATGTGGGGATGTTGTTCCTAGGTTTAAGTCACTTTCTGACACCGTTTTTACATTTCTTTTATAAACTATAAAACCCCGAGATACAGTTTCCTTCCTTACTTTCTTGTTGCACTATAAATTTGCAGTCTTGGTTTAAAATTTTCTCAAAGACACCATAGACCAACTAACTTAAGGTTTTTTATAATAAAACTTGCTTCTTGGTTATTAAATATCTCAATTCATTAAAGGTAGTTACTAGAATTTGATTTATAGTAAAGAAAAGTAATTGAATTTTTTTAACTTAATTTCATAGACTATTTAATTAGGTATTTAATACCGGCGGTCTTTTACAAAGGGAATAATTTATTCCCCATTAATGATGCTTTTTGTTACAATTTTTAAATACGTAGGTATATAAATGAGCTCATAGTAAAATGAATTAATATATTAGATTAGATTACTCATACAAGATTACTCAGTATCATTTAGTAGGTACTGTAACAGCTACGTATATCTGTTTATGTTATCAGATATTTCATTGCAAACCATTTTTTTTCGATCTAAGATAATCACAGCCACTTTACAAGCTTACGGAGATGAGGTTCAAGTCATAATAAAGTTTTTCTTGGTTTTATTTTTACATTTAATATTCCATTTTTAAGGTCACAACACACTTATGGCTTTACTTGGAGTAAAACTTTAAACACTAACAAAGAACCCTAAATATGACTTTTTTAAACCTCAAAAGGTTATATTATTATGGAAAGAGCCTAATCTACAGTTAAATCAATGAATAAAATACAATAAATATCTCATTTAAACTACTTTAGATATTTTAGGTACACTACGGTAGGTGACTGTAGATTATTATTTGCAAGACAGAGGAGGGAAAACATTTACCGATTACTGCTGAAAAGTGTCTTTTAAAATTTCATCTTCACCATGAATCACTTCCAAAGAGATCTGTTAGAGTGGGATTTAAAAAGTTAAGTATACCTACCAATTGATATAAATACTTTTAAGTGCCCAAAAGAAAACTTAAGAAATACTTATAGTCTTCATTATGTAGTTTTGAACTTTAGGCGTAAAGAGAAAAAAAAACAACCAATATGCCATTTATTCTTGGAAATGTATATTGATGATATTTATTGACAAAATAATGGCAACGAGTGTGATAGTGAGTGTCTTCCGAGAAAAATATATTTTACTATATTCAAATTGTTATTTAAAGTAGTCGTAACACGAGAGAACGTTATATGCAATAAATAAGCACATTTATTTACCTACAGTTTGTACATTATTTTCTGATAAATACACATTTCTTGTTTTAATTTTTTTAGATTTTGATTTCATATAGGTAGCTAATATTATTAATAATTCGAAAGAGTACCAAACGATGAGAAATCATAAATAAAAAAGGATCAGTTAAAAGCTATATCAAGTCTGGTTTTGTAGGGCTATCCATAAAAAAGCTTGTTACAAAATAAAATGCATTGCAATTATCATGATAGGCGTATTGAATAGTGTAGGTAATGACGCGGCCGGAGCACGAATAGTGGCGATGATTTATGGCAATCTCCTTGATTGTCCGGCCGACGGACGTGCCGCTGATTATTGATGAGACCACCCGGTATGCTGGCAGATACCCTGTATTTTAATGATATCATACGTAACACTTACGCTGAATAAATGCGCTGTCAAATTAAAGGACATTTATTGTTCGGTTTATAGTTTACTAGAGAAAAGATATTTATGAAAAAATTAGATATTTTGCTAATGATAATTTTAATATCACATCAGCTCATGTCTTCATAAAAACCTCACGACAGAATGAAAGTATCTGAGCTGCCGCACAGCCACAAAGACGATCTAATCTAGTTGGCACTGAAGTCCAGAAGCCACACTTAACAATTTGCTGCGAAATATGAAGCTACAAAAATTCATGAAATCGAGGTGCACCGGGAAATTTCATGCTATTTATATCTCTACTAGGAAGCCGGAAGGAAGGCCAACCGCCAGCAATTTCGTCGCGTGAAATAAATTCAAGCACTCTCCACTGGTGATTTTTAATCCAGGATTTTTCTTTGAATTATGTGAGGAAGTAAGGTAGCAAAGGAATTTAGAACTTTAAGGTACCTAGTTGAGAAACATGAATCATGGACACATTCACAGAGATCTCCTCTAGAGAGCTATAAAATCTTAAAATTGGAATCTTAGTTTCATATTTGGTATTTCAAAAAATGAAAATATAAATCGCACGTTTTAGAGTTATTCTTGAGATTGAAGTAATAAACATAATTGACTATTTTAGGTGTAGGACCTGTAAGAAATATTATTTAAATTAAAATATGACGTTGTTTGTTTTACTATAACTACAAGGCAAAGGAGTGTATGAAAATATACCCAAACCCAACAACCGAATAACAACCAATATCTATTAATTGACGGCTTTACGAAAAATTATATGAAATCCTATTCGTGGAGTTAATCCTGTTAGCCTAGATATTTGCACAATTTTATAGAACAAATGCTGGATTTGCTTTTCAGAGAAACTTTAGCCAAAACTGGCATGAAATGAAACCTGTGGTTGTACTCGTATTTCCACAACAAATGAAGCTCTAGTGAAACAATCAATACAATACATCAGAGCAATACTCTAAAGATTGGTTCGATGGAAAACATATTTAAAATAACATGATCTTTAGCAAAATTCCCAAGACCCGAGTTAGTTTTTCATTCATAAATTACAGCACGTGCGTCATTCATTACCAAGGCGAACCAAGTTGTCTCATGTAGGCTCTTTCATTACTGTGCCAAGTTCGCTTTAATTTGCCAGTTGGCCGCTTCGATTCACGACTCTCCCTTTGAAAAGTAAAAGCAGACATATTTCTCTACTGCGCTTATAATCCCTTCCCGGGAAACACTAGCTGCTAACGAAGTTAGTTCCAAGGTAAAAGTTTTAATTGCTCTCTGGCAAATCTGAGTTTATCTTTTCGTGGTAGGAACAGCTTTGTTGACTATAAATTCAATTTGAGTGGTGCGGAAAAGATTTATGAGTTTATTTACGGTAGCAGATGGATTTGAAGAAACAATTTCTTGGAATATTCGGTTGGTAATGGTAACATTGGCGTGTCGCACGCTACAGTTGTCAGCTATTGCAAAACGCGTACTACATCGATCGAAAATTTTAACCGTGTCGGTGTCGTAGTGATATTAAATTTCATTAAAGGTGAGAAGGTAAAAATGGGGAGGTTTAATAATTTAAGCCGAGGACAGGCCCTTAAACGGTGTCTTCTCGTTTTATCACCTGAGAGTCACGTACGGGGCGCGGTGTGGTGTTAGCTCGAGTAATGAATTCTTACCTTGTTTACAATAAGCTAAATAGCTTTTATGAAAGTCATTCTTAAGGAGAATCCGGATTATGCGTGACGTCGCACTCGGTACGTGATCTTACAAGCTTCTTGTCGACTGCAAATTCAAGATTTATATCGCGTGTTGCAACACGTTCTACTCTTTATCATTTTTTAATTTTATATTACTAAATCGTAGGATTTGTACATGAAATAACTACTTAAAAAGTACGATAGATTCAGCAAATAGACGATTTGTCGAATATATTTTTTAATTTAACTATGATAACAAGTGTGTAGGCAATAAAATACAGCCTCGATCACTAATTACAAAATACACCAAATAAATTATGACTTTTTATCTGAGCTCTCAACTCTGAGTGGGTGACTCTTTGATGATCCCACGAACATGAAGATTCTTTTTTTGCATCAAATCACAATTTACAATCACTTCAAAAATATTATTACTGGTCGTAAATTCTTGATTTATTATAAAATAAAATGTAATTCTTAATTAACACTAATTTAGGGCGTTAGTATCAAATTATTTTAAAATATATTTACTAAGATCACCATTTCGTTGAAGCTTAATTTTAGTATTTGAAAAACGCTTGATAAAACGAATTGAAAGACGTTAAGGAGCCGTACAAAAATAATGTTTACACAAATAATGCTAAAATATAAATAAGAGGAGCAAGATTCAAAAAATTCGGAGAAAAAGTAAATAGGTGGCACGTTCATAATAATAGCCGCTAAGGTAAACTTATTTAGTCCCAGAATCTTGTTTCAAAGCAAAAAAATGAGTATATCACGTTAAACAAGAGAATAAAATTGGTATCGCGTGGATACGAATATACAGGGTGTCGCCGGCGGGCAAATGTTGCCGGCGACCAGTGTCAAGAGAGCCTTATCTAAACTCCTGTCGCTTTGCTCAGCTACGAACGGTTAGAGTAGGTAAGTTATCGCAAATAAAATTTACATCTATTTATGTGAAATAAACACCACACGTGTGTATGTAGCTACAGTATTTAGATAAATACATTTATGTGACCGATGATCAATTTACACCCAAGAGAAATATTTTAACCAATTTTGAAGCAATTTTACTCCAAACCTTACAATCATTTTAAAGCCACTTGAACTTGAATAATGAGAATAATGAAAAACTCAATAAAACATTTTAAAAAGGGTTTAAAATAAGTATGGCACATATTCCTTAAAAACCCGACATCCTATTTTGTCAAAGTTCGTTTAACTGTGATGACTAGGCCATGAAAACCCACAATAATCCAGTTTACTACCGGCAAATTTATAGCTCGGGGACTCTGCTGCGTCAGAGGAAAGTGGAACTGGCTAAATAAAATGTTAAGCACAATTAACTGGGAAGGCATCCCCTCTCATGGCTGGAGTAATCTAGCAGACTATTTAGGTACCCACTTTAAAGGTGAAGTAATTTGTCTAAGCTGATTTAAAATGGAAAGCCTCTTAATAAAACACTAAAAAAGGCTCATCAATAAATTTTGAGTCATATGAGGTTGTAAATTACGTAGAATTTACAAAAATAGATAATGCTGGCAATTTACTATGTAATCTAATTTTAGAGAACGATTTATAATATTTTTTATAAATAGCTATTAAAAATCTTTCTGCGATTTTTATTACGCGAGATTTAGGTGCGCCATTCAAAAAAGAATTAAAGTTTTGTTTCTGTGAAAAATCTGTAATTACGAACGTGAGAAACTAAAATACCTACTTAATAAATCTCATTCTAATACCAACTGTTAATATATCGTTTAATATAATGTAACCCGATGTAACTCGATGTGTAACCCGATGTAACACCGGGCTACGCGTCACGTCGACGTGTACGCATACGCAACGCACACGCAACGCACACGCAACGCACACGCAACGCACACGCAACGCACACGCAACGCACACGCAACGCACACGCAACGCACACGCAACGCACACGCAACGCATTCAAACTTTACAAACTTAAACCTACTTAAAATACTTAATTAAACTAATCCCTCGATGACCTACACAAGAGAATGTAGCGAAAGATTCTCGGAAATATGAGACAATTAACGATGTTACACAATAAAAAATCTTCCTATATATCTACATAAAGAAACATGCATCGCCAGACTTTTCAACAAATCTTTTTAAGAGATCGATGTCGTACATATGTAAAATATTATTTAAGTGGTATTTATTAGCGCTTTTATGAAATGGCGGCTGCGGTGCAGTTGCAGTTTGACGTTTGATATAAAACCGCGCAAACCCACCCATGCTATAGGTCGCGCCACATAAAAAGAACCCTAGCTGACAGCTGCGTATTTTAGAAGATTTTTGAGTCTGACGTTTAACATTTGTTCTAAAATACCATCGCGCACAAAAGTGTTTAATTACATTCATGGTTTTACGCACAAAGGAAAGAAAAATATTATTAGTAGAGTGGAATATAAATAACGAAAAAATACAAAACTAGAAATCAATATTGGATTTAGTGTAAAATGTGTAAAACTGTAAAAAAATATTCGAAAATTTAAAAAAAAACGTAGATATTGTTCTTCCAATAAGTCTTCATGGGTGGCGAGAAAGCCAGATGAGAACGCGGCGTTGCTGCCAGAAGTGGCCATTTTATTATCATCGTTGTCGTCACTTCATCATCTTTTGAATCAGAATCATCATCCCCTACGTGAGTCTATAAGTCAACATACGTAACCGCGTGCGAAAGACGCTTTCAAGAATGAAACGATAAATAGCCCTAGTACTTTCGTGCGTAAGTGTACCCATGTGCAAACACATCACTTTCAATTGTTTTCAAAGTTCTTCTTACGTGGCGTGACCTACCCAACTATGTACCTACTACGCGGCTTTCATATCATACGTCAAACCACAAAGCGCTTAATAGAGTCTATTATTTGGAAACACGTGGGTAAACGTAGGTAGATAAAACACGTTTTATCACTTTTTAGTTTCCAAGTAGGTATATTTATTTTTGACACAAAATACACAGATAAATCTCGGTCCCTTATTTTATAGTTCGTTGATTGCGTTGCAATTATTTATTGAGTTCACGAGATAGCCGCTTAATTAACTAAAATACTGGTGTAAACACAGGCTCCAGTTAATTCTGTTTCATTTCGCAGCCGCTGATAAATTGGGTGAGGGAGGTTGGCGTACGACGACCAATATTTTTCATTACTATGCTAATTCCATTGTCCCAATAAACGGGTGTCCCGCGCTGTACCCGCAAAGAGGTTAGCCGTTTCACGAACGTTTTTACTCTGTCCACCGAAAAATTTGAATTCGCTGCCACAAAATGCTTGGTTAATTTTAACAACCAAGCATTTTTGTAGTGCTGCAAATTGGAAAGCATAAAATTATATTTTTGGAAACCACAATTGAGGTTTCAACATTGACTTAGCTTTTTAAGCGTTTTTTGAGTAGATTTGTTTTGAATAAGTCTTTATGTATTATTTGTAGATATAATGTATGCTTATTGCCATTTTTTTATGTCTGTGGTGTTTGACAAAACGCGACAAATCCGCCGTTACAAACATGATCATCGAATTTAGGGTTGGCAAATTCGTATCAATCGTTAAAACCGCGGAGGCGGCTCAATCACCAATTCCTACATGTCCTTTAGTAAGTACAACTGATATTACTATTAGTACTCGAACTATTAGATCATAAACCATCTGATTTACAACACTTCCAACCGAGCACCTCATCCAAATGCATCAACCACTTACATCAAGAGTTACTCGTTATTCTCCCAAGAAAGTTTAAAGGTTCAAGCGCATTTACAGTTGACAAATAAAGGCCACCGTACAATAGTGCAAACGAGCGACACGAAGCTCATTCTGAGCACAATGACGCGATGATTCAATAGATCAATAGAGCCAGTTATACCGCAGTGGTGTCACGCGCGCCCTCCGGCTCCATCGCTGTTTATACACGGGACCGTCAGAAGTACAAGGTCTTGGGGAAGAAATTGGGTTTAGAGGAATAAATGCAATAAATTTATTTTTAAACAAATTATTATAAATAAAATGAAAGACTTTTGTTCGGTTTAGGCATACTCAAGTCTATTGGATCAGTATACTGGTAATCCAATTGTCATTTGTATACCTAGATGTATTGTAACATCATGAGGTATTTTAACAAACATAATATTCATGTGTAAGATAATACTAATTGCATATTCTTAAAATTCTACTAAATTATTTTACAGATAGAGTAATAAATATCCAAACTAGGTTCATAAAAGACTTACTTACTATTTTTTTATAATTATTACATAAAAATACAAAATAAAGGACTTCGTTATATCATATAAATTACAGTAATGTTTACATAGGTGTATTTGCAAGTGTTTGATGCTGACTGTACAAATGTCTTGAGGGCTTCCACACTATTTGCTTTATGATTTGATTGCTGAAAACTTCAAAACATGTCTAGAATACGTCTTGTATTTGTTAACAATAACTTTTTGTAAAATCTTTCACTTTACACATGTACAATAAACAAGAAAAAAAAACCTTTATAATATTTACTCGGCTTGAGAAACTTAAGTGTTCTTTAAAGGTCTGGTACGTCAAAAGAATTAAGTAAAACACTTAGGTACCTACATATTAAACTTGACGTCTAGGTAGAAAATTGTGTAAGATAAGATGTAGATTGTTAAACAAATATAACACTTATCGTATCTTAAAAGTAAAGTAGATACCAGTTAGCTTATTTAAACTATTTTAAAGAAGAACTGCGCGTTTATTCAGCAATGCCAACAACTTGGTAACCTCAATGAGGTGCCATTTATATTATTTCTCGCAAAATACAACCTTCATACGAAGCGTAAGGAGCTGGAATTACGGTTCATTAAGGTCTGCACACTTTTCCGAGGAGAAATAATATTTTTATAAGAATATTCATGAGATATCTTCCCAGAAACGCAGAGTTTTACCTTGGGAACAGGTTTGTGACAGCTTTAAGTAATGATTTTAATTTTATCCCTCTGTGACTTAAATGTATCAAATTATCCAATTTATTTTGCCTGTTTATGTTTTTCCTGATATCGCATCTGATTAAGATTATATAAAATAGGCTTAATTAAAATAACTATAAATTTAAATACCGTCATTTGAAAAATCTTTTGTAACTGAACTTAAAAAACACAATCTTCGTCTAGGGATTCGACTTATTCTTACGTTAGTAACTATTTAGTAATCTGTGCTTATACCCTATAAGTAATAGGTAGCTATGGCATCGCAAGTAATTTTTTCTATACATTAGAGCTGCGTCTAAAATAATGCCCAGTAATCTTTTATATCTTTCATAGCCTACTTCCCTCTTTTACTTTCAAAGATAATCACCAGAAGGAAATCATGAATAAGGGGAACGACAAGACAAACAAAGTACGAGCTGCAGACGCGGAAGTGACTAGTCTGCATCACTCAAGTTGCCTCCCACAGGAAGACAACATGAATCCTCGCGCGTCTTCATTATGTCATCTTAGTGGAGGATAATTATACTGCTAAGTAAGGTTGTTCGTATGTCTGTGTGGTTTTCAGCACTAAATGTAAGCAATGGAATGGTAAGGTGTTTAGTTTTCTGATTGATATACCTTCTGTGAAAATAAGTGTTTAATGAGCATTCAATTTGTAGATAAAGTAAAATATAACACCTCAATCAAAAGTAAGTAAATAGAAAATTATTTCATTTTGAAACAATAAAACAAAACACAATGTTAATAACTATGTTAAATGCAACCATTTCACTGATAGTAAAAGGACACGTTCGTAAAGGTACGTGTAATTTTAAAAAGACATCGCAATGATAGCGCAGCAATATTGAAGAATACAACTCTACAAATACAGTAGGAGTGGTACACTCTATACGTCCGTATGAGATGTTAGAGCTTCCATTACTCGACTCATAGTCTCACATCGCTCGATAATTGCCGCACGCCTTGAATTGTCGAGCGGACACAGGTACACATAAACGGCTCTATTGAAAAGTCCGCTTACATATTGTGAATTGGCACGGAGCCAACAGATTATCCCAGCTTCTCTGCAATATTTGTGTCTCACGTACCCGGTACTATTCCGGGGATCGAAAAACTTTTCTAATAT
Source organism: Anarsia innoxiella (assembly GCA_947563765.1). Classification (NCBI taxonomy): domain Eukaryota; kingdom Metazoa; phylum Arthropoda; class Insecta; order Lepidoptera; family Gelechiidae; genus Anarsia; species Anarsia innoxiella. Next base: position 4,584,541 of record OX387408.1, read on the forward strand.
TCTGGTCGCTACGAAAGTAGTAAGATTGAGATTTGCTTGCTGATCAACGTGCTTTCCATTTTTGTCCGTGTTCCGTGTTTGAAACTATTCGATCAATCAAACGGACGTGGATAATGTTTTTCAATGACGGATTGCCTACATTTCAATAAACAATTAACATTTCTGACTAAACTAGCAGTTTCGAGAAACATGATGAGTTTTCAGAAAACAACTTTCGATAAAAATATGCAAACAGCAATCTGGTTGCAGTGTACCATAATAGTATGTCTGCATTATCCGTAATCAATGTAAATTGTAATAATCTACATTAATGGTCGTTAAAATATTTTCAATTTCTGAAGTGAGTAAATTGCATCCAATTTAACAACTGAAATAAACATTTATCTCTCCATAGTCGTAAAATCAGTAGTGCGTTCCAATTGTACTGGGAGTTGAAAACCTTTTTTGGGATTCAACACAAACAGTTCATTTTGATGAGTCACTTAATAAAACAAAAGAAAGCCCACTGTGGAAATAAAAACATCCGATGTTGTTCAATAAAACGTGAATTATTTTAAAAACCAGCCATTCATTTGTATTGTTTCTGCATGTTATAATACAGTTGCCTTAATTAAAGCAAAATTGATGAAATGAACTCTTGCATTTCCATTCTTTAAGCAATTTTGTTGGTTCACGGTTTTTGATAAATAATGGTGAATCAAAATATGATATGGTTGATTCTTGTTGTACTGAAACCCAAGAAAGTAAATTGACAATTACAAGATATAAATTGTTTGTATTTACACGATGAAATATAATGTCTTCTTTCAACTTAAATGATGAATAATTCCCCAAATTACTACTCCCAGAAATTCTAAATAAGCTCGGCCCACGTCTGACCCTCAGCTCTTGAAGGCTTCGCTCTGTGTTTGGAAAGTAAATTCACTATCCTTTATTACCATTGTTTCTATCGTTTTAGTATGCTTTATTATTTTAAAAAATACTCTAGTAGCGAGATACTCTGGCGAAATTTAATGATGAAATAACACGTAGATATATCTGTCTATTTTAGGTTATTGTTTCAGTCATACGAATAGGATTTTTTTTGTGACCTAATAGGCTGTTACTAGGTAGTTTATTGTAGAGCATTAACATTTTTGTAGAATGCTTTACAGATTGAGAGTCAACCTCCTTCGATTTGACGTATATGACAGCGACAAATCTGCCGACTGAATTGACGTTTCCCCTAAGCGTGTTTCATATCAAACATCAAAACGCCGCCGAGGCGATACTACTGCTTCACCAATCAAATATTCTGGCTAAAATTATCAATATATTATCTATTAAACATCCGTTATTTTATTGATGAATAGATGTATGTGCAATAAAGCCAGTATTTGCTATAAGGACATTATTGTATTTAATACTAACAACATTCATTACCTTACCTCATTTGTCCGGCGAGAGCTCAGGCCGCTTTGAATATTCTGGATTCCCGATGCGAATACAGGGTGAAATTTGAAATATAGGCGGAGCGTACATACTTACAAAACTTATTTTTTTACTGCAGTAAGGAATGTAAGCTAGTCAAAGTACAAAGAGCTGATCGTAAGATTTATTATTTATTGCTCCCTAGGATTTGCCGCAACTACAATCATCTCAACCACAGTACCAACTCACTAGACATATTTGATATGTCATTCTTCAAATTTAAAAAATGTTTATTGAATTTCAAACTCAATGCCGATTTAGCGTTTCCTCTATAACAACATACTTTTTGTAATTTAAGCGATAACTGACAATATTACTTACGCATGCTGTGTTCACCTATAATTGGATCTACATCTCTGCTTTATTATAATTGTACGATAATATCTATAATCTAAGTTGTAAATCTGTTGGTGAACCAATAAATAAATAAATAAAACGTTTTTGTTAGGATTTTGTTGATAAAAGGTAATAACAGGACCCTTCTAATAAAATGTCACTGTCCGCCCGTCTGTCCGTCTGTCATCAGGCGGTACCTACGTTTTAGTTTTAGTTTTATATGTGTGCATTTTGCAGGACGGCAAACTGGATACTATCCTGTATTACATAGCGACGGCGTTCAGGAACTTAATTAAGCATGCAATATGAATATAACAGTAGTATTCAAGAGTCGACGCTCGAATATTATTATCAAGACCTGCTTACCTTTTGGTATTCCTTATGAAATTCCTCATTCTAGATGGCAACCTCCCCTACGCTGAAAATGCTGTAAAGGTCTCTGGAAGTGATTTGAATTTTTGTTCAATTTTAATGTCTTTTAAAGCAATCAATGGATGATGGTCCCTGTATTCGTATTTTGATAACTGTTGTTATATTTTCAGAAAGTGTTTGTCAATTAGTTTGAAAACAAAAGGATTATAGACTAGGCTGACTATAAACTGATCGTTGCCTATCCTAAATACTTAGAGAGATAAGAAAAAATGAAACCGCAACTTTTTTAACAAGTACGGTGACTGATGTTATCGAAAATGTTAAAACAAGTGTTGACAAAAGCTTAGGCGCAAAAAACAAACACTCGGCGATGTTCAAACGCTGGCAACTTTCTACGTGAAGGTTAAACTTAAGTTTGAACTTTAGTCATAAAATTTTGATTGGTCCAGAGAATTTGCGAACAATTTTGTAACAAAATCATATTTCACAAGTTTAGAACGTAATTTGAACTAAGCTAACAAAATACTAAAAACTTGTTTTATGTTAATGATGTTTGGGTCGGCTGAATATGAAATTGTTATGAAAATATAAGAAAAATATACTTACCTATCCTTGTTACCTACCTTAAATTTCTTTAATTTTCAGTCGTGAAACATGTTTATCGTTAATTTATACAACCGGACACGTTGTCATGACGACGAATTGTTTTCCCTCCTGACGGGCCACGGCCCGGACACGTCCCGGGCACGGCCCGGATCTGTATAGATAGACCTTTATACTTTGATATTCTGTAAGTAAAAACCACCATTTTTACATTTAGATTCTCCTATTGTAATTAACATTTTGATACTTATTAACATTTTGATTTTGATACTTATATAAAGCCACATAGCCACATCTATAAAATCCAACCTCTTGATATAATGTAAGTATCCTTTAAGCACCCATAGTCCGGTCAGGGAATAATATCCGTTCGGAAGCAACGTCTTGAGCGATGACGGAGGCTCTCACGTCGCCCTCCCATACGTCTTGTAATGTCCTCTCGTGTCCTCTCGTGTCCTCTCACTTCCATTTGACAGCGGTAATGAAGGTATATGCGTACTTACGACCTTTCTGAATATTTTGTACCTAAAATACCTAAAATGTTTATAAATAAGGTTAAGAATGAAGATTGTGTTTCAAATTGGAATAAAGATTGGAATATAATGTGATGTGAGATAAGAACAGCGCTTGCCTTGCCATTTTTGTCCAGTCGTTTAGAATCATATTTATCGTTAAATACATAGTAAGTTTATTACTAACCTATCTTTAAATACCTACCCAGGTACAAAACAGATTTGGATGGTAAAATACAAACATTAAGTAAATACGTTTGGTGGCTGATATTAATACAAAATATTTTGAGGTGTATATTTGGCCTACCGCAGGTATCTATTAATAACTTTGTAAAACTGTTTAATACAAGGTAAATCTTTTCCAAAAATATCTGTCGCAGCTTTAAAACGTTACACTAAATACGAATAAGTAGTAAGTATATTCAAATAAATAAAATGAATCTTTGAAACTTTGACTACAAAGAGTTATATTACTATCAAGTCTTACCGCCCGTAGGCATTTAGCCTAAACGAAATTAAAATATCTTTATCTAAATACAATTAAATCTGCTAACATTTGAATAATTAAACATAATTAATGTCATAACTTGACTACAGAAGCCTTTTCGTTAAAAGGCCTGTGTAATAACAAGTCAAATAATTGTTGTAGAATAAAACTAGCTCTCTAATGTACACAGACACAATATTGAATAAGTTTACAATTTATTTAAAAGAGTTTCTTAAAATAGCAATTATGTTCTAGCTTGTTGTAAATTTTGTTTATCTAGACAACGTTTACTACATTCAATGCGACCCTCCAACCACCTTCAGCTTTAAAGAAATATTAAAAAACTTCGTTTTGTTTGTTTAACGAGAAATTCATCTTTGAAGACGCAGTATGAAAAAATAAACTGCAAGCATATTCACAACGTATTCTATTTGCCTGTGACTTTGAAATTGACAAATAACTTTCAAGTGCTTCTTGAAAATCACACTTATTTTCACGGAAGAGAGTCGAAAATGGATAATGTTGCGAAAAAAGTCCCTCTTTCACCATACGTGTGCCACTAAGCCCATTTTTATTACATTTCAAAGCAGACGCTGTAAAAGTACAGATTAGCGCTCACAAAGACCGAAATGATTTCAAAAAAGACCTTTTCATGGCTTTTTTGAACCTTCAAACGACATCGTACTTGCGTCTTTTTAAGATTATAAATGCTATAAATAAAAACTCGTATAACTTAAGTATATTATTTAACGGGAAAAAAATGCGAGTTTTCGAAATAAACAGCCAAATTGACTAGAGTTTATAATAAAATAATGATACTTGTATCTTCATATTAATTTTCATCGTATAAAAATATCTAATCGTAAATTCTAAATTAAGAGGGGCAGAATACTTATTGATCATTAAATTTTACACGGAATCACCTGAATCAGCAACATAGCTATAACATCGTTCATGTGCGTGATTAGGCGCGATGATTGAGTGGACACGCGCGCCATTACTCATTAATGCATTCGAGGATCCAAAATTGTCCAATATCTGTGGTTTGTAGCTTAACATTTATACCGTAGCAAACAGCAATAATTATTTTGATATTAAATCGACCTAATAGGGATAGAATGTCTATTAAATTTTGAATAACATATTGCCTTCGTGAATTCAGATTGTTAAGCACCTTAGAGAAACAGTGCCCTCTAATTTTGGTTCACTATTCTTGCCTGTCGCCCTTTGTGGTAATTTTATCAAAACGCTTGCAGCTAACGCTAGTTCTGGAAGCAGAGCGTAATTAATCAGAATTACCCGCCACTGGTTCATTATTTTGACTTGATTTATTTTTTGTTTCAAATAATAAAATAACTGGGGCATTGCTATGTAGTACCTTCCTATCACAAAAACCTTTCTGTCATCACTTTACACCGCGTAAGTAAAGCTAATGGAAACAAACGCAGAAACAAAAAGAAAAACCTGCAGAAAAGCTTACGCTGTTCTTAATATTTAATTTGGTCTTTCATTACTTCCTTGCATCACTAAACGTACCAATTCGTATTAAAGGCTTACAGAAAATGGATATAGGTGACCGCAGCGAAAATCCGAGCCAGTTCGTGTAGATCTAGAGCCAATGGCTCATAGGTACAATATTGTTAAGAACGTATTTCCGTGTTAACTTTTCCTCTGGAATACTTTTTCAATTGCTGAAAGGAAATTTTATTGTCGAAATTAAAGTTGGAAAATATAATTTATGTAGATGTTACAAAACTTCTAAGTATCGTAACTCGTTGATATCTTAAAAACGGTGAATAAAGCAGTCATCTTACCTTGCCATATTTGGAAAATTGTCTGTTTATTTATTATTTCTTGGCGAATGATATTTGTAGTTATAGCATAGATGAAAACTTTGAAATGTATTTTTAATTTAGCTCTTACCTATGAAAGAAAAACATTTCATTGAAGCCCCTGCATTTTGTATCCATCGACTCTCCGACTACAATACCGGCCTAATGCCAAGCGGGTGAACTAATTGGGAGGGGCGGGTCGGATGTGCGAACAAGGCAAATGAAGATTTATCATCCCCGGTCCTAGTCCCTAGTCCTTGCTGCCGGCTGCTGGCTACCGGCTACCTGGCTACCTTACTACCGGCTGTCAAGAGTCCAGGTGTGAAAGTTTTTGAAATCCCCTCCCGTTCCTTTTTGATTCTCTAAGGGGTAATGGTTGTAATTAAGGATTTGGTTTCGGTTATAAAGTTTTACCGAAAACTATATTTTGTTTGTTCGGTGTTTTTTGCCTAGAATAGGTAATATATTAAAAACATACCTGTCCGGCCTGTGTGTTGCATTAAACAGCTTCTGCTGCAGTCGACAATGGTGTTAAAGCAATTCAATTTTTTAGGTGGTTTTTTTTTACAATTAAGTACTTACTTAATTTACAAATAAATATTCTTTATTCATCACAGACTACAATCATACCACATTTGACTTGAAACCCATCGCTCTCTACACATAATATATTAATTAAATACATTAAAAATACACGTTTAACCCAAAAACACGCGCAACCCATATTTATCAATCTGGACAGAGCGTCCAATGATCAATATGCTGATTACAAATAGCTACTGATTTCAAACCAATTACACGGGAAAACGGGTTATTACCCGGCTATGATCAATGTTGGGATTACACCGTTACTGTTAACCGGACGGGTTACATGTTCACAGGTCGGGTAATGCGAGATGTAATAATGCTTTGACGGTTATTGCCACAGTTATATGGGTCACTATGCTCCATCTAGTGGTTATGACTTTGCTACTTTAAGATGTAATTACTGGCTGATAACAAGGATTCTAGGCTCGCTGTCGTAACCGTCATTATAGTTTAAGATTCACTTGAAAAAAATAGAAATTAAGTTTTAATCTTCTTCCAAGAGTTTATTAGTTATTTTAATATACGACATGTCAGACAACGCCACTTGACATTTTATTAGGAAAGTGACAATTTAAAATGACAGCAGCTGGATAGTACTTTAGCACTTAGATTAGGACTTTGCTCTCTGGTTTTAATTTGTGTCGGTATTTATAGTGACATATAGACCATTAAAGAATCCCCATACATAAAGAATGTCAAGTACGTCACCAGACACCGCCGTATGGCGTTCGGTAAGAGAATGAGTGCGCGGGAGCATTTCACGGGCCACAAATTTTCCTGTGAAAACAATCGTAAAACGCTTTTATTACAGAAACATTCCACATTGATTCACGGGCCGAAACAATAAAAATACTGACTCAATCAACCTACAGAATTTTACGACCACTGTAGGTGAGTGGATTTATTGTGTGCGCTTCAATAAAATAATCTTCCATTCGCACCTCCAAAACGTTTTAGTTATAGCTATTAGTTTATTATCACTCATAAATCGAAAAATTATTACGCCAATTATAGCGAAAAGGAAGAAAGAAATGCGTAAAATAAACATCCAAAATTTATTTTGCCGCTTTATAATATTAGCTGCATATTTCATTTGATTCAATTAATTAAGCCGGAATATTAGATAAAAATGCGTGAGCAGTCAGAGATCGTCGGAGTTTATAAAGGGCGGCGACAGACAGCCTCTCGGTGTCCCTTGCCTATGTTGTTCATTTTTCTTCCCTTTTTCCGGGGCCAAACGGTAAAGAGAAACTTAATTGGAGGCTTTTCCGCCGACTCTCAGGCTCAATGAAAAATTACGAGCTAAACGAGCACACGCTTGGGAATTTCGAGCTCATTCTCCGAGGCAGTTGGTAGAAAGAAATGCTTAGCCATCGTAAGGCTTTCTTAAACATAGATAAATGTAAGCTGACGAACGTAATCTGGAAGAAATGTGCCTTTCATTAGAAGAGTTAATTTAATTCAGCACATTTTAAGTGCTGAGGTGTGTGGCACGTGTTCCTGTTTTATCTATCTCGTCACCTATTTCGGGAATTAATGTTCGTCTTGTAAGTATTTACTCCAGGCTTTCAATTAAGGGGTGAAATACGTTTCACAGATTTTGGAGAATATCATATATAAGTCGAGAACCGAGCGACTGTTACGCACTAGTTAGCCGTTTAAACACGTAGGTAACGCTTGGTGTCTAAACAATCTTCCTTTTCAATGGTAAATCAGCAAAATGTGACTTATTTGGTAAACTCCTAACCTATTTGATTATCGCGTCGCATTGTCTCCCGAAAACAAATAAAAGGTCATCAGAAAACCGTTTCATTAGCCTTTAATGACCTTAATTAGCCAAAATTTTCATTTAGGGCGAGCATTTGAAAAAGCCATGATCCTCTTATGTATTTATAGTGGTAAAACGCTCCTAATTGGTTAACCGGGCCGATGCTGGATTAAGCTGGATGTTCATTTACTGCGCTTTTGGGATCGTCCTTGGAGGCCGTTGCATAATTCACTGGCTGCGATTACTCTTGTGCATTAGGCACACACCCAGCTACATTTATAACGACTAAGCTGCTTAGGGCTGCTTTCACGTAGAGCTATTTTAATATCGATACTTTTAATCCTAATGGTATGTTGTAATCGTTGTAATGTTAGCAATTTGGATGAGCACAAATGTAAAATTAAATCTTATTGGTCTGGTCCATTTGCATTTGTATATTTGAACAAAAGAATAGCTACAAGTAGCATGAATACTAGACTTTTTACGTAAAACTGTGCCTATTTAAGACACTGAAAGTAGTCACTGGGGCCTGAGTAGTAGTTCTCCATATAGGCACCTAAATATTCTGATTCCACTTAAAATTCATTAGCAATTTATGTGTTGAATAAATAAATATTTGATTTGAAACATGAGTAATCCGGGATGAAAAAAATCCAGGGACTTGCAACTAACTTTAATACTCACCAACTACACCATTTCTGGATCTCTTACATAACCATGACCATTTGTGACTAAAAATGATTTTTATGCAAGCTGTCATACCGTAGATATTTTAATTAAAGTGTCCCGGAAGCTGAAAGAGATGTGGCAACAGATACCTAGATGTATAGATGCCGACGTGCTTATAGTCTCATATAATTAGTGGTTTCCATTACGTTAATTTGATTTGATGGCTTGAGTGCGTTATGAGACGCACGAAATGTGTTCCGGCTGTGAAATTATTGGTCGTAATGGATTTCTTAATAATTAATTGGTATAATTGACCTATTTCATATTCCAAACGCTATAATATCTGTACGCTTTTGTAGCACATTCGGGTAAACTACATTTAAAATCAGGAGCTTTTTTGACAGATTTCTTTTAGAAACTTTATTCAGGACAGTAATGTCTAATTTTAGCAAATATTTGACGATAATTTCTAACAAATATTTGTTATCAAAACTTTTTTCGTGTATTTACATTTATTTTACAAACAGAAGAGCAAACGTTTTATGATAACTAGTATATAACAAACATTGTAATAAATATCTAGAGTATGTAGGTATATTTTTATATCTAAGGAAAATATCTAACAAATCTTTTTTCCTCTAAATGAAATTATTTTCAATGAGATTACAAAAATGAAAAGACGATAAGGAAACTGCTTGTAAAAAGTAAAAATTGTACAACTGAGCACTTTAACATCTTTTTATTTACCTGTTCTCCTTATTTATTTACAATTATCACAATTTTGACAGTCATTATGTACAAAAAGTTACAAAGATTTGACTAGAAGCTTAACTAAGTTTATACACAACTTTCTGGTCCGGGTATTTCTTCGGCTATGAGATGCTCTCTCCTACTCAACGTCGCGTTGGAAACAAGTGGCTTGCTTGTGGATGAGCGCGGTGAAACCAACTGTACAAATAAACAATTATAATAATGACAAAAATAACAACAAACAATGATATAACAATGATAATGAATGTTAATAATGACAATGATAATGATGCCTAATTAAAATTAGGCAAAAAATGACCTAAAGAACCAAAAGAAAAATAAAATGACTACATACACAAATCATATTTATGGAAAAAGCTTTTATATTTTATCAAAAAGAAAACGCATTGTATGGATAGCACCTAATGGATACACAGAGCTGACAGGCAGGATTTGTCAAAGCTGTGCCAATCAACAATTTTGAACACAGGTCACAAGTTCATTACGGAGAAAACATACGAATATAATTTGAGGCAAAATATGTGCTTTGATCTTTTACATCTATAAAAATATGTGAAAACATAATTATTTCAAAGAAAAGACAATTTTATTGACTAAAATCATTTTAAAAATCAAAGTATAGGTAAGTAAATACCTAAGTCAATCTAATTTCACAAGCAGTTACGCTAGTAAGTAAAAGTGCAGTAAAAGCGCGATATAACTGACATATCTAAAGACATTAATGATACTAATTTCTATGCACAGGGTGTCAAAAAAGTGTCATCGTTTCAGCTTACCATGCGCTCCTCCCTGGCGTGCGCTGAGCCACGCTCACTCGCGCCCCACTCGTCACTTACGTTGAGTGCCCCATTTTTGACAGCTTCACCGCCGCACTTCGCATTTGGAGGGCCCCCGTCTAAAAATGCAACATAAAATATTTTTTCTACAGCCTGCATTAAGTGTTTGAACCGAACATCGGAATTTCGATTTATTTACAAAATCGGAAGAGTGTTTTCAAAAATTACGAAATATACCAGGATTGAATCTCAATGAACATGTTATAAATATTTGATATTTTATTAATAATAAAAAAGATCGTAACAATTCATATTCACTCCCAATTAAAAAAATCCTTACAGAAATAATTATTGGTTGGTAACGTTGATGACACAGTGATTCTTTCACGGATAAGATATGATAATATGAAATGATTAAGGTTATAGATTGAAGTATTTAGCTAGTAATAAGACATTTAGGGCATAGAGACTTACCTAAAGGAGGATTCAAGATGTCAGGTTGCGCGTGCTTGGGTGGTTTGAGCGTGTACGCCACCACGTACTGACCGTCGCCGGCGTTCAGCTGCAGCTCTGGTGACTGCTGCTTTATTGGAGGACGAGCTCTGTCATGTAAAAGAGGAGAATGCACGTATTAATATTAAGTTTGTGAGTGTTTACGTTGAAACGGCTGCATACACACTGAATTTGATATAGTGATACAGGCGCGTTTTTAATTGGCAATTTGTAACTGTAACCAAACAGTAACAGTAGGTATAATAAGTAAGAAAGATACAGTAACGAGGTTCAAATGTGTATTGTGTACCTACGCGTATTAAAAACTGACAAATAACGGGTCGTCCACGTCGGCTCGCTGCTAGTCGCTTATGTCGCGTTGCGTTCGTCTCAGGCCACGTACACACATTGTTTTTTGTTATAGTGGATGTAAGGGTTACAGTTACATCTCGCCAATGAATATGCACCTTACTTTGGCTCCTTTTATGACATAGAATTAATTCAGCTATCACTACACTACGAAACACAGCTAATAAATACGTCATGCGTCAGAGAAAAAATATTTGAGAAGTGTATAAAATATTCATAAAGGAAATTATTATGAAACCTTAGTAGAGTACTATTTATAGTGCTTGGTATTTGTACACGAGCAAGATTTTTAACATGAATATTTTATTTAAAAAATATTAGGTACTCAAATTGAAATGGTAGCAGAAAGGTTTCATTTTAAGTTTAAATGTCGTGTACAAATATTTTATGGAAATCATTAGGTATCTACGTATTTGTGAATTAACTACCTCCTTTCCTTAATGAATAGATCACTATGATGAATAAAGTTTATATTAATCTTTCACTCATGGGTACTTATGATGAAGAGCGATAATTTGTCTATCTTATATACATTATGCATATAAGATAGACAAATAAATAAACAGTAAAATAATTGAATGATCCTATGTACAGTACCTGGCAGATGATAATATTTCTATCTCTGTTCTTCACCTTTCATACCTACGCAAGAGATAGAGAGCAGTGTTATCGAACGTGTGAAATGTACTGTCTTTCACTTACCTTTTCCTTCTCAGAAAATATCCCGTGAAAACGGCCGCTCCAGAACAAACTGCGACAGTGAATATGATAGACCAAAACGCTGCTTTCGATACCCCAGCCATCAAACTGCTACTTCCATCTAGAAAATAGTTGAATTAATTAATAAAAACACAATTTTAATTGAATAGATATTTAAAGTTACAATAATATTACCTAGGTACCTATTTGTTAAGTTTGCCTTTCGTAGTGGCTCAAATAGCATTGAGTAGACAATAGACGTCTTTGTGGTACCTAACCCATTATAGGTATCTTTTTCTTAATTCTGCAGAATAATAACTAGTTTGCTTTAAATATATTTACCAGTTCGCCTTTCAGGATCTTGATAAGCAAGAGCGTGGATCATGACTCTGTCTGATGCGCCCTTGTCGTTCCTTGAATATACAGTTAGACGTAAGCTGTGGCTACTTGACCACAGCACACTTGCTGGCACCAAGAATATGGCCACTCCATCTGGTAAATAAGACAACTGTCAATGCAATCGAAATCTTTTTAATGAGGAAGAAGTGAGCTAAAAGTTAGTAAAATCATCTGTTACGACTCTACTATAAATTGAATACAAAATAATGTTGGAAATGTCACAAAAAAAGAAATTAAAAAATTCGAAAGGTTTTTATTTAAAATTGGTATATTGTTACATTTTGGAGGTTATTCTTTATCTAAAGTTGTTAAAATAGTATCGAGATCAATAACAAAAGGAAAACCAAGACTGAAACTTATAGAAGTTAAGAACAGACGCTTGACTAAACGAAATCATGAAGAAATAACACGGACAGTATTATTCGCAGAATTGACATAAAACAAACACAAAGCAAAAACCGACCTTATTACTGGGTAGATAAACACTTACCAGTTTCATTAGCAGTGACATTGAACCTTACAATTGAAGTAACAGCATCGATAGCCTCCAGCACGACCAGCTGAGGTAGACCTCCATCATAGCCAGCGACACAACGCACCACGAGGTTGTCGCTCATGTCTTCAGGGCTCGAGTCTTCAATCCAGTTGGAACCATTGCCTGCAGATACTGTGCAATTTCGAGGAGGGGATGGCCGGGCTAGTAAAGAACGGATTTTTTTTGAAATATTATAAGATATTAAATCAATTGGTATCAATCTAACAACAGTATAAGGAACTGATTAAGTTAAATTCATTATATGTAGCCTTCATCCCGAGTAAACAATACATAATTAATTAATTAACAAAATCAGAACTCTCGAAATACAATAACCGATCTTTAATGTATTATCACTTCATAAATTGTAATCAATTTAACGCTTGTATAGGTTAAAAGATGTTTTAAATGCTGGGTACTTTATTTCCAAATTAAAATGAATATTATACTGGATCGAAATAATCACATTGCGCCCTTTAACCCAAATTAAGCAAGATTGTACAATAGGTATATAATCAACTAATAAGGGCACTTAAATATTTCAAAACATATAAATACATAGGTATGTAATCTACATATCTATCTACATATTTCTATCGTTATATCTATAACGATAGAAAGAGACATCCAGACTCCAAACAAACATCTCAATTCATTATAGCAATGTTTGTCTAATGTCTATTGGGATTCAAATCTAAAAATAGCAATACAATCAACCATATCGTTATTTACATCAAAAACTCATTTAAATCCATGATATCTAGATATAGTGAGATGGTGATCCTAGGATCCAAAAGTACCATTTGGATACTTTTTTGGGTACCATACTTTCTGGAGATGCTCGATGATATATATTTATTATAGGCAGTCTAGCTGTATGTAAGTAGGTACCTACTTATTTAAGTAAAAAAAGTAAATATTTATTACGACTTAAAAAAGTAACAATAGAAACATCTTACCGGCCGGTACAATTTGGAACACACAAGCATGTGTCTGTCCCCCCACAGAGTTGGTGCCCCTACAGGTGAGTGCGCCGTAATCCCTCTCACTGGCTGGAGTGTATCGGAGCTCACTTATACTGCCGTTTATTGTCTCTGTTTTAAGAAAAAACAACATAAGATCTTATAGTGTCCAATGGGTAGGTTAGAAGAACTTACGAAGAGATATTTATTTCTATCTGTGATTATTCTAACAGTAAGAAAAGTAATGAAAAAAAACGTAACCTATAATAAAGTTCGTTCCGATTAATGTATTTTTGCTGTATTGTGTGTGTTGAATAAGTGTCTATGTCTAATTTATATTAGTCTGATTTTTGAACCTACAAGATAAATAAAATACGTTAACTATTTTTATTACAAACAAGCTCTATAAACGAGTAAAGTACAATGAAATAGGATATTCCTGAGCTATTGGAAAAATAAACGAACTTTTCAAAATTGGAACGCGTTAACAACGTATGAAAAGTATAATTGTTGGATCAAATAAATTCCAATATAGCCTCAATAAAAGGTAACATCGATTGGTAGCTTTCACAAAATTCATATTTCAAATTAAACGAGAGAAATAATCTGAAAATGGAAGTGTGTTCTATGTTGCTGTTTGCATATCAGGAATCTACGATACTGCTTTCATATAGTTCTCTTGTTTCAACGATTCTATAATGGGTTTACATTTGAAACTTCAACATCAATTGTATTTTAGTGCAAGAGGGGTTTTGTTTGAGTTATTCGTACTTCGTACATTATGGGGAGTTTGTCCAAAGTACACATGTAATACAGTATGTAATAAAGTATTTCATAATCAACAAGTTTTTTTTTAATACACTAAGCGCATACAGCAGATACGGCGGCGTTGTCTGGATAAAGAAATTAATTGAAGAAAAACGCATGGAAGCCAGCAATTAGATATACTAAGAAAGAATGTAAACAGGGAACTTGTAGTTCCATCACATTTAATGTATGGTGAGTTTCACTGAAACCAAAACGTGCTATGGAGTATGTAAAGGCTAATTATTTTTGAAGTGAATACAAACTTATTGGGCGACTAACTTCTTGGTTACAAAAAATACAATAGGTTCATAAAATACATATTCAAAAGACTTACCATATCTCGCAGGTGAGACATTGAAACTCTCCCCACTATTGTTAAACTGCCACAAGAAGGTGACGTCAGCAGGATCTGCGTGGACGGAGCAACGCACGCGCAGGGACTCATCTAGAGCTGCTCCTACCACCTGCGGAGTCGTCTCCGAGCATACCGGGGCAACTGCGACAGAAACATAAATTACAAATATATGGGTTTAGTTCTATGGTAAGTATAGGTATTTGTTTTTACCTTTTGTAGATAGTTGGAAGTTTTTAATGCACGTCTAATAGCTACTTATACTTTAAACAATACCTACATCCTTTTGAAGTACCTAATAAAATTATGTAGCGCGTATATTGATCATCATTGTTATTTAAATAACTACGGTATATAACTAGCAATCATTTCTTCACGTACAGCTTTTCCAACAGAATTTTATATCAAAATAGTACGTTATACAGCAGTTAATGAAATAAAAGTGAAATTGGTATAAAATAGCTCATACATGTTTTCGTGTTTGGCGCGCCACTCGACTATGTACGACCGGCAATCGTAAAAAGTCGAATAGCCATAAAAGCATAAATTTAAAACATCCACGCGGCCAGTTTTCCTGCGGTCGAGTGGTAAATATAAATCATGGGGCAATTATATCGTTTCCCATTATTTTCTTCTTTCTACGCATCGGAAAGTGTGAAAGTTTTCCGACGTAGTATTAACAGAAATAATTACCTTGCTAGCAGTAGGTTCGTGGTAAATCTTTGTGACAGAAATGTAGGTTAAAATAATGATTAAATAATTCTACTAAAATATTTACAAATAAATTACGACTTTTAAAAAGGAGAAAGTTCTTAATAGTCGGAAACTTTTTCAAGACGATTTACCTATGTGTGAGTACCTATGTGAAAATACTCAAAGGTATCTAAATTCCACTAATCACTAAATGGATAGTTTTTATTGTTGATAATAGGCGAAACGATAATGTCTATAAAGTTAACTTCTATTGAAACACTATTAAGCTCCACGTTGTCACCAATCAAATTGACTCACGTCATGTCTTATAACGGGATTTACTTTAGATGACTTTTTTAGATAATTAGAGTAAATTTAAATTTATAAAGGAAAATAACACAACAAAATAAACAGTCAGAGGTGATGTTCTCACGTGTGTAATAGGTCAGACACGGAAGGAAGCCCCGCGATGCGCTAATACACGTCGCGTAACGTACATAATAAATCTTACACCGGATGCCGTTGTTGATTTACATAGGCCGCGGAATAATGACGGCTACGGATTGTTGCCCCCGTGTTAGCCTACTGCTACAGATAAATAATAAGTTGCTTTACTTGATTTTTATCTCTTCGTGTTTTATTTTACTTTAGACAAATAAATGTACATTGATAAGTTTAGACAACTTGAACAAGAGCTTATAAGTTGTGTAGACTTTTGATTTCAGTTTTTAAAAACTTTTTTCACCTTTTAAAAACTCTTTTGGGTAAATGGTGTGACAAAACGGACAGTCAAGCAAAATACCTAATATAAATGGTCACACATTAATTTACACAACTTAGTACAATTAGTTCGATACCTTTTAAACTATTTCCATGAGCACATTGCTAGCATTTGATTGATGTAAGTAAAACCTTCTACGTGATGACCATTACCAATACCAACGACAAAGCGAAACGTTTAAGTTTAATGACTAGATTCTACCATTACTGTTGGTTGCAGTCTTTTTATCGGTGAGCCATTGCAATATCGGCTCTAAGCACTTCTTTTAAGTACCAAACTAAAACACCTCACTAAGCACACGTTGGAATATTTCACGGGGATTTGAATCGAAATTTATTCCGAACGGGCGAACTGAAACAAAGCTCTACGAATTAAAGCGAAGCCGCCGTACAACAGATTGCGAATACTACCCTAGTAATATTAGGCAATAATTTTGATGATTTAGTGGGCTCCCCTCCCTGAGTACCAATTACAAACGCAGGAAGGAAGTAGGCACTACGTCGATCCTAACCGCAATAATTTGAATTCGCCAAATACATCTACCGGCATCGGCTATTTATTACCCAGTAATTCATACTGTAGTGACATTTTACGGCGAAGATACATGTCATTGTGTCCAATGTTTATTATAGGGGAGGATGCAAATGAAGCGGTGTCGGGTTCTAAGCCCATGTTAACTGCTTTCAAATGTGGGTTGGTGGGGAACAATGTAAATTACCCACGTGGGTAACGTACACCTACGCTGTAGTGTTGCTTTTACCAGCGAATAGTTAAGTAGGTACATCTGTACCTATTTATAAAGGTGTTCAAAGTGACATCACTTAGGTATTTGAAAACAATAACAAATATTCAAGCCGTTACAGGCTATACTTTGTGACTCTATTTTTTCTAGTATCAAACATCATTCTAAAACTTCTATTATTGGGAAAATGTAGGTAAGTTTAAGATATTTTAACCATTAATTTAATTTTAATATTTTTTTTGGGTGTGGGCATTTAAGACTATGTGTGTCCATAGCACCCACGGCATTAGGAGTAGGGGTGTAGAACGTTTATGTAGGTAGTTTCTTTTAGCTTAAATCGTGAAATTTGTTCGATGAAAATAGAAAATAATTACTGAACGTTGGTCATTTCCCGAAAGTTAAATTATGCAGGCAACGAAATAAATGCCGGCTACAAAAAATATTTGAATTCTACAATAAAGAAGCCGTTTCAATACGAATCGTATTGTAAAACAAATAAAGATGGAAGTCGACTGAAATATCTTATGTCACGACTTTTGTGTTATAATTTAACTTTATGACAGCTGTGACAACCAACCGACGAATTACCTGTAATATAGACGGGGGATATTAATAATTATTTTAATTTTAGACGGTAATGGCAAGATAAGTTTGACTTTGAAGGCAAATTTGGCTTCAGGACGGTATTTGGTTTAGATTCTATATCTATACTATGTCGTTGTCGAGTCCTATGGCAAAATAAAATATAGGCTCTAACATTTATAAATAATGGACCAGACACGTTGACAGCCTTGTATGAAACTAAAAGTGTAAAAAACTTAAATAAGATAAAAGCTTCAATATGCAAAATAGAAAACTTGACATAGATATAATAGGTTGGGGAAAAAGTCTTTTCGCATATAGTATGTATGAACTTGTATTAAAATCTCTTTGGCTATACCATTTGTATCTGGCTGGTTTTGGTATCATTAAAAAGTTTTAATTTTAAAGAAGGCACTTCCAAATTTAAATTAGGAATTTGTGTGATTTTCATTTGTTATTGTTGTTGTTAAAATGAGTGAATCTAAAGAAGAAATTCGATACATTTTAAAATTTTACTATAAAAAAGGTAAAAATGCAACTCAAGCCGCGAAAAAAATTTGTGATGTTTATGGACCTAATGCAGTATCTGTGAGAGTAGCGCAAGTTTGGTTTAAGCGTTTTCAAGCCGGAAATTTTGATATCAAAGATGCATCTCGCTCTGGTCGCCCTGTTACGGACAAAATTGATGCCATTTTTGAAAAAGTGGAGCAAGATCGGCATATTAGTAGTTACGATGTAGCTGAAGAACTGGCAATTGACCACAAAACGGTTTTGACTCATTTGAATAAAGGTGGGTACACTAAAAAGCTCGATATTTGGGTGCCTCATGAGCTCACTGAAAGAAACCTAATGAACCGTGTAGGTACTCATTTGTGATTCTTTATTACGACGTAATGAAACCGAACCATTTTTGAAAAAGCTGATAACTGGTGATGAAAAGTGGATCACATACGACAAGAACGTGCGAAAAAGATCGTGGTCAAAGGCCGGTCAAGCTTCACAGACTGTGGCAAAACCCGGGTTAACTCGCAACAAGGTAATGCTGTGTGTATGGTGGGATTGGAAGGGCATCATTCATTATGAGCTGTTACCGCCAGGCAGGACCATCGATTCAGAACTGTATTGCGAACAATTGATGAGATTGAAGCAAAAAATTGAGAGAAAGCGGCCAGAATTGATCAACAGAAGGGGTGTGGTTTTTCACCATGACAACGTTAGACCTCACACATCTTTAGCCACTCAGCAAAAATTACGAGAGTTTGACTGGGAGGTATTAATGCATCCGCCGTATAGTCCTGACCTTGCACCTTCAGATTTTCATCTGTTTCGGTCTCTGCAGAATTCCTTAGGCAGTGTCAGGTTAACATCACGAGAGGACTGCCAAAACCACTTGTCGCAGTTTTTCGATCAGAAGCCTCAAAATTTTTACAGCAATGGGATCATGTCACTACCAACAAGATGGCAAAAAGTTATGGAACAAAATGGCACCTACATACTTTAGTCAAATGTAAATAAACTATAAAAAAAAAACTTTTTGAATTTTCATATAAAATACGAAGAAACTTTTTCCCCAACCTAATATTATGGATGTCTAGACAGCAAAAAATAAAATTGAAACATACTAAGCAACCTATCAAAAATGAGTTATGACAGAAACCTTCAATTACAGTTATTATTTGTTTGCACAACTCGAATATAGTCATTAGATACTGATTGTTTTTACCCTTAGGTTGCTTGGTAATAAGACAGCCTGTTGCTACTTCATCGTATTTCAAAGTATTTTGTGCCTTAATGCAAAAAATATATTTTTTTACTTTAGAGAATTTAAAGTCAAGCCAAGAGTACTTTAAACCGACGTGCATGTATGAGGAGACTTATGAATTTGGATGTCGCGAAGGGAGTGTTTTAGGATCGTAGCAAGTGGGCAGAGACCACATCCCTGGTCTCTGCCTGCCGCGATGGGAAAGTGGCGTGACAGATATAAACGTAAAAATGTAGTTAAGATACACAATAAATACCTAGTTACATAAAGAGTTTTCAATACTCACATTGTACCCTCAACTTGACAATCTCACTAGACGTCTCTCCTCTAGCATTTGCAGCAGTACAGGAGTAGCTTCCAGCATCTTTCCTAGCCACCCGCTGCAGCACCAAGGACCTCGTGCTTAGAATGATCCCTGATGTCATATTCTGCTGAACAATTTTGTCCTGAAAGGTATCGTTTGGTTGATTTAATCTGATTAATAACATTGTGTCAGATTTTTAATTTTATGTAAATTCGAATCTTACAGCGTTATTGAAAACAAAATTTTGTTTTTAGAAATCCGATTATAATTAATTTAAGATTAGGTCTAATTGATATCAACCATATTTTTCAATGACTTTCCTAAAATTCACTGAGTAAGTGAATATATAATTCAAACAATGTTTATTTGTGAAAAAATCTTATAATTAAATTGTATTATTTTATAAAGCTGTGTAGTTCTTGAAACCAAATGTCTACCAATTCTAGGTATGTTAAAAATCTTTCCAATGCGTCTATCTAAATGTTATTAAATTCTTCAGAAGTCATACTCACGTTATGATACCAAGATATCCGATGCTCTCTAGGGTTGGCGCGTACGGAGCATTCGAAATATACGTCGTCGTTCTCTTTAATATCGTGCGGATTGAGAGTGCTGCCCAGCGACAGAGTGACCAGCGGACTGTCTATGAACATGAAAATATATATTTAAGTCGTTCTTAGACTATTTTGTGAACAATGCATTTCATAATTTGTAGAAAAAATCTCTAGAATCATATTTTATTTTTTAGTAATTGACGACAGAGCTTTCTTTGCAAACAAACATAAACAAACATAAGGACTTGTTAAGAGAAAAGAAAACTTCTTTTTATAAACCGTCGATCGTCTTCGTCGATTGGAATCGAGTTTTATTCGCTGAGAATATTTTCTAACTAATTGTAAACCTTAAACAATAAAGTAAATACTAACATACGACATTAAGCTGATGATGGTCGTCGATAGATTTTGAAGGCATAGTCGGGTTGGCAGCTACACATTTGATGATGGACCCATTGTCGTCAGGTTCTGGTGTGAAAGTCAATGTGCTCACTGACCACGTCTCGTTTGAATGCTCCGTCACCTAAACATTGGAAGCTCATTGTCACTTGTCAACTTCGGTCCAGTAATAAGCTAGCCATCTTAAAATGGTCGTTTAATAAAGAACCATCGACGCACACATCAAGTTGAAACTTGGTATAAGTGATCAATATATTTGTTGTGGGACCTTAGTTAAGCCAGCTTTGCATATTTAGGATTGTTGAATATAGGGCACGGATGAAGCGACATTAATAGGGCATTAGTTTTTGGAATTTTAGGTATACGTACGTTACTGATTTGTAAAGTAAAACGACTTGAAAACCAATGAATTTCTTCTAATTTTCAAAACTATTTATAAGGCGTTGCATTTTATATTCAATCAATAGATTTTTATGCAAAGTTAACTTCGCCAGTTCTTTACACATAGCTTTATCTCCTCCTTATCAGCACTTTAACCTCCCCACTAAAGGAGCACGAGCCTACTCTCATACGAGAGTGATGAACCTTATCTAGCCTTAAGAAATAAAAACTAAGAGTTTGTTGTGTATCAAATATTTAATTTAAATTACCTTAAGTTTGTCAAAAGCCCTGTTGTCGAGGTACCAAGTGATCTGTGCTGGCGGTCTGCTGCCCTCAGCCACGCAGCGCAAAGACGTGGGAGTGTTGGCTACCAACTGGTGGGGTCTGTTCACCAGGGATACCGACAGTGGGGCCACTAGAGAAAATGTAAACATACTGATAAAGTATCTACAGGTACTTATAAATTCACGTGACACGAAATCGCACATAGTATGTAGAATTTGATTTTTAAACTTACTTCGTGCCACACTAGTGCCTGTTCTAAATAGAATTGGATTATTAAACTAATATCCTGTAAGATTAGACTGTTCGTAAAAAGTGAACAATAGCTTCCTGTTTAGTGTTTAGTGAACACCAAAGATGGGTGTTTGAAGAGTCTTATCTAAACAAACAACGGAAAAAGTTGTTTGTGACCCCATTTACGTAGGTAGGCTTTAGAGCATTATTATCTAGCTAATAAACAAACCTACCCAATAGATCTAGTAGGTAATAGTACATATGTCTTATTTACTCGGACATTTCCATTTGACCTTTTGCACACTCGAAATAACACTCAAGAGGTCGTGTGATGCGGCAAAATGCGATAAATGTACCATGAATTACAAATACCTACCTTTTTTATGTAACTAAAATATGTTGTACGGGTAGCGACTCGGTCTCGTTTGCTACGAAGGGTTACAAGATAAAGAGGTAACCGTTTAAATTAATTATCATACAATTCTTTTGCGTTAGTAAACTGCTAGTAAACTTTTGTTGAAACTTTTCGTGTATCCTTTTTGTTGATGTTTGATGAGAATTTTTTTGTGTGATGGGAAATGAGTTAAACGGTTTGACCTATATCAAAGATCATCCATATTTAAGAGGATAATTACCGAAACGTATTTCTTATGATTTTTATTTTCATAAAACGCTGTTTAATCATTTAATTCACCAGATTACTGTCAAATTTTTAATAGTAATATCTAATAAGAATGTGTCTGAAAAACAATTCGACTTACAATTCATTTCGAGGCGCACAGCCTTCTCCTGCGGCGGCACAAGATGGGTATTAGCAGCTCTACAACGGAAGGAGGTGTTGAGGTCATCCCGTCTCAGGTGTTGCAGCTCTAGACGATTCACCATCACGTGGGTATCAGTTTTAACTCCAATGTATTGCGGGGCCGGTGAGTCATCTATCAGCCACGATACCACTGGTTCTGGGCGACCTGCATAGAAAGTTATGTTAGCAAAGTTCAGTAGTTTTGGAAACTGAAATGTTTAAACTACGGGTTAAAACAGCAGAAGAAACCAGGTCTAAGAAACCATTATCTATTAGTTTTTTTATACTTATGCTTGCAAACTTATGTTATGGTTATGATATAATTTTTATACATAAAGACGTTGCCTTTATGCACTTGATCATTCTCATATAACCAAGTTTTCTAAAAGTTATGATGAAAAAAATAATCAGAATCGAAAGTAGCCATTAAGAAAGGATCTTTAATAATGTATCTAGCAAAAACTTGAAACTTTAAATTTCCAGGCGAACAAAATACTACGGAACTTGTTTTTAATAAAATCTCTGAAGCAAAATAATTTTATAAACAAACTTCTAAAAATGCTTCTGAAACTAAGGAAATGTCTAAAGTTTTATCTTTTGCACAAAATATCGCGGGTTTATCCCGTAGAAAGGCCATTGGGGAGACAGCGGGAGGTGTTGGGCTGTGACAAATAACTTGGATTCTTGGACGAAGTTGCAGTCAACGTATTGCTTGAAATATAAGGTAGCACAACTTTTGAATAAGATACCGAGCTAACGCTAAAGAATGCGCTCTTCATGGCACTTAAGGCCCTGCTTAACCATACCAAACAAACACCATCTATTCAAGTACAAAGTGAAGATAAGATGAGCGAAAGGCAACAGTCCCGTGGAGAAAGTTGCATATGTTTGCATGCAATACCTTACTATATTAGAAAATATCACAGCTTAATTCAGCCTAATTTGAAAAATTAGGGATAAATATAAATTTGTTAGCTGTTAAGCTGAGTTATATGGTTGTAGTTATAGTTATATGTTTGTACAAGGAATACTTAAGTATTTTTTTACGTTTAATAAAATTTTGAGTTTGGTAAAACAAACTAATTAGAGGTAATATGAACCTCAAAAGGGTCTATTAATTTCCGGTTCGGTCTAAGTCTGATATTTTATACCACATTAATTACTTTAGAGCTGATATCGAGGTCTAAATTCGGAAAGCTACGGGCGGCTGCATCATCACAATTGGTGAGCACACAAGCAAAGATAATCCGCACTGGCCCGCCGCCAACAGGCCATACTGCGGACTTTTCAATGAACCCATTCGAACGGAATATCTCTCCCAATGTTTTCATAAAAGAAATCAAGCAATAGAAAAATTAAATTGTACGTCACACTGCTTTTTGTGATGCTCCGCGCTCGCAGTTGAAACGAGAAATTACCTTTGCTTTACTCGCGAGCTGAATAGTTCCCAATTATTTTTCTGTCGTTTGCATTATGCATGTAAAATTATTTTATCTTCAGTTAGCTCGGAAAAATAATTTAATCGAATTTTCTTTTATCCATACAATAGGAAAACATTCCAGAAGTTACATCATTGCTCATTGCACAATTCTCAAGACAATCTATTCGAATTCTTTGTAGCAAAAGACAGTAAATTGAATTTACTCTTACAACTGCAAGAGTAAATAGTAGAAAATTTTCCTTTTCAATAACAACTTGAACTGAATGTTGATTATATACCGTCCTTTAGAATTCAAGGCAGTATTTCTAGCTAAGTAACTAGATGTCTAGGAAGCTATTTCCCTTATAGAAAGCTAAAAGCCTGTATGGCAATTCTTTAAGACCGATTCTAGAAAATGGTTGCAGAAACTGCTTTATATTTGCTTTAAAATTAGGGTAGAGAGGTGAAGACTGAAAAGCGGTGCTTAAGTAGCGGAAGTAAGCTAACAAGACCCTTTGAGAGCTTAAAATAGCATGCTTTTTGAGATTCGCCTATTCAACAATTTTCATATTTAAATAGTCTTTTACAGATGCTGGTTTCAAGCAGTACAAAGGCAACACAAACTTTAAACTAACTTTTACATTAACGAGTACATTACGTTACCATTATCGCAATAAAAAAAATGTTTAAAATTCGAACGCGGCGGTGGAGGTTATTCGGTAAACCTAATAATTATTGTAAAAAATAAAATAAACAATTAGATCCAAAGAATTAAAAAAACAACTTAAACTACTTATTAAAAATGTTGCTTACCTCCCCGGACTTCGCAAACTAGAACCAAGGCAGATCCTTCTTCTAATGGACCGACTACACCAGAAACATCAGCTCCAGACTTGTCGTACAACAGCATTTGATGAGGCGGTACTGCAACAAAATAATTGTAAATAGGTAGGTACTACCTATGAAAAACCTTTAAAAACAGCTAGGTATTTGTTTTTTAGTATCATCGCTTTTGTGCTATTTTAAATAGTGTTAGAATGTTAAATAGATAAATAAAGAATATCTAAAACAAGACAAAATGGAAATGGCAAAATGGACACTACTCACGTGAGGTAAATCCTAACTTAACATTTCAAAGCAAATAAATTTAAATAATCTAGAATTGAAAGCAGAAGCAATTCCCACAATAAGAGTCAACTATGACAAAACGATATTTAATAGGCTGTCAAAGCGGTAGTGCCAACGACAGGTAAATTGGCAAAGCTTGTCCAATTCCAGCTCCCATTGACGGAAATCTATTTCCATGTTATAGTAACTGAAATCCCGCTGTAAAATCCAATTGAATATTGAAATTTTAACAGAAGGTTTTCTAAACTTCTTAAGGTGTCGCTTATAATGTTAAAATACTGCTTCATGCTTTATGATATATATTTGTAATAAAGACCGTAAAGCTCATGTCAAAACAAAGAGAAATACGTTTTGAAAATAAACCACACATAACGCTTAGAATCTCGCGAGGTAATTTTTCTGCGGAACCGTTCCTTTAGCAACAAAAGATTGTAAATTGCCTCGCTTACCCTAATGGATTTCAATGGAGTTGCATATATGCGCTGTAGGCTTTTTAAATGCTTTGTTCTACGTAAAAGAAATTTATTTCTCGCGTCTTCTTTGCTCGCCGTCTTTCGTCGCTCTGAATAGGGTAATTCCTTTGAGAGCCTGCAGTAGTTTGCTCGGCATTTAAACAGCTTTACTTACACATTATGTCTGTCGTTTTGGATCTTTTGCTTGTGAATACTTTTTAGAGAAACAGGCAATTATCTTCGGAGAATTGCTCGTTCTCAATCCTTATTTATATTGTGCATTACCCGTATGTTACTATACGTACAATATTATAGGTACGAAAGTAAACCTGCTTACGATTAAAATGTAGTTGTTAAATTCAGTAAAATTTTGATGCAGTAACATTAGATAAAGGCCAGCAGTCTGAACTATTCAAAATCTAATTTCCTTTTAAATTCAACCTGTCTCCGGCAGATTTTATCTGTGTCATCGTGGAAGCCTTTTTATCAGCAGGGATGGAGCAACGTTAGCGAGGCGCTGGGAATGACATTGTTGGAGAAAACTTTATCTCAGATAATACTTAACATTTTAACATACATTTCTGGTTTCCTTATTTTATAAGCAGATTGTTCCAAAATCAAAATTCTTTTAGTAGACTTCCATCATAAACTTATGCGATCCTACTAATATTCTAAATGTCAATGTTTGTGTCAATGGATGTATGTATGGTTGGATGTGAGGATATTTGTTACCCTTTCACGCAATAACTACTGATTTTAACGATACTTTATAATGTTGTAGCTTGCTGATCAGAATAACACTTAAGCAATTTTAAATATGTAAACTCCTACGCGATCGTGGCCTAGATCTAGCCTCTAGCTAAAATGAAATGTTTAGGTGTGATCTGCTAATAAAACAATCCTATGACGCCAATATTGGCCTAATGTTTAGTCCTCTAAAATCGTGTTTTCGTCATCTACATTCGTAGTGAATCCCAACTCGACAGTTCATAATTAAAATGTCTGTGGGATGTCATTACTCGGCAGTGGAGCCCGCGATTTCTCCGTAATGACTAAATTGATTCCTTGTCGTCGCCTCATAAAATTTTCATTCAAGATAAAAAGTTTTACAGCTCTCAAGTCCTTTAATTAATTGTCCTTGTATATAAAAAAACATAACCAGTTCTTAGAAAGACAGTTAATTGCCAAATTTAATTTAAAATCACATAAAATTCTAGGCAGCAGGTTTAGCGTCGTGGTTCTAATTTATAAATGAGAGGATATTGCGCTCAAAGTTTGACAAATTTGCTTTGACGGTACTAATCCCAACGCCTCCATGAAATCCATCTAGCTTCATAATCCCCGAATAAGCTTAATTTACTTTCAGATTTTTGTCACTCCTCTCTAATTTGCTTTCATAATGTTGTTTTCTAAAGGTCACATGATGTTGAAATATACCAAATTTACCTGCCTTTCCCTTCACTAAATTGTAACAGGAAAATGTAAGGTAAAAAGAACTGTATACCGCTCATTTTCCTCGTCCTGCATCAGTCGATGGTCACTGTACCGTGAAAAGCAGAGGGTTCAAAGAAACCAATCTTTTTGAGCTGATTATACAAGTAAATAGAAATTATTACATTTAACGGTCGTTTGGTTTGGTTGCGTTTTAGTAGAAGAAAGTTCCTTATTTCCTTGCTTATAATAAGTAGTGGCATTGAAGGCTTTTCGAATCTTATTATCGTAATTGATAGAAATATTATTATTTCTGATGTCTGTGTGATTGGATTGTTTATGTAGTAGTCCAAGGCTTATTTCTATGAGAAATTGTATCAACAGCCAAGTTTAATCCTTGTACTGTCTCTCTTGTTCTTATAAAAGATTTAAGATGGACAACGATGGAAATCGAACAACATGTTCAGATCGACTACTATTTTAAAGTCTTATTGTGAAATATAAAACTTTACTATAAGACCTAATTAAACTAATTGATATAAAATTCGACGAATATAATAAAAGTTGTTTTGTGAATGACCAAAGTAATATTTCTAAGTACCTATTCAAAATACGTACCTATAACAGTAAGTCGTATTTGAAAGTTCCTAGTAGGTGAGTTCTTGAAGTCAACCCTGCATCGGTAGACCCCTTCGTCGTCGAGTTGTACAGAGCTGAGAGTGAGTGAGGCTGGGCGCGCCACGGTCACGAAGTAGGCTCGCGGCCCGAATGCGCCGGGGTCCGACCATTGGAGGGCCTTGGTGAATGAACGGCCGCGGACGTCGAAACTGGTGGAAAAAGTTTGATTAAAATGTTATTTTTCTAATAAAATGGAAGGATTAAAGTCAAAATGCGAAAAGTATGTGTCGAATTATAAATTAGATTTTAGTACGTGAGTAGGTTAGAGATTGTTTATGAATACAGAAATCGCAAAAAGTCACAAAAACGAAGTTTTTTTATTTTACTAAATTGAAGCCTTAATCTTCTTGGTTTTATATAAGTGAACAAGTATCCAATGTTCTCCAACTAAATTCATTTTCTTAAAAATATAACTGTCAAAATATAAAATGAAAAGAAAAAAAATGCTTGGTGAAGTTTTTCAATTTCCGGACAGGCTACATTTTCTCAATTTTCCGGACCTCCTTCCTAATTTATACAGCAAGAAGCTTTGAGAGAGATGATTTGATTGTACACCCTGCTGTTCTCAGGTAAATTTAACAATTTAAGCACGCTTTTTATGACGGCATTATCCCCGCAAAACGTTCATTCCGCCCTCCTTTATTGCCTTCGAGATACTTATAATTGCAATTTCACGTAATCGTTGCCTCAGTAAACAGACTTCAGTCGATGATTTAAATGTGACTCATGAGACTCGGAGATATAATAATAAACACATTTTTTTACGTTTTTGCTAACCTTTCCGAGCCTGGGCCAAGGTAGCTGGAGGCTTGTTCAGAGTTAACAAATATTTGCACGCAAACACGTCGTTTGCTGGTCCACGTCGCTATCAAAGTGAAAAATATTTGTATGAACACACCGTCCTTTAGTTTTTGACAAATAATATGATAAACTGTTTTATTTGTGAACTATTTTCGGCATAAAATCGTTCATTCGTAAAAAGTAAATAGGTTTTTTTTTATTTAACATCCCAGTTACCGATCGCTTTGCAGATTTTTAACTAACAGGTTTTAAAGAGATATGCAATGCATTCTTTGAAACAATATATATGGTTAACATTGACTCAAACACGTTTCCACGAGTTGAAATTGAAATGGTTTCCTCCAAAGGAAATAAGGCCCCTATTTCCTCTTTGTGAAGAACAGGGATATTGGCATCGGTTCAGCTTCGAGGCATCCAAGACACTTGAGTAGATTATTGTCTCCTTACTGCATGCCTTACAATGACGTATGCACTATTGGAATTGTTCCCCTCCCTTTTGTTGCATTGCATGCGAGGATTGTTTCGCGAATGTTGTCGAAATGTTCTAGCAAGACCAAACGCATCAAAAAGGAAGTTAAGTATATGTTTGGATCAATATCAGCAGATTATTAGAGTCAGTATACGCTGAGTCGTTGTTGGTGTAGTTTTTCCCATTCAAGTAATTTTTATTAAATTATTTGGCTAATGTTTATAAAATACCTATGAGTTGACTGAACTGAGCTAACACTATTAAAATTGAGATTGTTTACCAACGCTTCTTGTAAACAAAGCCGTTCCAATAAAACAACACATAAATTGTTCAAAGGCTGTTTGTGTTTCCTATTGCATTAAAATTTACTGTATTGGGATTTGAATCCACACTGGCGCCGCGCACTCACCCTATGAGAGAATCGTCTTGCATACTCGTATCGTATGTTTTGCAAAGAAACTGGAACATCATAAACATTTGACTTTAATATTTTTGCTCTACAACTTCTTATTTTGATATTGGTATCTATAACTTTAGCCTGAACTTATGCTACTTACATATATCACTAGGAGTATACTACTAGTATACTACTAGGGTACTTAACTAAATAGACTGTTTTACATTACATTAGATCACAATGTATTGTGATCTTGGAAGACGCAAGATCTATGATTTGAACTATACAAAGAATTAATAAAAGTTGTATTGTATCAGGTGGTCAAACGGATGGCAGAGAATATAGTAGGTAGAGTGATGTAGACTCTACCAACAAGATCAACGCTCTTAAATAAGTATGATGATGATTCTGCCATATACTTATCATCTACATGCACGTTATTCGATCTTATACCTTTAATACCTAACTACTCACCTATAAATAGGTTTACCACCACTCTTCCTGAACCAGAGCACCATGTAGACTCGATCCTCGTTGGCATCGGGCGTGACGTCACACGGTAGTGACGCCGTACGGCCCAGCACTGCGTCAACGTCCACTGTAGATACTGCAACAAGCAAAACATACATGTTATTACTATACATATAAGTATACTTATTGCAAAAGAAGTAATTAAGCTAAATTCCTCCACTATTTTCATCAAAACACTTATTTTCCTACTAACCCGATAGAAAAGAGGCGTGGGGGTGACAAACTTGTACGCATGTATTATAGATTTATAAATGTATATGTATAAGAGCGGTGGTAGCCCAGTTGGTAGAACGCTTGCCTCGAATTCTGAGGGCGTGAGTTCGAATCCTGGCGGGGGCACGTACCTCTGAGTTTATTCCTCATGTACGAATCAATTTATTTGATTACCGCTTGCTAACGGTGAAGGAAAAACATCGTGAGGAAACCTGCATACACCAGAGAAGAAATTCGAAGGTGTATGTGAAATCCGCCAACCCGTACTTGGCCAGCGTGGTGGATTATGGCCTAATCACTCTCTGTAAGAGAGTAGGCTCGTGCCCCTCGGTGGGGACATAAATGGGCTGATAAAGAAAATAAATGTATATGAGAAATAAAATCTGTGGAAAAACTTCGTGACTCTTTCCGTTTTTCAATACATAATAGCTTTTAAATTAACAATACATTTTGTTACTTTTTTTCTACTTAAATAATCATTTACATTAGATAAATCGTTTGAATTCGATTAGCCTTAACAATTTAAAATGAAAAGCAATTGGTATTTTTATCATCTTTTTGTTAATCTGAAAGTACTCGAGCTTGAAGTTCACGTGTCGCCGAGCATTCCTCGCGCCGACGGAGTACGCCGCAAATTATCATAATGCATGCCTCGTCTCAGCGATTCCAGCGTTTTACCATTTACCATCCTACGCAATAAAGGAATCGTGAATAACCCGATTTTCGAATAAGACATATTGACTGACGCCGTAAGGTACTTGATATAAATATTCTGGTACGAATATTGGTTGCATACAACTGCGACGCTGATATAAGTTTTATTATTCAATAGGAACTAACTTAATGTCTTATGGGTCTTAGAATTTGTTTTAATTGTTTGGGTAGGTAAATTAAATAGTGTAAAATTATGTTTGCAAGGACTTTCTTGTTCAATATATTCGTAATCTCGTAACAGAAAATATTTCAAAATAGAACAGTTGCGCTCGTGTTCACGCAATATTCATGTTCAATGTTCACATTGAAATCAAAATAAACACAATGACAATAGCAATACTGACTGCTGTCGCTTAGGTGGTCCTTTGTTGTCGTGAATTGAGTTTTCAATTGTTTTACTCGATTTGTCTCACTTGTCTACATTTCCGACATGTGTTTAGGACATCAGAAAATATTAAATTACTTCCTTTTACGACGAGAGCTTTGTTGTAAGAATATCTATTTTTAGTATTTTCCTTGTAAGGACAATTACTAAATTTATCAACGAAATTAAAAGGACTGAGGAAGTTGCATGTTATAGAAAATCAAACATCCTTATGAAATATAACAAAATGAGATCTTTTGAAATTGTTTATTTTTGATATGTTGTAAATACATGTGTAGGTAGATAAAATGAGATACAAAATAAAAAAGTGAATATTTTACTAACTCCTTACATAAATCAAATATACTCAAAATAAGAAAGTACCAAGAAAGAAAGAACCAATCAAAGTCATGAATAGAATAAATGATAGAGTATTTAGCCCATTCCAGTCAACTCATTTAAACTTGATTTGAGTCATTGGCTCTCATTGGCTCTCATTGGCTTGTTTCGTAAATTGTGCAAATATTTCACTGGGTTGGCAAGAGACGTGTATAAATATGTATAAGGCCACTTGAACTCTCCCAATTAACTTGGCTAGATAAATGCTTGTCCTAAAGTAGTGGCAGTTTAGTCGGAAGGTCATTTCATTCGACGGTGCGACTTTTGGGGTCCCGTGATCGCCAAACAAAATGATATACTTACACTCTTTTTTTAAAGATAATTTTTAGAAATGATATTAGGTCTTTACCTATGAAATTGCCGTTTTGTATGAAAAATTCAAACGATTTTTTTTCATATAATTTTTATTTGTATTAAGTGAAGTAATTACCCATACAATCAATGCATCTTTGCCAACGCAGTGGCAGTTTATTAATGCCCTTCTTAAAGAAATCAGCTGGACGAGAGGCAACAAATTCTTCAAAGGCGTTTTGAACTGCCTCTTGGTTATTGAATTTTTTTCCAGTCAAGAAGTTATCCAAATTCTGGAAAAAGTAGTAGTCTGTAGGGGCAAGGTCCGGTGAGTACGGTGGATGAGGGAGAGCTTCCAACCCCAGTTCTTGCAACTTCGAGACCGTCATTTGTGCGGTATGAGGTTGCGCGTTGTCGTGCAGGAGCAGCGGAGACGAGCGATTGACCAATGCTGGTCGGAGACGTGCCAGCTTCTCCATCATTGTGTTCAATTCTTCACAGTACACATCTGCAGTAATACTCTCCCCATTTGGTAAGAAGCTGTGATGAATCACACCGGTGCTAGACCACCAAACAGTAACCATCACCTTTTTAGGGGTAAGTTTTCGTTTAGGGCATTGTTTAGGTGCTGAACCAGGATCCAACCAACTTGCTGAGCGCTTACGGTTATCAAACAGAATCCATTTTTATCACAGGTGACAATGCGGTTCAAAATTCCTTCATTTGTGTGTCTGTTGAGCAATGCACGGCACGTCTCGATGCGTACTTGGCGCTGGCGATCATTGAGTTCGTGGGGCACCCATTTGTCAAGCTTTTTTACCTTGCCAATTTGACGCAAATGGACCAATATTGTTTTGATGCTAACGTCGAAAGCTGCTGCTAATTCAGCCGTAGATTGAGTATCATCAGCTTCCACGATCGCCTTCAATTCGTCTGCATCGACCAAAGTCTTCGGACGACCGCGGGGTTCATTTTTCAGGTCGAAATTTCCAGAACGGAAGCGAGCAAACCAATAACTAGTGGTTCGTTGGTTTGTAGTGTTAGCTCCGTACACGTCGTTGATGTTGCGAGCCGCTTGTGCCGAGTTGCTGCCAGGACGGAACTCATATTCCATAATTACTCGAATTTTTAACGTATCCATGTTGACGAAAATGATTGAAATGCAATGAAAATGTAACACTAACCAATAAACAAATGACTGTTTTTGGAAAAATAATTCCATATTTTTAAAATGAAATTAATTTGAAATTAGAATTCTTAGCTAAACAAAAAATATTTTTAATTGAAATGGCCAGTACTGTAAAACGGCAATTTCATAGGTAAAGACCTGTTATATTTATGGTACACAAACATACGGTAATTATGTGAGCATAATTAAATAACAACTCTAACTTCAAAAGTCATTATCATACAGGGTAGCAAATGAATATTTAATTAATTTTCAATGTCACAAGTCTTTTCTCAAATTTGTTGGGAACTCTAATCGAGCGTGGCCGAGCCGCTCCTGGCCAAGTTTTTCATTAAATTACTTTCGTAATGAATAAATGTATTACACTAGGGATTTCTTCCTTCACTTTTTTCTTCCTTATTTTATTATAGACCTGTAGAAAAGTATCTTATGTCCCCAAGTTATTTTTTATCTAGGGTGTAATAAATTTTATTTTAACTTCCCTTTTCGGATTAATTCTCAAAAATGTAAATGGGGTGACCTCGCCACTGTCATCCGCTCTTAAATCGTATAATTAAGAGGGTAAAATCAAAATAACAAGGTTTGCCGTTTTTAAATATTTTTCTTAAGTTTGTTTTTGGTGGAAAAGTTGCAAAAAACATTTTACAGAAGAACATGATTATGAATGTTTTGGGAGAAGTTAATGATCGAAAGGTTTCAAACCTCTTAGATACTTAGATCAAAGAAATGTCCTAATATGAACCTCCTAAGAGCTGGTTCCCATTTGTCGAATGACCATTCGGCGATCTGGCAATTTATGGCCAGAGCATTTTATGTAGAGTCGGTTTTGAGTCGTCGCTCAAATAAAAAAGGTTGTCCGATAAAAGTCTGGAACAGACACACGACAAATAAGAAAGCAATGTTAGGCAGCACTGAAAATCATAACTTACTTATTCTTGGTGAAAATGTAATAAAACAAAGGTGGTTATTACATATGCATATTGTATAGAGGTTGTAGAGTAGGGTAACCGTGGTTCTACTGGCCAACTTGCCGCATCGAATGGCTTGGAGGAACGACTTCGATCACGCGACCTAAATCACTTCGGCTAGCCTACAATTGAAGTATGAGCGGAATATTTTCTACACTTTTATGATGTCAAAAATATAAAAATAAATCAGCTAGTTTGATTTTAGCTTAAGATACTGTTGGTATTTATGATTGTGGTTTACTATAATTATTGCAGGATTTATTTGTTTAGATTATATTTTATATTTCGATTCAACACGTATCTACAAGAGAAACATGAACAACCAGAAAAGAAATATGACGCAGCTTGAAGAGAACGGTTCCAATATTTAAGATAGAAAAGAAAAGAACTAAATAAAATAACATCCATGGGCGAGCTAGAATTACATTTAGGAGCACGCGATCTCTTCGAATCCACGTCCGGAATACGTGGAAAAATTACTCGATACCACTCGAATCGGTCATCAGTTTTATCTATATTATACCTTCCTAGATGAAGACACGTAGATGTATTAGGTTGGTTGAACGAAATGGAAAAAAAAGCAAAGAATTTATCGCCTAGAACTCGACGACCTAGAAATAACTCTACCTTAGTCGGATTTTCTTGTATCCTCCAAATATAACATGCTAGGAATTCCAACATATGTAACTGATATTATGAGTATATTTTGACTTTAGCTTTCTATTTGAGGGGTAAGTACAAAAAATGGGTTATATTTGAAAGAAAAGACACTGCTTATGTTTGTATCGTAAATTCATTTCGAGTTTTGAACTATCATTTATTCCAATAAGAAAACGACCATACTTTGCGAGATTTTTAAAAAATAGGCAACATCGTTTTTAATTAACGAAAACATCTCACAAAAACTCTAAGAAAAGATGAGTACGGAACTTAAAGACAAGTATATCGGAGGTTTTGTGCGACACCGACGTAGAACAAAGGTATCGTTTACCAGTCGAGTCACGTGCTTCCATACCGCAGGGACTCGGCTCCCAGCCGCTGACCGATTTCAGACCACCACGTGAGATGGATTCGAATGCAATGATCGATTCCGACCGACGCAATCCTTTGCTGAATAAAATTAGTTGGGGACCTCTGTTGGATATTACTAAAGGGTGATGGAAGCGTGATGCAATTTTCATTGGAGTAGCTATTTTGGCGATGACTACCTGGATTCTGACATATATTTCTTACAGACTTTATTAAATACGAAATATAACTATATT
Source organism: Anarsia innoxiella (assembly GCA_947563765.1). NCBI lineage: Eukaryota > Metazoa > Arthropoda > Insecta > Lepidoptera > Gelechiidae > Anarsia > Anarsia innoxiella. Next base: position 4,619,566 of record OX387408.1, read on the forward strand.
TTTATACCTAATAAACATATCATTCAAAAAATCATCGCAAACATTAATAATGTCACAAATCACAATTCAGAAGGAATTACAGTGTGATATTTTTGAACTTACCGTTTCATTACGTAACTTGGTGGACATAATTATGATAATGTTGATTAATATTGCACTGCACCTGTTAAACCGGAGGGACAGGATTTTAAAGCCGCGGAAGCCTGACGTGACGCCTTAGTCCGTCCCACTAATGTAATGAAATTTAATGTTGCCATGATAAACACAATGATTCTGCTAATCCGAATTTAGTATGTACCTGAATATAAGAAAAAAAGTCGCGTGACTCAATTAAAATTATAGCACCAGCGTTTGCCCTAATTGTACTAATGATTCAAATTAATAATGCGGAAAGCATAAATTATACACGTGTTGTATGAATAGAAAGTTTTTGTCAAATGCTTTTTGTGTGATATGATAAAGTGCTTAATGAGTCGACTGCTGTATGTGACTTCCCCATATAAACTAACATGCTTACTCCTAGTTTGGAATGATTAATATCGTATAAACTGCAAACGAAACCAACTACTTACGTGTACTTTTTGATCAATTTTATATCTACGGTGTAATTTTATATTTTAATTAAGAAAATAACACTTTGTTATTCACCACCGCACCTCAATGTTATGACAAATCAGGAAGTTAATTTCATCCTTTTTTGGAACTCTCCTTAAAGATACAAACGACAAATATACTTCATTTATTTACATGTACTAAGTAGTAGATGCTAAGGTCACCCTGGTAATTTCAAAATTGTCTACAAAACTTCATAGCTTCCTCGTTTTCCTCAAACCGAAGTACTTTCACCAACATACCCGCAACCATATCCTTTGGTCATACTAATAACATACAATTGGCCAGAACTCGGTCATCTCTAATAGCTTTAACACTCCTCATGGCGTGACTTTGCCCCCTTTACCTCATATAATACATTGAAAGTATCCATTATATTCATACCTGTTAGATATCAAAGCAAAACTGTAACATGAATACTAGGAAATAGCGAACGATTTGTTTTTCAAATAATACAGAGTGGAATTTAAATCGCTGCAGTTCCGTTACGAGGTGACTCGTACTCATGAAAACGAATTTCACTGTACAACCGACAATGAATTTTGATTTTTATTGTGAAAAATACTGGGTTTAAAACTGTTATAGTTTGGATTACTCAAAAAGTTTCAAAGACTACCCCACTAGTAAAATACATGAATTCCTAAATCAAAGACTTAATTCAAAGTCTATAGTAAATGACTTTAAAAGTCGTTCTCTGCTAACAAAAGATTAAATAGGAATAGAGAGTAAAGGGAAAGACTGTGTCGACGAGATAATAAAACAAAAAGAAAAACATTATGAGAGATGTTTGCTTCAAAGTCCGAATACAAAAGTCTTTTGAATAGAACTCAAAAGTGTAGAAACTCAGGAAGGTGTATATTTGCATAATTTTAATTAAATCCTAGCGTCGCTGCAATAAAACGCCAAAAAATCTTTTGTTACGTTTCGTACAATGACAACGAGTTAAGTTATACTGTTTCTTTAGAGAGCTCTCTTACATCTGGAAACATTCCTTTAAGTCTATTACGTGTATTTATGTCACTACAATTTAACCAGTTTAATTGGATCTCTACGGGCTACTAAGAAGAATGTTGTGACTTTTACATTATTATTTACACTATCAAAGGAATTGACTTCCTCTGCTCAAAAAGCTTCAAGCGAACAATGCTAGAGAACTCAATAAAAAAACATTGCTATATAATTTGAAAACCTGCTAAATAATATACTGATAGGTATATATGTATATGTCTAAGATATGGTGTAAATACCTACTAGAAATAAAAAAACTCACTTCATTGCACTTGAAGCACCTAAAATACATAGAAAAAAGATTCGATCTCAATTTCATCAATAAAGAAGTATTAACGTGTTTCATCTCCACATAAAGGTACTAAATGAAGGTAAAGGAATCTCTTTTTTAATATATGCTCCGACACGCACTTGATCACTTTTTGTCTACCTTACTTTATTCAGCCGCTCGAAGATTCTGTGAATTATCTCCCCAACTTTTTGTGGAGCAAAATTTTTACTGCCTTTGTGGAAAATAGACTTTCTTTCACGCTTTTTGTTGGAACCAAAGGAAATGGCAGTTGACAGTGAGATTGGAGCTCTAAGGGAGCACTTAATTCCTGTCCGCTTCTTAGAAGGTTATATTACTTACGTATTGAAATTTTAAAACTGGCAAGAAAGTGCAATTGGATTTTACACATCTAGCATACCATCTTAGAGAAGATAGGTACACACGAGTATCCCACTTTTTGAAAGATTGACAATAACTTATGGTCGCATTAAAATAACTTTATGAAATTCAAAACTTCTACTAACCTTCTAACAACCTGCAAGTTGCAACACTGCAATAATGTTCACCTCCTTAATATTCAGCCTTTTGTTCTAAGACATCCAACCCGTTCGAGTTTGCGAGCTAATAAAATAAACTGCCTTAGAGCATGCTATCGGGAGTATCATGTATCGTCGCGTGGTTCATTAAGTGTCAACAGGAGCGAAGTTGCTAGCTAGTTTCGTACCAGAGGCCTCGTTAAGCGAGCTACCTACAGCTTCGTTAGCGACGTTCAAATTATCACATATCAGCAAGAGAGCATACCTAGTAGCAAAAGTTAGATCTAGGCTAAAGTATCTGTGGGAACAATTATGTATTTACTTATATAGCGACGTTCCATTAATGAACCAACGACCGGTGTTCAATTAGCAGCTTAAAAACAACCTCAGTTGTAAACTTTATTTTGATGAGAAAAAACACGAACGGCCAGTGAGTCTGTTATAAAATCATTCGCTTAAAAAGCTTCGTAACATAAACAGCAGCATAGTCATGGATCTTTCACTTGGCGAGACCATTTAGCAACAAGTTCACTAAAGCGTGACGAAAGCAGTCACACTTCCAACACGTTTCAGCGGATGAATTAAAAAATAACGAATACGAACCCTCATCAAATTCAAACTTCAAAGCAACGGCAAATAAACCGCTGTTAAGTCGACGAATTGGGGGTTAAATAACCGAATTTACAAAACGTAGGCCGGCATGCGTGACCAAAGTATTATTTAGTTACTTGTCGAGAGACCCGTGTCTGTCATGCCATGGCACGCCTCTTGTCGTCTGCCCTTAAGCAAATTAGGATTTAATTCCTCCATGCGTGTTTAATGTCGGATTACTCGATTACCCCTCGATTTAAAGCTAGAAATACATCCTTTGATTCACCCGCCGGTCAAATGACCACAAAGAATACTTTTAAAATCTCACAATTTATTTTTGTTTAGCTCACAATTTATTTTTGTTTAGCTTAATAACTCTTTGGCGAGCACAAAATAATTAAGAGCACATTGAGACGGACTCGGCTGAACCATTGATTTATTTGAAAAGCCGCCCTTAAATTAATTTTATACATAATACCTTCACTAAAAGGCTTAAAATATTGGATTTTTAATTTTAATATTCTTTTTCACACTACATTATGTGAAATTTATATTAAATATTCTACCTATTTGATACTATTCAGACTTTCAAATAGTCAATAACATTACTAATTTGATTATAAATAATGACTACTTCTCATCCAATTTACAAGTACTTGGAAATATTTCAAGGACCTTTATTCCACCTTGACTTAAGTCAAGAATACTTCAATTTTTCTAAGCAGCTTTTAAATCTTTGCATTTAGAAAGTACGTATTTCGCACTTAGGTCCTTAATATAATTTAGAACACAGTAGAAATATTGATTTCAAATGCTTTTGTTACAGCCTTTACAAAATTCTGAAGATTTACCTAAGTACCTAGATGTGATTAAAACTACCTTTTCAGACTCATCCTCGAAATATTTAAGTAAACTTTAATATTATTCAAAACCAGCAGCTTATCGAGGATCACATGAAAACCTTTAAATTATATTCACGCCTTAAATTGTCTTATTTTTATCATAAACTTTAAATGAATACTAAATATTTAAACACCCTAAATTTGTCCCGTTTAGTGCAATTGGGAACAACCCTTGCCAAAATTCAGAAAAGTATAAATAAATTCTAAGTCTTTTGCGAAAAATAAGAACCAAGCTGACTCGGTTGTTCTACAGGGCCACGCGGCCCACCTTTCACACATTTTAGAACAATAACGATGTCCCGTGGCTTGTAAATCGCGCTTAAAAAGAAGCATCAATTTGGCTCACCGGTGACCCCCGCGGCCTGAATGGATTCAACGGTGTTGGCCCACCCGTGTCCCCCATGGCTTGAATGAAAATACACCTAAATTTCAATGGCGTTCAACGTGTCTAACTTCTTTCGGATAAGAAAGTAATAATTTCTTGATGAACGGAATATAAACGGAGAAACGCGAAATCAAATGCTATATTATATTGAATAAACACCTAAATTAGACGCCCTACTGCAGCTACCTACATTATGACTACAAAGTCGGTGTTGTAAATATTACTGTAGGTGCTTTATATAAATGACGCACATTGAATGACGTCAATATAAGTACTTCGGAATAATAAAGTACTTTAATGACTTCAAAAACTTGCTAATAAAAAAAACTCAGCAATCCTTTATTGGTTTATTTCACTATGTCAATTAATTGTAATTAATTAATTAAGTAAATTCATTTTTGGCTGAAAATAGTACGCTATTTCCTCCTTTTTAAAAAAAGAACAATTTTATTAAAATCTAAAAACCTAGAAGTCAAACAAAACACTGAATCTGTTGGCGAGAGTTCGCCTAAATCATTGTGATGTTAACTGAAAAGGTTTCCCAGTAGCGGCCTCCCCTTTTCATAATGAATTGGAAACAATAGTAAATGATTCAACAAAAACTGAATTTTCTTTAACAATGTAATGTATCCTAAACAAATATTTACTTACCTCAATCGAGGATGATATGAGCAAATATAGTGAGAAAGTTTTGCGGTATGAACCAATTAACTCGGGTCACGGGGTTCGTTTTAATTGCAATCAAAATATACTGAAAATAGTAATAAGATAATACAGTTTACGAAATTTTACGAAGTGTTATATTAAATGTCACTCACGTATTTCATTTGCTTTAAAGTTGTGGTCAATTTAGCAGTTTTGTAAGTTTTGCAGCGTTATTTTTAATTTATAAATAGAGAGATTATTACTTACCTGGTACGTGTTGTTTTAATGGGGTCGGTACACACAAAAATATTTCAAAATCAATTAACGCCCTACAAAATAGTCTTGAGACGTTGATAATTTTTTATGTAAGTTCAATTTCAAAATGTCTCAATCTAATCCAACCCGGTCGAGTAGACTCTAAAATGGGGCAACCAGATAAATTTGATGCAGGTAGGCAAATCCAGGCAACCGCATATGGCTTGCGAAGTTCCCTCCGTGGCAATTAACCCCCAGACCGGTAGGGCATTAAACAAAATTGACTTCAATATAATTTTACATCCATTTCGCAAAATTCTGAGTGGTACTCGTTCGAACAGCCATGAATGCGGCAAAAAAACTCGAGCTTTCGACCTAATAACAGGTAATTATAAACTTTTACTCGCTTTTAAGTGTTTATATCGATTAACGATCGATGTGTTTACTTTATAAAATTAACGGATTTATAAACACGATTTGTTTGGTTAGAAATGTATAAATGTGTTAATTAGGCTGGGAGCGTATTTCCTAGGTGTAATACCATAACAAGTATGACAAATGCCTTAACTAAGTCACAAAATATAACTGCATGTTTGAGAGTAGTTCAGCGTGCAGTGACAACTGTAATTGTCGTGTTCAAAGTTCAGTTTAGTCTACACTCTACATACGTGGGTACTCCAAATGTTCACAACTTTATACTTAGCTAGGTATATGTGTTATTGTGTTTTGATGGGTTGAGTTTCAAGCGTTTGTTTTGGTCGTAGTTTAGATTTAGGTTTGTTTTTAGAAGAAAACATACATTAATATTATTATTACATTTGAAAAAATAATTCCCAGCAATTTTAAGGACCTCAATTTTTGTATGTAAGAACCTAATCATCATCGTGATTACTACTCCATCTTACAGAAATACTAGCTTTACAAAACATAATTTCATTAACAAAATAAAATATATCTAAAAACGCTTTAAAAAACAGGCACGAGAAACTTTCAATCAGTTCAGTAAATGAGTATTTATAGTCTGTTTCTATTCTGGATGTTGGCATCTCATTATCGTGAAGGGTAAACCTAAAAGTTTTAAGCAGTTAAAATTAAATAAGTAAGATTAATTAATTACTTAACAGGTTTATTATGTTGTGTTTTTGACAGAATATTTTTTAATACAAGGTGGTTTCTAAATTAGTCAACTGATTTTAATTATTGACTCTACACATGAATTCAATAACTCTTATATGGTGAATAACTAGAGACAACGGCATCAAAAACAAGTAGATTAAAATTATGAAAAGTATGCTGTAATGTTTACAAAAGCTAAGAATTAATGTTCATTTGCCGTACCCAGTTACTAAACGGAACATCCAGTGGCAGAGTTTAATGTGAAGCTTTTCACTTTCTGTCACTTCTTCAAAAAAATTGGTCTTTGGACAAAATAATCTTATCCGAAAAGCACCTTCACCGAAAAAGATTCATAAAGACCATCTAATGAAGTTAGGTTTTTGTAGAAATACGTTCAGTGTAGTAACAATACTAGCATCAATAGTTTCGCCTACCGCCAGCCAGTTGTACCACGTTGTTACGTAGGTAAGTCGAGTCGACTGCTCAGTCACGCACGGGCCGCAATCACCCGGAAATCTATGAATTTGCCCTATTACCCCACAGGTAACTTTATTCAACGCGTCGGTGTGTTAAAATTACACAGAGAAACACATTTGCATTTAAACGGTTTTGAAACAAACGTTTTGATTTATTCCAAGATTTTCTTGAAGCGGATTGTTCTTTTTTTCAATTTCAAACCCTACTCGAGTTTTCGTTGTTCTTTCCGAGATTTTCGATAAAATTATCTTTTAACTTACTACTGATAAATCATCAATTTGCCAATAACGTAAATCTTGTTGCATCACTTACCATCATTAATTAGGGCTTGGTATAAGGGTTACAAGCAATAGTGGCCGTAGCATATTATAGTAAGCAGTTGTGACATTGTTACAATCGCAGAATTATCGATTTTTGTTACATTAGGTGACTGCACAGGCATTTCAGCAAATCTGATAAATTGGCATGCAATGTGATACTAAAAATCTGTTGCAAATAGGTACATATAGGAAATGAAGGAAGATCGTTAGTACGAATGCCGTAATGTAAAAATTATCTCTACATGGCCATATAGTATAATCTTCTAGAAAAACAAAAAATATTTTCAAAACCAAACCCTTTTAGCGAAATGGTGATTATCACAAAAAATAACATAAATAAAACGCGTCACCGGTGTCGTGTCGCCGACATATTGATTATTCCAATAAACCAGTATTAAATTCGCTGTGGGACACAGGATAAATGAATTTCCCCCTGCGGTAATAAAGGTGATGTATAATAAAAAAAAAAGTAGCGGAAAATAATACAGTCCACATTGCACCAGACGTAGATTGATGTCCGTGACAAAGACGGGAGATTAGCGGTCTCACTCGCACTGACGTGCCATAGATAATCCCGCAAGTGTTTGTTGACATTTCACTGATTTTGCAACTCGCTAATGAAAATATTTGAGTTTTTTGTAACTTTGTTTTGTGCTCTCAAAACCACCAATGTATTTTTTTATTTACCAGTCAATTATGTTTTAAACTACTTTATTAGACTTTAATTGGCTTATTAAGTGGAGAATACTTTCTTAAGCGTTTCCCAATATTTGAGAGTAGGTATAATATGCTTACGTACCTTACGTATTTACGTAGATGACTATATGATAGGTAATAAATTTTTAAGCGTGTTTGCTAGTAAAATACAGGTTTCATTAATATACATTGCCTAAAAAGCTTTTGTTTCACTCACGACGACGGTAGCATGTTAGTAGGTATTTTAATATTTTACGTAATGTTGACCTAGTTGCATTTCTATTGCGTCAGTAGATTTAATGAATTACTAAAATAGGCTTATTTTTGGATGGATTTTTTTTTTGTTATGAGAACCAACTTCGGAAATCAGAATTTAACTGTTTGTCTCGTATTTTTGCAATAATAAATTTGAAATAGCCGATTACTTGCGTAACCAATGTTGGAGGCTATAATAAACTTTGTCTAAAATGCCTTAAAACTTATAAGTGTTCCATCATAAAATAAAGGATTTCAGTCAGTGCCGAGCAGAAGTTTGTTCTCCAAACTAGAGGTAGGATTTACTTTATAACGGCAGTTTACGAGATTCTCGTTCAAGCGCTGAAATACTATAGCATATCCACCTGTGCCTTCAGAATTACGACTATGACCCTGTACTATCGATATTTATTTGACAGATATGCTTCAGGCTACCTTCCTGTTGAATTGTCGCAGTTTTGGATAAGTTATGGATGAAATATTATGGATTTGTTTTATGGCGCGCGGGAATGACCGCTTGTTGCGCAAACATGGCCGAATGGACAATAGGTTTTGTGTTTGTTAGGTGATTGCCGCTGGCGATGGTTACGATTTGATATGTCTGTGATTTTAGTATCAGTCGTGGATACCAAAAACTTCTATTGTAAATAATATGCTTTTAAATATTTAAACCGTACCTATGCCTTTCGTCAGGTCTTTTTTACTCTATTTTCAAAATTATTAATTTATTTATTTTGTGCTAAACTTTAAAAGATCTTACCAACAGCGCAACAAGAGGACGACGCATAGCAAAGCTGAAACATTGTCACCTCGCACCGAGACTAATTTTAATTATAGTAAATTCCTGTTAATATCGTCGACAAAGTTTACATTGTTCTAAACAAGGGCCAAGTTCTATGATTTATGGCGTCTCGCGTCCAAGAGAAATTGCCAAGTTTTCGGGAGGAAATTTTCTAAAATTCTCTAAAGTGTCTCAGTGCTCCGTCCTACCCACCGTTGTCTCCTGAAGAGTTTCGAGGCGGGTTTAACTTGGTGCCGCCTTAAATATAAATTTCACAAGTTCCCTTCTCGCGAATGAAGTTATGGTGTTACATCGTAGCTCAACAAGTTAACGCTTAACGCTAGCTGCGAAATTTAACTTTGATATTTTAAGTATAAAAGACGCTGTAAATGTTATTGCTTCGAGATTGCATTTTTAAACAATAAAAATTTCATATATTTTTTTAATTCACATTTCTTGTTACTTGCATAAACTATAACTACTTATACCTAGTTACAAGCTACCTATTCAATTTGAACTATGTACTTAAGTATTGTTTCCAGGAAACAATTTCCAATCTGATATTATTGCCCGCATTATTACATGTAAACAATGCAAGATATCCATCGGAGCGTAAAGACGCCACTAATAGAATGTATTCGCACGCGACTCGGCAATGGAATCCAAACAATCAGATACAAAACATTCCGGCACTATTGTTGCCAACGAGCGAGTAACTATTTGAGGGGCAATAATATTAGGTCAGGCCAAGCTCTATTATTGATACTTAAGTCATTTGAAAAGGGTTCTATTTCATGACGAGCTCTTGGCATGGATTGAAAAGCAAAAACACTTTTCCTATACCTACCTAGGTATAGTTAGTCTATTATCAAGACGATCGAGAACTTTTGTAGAAAGACCAGCTCAAATACAAAAGAGAAATAAACCCTTTTACATATGTATGTAGAAATTATAAAACAAATACAACAATTAAGTATAAACTACTTACATATATCTATATGTAGAAATGTGTAGGTATCTACCTACACATACCTACACATACACCAGTACAGTCGTATCAAAACCATTGCTTCACTAATATGCCTTTAAAAATAAATTGCGTTGATTATTTCTGCATATTGTCAAACACCTCTGCTGTTTACTAGCTCGCCGGCTATAGTTTCCTCACAATTAGTCCTATGTGGTGGATTCATTCGATGTAGTGGTAACGGTATGAATTGGCGGTTTGCGCGGCGTCCACCCACACGAGCTGTGTTCGTATTAAACGGTACAACCGGCGCTTTGTTGCTAACTTCTCGCTAATATTTTAGATTGGTATACAGTTGTGGTGCGGAAAAAGTATCGGTGAAAGGGATTTTATTGACAATTTTATATGATTCAGAATATAATTAATGCCTACAAAGCGCCAATCATTAAAGTGTTTAAAAAAAACTATCCTTTGCAGACGTAATCAATCAATCTGTCAAACAGCCACTATAATATTGAAAGCATCTTATATCACTAATTGTGGTGTAATCTTCATAAGGTACCTAAGTCCCCACCAGTGCGTTTCAATTTTCGTTTTCATATTGAGCTTGCCTTTCATCTTTCAATTCGTTTTGCGTCAATTGCTGTACCCAACTGTTTGACACATATTGTATGCGCTATGATTTTTCGGGCATACTTCAAATGAAAACGCAAAATGAACGTGAAAGCGCACAGGTAGGGACATACCTATGTATACATAGGTCTTAGTTGCATAAAAGGTCGTCTTTTTCTTATCTTAGACAATGACAGTGTCAGCAATAGATTATGGAATGTTAGCTCAAGTTAACGTTTTGAAAACTGGTTGAAAATATATCTAATAATTAATTGACCAGATTTCCTTCTATTCGTTAGAATCGAATTGAACAATTTTAAAGAAAGTTATATTTCTATCTTATTTTCTTTGCTTCCGCTTCTATTTGTAGAATTGAGGCGTAATTTGATTTATATCGAAGTTATTTATTGGCCAAGAGAAAAGTTGGTCCGGATTATTGATTGCCACCGAAAGTACGTTTGCAGGTGGATAATAAAGTTTATTCATTTCACCTTTTGTCTATTAACAATCAAGAAAATTTCGATCTTGTTTATTATCTTTTATTATTTATATAATTGTCTTTCAAATGAAAATATTTCTGCATCGTTGGTTTAATTTTCTAATTTACCAGGTGCGGCGTTATTAGAATTGGAATATACCTACTAATATCAATTTCTTTTATAATTAAACTCATTATTTGGATTAATTGAAGAACACACCAAATCAAAACTAAATTGAGGACAATTTCCATCTTTAAAATCACCGTCAAAATCATTCAGCTATATAACTCCACTAAAATCAACTTCGTGGTGTTGATGTCGCAGGCATTTTGTACGATTTCGCCATTTACATACGGCGTCGGCAATTTATAAACGCTCGCTGTTATGAAAAATGCCGAAGGCAAAATGACAACTCGTTCAATTGTTGTAATTTCAACGTTGGTTGTAGTTTTAGGGTGACCATGAAGAAAACACAGTTTGGACAAATCAGACTTTATTTTAGTAATCAGTATGCGCTTTGGTTCTCTTACTTAGTTAAAATATTTAAGTAACAAAAACGACATTAATATTATAAACAATAATTAAACTTCTTAGGATAATATGGCACTTTCAATGTGTGTGTATGTGTTATGTGTTTTGTGTTATTTAATGTTGTGTGTTGTTTGTTATTGTTGTATAATTATGTTATGTTGTGTTGTGTGTTTGTTATTGTGTTATGTTGTGTTGTGTTTGTGTTGTTATGTTTGTCAAAATTACCAAATATTAATATTTAAAAAAATTATATATTTTCTTTCGCACTAATTTTAGATCAACCTAGTTATAATTTGCTTGGTTCGGTATAAGTGTTAAAATCCGTATTTCAATGAAATTTATTAATACTTTCCAAGTCCAGATCACCAATACTCATTACCTCATATTTTTTTGACCAGTAATATTGTGCAGGGGTCTTCCGAGAACCAGATTCTATGGACACCTTAGCATCTTTTAGATGCCGGATAACCTCAAAAACCTTCTCAGTTGTCCACGGTTTTTTTACTGCTCCCGCTTGAAGATCGTAATACTTTTTCAACTCACTATAGTAAGTATCTTTAAAATCACAATTATTTTGCGAAAAGTCTTCTGAACACATAGTATTTGCACTGTTTTCAATAACTTTTTGTGTCACAAAACCACTACTTGACGCCATTTTGATTGTTTTGGTCAACAGCGACGCGCGTGGTAAGAAACAGAACTAAATACTTTAATTTGCCGCGGCTTTATGTATATGGCGATTCAATCGTCAATCAAATGTTTCGGCATATTAGATAATGACACGGCATTATACATTTTGCCTTCGGCATTTTTCATAACAGCGAGCGTTTATAAATTGCCGACGCCGTATGTAAATGGCGAAATCGTACAAAATGCCTGCGACATTGACAAGCGGTCATTTAAAAAGTTAGGTTATGCAGTCATTATGGTGCTGTGGTTTTAGCGGGAGGAATGGACAAGCTGCTGAAAAAATCATTGTTTTAGAAACACATCGTTATAAGAAACCTCCTTTGTTAACTAGATCACAAACGTTACACAATAAAATGGCAGAATTTTATTCATATCGTCTTGCTTTATTTGCTACACGTCCTCTTCGTAGGTATGTATTATTCAACAATATACGAATTCTAACCCAAATATCCTAACGCAATCCCTGTCTACTCATTGCTGCATAGTTTTGCTGTATCTTAAGCTATTACTGGTCGTATCGGCATAATAAACAAGATACTCGAACCCAACTCAACAGTCGACTTCGAAACTGTTTTGTCTGTTTCAATAACTCCCAGTAGATCGAATTGTTTCCGAATATTTGTTTTTGGTATTGGAAATGTTTGTGTATTGTTGTAACGAGGAATTTTAGTGGGCGAATAGCTTTTGAATTGTGTCTAAAGAAAATATTGAAGTTGTATTAGGTTCACTGCACATATGTGATTGTTATTTCTGATAGAACGACTTGTGAAATGATCACTTATGCCACCTTGTATTTTGAAGTGTTAATATTTTTTCAGTAGATAATGTGAATAATGTAGTTATCAGGCAAATTATAAACTACTGTGACCTATTGCAGCACTATAAAGCGTCCTCACATACATACATACATATCCGTCACGCCTCTCTCCCATTGGGGTAGGCAGAGACCACTTCTTAAAGCGTCCTTAAATAATCAAAATGCAGCAATTTCTAGGTCAAACCAGTGGAATAATTCCAGGTGAACCAATTCCAAGTGTAGGTCTCCTAATAGCAGTGGCGGTGGGAGTCTGACCGCAGAACAGTGAATTGACTCGGCTGAGCGACATTAGATTATCTTTCGTAGTTACGTTGCATTCACTGGTTAAAGTAGCTTGCGATTGAACAGTGTCAAAAAGTCTAGTTTTCTTTAGCGAGTGGGTACTTAGTAGGCACCTACTCCTTAGCGTAGTTAAAAAAGCACTTGAAGGCCATATCGCATTTTTTTTATATACTTTCAGGAGTTAGCTTCTGCACTCTGTACTTCTGATTACCTTTATACGAGTAGAACTATGATCTAACCTGTTAAAATATCATTTCGGACTACCGCATGCCGTTTAAAAAAAAATGATTAAAAACAGAGTGAATTTTGTTTGATGCACACAGGATAGGTGCAATAAAATTCGAAAAGCTTGTAAGATGATGATTGTCAATCTCATTCTCTTTATTTAGAAGTTCGATAGCAACGGCATTAGATTGTATAAAAAAATACATTGCCTACAGCCGTAATGGCCGTAGTTTTAACGAAAACTACGGTTTATTGTCATAACGTAGCGCTTTTAGTCGAAGGAAAATCGTTTAAGCCTCCAACCCGTTGCAAGGACACCTGGGCCCAAGTGCTGCTAGTAATTTTAGGCGGCGACTATTACACTGTTACCCTACCGGCATATTGGAGTGTTCTGGCAATTCCACTTCTTTAAAATCACCGTAATTATCACTTAACTCTATCAGTCAACGTCATATTTTTCATGCTACCGCCATGATTTGTATTTAGACGAGTATAGTTGAGTGATTTTCAAGGTAGTTTTTATCGAGTGGTATCAGAGTTTTTTTTAATTACCTATTGTATTTCACGCTGTTCTGCCGTGTGATGACAAAACACTGTATGTTGAGATACAGTGTTTTGTGATAACAGTGAAAAAAATCTTAATTAAACCTTCCTCTATGATATAGGTATTAAAAAAAAATTTTGACCGTTTTTTTATAAAGATAGGCCAATGTCAAAACACTGTATCTTTAAAATTTATTGAGCTTAATATTGGCAAAACACTGTATTTAAGTAAAGATACAGTTTATTGTCATGATAGTCTATGTATTCAGAGATACAGTGTCTTGTTGAAACAGCACAGTGGAAATCCGCGCGGGCAGTACTACGGGTGAGCGGGGAATATCTTTAAAAACATCATAATTTCTTTACATTTAGAGACTCTTTCTCTATGCTAGAAAAACAGATTAGGTATATTGGAGAATTATAAAGAAATATTTTTTTTCATATATAATACTTAGATTTTGATGTTTTTATTTATTTTATGGGTCTTCCTTTAGACATTGTGTTTTGTCAAAATAAATACAAAAAAAATCTGTTGCCGATGTTGCAACAAAACACGTTTTCGCTAACAGTGAACGTTTTTTATATAAAATTTATATTTTTTATTAAACGGCCTGTTTAGTCATAACTAAACCTACGACTATTAAACTACTAAAATTTCAAATTCCTCCATCATCTAATTTAAAAGTGATAGAGAAAAAACATTATTTTGTTTTAAACGGCGCTCACCAAAAACATACATTTTCAAGATACAGTGTATTGTCATCACACGGCAGTGTTATGTGTTAGTAGCGATGAGTGATCATAATCCTTTAAAACAAGAAGTATAAACTTTATCATTATCTGTCACGCCTCTTTCCCTTCGGGGCAAGTAGAGACCACTTTCTTTCACTACTCTGCTACGATGCAAACTGTTTTGCTAAAAGATTTTATATAATCTATAAAAATACTGTGTAAATAATTCGACATAAATTAACTACCAACAAACTAAGACTACCTGTCATAAATGTAGGTAAAGTTAATCTCAGTACCCAGCACTACTCAAACGGAATGAGTATTTAATGATATAAGACATTAGCGGACAATTTTCACCAATCTCGAAAAGGCACCCTAGGGAACAATCGCAGTGAAATATCTCGTTGTGGCTACCTGGCGTTGAGACGTATCTTACCTCATCTCCCTTGGGGTACCTTACCCTGTGGGGCACGCGGCGGACTATAATCACCATGAAACAGCATCACCCTAGCTCGTTTGTCACTAGCTCTAATAGAGGTTTTTACCTAATGCCTCCATTCTTTCCCCGTCACTTTTTGTTCGCTCCCAACTTATTTGTCTCTCGGAATTTCGGGGCTTGCCCTTAATTAGACTCAGTGACGTGTTGAAAGTGTTTACTTGTTGGTAGTAACAATTTAATAGAAATGAGAGGAGTGAAAGTGTGGTTAGTCATTTACTGAAGCTAATTTAGTAGATCGTGTTTCCCGCGGAGTACACCCACCTACCGCGGTTTTGAAACGTTCTTTACTAACTCTTATATTCATTTTCCTATCTTCTTAAATATTTTCTTTGATAATAAGTATAATAGACTTTCCTTAGTTATCTAGTCTAAAGAATAACAAATCTAACGAAACTTCAAGTTTGTATACCAAATATTTTCTATAAACACGGCAGTAGAAATACTTGTAAGTATACTATAAGTTTGATATAAACTTTTGGTAACCAAATTATTATATCAGCCATAATTTATGAATATATTGCTTGAGTATGGTCTTAAAAACTTCAATGATCACCCTGAATCACGCCAATCATCTAATTTGAAATAAATGACCTCTACCTATTCCCAATCAATAAATGTCAACAGAACAAAATAAATCCTTCATTTTATTAGGTCTAACCTACTTAATGGCAGTGAAACTACCGAAGGCGAACCACGAACTGGGTTGATTCCATATTTCATAATGCAGTCGTAATCATGGCGTCACTTTGACAAAGAGGTCGTGGTTGGTCGTGACTCAAGTTGTGGGTTAAGATGCGTTCCTGGCACGCAATAAGTGTCGAACGGGCCCGAGGGTGCTAAAACAACCCTGACATGCGGTTTTGTAAATCAGTTCGTGTAATCTGAACGATTTGGTGTTTTGCAAAGGGATTTTTAATATGATTATTAATATTTTTAACCCCCGACGCCAAAAGAGGGGTGTTATAAGTTTGACCCCTCTGTCTGTGTGTCTGTCTGTGTGTCTGTGTGTCTGTCTGTCTGTGGCACTGTAGCGCCTAAACGCGTAGACGGATTTGGATGCGGTTTTTTTTTAATTTAAAGCTGGTAATCCTGGGAGTGTTCTTAGATATATTATATGCAAATCGGTTCAGCCATTTCAAGGTCATCAGCTCTTTTGTCGGCTGTGGTAGGATTGTAAAATCAATATAACAGCAGATATTATGTCGTGTTTGAATTCGTTTTGATCAGCGTTTAATTCTTAATATAATGCAATGGTGCCAGCAGATGAGGAGCTGATGATGGAGTCCAGCTCTCCACCGATTCTTGAAAAATGTAACAGCAGATATGTTGTGTTTGGATTCGTTTTGATCAGCGTTTAATTCTTAATATAATGCAATGGTCCCAGCAGATGAGGAGCTAATGATGGAGTCCAGCTCTCCACCCATTCTTGAAAAATGTAACAGCAGATATGTCGTGTTTGGATTCGTTCTGAACAGTGTTTAATTCTTAAAATAATGCAATATTAACAGGAGGAGCTTATTATAATAATATAATAAAGGTTTAAAAACTTCAAAATAAAAATTAAATTAAAAATTTCAAAAACCCCCGACTATAAAAAGTAACAAATAAATTAAGTAGTATTTTGTCTACTGAACATATCGCTATATTTCATACAAATTGACAACTTTCATACAAACTTCATTTTGTCGGGGGACCGCTAAGTACCTAGCTTGGTCTACTAGGTAGGTACGCCTATCATAAATAATCATAATGAGATATCAAAATTTAAAAAAAATACCTGTGAAACGTTTAAATTGAATCGATAAGTATAATTTAATATATTCGTAAGTAATATAATAAGTAAAATAAAATGCGGTCCCCCGACGAAATGAAGTTTGTATGAAAGTTGTCAATTTGTATGAAATATTAAGCGATATGTTCAGTAGACAAAATACTACTTAATTTATTTGTTACTTTTTATAGTCGGGGGTTTTTTAATTTTATTATAATATCACTTATTTACGTTACCAGCTTTTATCGACGACAAAAAACAACACAATCACTTTTAAATACAAAACCCATTATTTACAATAAGTACTGGCATAAGTAGAAAAAACTTGAACGGATCCTTAATCTTCACGGACCGAACTGTCGTTAATATAACTCCTTGGAACTTATCTCCCTTGGGTTCGATAAAATATTTTCCGGCAAAAAAACAAACATCTTACTCCTGGGTGTAGTGTAGGGTAGACAGTTGACGTCTTGGGGTAAAATTTGCACGATCACAAGGGGAAAATGATAGGATCATGATTTCGGGGTGTGTGCACCGCGCAATAATGAATTTTATCTACGTTTTTGTTCTTTTGAAATTGCAGGTTGGTGATTTATGGATTTCACTTACGAGTAGGTATGGGGCTGTGATTATTGCATTTTGCTCTCTTCCTTATCCGCTTTTTTAACGTCTCCACTACACAAATCTAATTGAAATTGAAAAAATATCCCTTATGACTACAATTATAATAAAGTGAAAGTTTTTTATGCTTGATGTTGATATTTTTATCACTGAAATAACTAATAATAAATAATTCAACCCAGAACATTTGCTTTTTTACGACGAGAACATTTCAAGTCCATAATCCTAAAGAATATTCGTCAGACCCTCCGTCATTTTTCTCGCATTACTTTTATTTTTACCCGAAAATGATTCAGAGTAAGATTAGGGCTATAAAAGGACCGTTCCCAATACGGTCTAGCTTATCATAACCCATATTCTTGGTAGAATCGTCACATAATTAAGTGCTATGTCAGTCGTTAGAGCATTATCTTGGGCTCATTCGCGTCATAGTCGTGAATCAATTAAACCCGCAGGAAACCTGACTGGCCATTTTGTTTTAAGATAGGATGGCCAGGTCAAATGTTGGCCGGAACATCGTTTATATTTTCGAAGAGAAACGTGTTTGGTTGGAATAAAGAGGTTTATTGGCGTAGGTATTAGTATTATTTAAAATGCATAGCATGGATCCTTGGACCCAGGACGTGGAAGTTCAAAAAACGATGCACCTTATTTGCGTTTACATACTCTTCAATAAATCCATTAGCTGAAAGAGTATAACATGATTTCAAAACTATGTTTCAATTCTCATTTTAGTGTTCATTTGAGCCAAATATTAAGGAACGCTCAATCTCATTTTGAATTCACAAAATTCGAATGCTCAAGATTCCACAAAGAAGAAAAGTCACCGTAATTTATTTTTTACTTAAGAATCACTTAAGGAACCGTTCCAAAAGCGTCTATATTAATATATGTGCTAGAGCTAATATATTACGACGCATTGTGTCTAAGCCTTTCATGGCCTCTTCCGCCATACAACGGATAATACCTACCTATTTCAGTACCCTATACAAAAGACTGCCGCTTGGAAAATATTTACCTAATGTTTGCTTTACCGACGTTGTTTTTAATAACAATATACTATACCTAATAATAACGTAAGCTTCTATGTCTATGGATATTTTTAGTTAAAGTGATTCTTTAAATGTTATGGTTCCCATATATGCCTACATGCCTAGATTAAACAAATATTTAAATATTAATCGAAAATAAGCTCCTCGATTGGGTTGCGTTACAAAAACCACGTGTATAGCAGTTCGCATTTTTCATATCAAACGCCAAACCACAACCGCAAGGTATTACAAACGCCAATGTTTGAGCCAATGAAGTACCTTAACGTGTTTGTAATGCTTTAACTCACAAACCAAAAACAAATATTTTAATTAATCTTTGCAATACACCTATTATTATCTATAGCATTATTTTCATATAGTAAACGTACAGAATTGTGAGCTATGTATGAACCGATTAAGCTAAATACGATAACGTGCAGGAAGTAGAACCTCGCAAGCGGTCGTCACCTACGTCGGCAAGGATTAAGGCGTTCAAGAGCCCTTATAAAGGGCAAGACATGTTGACAGGTTCTTACATTGTACCTGTTCGTATACACCTATACATATGTAAGACTACTTACAAAGATATAATGAAGATATTTTCTAGTTCACTTATTAAAAGTCCTCCATAAAAGATTTTCTTTAAAAAAGGTACGTCATTTATTATTGCCGTCGCCATAAGTGACATGTGAAAAACTTAATTTCTTGCGTTTATTTAATGTGCACACACTGAAAGCGTTTACACATTAACGGTGAACCGCCTTCGCGATTTGACGATCTGATATGAAACTTCAACAAAACAGCCGGCCAACTGGAACATTAGTGGTGTATTCCATAACAAACTCAGTCAATGACGTGTATCTAAACTCCATGCCGCCATAAAAGCCCCCATTCTACATATCTCACAAAACCTGAACAATATAATCCCCTATAATCATTTTAAATTATCTAATAAAGTAATAACGCACAGCTAAAAGCTAAATTAACAAAATTATGTAAAATCTTCGCCACCTTCCATTAATTTTCTTAAAATATCAGTTATCTCCTTTTCGCTTTTATTATCCTGTTAGTCCCTTCGTTTACAATATTGTCTTCACTTTTCCTTTTTCCTTTTACCGTTACCGTCTTTCATCCACTTTCCATCGTATTTCCTTATGTACCCAACCAACCTAACACCATTTCTGTTTGATGTTAAAAATGACATCTGTCACAATAAATTCCATCCTCTGTTTGTCCTTTTATCTATCTGTGTCCCGTATCGGATTCCCGAACTCTATTACCGAATTTTACATCCAAGGCACAATTTTAGTGTTATAAGCACTAGTTACCTACTTCTCCTCTAAAATAGAGCAGGCGGAGGTAATCGCATTTAAGTTTACCTACAGAGATAAACTGAAGAGTAGGTACTTATCTAGTTAATATTATTACTCTTTTAATGAAGAAATCTTCTCAATTGTATTTTTTGTCCCGTGGTTGGTTGGCACTTTTGTTTCGAAGATATCATCCATTAAATATCAAAAAGTATTTACAGTTGGCACCATACGGTAAACATATGTAAGTATACTATGTCAGAACGAACAAAATATAATCTCATGTAACTAGCAAAACAAAAGATTTCTCTTTCCAATTCTCCACAATCCTACAACGAATTTGTCAAAAGATACAAGAAAATGTTTTCCTAAAATACTAAGCTCCACAATACTGTAGTTGATAGTACCGTCTCCTCAGCTAAGCTTGTTGTTGAGAGGCTTCAGGAAACAGGCTTAAGAGCTCCGTATGTTATAGACCTCCTTACCAATAAGCGACATATTATGAAAGTCGAACGAACCTATTGCTTGGAGGTGCTGAAAATTTTTCATTTAAGATTTAAGGACCTAAACTAGAGCTTTAGTGAATATTATTTTTATTTTTCTAGTGGCTACAGTTAGGCCACTTTAAAAATAATTGAAAATGTACCTTTGAGAATGCAGTCTTGTCAGTGTAGGTAATAATACTTACGTCACATAAGTAGGTATTCATAAAGAATACTAACTCAAGGGACATAAATAGTTTTTGTCGCTTTTACGCACCATTAAATAATATTCCATCAAATCGCAACCGCGCTGCAACCACTAGTGTTCTATGGTCAGAAAACTACTTGGACTTTGACTACTACTTGGATATATACCTTCTTGGATATGAGCACTTAATTCGCTATATATAATGAACCATACAAAAAGCTTTAACGAATCGAGGTAGCTGACACTGAAGCCGTAATGAAGTTTACGAGTGATGCTAGAAGTATAATTTATCTAGAAACTCACTGAATACTACCTACAAAGTTATTAAAGATGCTCTTCGAAAGCAATAAGCAAAGAAACAGTTTCATATCGAAGTCTCCAGTGTCGTTACAGGGAACTTGCATTAAGAGATTTCTCTCATTTTCTTCGTTACCGATTGATTTATGAAATAAATATGGTATCTTCCAATTTCCTTATTATGTTCAGTAACTGAGAGCTTAAATTATGTGCCGTAATCTTGTTGAAGGAATGCGTTTTCTATTTTCAAATTTTGCACTTATAGATAATCATATAAAAGATTAGTGTCAAACTTACTAAAGTTATACTTACAAGAAATCTAGCTATTGGATCTTTTGTTTATCGTTCTATTCATTCATCTCTTTTGGCTAAACGCTTAATAAAAATCTTGAAGGGTCGAACACGTAGCATTGTGCATCAAAAATAACTATAGGTATATTACTTTAGAAAATAATAATTTATTATTATTAACATCCTCTTGATTGTTAATTCAGTTACATTTCTCTCGGAGTGAAGGGCTCAGGGAAAGAGTAAATATTTTTCAGCATTGAAGCCTCGCTGGGGAAAAGTCAAGAAATAGTTTTATTGATGTCTTCACGAACGACGGCAGGAATTTACTTTTCATTACGATAGAAGTTTGTTCGCAAACAGTTCACCACTCGTTCCTACGATTCACGCAAAAACTTGTATGTACACGAAGTTGAGTCAGAAAAACAGAAATTTCCATCAAATAAGTTAGCAGTAAGCATCCTCATGGAACAGGGAAACTAACTCAAAAGTAATAACATATACAACAAGCAGTTTATTTTTGTAAAAACTTTATACCCACAACAACATATATAACGACTACATAGGAATAAAAGTGTCAACAATGAAAAAGTAGGTCAAGTTCCTAAAAATCATTATTTCAACCGTGTGGTAATTAGAATGTAAGTTTCAAACAAAGTCGTTTAATGTGGGTAGAAATAACGAAAAAATACTGTTTGGATTAACATTAGAATTGACTCATTTGTACGTGTATGTATGCAGAGAGTAAGAGACAAAAGATAGTAGTTGAATATAACTACTATCTTTTGTCTCTTATTATTCGGATTAGAAGATATACTTACGCATTATTTGCTTAGCCTGGAATTGTTTTAGCCGTTGAAACAACACGCTTAGTACACGATATACACATTTGAAAATACATTTTGTTAGATTGTTGGTTAATTTTTAGTAAAGACACTGAATCTGTAAAATAATAATTCACAGCCATCACAATAGCCCAACCGTTGGATTGCTAAGACGATTACTTCGTCAAAGCGGATTATATCCAAGAATGGCTCGATTATACCAAGACTTCATGTTGTTGCGTTGGACAGAGATGGAAGTTAAACCTCTTTAATTACAAGGTCAGTTGTTTTAATTAATAATTCCTTGCTGGCATACATTTCTGAAGGTTGTACAAAAAGTACAAATAACGAAGTTCATAGGATTGGAAAGCAATATCAAGTGGACCATAGTTTTTCTTCGTGTTGAAGGTACGAACATAACGCGATTGAAAGAACAAACCCAAGATTGTTCTATTGAAATCCATATCTCTCAAAATATATGGTAGCAGAACTCTAAAACTCTTCTTTCCGAATCAGAAAGAAGAATAGGTATTTGAAAATACTTGTAAAGGATAAGGACAACTATTCAACGTACTTACTTTTCTATCTTTAAAATGTAATAAAATAATACACACTTACCCTAATGTATCACTTAATAAAATCATGTAAGGGGTCACACACGTCGTGTACTCTCTGAGACCCTAATGGCGCCGCGACCTTACGACTCCTTTAGGCAAAATAAAACGACACAGCTTTTTATAGTCGCCGTGATTCTGTGGATTCGGTAGCCCCTAGGGAACAAACAACCACTTTATAGCACCCTGCTACAGGAACTCCATTTTATCTTACCCACTACACACAAATTGATTTGTGATACTCTCCTGGGCAATAAAAAAATGTTAAAACAATTTTTTTTTGCTGCTCTACCTAGTCTTGTGGAATGTGTGTTCGGAGTGGTTGTAAGAGATAAAGTTCGGTTTGTGGTTGGTTACTGGTTTTGTGCGTTACTTTAAGTGCGCACTTTATGTTGTATAAGTGAGTTCTGAAGAAGGGTCACAAAGTCACAAGTAGCAGTCACTATGTTTAAGTATCGGATTCAATAAACCTGAAAGGTGTAGTTACCTATTAGCTTGGTAAAATGCTAACCAAAACCAATTTGGATTTCTTATATTTTCAACATGACTACGTCAAAATACATATGTACTTACACACTCGTACAAAATTATTATCAGAAAAATAACGAAGAAAAATTCGTTGAACGCGCACGGTTGTTGTTAAGCCAAAGCCAGTCAGTTTAATAAAGCGTGCGTAGTGTCCACGATAAGAGGCAATACACGAAAATCGCCACAAATTCTTGTCACAAACTCGAGTGGGTGAGGTTATAATAAAAAATCCCTTTAGACAATTTTCCATTATCTGGACGTCCATTGTTGGGTCCAGTGGTCAACTTTATAGCTCGACTGGTCGCCGTAACTTCTTATTAAACTGGCCCGGACACAGTCTTGGATCTAATTGATTTAGAGACCCAAACCACGACAGTTCGCTTTCCTTTGTTTACTTTGTACTTTCAAACGGTTTGGTTTAACTTCAGAGCTTTGACGCGACGGTATTTTGGTTTAGTTCATTTGCATTTAGAACTATTGGGGCCCCATTCATGAAGGTGTATAGAAAATTTGCGGGATCATGATTCACTCTGAAGTGAAATGGTTTCGGTTACGGTTGATGTATTATTTCGTTCTGTAATTTCGTTTTTAAGTGTATGAAACGGTAAATTACAGGTGAAGTTAATAGTCTCATAAAGTTAGTAATTTTCAGTGAAGAATATTATACTTAACATTTTTAAACGAAAACTAAAGACCGTCGTAAATGTAGTTTTAACAACGACACTAAATCATTTCAATTTTATACTCTTCACAGATTAAAGTTTTGAAGCACTAATTTCAAGTTGCTGAACAAATGTTTTAAAAAATGCAATCACCTATCTACTTCAAAAATAAACAATTTTGTACGTTCTCGTAAATCGGTAAATGTATTCAAAGGATTAAATGACAACATGACAAACATTTAACCGTCTTAAAATTAGGGTCCCGCGGAATCTCTTTTGAGAGGTAATCTCATTATTTGCCAGCTCCAGCACCTTCAACAAGAAACAATACACTACTCCTTCGTCACCCCCAGCAAACTCGAGAAACTTTCCGACGGTAGTTTTATAAAGCTTTTAAGACGCCCCCAACCTCCGACTAATTGATTTAAAAGCACGACATGAAGAATTTAAGCTTAGTTAAGCACGCGATTAAAATCGACGAAAGTACTTGAAGCACCATAACGCACTAACTTCAACATTTATTCAAAAAGGTTACGACTCCAATAAATAAAGTCCGAAAACTTAAGGTAAGTTAATTTGATAAAAGAGTTTACCCTCTAACAAAGGGCATTTAAACGCAAAGGAAGCGGAAAACGACGGAACAAAAATGAATGATTACAGCAAAAAGGGCCATCAAAACGAATGATAAACGAGCTTAATCCGAGCCCCATCCTTGTTTTATTACCATCGGACGATTGTAAAAACGTATTAGTGGGCGGAGTCGGTCGGTGGCGATCTATGACACTTTAGTTGGCCTTTTTATACCCCAATAGGGGACATTCCTCCTAATTTATAGGTGCTTTATTACCTAAATCAAATCAGACAGAGCCACCGCAGCCACTATTATAGTAATGAATGATTTCATAAAGGTAGAAATAAAGTTACACAAGCGGTTTGGCTATTCTAACATTTACATTTTAGGTCAGACGAAATTACTGAGGGACTGACAATTGTGGAGCAAAACGTTCTTCTTTGATCTTCTATTATGTCGACGGTGGAGTGTGTTTTAAGTAATTCGATTTATTTTCTAGTAGACTTGAAGTGAAAACGTACCTATTTTTGGGCTCAATTGAATAAAAGGAATAAAGTACTACCAGAAAACGATTTGAAAATACCTTTGATCTCTATTCCATTATTTTTTGAAGGTATATAGCTACATTATTTCTTCATTACTAGGATAAATGTAAGTACCTATAGTAAACAAAAGAATTCCTATTTTAAATATTTAAGAAGCTATCGGTGCGTAAATACTTGGTAAATACATATACGCTTTCGCAAAAAATTGGTTTCCATCAGAGCTTTTAACTTTTAATATCCAAAATTAATAAAAACATTGTAGAGGCATCTAAAAGCTAAACAATTTGGAGCCAGCGAAAACCTCGGATATTTAAACGAACCTATAGGCAGGTACTTAACTTCTTTCTTCCTGTAATTATCTCCTTACACGTAATTATCAGAAAAGGTGATCGCCCAGGACTCTCGCTGTACGTTACGAAGGAAAGGGCTCATTAAGTCGTCTAGAGTTTCGGAATAGGGATGTGTAGAGGTAAATCCAGTAACCATTCGGAAATCAGAAAAAAATCGGAAAACAGAATCGTCTGTTTCTATTATTGGATAAATATAGTCACATATTAAACAAAGCAATAATATTTTGTATAATGTCCTTTTCATTTTATTTTGGCAAGTGTTTCATAGCTTACTTGCAGTACATGGTGTTAATACAAAAAACTTTTCTTTTCAAAACCAACTTTTGGTTATGTATTGTGATGGCAAATAACCTAAAAATGTAAAAGCTGTTCTAAATATCAGTATCCGAAATATTGTCTCTATAACATCCCTATTTTAGAGATTCTTATTAAACTGGGAGACAAGAGGATACGAGAGCCCTGGCGACCTCCACCCTCTCGGAGGAGGGCTGCAAGTGCCTCTTTTTATGTGATCCTCAAATAATACATAATGCTGGCAGAGTCTACCAATTTAAGTAGGTATACCAGTTACAAATTGCTTATTTTCAATACTTTGTTGCAATAAGCACTTGCCGGTGCAAGAAATACGAGTCGAACTAGTTTAAAAGATAAAATTTGTCCTTTTTAACCTTTTTAAAATCAGTGAATCATTATAGAATGATGTCAAGTCATGATGCAACACAATGAAAATAATAATACTTGAATAAATTCAGAACTGAGAAAACAAGAGCATTTAATTCAGAAATTTTATCTTCATTAAATGAAATTTTCTTTATGGCTTCCGTCTACCATATTTTAAGCTTGATAATATTATCGCGGGCCCGCATTACGACGATTTCAGTAAACTTCTTTATAATTTCAACGCTGATGTTATAATCTTTAGAAACGTAACAAAGCTGAAGTTACTAAGCTAAAGGTAGATGAATTATATACATGTTTCGTAACTAAATGAATCGCAACCAAAGATAGATTTATCTCAACGATGCATACGGCAAACATATCCAGCCCAGCTGCAATTGAGTTTCGCGGTCTTCGGTTACCCCCACATCTTACTGGTTGCCCCTCGACGTACTGAGGTACTGAGGTATAGATCGCCCTCAGAAAAAGATGGAAGGTTGCAAAGAGAGAGGGAGAATCTAACAGGCTAATAGAGAAAATGCCAACTGAGGAAAACACGTAAATTAAATATAGTTTCTTACATTTATGTAAGTAGATACCTACTTAAAGAATTTTGAAAATAATTTCAAAAGAATGTATTCTGAATTCATTTGGATTTCAGCTTTACATCTTTTACTGAGAAATAGGTATCAAGCAGATATATCTAGTATATTTCTGTAGCCTGAAAATCAAGGACAAAGTTTCAGATAACATTCCTGGAAATTAGTAATATCACATAAATTCACACAATAGAATGGTAACTGCTTTCAAATCATCGCACTTATATGATAGGCTATAAAAATATATTTGTTAGTATAAATTAACCATATTATGTACGAATTTTATATTTATAGGGTACAGAGTGTAGTACATGATAAAAAAAATATATCTACCGATATACCGATATACCGACAGATGGCGTTGTAATAGTAATTCAGCGATACTACAAATTTTCATTGATAGAGGGCGCACGTAGTATATAATTTATCATGATAAAATAAATTAGAATAACTACAGTAAGAAGATATAAGTACCTATCAGAAAATTTCATCTTATTACAAAATGAAGTGCCAAGTTTGTAAAAAACTGGTTACGGTAGGTGATAGATTAACGTGTTACGTTTGTAAAAACTCCTATCATCACTTATGCTTAGATATTACAAGAGAGGAATTAAACAACTTTAGTCATAAGTATGACTGCACCTGGAATTGTAAAATCTGTCTGAGAAAGCAACACCAGCTTGAATCTTCTGTGAACCGAATAACCTATCATGAAAAACCTCAATTTAACATACAAGTGTCAAATTCATTTGAGTCACTTCCAACTGATGAAGATGATAATACTAATATATCATTTATAACAACATCTCTTAATAATAGTTGTCAGGAGCCTCAAACAGAAAAGAATGAAGTAGGAGAAATGAAAAAATACATTGGAAAACTGGAAAAACGACTAGAAAACATATTATTGGAAAATAGTGAACTGAAGCGAAAATTAACATCATGTGAAGCTAAGATTGATCGATTAACACAAATATGTGGAACGCCTTCTTCAGGAGAGCTATCGACGCTTCAACGGAAAAAAAAAGTGAAAGGGAAAGCTAAGCTAAATTTATGTCAGGAAGAATGTAGTAATACTAGTACACCAAAGAGAGATGAAAACCTACAAATCCAAGACGACCAGCATAATAAAACAATAACCGCAAGTTTCCAATCGACACCAAACAAAGACAACTTTGATGAACTACAGAAAGACATCCATAAAGAAACCTACCAAAGAGAGGCAGAGGGCAAGAGACGGGTCTTTATAATGGCGGATGAAAACGGACGGGGATTGAGGGACAAACTTGAAGTTCTACTGGGTGAAAGGTATCAAGTTATATCAGTTTTAAAACCCTACGCTTCTTTAGGACAAATAGTTACGAACTACAGTATTTCACAATGTAAAAATTATACTAAAAATGATTATGTTATTATACTAGCTGGTTCGAATGATAAAAACCTGGTCAATTTTCAGATGAATTTACATTATTGTATAAGAGAGTTGTCAAATACAAATATATTAATAGGAGAAATAAAAAAAAGTGATTATTTTAGCGAATATAAATTAAATGAATTCCTGCAAATACTCTGCGATAATAATTTAAATACACACTTTATAAAGTTAAGTTATCTCAATAACAACAGCTTCGATAGATTTAATATTAGCAGATCGATTATATTAGATATAATACTGTTAGATTATAAGCACATCCAGCAAATTCAAACTAGAACTCCTAAAAGAAAATCATTTAATGTACACACTCAGACAGAGGATAAGTTTTTTCGTGGTCAATAATAGTAAACTAACTAAAAATGTTACCTTTAGCTTAAGAAAACATATTGAGGTGTATTACCAAAACACAAGAGGCCTTCGTACCAAGTTAAGAGAATTTCAGGAAAATATTTGTAGCTCTTCGGTAGATTTGTGGGCAGTCAGTGAGAGTGGCCTTAATGATTCATTTCATGATGGTGAACTAGTACCGCAGGGGTACAGCATGGTTCGATGTGATCGCACAGACGGACGAAAACATGGTGGCGTGTTGCTCGTGGCCGCACCGTGCCTGCGTTTACAACCTGTTCTCCTCCCTGATGCCCACAATCTGGACGAGGCAGCCTTTGAGTTATTATGTTCAAATGTATTTAGAGGTAACAAGTACCTATTTACATGCTGTGTAGTATACATACCTCCAAGAGCAAAGGATAATGAGTATATGCTTTTATTCCATATAATTGAGAAATGTCATTTAAAGTTTAAAAATTTACTAGTAATAGGTGATCTCAACATGTTCTCTACAACTATTGATATACAATGCTATTATGAATATTTTTTAACATATTGTGGTTTCCGTGAGCTCAATAATGTGAAAAACTGTAACAATAGAACATTGGATGTTGTGTTATCTAATGTAAACGCATATGAAATATCGGTTAAAGAGGAAAAACAACATTTGGTCCCTCCAGATCTCCAACACCCACCCTTAAGTATCACTTGTACGAATAAAAATACCCATGTTATACATAAAAAGAATAATAGACAACGAGAGTCATACAGTAATAACAAACCAAAAACAGGAACCAGTCATGTAAAATGGAACTTTAACAAGTGTAACTTTCATGCTTTGTACGGAGCTTTAGCTGAAACTGATTGGAGTTCACTGTATGCAGCCAAAAGTGTAGGTGATGCCATGTTTTTACTATATGAAAAAATTAATAACTTAATTAATTTTTATACACCGAGGAAGATATACAAACCTATGGCTCAAAAATATTCATATCCGATATGGTATACGACTGAAATTATAAATGACATAAAGATGAAAGCACACTTTCATAAAAAATACAAAATATTTGGATTGCAAGAAGATTATGATAAGTTTTCTTATTACAGAAGTTTAGTTAAAAGTAAAATTGAAAGAGCTTATAAAAATTTTAAAACTAAATTAGAACAACAACTTACAAATGATCCGAAATCATTTTGGGCACACGTTAGAAATAAAAGATCAACTAGATATAAGCCAGGTATAACTAAAAATGGCAAATTACTGTCAGAGTTTGAGTGTGCTGTTGAGTTCGCAGAATTTTTTAAATCAGTGTATGACTGTAATCCTCCTCGACTTGACGCAGCAGTAGCTGAAGCTGCAACTGGATCGTCTGCAAACAGAGTGCATGTTCCGAAGTTCACACTAGAAGATGTAGAGACTGCTCTAAGGAGATTAAAGCCGAAAAAGTCAGCAGGTCCAGATGGAATTCCTACGTATATTATTAAAGACTGCAGTTCAGTCTTATCTCGTCCCCTTCAACATTTATTTAACCTCTGTTTATCCACCGAAACATACCCAGACCAATGGAAAACTACACGTGTAACTCCAGTGCCCAAAGGAAAAAACAACTCTGAGATATCTGGATATAGGCCGATTGCTGTGCTGTCTGCTTTTGCTAAAGTGTTTGAATCACTTCTATATAAACATATCTTCAATCAAATAAGCGCCAGACTTTCAGACTCTCAACATGGTTTCAGGCCAGGTAGGGGTACGCACACAAATATAATGTGTTTTGTTCAGGATGCAGCTCTAGCCATGGATGCATGTGTTGGTGGACAGTTGGATGTGGCATACTTTGA
Source organism: Anarsia innoxiella (assembly GCA_947563765.1). Taxonomy (NCBI): domain Eukaryota; kingdom Metazoa; phylum Arthropoda; class Insecta; order Lepidoptera; family Gelechiidae; genus Anarsia; species Anarsia innoxiella. The sequence goes on from OX387408.1 coordinate 4,649,752, forward strand.
TTTTAAGAAGGCATTTGACACAGTAAATGTCGATATACTTCTGGAGAAATTAGCTTCTATGGGTTTCACGACAGCCTTGCTAAACTTTTTTGTTAGCTATTTAACTAACAGGAAGCAGTACGTAGAGTACGCCGGTTACACGTCAGATCTTTATTTGACTTTATCAGGTGTAAGTCAGGGTTCGAATTTAGGTCCATTAGAATTCATAATCATGATTAATGATCTGCCCGAAGTCATAAGCAACGCGAAATGCTTGCTGTTCGCGGATGATCTTAAATTGTTTAAAGAAATAACAAACGTGACAGATTGTGAAGTACTTCAATGTAATATAGACAGAATAGTCAAATGGAGTAGCGAAAATAAGTTATCCTTTAATATAGATAAGTGTAATGTAATGTCCTGTACACGTGCTAAACATCCTGTGCAATTCAATTACACCATGGAAGGTATTGAATTAACCAGAGTCAACTCTGTGCGTGATCTTGGTGTACACGTATCGGCAGACTTAACATTCCATGAGCATATCACTAAGATCTGTAAAAAGGCATTTAGGAATCTTGGGTTTGTTTTACGCCAAACTAGTGACTTCAATAACATCGAAATGATAAAGGCTCTATACAATACCCTAGTAAGAAGCCAAATGGAGAGTTGCTCAATTGTGTGGGATCCTCATGAAATTAAGTACACACAGATGCTGGAAAAGGTACAAAACAAATTTTTGCGTTATGCCTATTTAAAGCAATATGGGATATATCCTTCATACCCAACAATATATCCAACTTTGTTTGTAATGGGGATGATAGGGTACAAGCGCCTTGAAGTCAGAAGAAAAATAGCTCTCGCAACGTATGTCTTAAAGGTATTTAAGGGCTTATTAAACAACCCACATATCCTAGAATACATAGGAATACGAGTTCCAAACACGCGGCTACGAAGAGGACCGAGAGACCAAATGTTTGACATACCGGTTTGTAGAACTAATATACTGAAACACGCACCTTTAGTTACAGCTCTAAATATACTCAATGCAGTGGGAAAACAAATAGATCTCATCCAGTGTTCATTGAATGACTTCTACAGAATGACACTTAATTACTTAGAGTCTAGCATATAGTATAGCATAGCAGATAACGTGCAAGCTATTGTTATTAGTTTATTACATTATTACCTAATTTTATTTTTATTTCAAATTTTATTGAATTAATTTTAAGTTGTTATTTTTTAAAGAGATTTTTTTTATGATGGTACTTAATTTACAAAAAATTTTTTTTGCAACATTTCCATTGTTGATTTGGGTATGCCTGTTAAAACAATGTAGTGTGTTTTAAACCGAATAAAGAATTGAATTGAATGTTTTAGCGCGATAAATAAAAAAAACATTCCATAGAGAGTTATCATCAAGGTATGAAGTCAATAAATTCATTAATCCTCCCGTATTATCAGACATCGAAAAATGTATTGCGTAAACGCAAAAAATTAATGTTATCAGAAATCCTTGAACAATTTACAAACAATCAGAGAGGCAATATCGAGGGAATATGCCCCGTCCCGCGGCCGTCGGGATGTTTTATGATCCGAACGACACGCAGTACCGTGTCCGAATGCCTGTGGCATGTGGACAGAACTACCTCCAATGATTTACCGCATTTCATTTGACTACAGTTTATTTTACATCGCGGAAGGTCGATGGCCGAGGTCGCTATTGCTGAAATAGGCAAGACTGAAAAAAGGTCAGCCTTTGTAGAACTCTGACAACTTCTTACCTAGATGAGAGTTTAATATTGATAGAAATGAAAGAGCTCATATTGAAAAGGTTTTTTAACCACCCAAATATATACTCTTGCTGGTGAATTAAGGCATTTTGTAGAGAAAACGAACTCTCTACTTACTAAAAAACTGATATAAAACACGTGTATCACACTTTTTTGACACATATTGCTACACCTATACATTAAAGTTAAATAAAATTATTATCAAAATCTTAAATAAATACAGACATAATTACCTTGGTTTTCTATATTCCCTTCTAGCTCACAACGTCATCTTGTTATAAAGACTTACCTTTAGTTGGAGTTTCTTCAAACTTTTTCAGCTACAAATTAATTTTGTTTCTTTGAAAACCTAGAGTCTAGAAGTTTTTATTCAATTCTATTGGTGACTGAATAAGAAGTACTTTTCTTGTAAAAAATGATATCTCAGATCCAATAATTTTTTGTTTAGTCTCATACTTAGAAATCTACTGTCTTAGTTTTACTTTCCAACCTTTATAGAACTTTTTTATTTGCTTGCTTAATGGAATAGAAAAGTTTTGTCGTATTGTTTACCGTTGTTAAATTGAACCTATCTTTATTAATTAAATACTGGTGTCCGATGTTCCAATAAATTTGAGTATAACAAATCCATAAAATATATTTTCACACTGAACATATCTTTGTCACAATTGACGCTAATATACCGGAATTTCACTGTTACCTGTAAACTACCTGTAAACAGGTAGTCGTTGATTTTTGGTTAATATGTTCCTCCTGGTGAATTCCAATATATGACCATGTTGTAGTGGTTATTAAATCACCAAATATCACAGTAGATAAGATATCATATGGACATAGGATTTTTGCAATAAACCTAAGATTTATAAGAAGGCAAACACACAGCTTTCAGGAAAACGACTTGGACAAAAGATAGGCGGTCCCTCGGTCGTTTGTCAAACCTATATACACTGGCTACAGTTCATTTCGCCCGTAATTTTTTGTAGAAACTTGACGTCGCATATGTTGGATATGTGCCAAGTTCAAGGTCTACTAAATTATTACTCGTAGACCACTTTTTGATCATGTGTAGCAATAGTTACATATAAATTGGTCAGAGCTATTTAAAATAAAAAATAAAAAATATATAATAAAGAAGCAACTGAACCCAGTTCAATGATAGTCGCGAAAAACATTTGAAAATGTAGCTTAATGTAAACTCGCCTTTGTATCAACATGACGTAACTATCATATAAAACTCAGACATCGTAGACTTACTAGTTATATTAAGATCTCACTCAATATCCTGGGACAAATATGTAAGTAGGTACTCAATATTGTACGTAGCTCGCCGGAGCAACATACTGCTGTTCGAGTACCTCATATGTAGGTAATACTAGACGCTCGCTCAACATTGGAGTGTCTCTACATTACAGCTAGCTATCGTAACTCATCTTACATCGTATCGTAAAGTAGTATCATATTTAAATTTTCTTTTCAAAGAATATGAATACATAATTATTATTTTTTCGCTCGGCAGTTTGAAGTACGCCGGAGTCCTCTTAATTTTAGTTGGAAAAAGTAATTCAATTTTAAATAATCCGTTCCTTCTCAAATAACATTTTCTGCACTAAAATCTTTAAGTATCTACAAGGCTCATAATCAAGTAGACGCGAACCCCTGAACGAGGGGCGTACCTAGTTTTAATTTACCCAGGGGAAGCGTTACGGATTTACCCAGATAAAAAATGTATGAAGTATTCAGGATTTTTGCGGTTGCTTTCACAAAATTTACTCGTATCGAATGTTATTTATTGCTCACGTGAATTTCGTTGGAAAGATTGCTTTGCATCTTCAAAGAACGTTTTTTATTTCTTCTTTATTAAATGGTAGGTATGTAAGGTAGCGCTTCTTAATCATATTGTAACTTTAAATATTTGCAAATTGTAAATTGCAAATTGTAAAGCAATAAAAAGAAACTGAATGACTGAAAGCAAATAAGTACCTACTCAACTTATAATACTCTATTCAGAGCCTAATATATTATACAACTTTTTCAAGTGTCCAAGTATTATGAATCAAACGTCTCTCTAAAAACGTACTCATAAACTAAAAGTATTACAATATTTTCCAAGAAAATTATTTATTCAATTCAAACGAAACGTAGGTTTACGTAGTTGTTACCTAACGAACTTTTAATTAGAATAATAAAAGTAATAACTAACATAATGTCTATTGTCCAAATGTCTACTCTATAATTCATTTGTAATCCAAACTAACTTAAGCAATAGTTAGGCATGTGTATGACGCAAATATGAGGTACATAAAGTAGTAAATGTAATTCTTTCGTGTAAGGAAGCAGTTATACGCTAATGCTATCCATGAATTGATCGCGAGGAAGTGGAACACTAACCAAAGCTAATGCCCTACTTAGAGGCGAGTCGAATCATTCATAGGTCAATTTCGACATACGAATCCGGAGTGACTTGACTCTTTTTTGTACAGACTATATTAACTTTCAAATTATTTCGCTCCGGGTGATATGTTTAGGTATACTTGATCGTAGCCGTAATTGAAATTTCTCTACCACATTCAAAAGTTACGCGCCTCTTTGCATTAAACTACAAAGGAATATTTTGAAATTCTCCCATCCTGAATTTTAGGCAAATGAATTTGATGCCGAGCCGAGATTAACATTACAATTTCACTCATTCCATACGCCGCTAGTACTGGGAAGCTTTGTAAAAAATGTTAAAAGATAGCTATAGAGCTATACGAGTACCTTAGACGTCTCTCCTTAATTTTACGCTAGCTGATAATACGGTACAAAATTACCATAAGCCGAAGTAGCTTCTTAATCCACGTTGTATCCTGAGGCTTGAGTTAGCTTTTCTGTATAAGAAAATAATTGTAAAGTTATTTACTGGTGTAAATTGCTAACATTATCTACGTTCCTTAAATCATCGCCGGTGTTATCAGCTCATAAATAACTGGCGAGCGTATTATCTGTGCACATAATCGGCGATGTTCCGCCGCGTTATTTCCGACTGCGGTGTGCGCTTCCCCTGAAGAAAAAAATGTTTATTTTAGCAACACTATGTTTCTTTTGCTGCCCTAGTGTTTCAAACACAATATTCCTTACAAAACACCATGGAGCTACTCGTACTATGGCAACGGAAAAAGTATCGCAGTTAACATTCTGTCTCGTAGTTGCCGCATTCTTTAACTTCCGACTGTTGTGTTTTTAAATTCCTTTCACGCTAAACGGACCGGGGTGACGGATTTCCTTATATTTCCCAATTCTGATCACTCACACTTGGTTCCCACTTGATAAGTGTCGAGTGCAGTTTTTTTTATAAATATTTTCATATGAGTGCTGTTTCAACTGGGTGCGATGAGTGTATAATAGTTTCATTTCACCGAATCCATCTAATAAAAAAACAATATCTAACCAAATTCGACACACGACAAGCGAACACCGCAACCAGTAGGTATCTATGCCTATTCGCAATTTGCGAGCTAGGTCTTAGAACCATAGCTAACGTAAGTGAACAGAATCATGACCCCCGTGGTAATTTTGTACCTTAGTTCATTGTACGAGTTTATTATTGTTGCTTGGATTGCTTTTCTTTATTCTTTTCCCTTTAACTTTTCAGTTTGTCTTATTCCAGTTTTTCTTAAGAACATCTCTATAAATAGAAAGGTTTCCGGGAATACTTTACTACAATATCATCTGCTTCAAAAGATATTCCGTTTATATCTGGATGTTTTTTTTATGTTATATTAATGTTACCGGAAATGTATGTAATCCGTCATTGTATACAATTCCTATGAAATGTATGTAATTCCTAAAATGGCACGGAAATGTGTGAATTAAATTATATTTTATACATTTCTTTGGAAATCTATACATTTCCTAAATAGCAATCGGAAATGCAAAACATTTGAGATAGATATTGATGGTTAGGTTAGGTTTCAATCCCGGGGTTCCCTCAGTCCGCCTGGGAAGACCGCCGCGGAGTTTAAGTGGGTATACCTCTCGTCTTGGAAAAGGAGTCCCACATAACCGTCATGCCTGGCCCCACGGGGGTGGCGTTATGCGTAACACATTTCCCCGTGTTAGAAAAAGGTTAGGTTAGGTTAGGTTATGTTCTCATTTTAACTACGTGTTTTATTTTATAGCAGAAATCATTTATTTTCTACATTTCCTAATACGATATTATTATTAATTCCGAGCAAATGTACACATTTCCTAGGATATCTATGCATTAAATAGATTTTCAAACAATATTTTATACATTTCCTAAACAGCATCGGAATTGTACACATTTCCTAGGATTTGTATACAATTCCTTGATTCCATACATTTCCGGTAACATTAATACATTCAAATTTATTTCCGATAAGTAATTTCGTGCCTACATATGCCGTCTCCCCTATGTAGAAAAGAAGATATAACTTAAAATTCCTTATTTCTTGATAAATTTAACTTTTTTATAAACCCAACTAGACCAGTAAAATCTGTATTCTAGCATGAAATTGCTGCTAGACCGAATTATGTGGTTACAGGCACTGACATGGCTTTTATGGTAATGAGATTTAAGTACCTAGTTGTTACCGTCAAAGCAGGTTTGAAACGTAATAGCTTAGAAGTTCAAACGGGAACGAATACAGGCAGTAGGATTTAGGAATTCTGGAAAATATATTTCCCGAAATTCGTAAGCTTGCATCGTTTAAATTAGCTTAATTTTGGCACTGGATAATTATATTTACACCTACTTAGATTCAATAGACTTGCAAATATTTTTATCATCAAGTAGATCGTAAATAAACCCTTTGAAAACACCTAGGTTCTGTGAATACCTACAAATTTAGTTACTTACCTACACTACTAAAAATGCAAAATAACAAATGATTTTTAATGTAATAAGTAAATGCCTAAACAATACATAATATTTAAGTAGTATAATAACAAGGTTATCGAATTCGTTTCAGCATTCTCCATTAATAGTTCTGTGTATTATGCATTAATTTATAATTAACAGTACCTAACCAGGTTCATGATTGTATTCTGTTATTTACCCAACATCTACATGTATATTATAGTAGATATTGTAACGCAGATGTATTAGGTATCCAATATTCCAATACAAACATAACATAATGAATGGAAAACAAGGTATCAATCATATGGATGACATCAACGCAATATGGTGATTCAGAGTATTTGAATTAAAATTACATTATTACCTTTAAATTTTATGAATGAATTCATCATCATTCAATTAGTTCCTAGAAATTGACAAATTGACACACATTGACACAACAGATGATGATGATACGATGCTTAATTGATAAATAGGTACCTACGTAACTATAACAAGCTATGCTGCAATGCAACCAAGCATGTACGTACGTACAGTATAAATTGATGATGTTCTTTCAACAAGATTATATAGCAAAGCGCTGTAAAGAATCAATCATACAAGCGCAGAAACGAGCACAATATACAGGCTGTTCACAAATTGCGGCGGCTGGCGCAGTTCGCATGAAGATAACCCGGGTAATACAGGGTGCTTCCTCATTTGTAACTCGGGTTTAATGGAACTTTTTTCCAGAGCCCTTCACTTTTTCTCCGTCACTTTTTTACTTCGCCTTATTTTAATTGTCTTGGTTCTACTTGTAGGTAAATATTCGCTGTGTCAGAAGAACGTTGCAGTGGTAATGAAGTTTGTTGCTCAACTCGTAGATTTTCTAGTTGTTTTTATTTGCTGACTTTCGTGGAGTAGTGAAATGAGAATTTGTGTAAAGGAAAAATTAAAGTGGAAGTTTTACCGTTACTCATGTCTGCTACGATTTTCTTTTTTATCTTTGTAGGTATGTAAATCTCGCCACTTCCATTCGGTTTTTCGGATTAAGTCTGTCGGAGTTTTTTGTTCATTTCATTGTTTGCTAGATTTTAGGCAGATGGAATTTGTACTTTTTTAAACAATTGTACTCTAAAGTAGATCTTGCATTGCATTACATCATAAACTGGCTTTTGGAATCTCATAAAAACGTAGAATGTGAAATGTATTAATAAAAGCTTGTAGTACCTATCTATACCTACTACTAATCCATCATTACATCACATTACAACATTAAAGCTATCAACGTACAACTTACAAGTAAAACGTTGAACCCGGTGATCAAACAAAAATACCGTCACCTTTTTTCTCGTTTGCGATATAAAGAGTCGTTTGGAATTTTTTATCGGCGCTGAATGATGCACGTTCTGAAGCACGTACAACGCCAATAAAACCGAATGACTGAATCATAAAAAGGGTTGAATTTATTGATTCGCATTGACGATGACTGCGCGTTGAAACACCCTCGACGTTGTCACGGGGACGACGAGTTGAGTCTCTCTAGAAGGACGAATTTCTGATAAATGCATTGTACTTAAGTAAATGCAAAAAAAAAAAACAAATTATAAATAATGTGTCTTCGAACAATCTCTATGTTTCCCCGGTGTGTTTTTGGGAGATGAAGTAGTTCTCTGGGTGCGCTTTCGAAGCTTAAGGATACTTTTTCTGGCAGGACGTTTCTAAAAACATTGTAATTAATAGATATCAATTTCTAATCAGTTTATCTTATGAGGTTAACGATTATATTTCGGAGAAATGTTGTTGTTATTATTGCTAGATCTGAGAAATTGTGTCTCATATCACAGTAATATGATTCCTAACTCCCAATAATAATGTACATCGTATTTACGAGTCGGCGGTTTATCCGAGGATTTCTTTGGCCCTACTACTCCCCGCAACGCTATACGAGCGTAAACAATTTACATAATATCGTATTATCATACTTCCATGATATTTGGCGCCAAGCTATTTCTGTCAGAGTACCTATTTCCTAGGAATTTATTGGCGACGAGGGGAAAATCGAACCAATTTTTGTATCAATTCCGTTAAATTGAATTATTATTGGTTCTCATCACGACTGTAGTTCTTAAGGTAAAGTATTCCCTCAGTCACGATTCGCGGAGAAAGTGATATGTTTAGGAAGAAATAATTTTCAACAATAACTTTCTTTACCGACGTAGGTAAACACTTGTAATGTTTCATGTACCTTATCGTACCACGCTATCTCAAATAATTTATGAGCAATTTTGGCAGAGAATACGAATACTGGCAATTGGCATCTTTAATATTTATTGACATGTGGATGTACATGGCTAGTTTTGCTTACATGCTCTTATTTATTTACTCGTCTATAATTCAGTTTTATTATAATATTTTAGTCACTTTAAAGTATCTTATTGTGATCAAAATAAAAAACTAAATCCCTTTATAAACCTTAAGCAATTTACTAAACACTAGCCTGTCGGTTCCCAATAACCACATTTCTGTCAAACTCGAGGCCAGTGGAAAACCGTTGTAACACGATGTCAGTGTTGTCATTAAAGGGGCATAATGAAACGCGGTTTGCGTCTCGATGGAAGTGGCAACGCGGTCGGGTAGTAAACAACTCTGCCGCGTGTCGACATGATATTATATACTTGTTTGTTATACCTTGCTTTATGTATTATACGGTTATGTTCAAATATAAATCTAAAACAATTCAGCGAATTTTGGCAATCAATTTGGTAGGTAAATGGATATTTTGAAATGAGTAGTGTCTGAAACAGACGTACTTGCTTACTTTTCCGAAATCAAATATTTAATTATTAAATAATTGATTTCGGAAAAGTATGCAAAGTAGCTATGGAAAAGTTTCAAATAAAGTCAATTTCAAAGTCAGTGTCAAAAAAGACCATGATGAGAAAGATCATTTCAAATTGCAGTCTGAATACTGCATCGCATCGCAAAAATTACATAGGTACGTATCATAATAGTAAACCTAAATAGGAACAGTTTCATATAGGTACTAACTTAGATATATTTTCATTAACATCAGTTCTGTTGACACAGTGGGTGAAAACTGTTTAATATAGACCATGGAAGCCATTGTAACCCTGTCTGTTCCAGCCACCATGCTTCCTCGCCTCGCTTCTTTGTTCTGCTGTCCACACAAAGCATTGCACAAATAATTATGTGCATACAATTATTTTCTAAGCGTTTGTGCACCTCGTACCGCCTCCCCGGCCGCCCTCCACCCCTCGCCGACGCTTCGTTCGTAGGTGACGTGCATAATTACATCGTCTTTAATAAGATTTTTAAGCTTTTATGCCGTGGAAACAAGGTTTACGCGGTTTAATAGAATTTACATTGATTTATGGTTTGCATCTGCTCAACTTTGTGAAAGAGTCGTAGTTTTGTTCAACGGGACTGCCTTTAACAACCATTTTAGTTACTATGACGTAAGTTTAATTAACTTTTTTCTTATTATAATAATTATGTTTGTATCTAACATGGGTATGTCAACAATATTTTGGTTCAAATTCATTAAATATTTAAAATACTTTCGCTTGTTAATAAGAGTAGAACAAATGACAGCGGGTTCGCCAACAAGAGTTAAAGCTGTCATGAATATAATTTACATTTTGACCTAACACTTTCCCGGCCACTTACTTCAAAGATTTACCCATAATTCCAACATTTATTTACTTTCGCCAAAAAGGCCTATCGCTATTGTAGAGAACAACAAAGGCGTACTTTTTATGCAAATAATATCAAACGTCGGCTTTAAGCCGTTAGGTTTCTTGCTGAATGAAACTTGGATTTATATTCTGGGTCTTCCACGTTTTTGACGTTGACGTACGCCACAATTAACTGAACCCTCGCCTCACATTTCGCCGCGGGTAAGTATAAAGGCTGCCACTTGTATAGAAACATCTTCCAAATATCAATAAGCCTATACGTACCTAAAGATATAACTTACTACTTACCTACTAACGTTATTACTATCTCATAAAAGATTTGTTAAAGATATTGCCTTGATAAAATATTTCACATTATCTTTTCGTCTTCTAATAAATAAATGAATGTTATAGTAAATAAGTACAGATAATACGACGAAAGAAGCTTTTAAGTTAGCAGCGTTGACTAATCAGAAGGTCAGCTCCCAGTCGGTCAACCGAGAGACGGGATCAAGGTGAACACACGCCCCTAAGGAGGCCATATTACGAATACAAAATCATGTTCTTAGCTAGACATATTAGGCCCTTAGGTAATAAATAAATAAAGTCTTATTTCAAAAGATGGGGTTTGTAGGTAATCAGATTTTCTTGATGTGTTGCAATATGTGCATAGCAGGCTGCGCAGGCACCCACTGCGTCTGTCAGTTCCATTCCGCCGCTCGCTACGGTGTAAGCCAAGTTCCGAAGTCGAGCGTAACTGCGAACTGTCTGCAGGCATTGTGTTCCGTATTAACGACGAACGCACAAAAGACGCCGGTCGTATATCAAACTAACGTCACTCCAATGTCTTCCTTCCTCACTGTAACAGTGCCCACAAGAAATGGCCCTCCTTTTTTATTGAGCATTTAGTAGAGTGAAATTATGGCGCGTAAAATTCATGCCGTGTGGAGTTTTATTTGTTGGCTCCCTTTGCCTAGGGCATTCGCTGAATTACTCATGAATTTGGTTAATTACACACCAGTGCCGTGTGACAAAACGCTACCTTTTCATCTTTATTTATTTTAAATGAGACTATTTAAACTTATTTTAAAACAAAAATGTAGATTAAAAAACGAAAAATATGCTACCTAGTATAGTAAGGTACTGCCTGACAACGAGTTTTGATAATAAACTCAGAATGTCATAAACGTATATCCAGTAAGCTATAAGATCATGAAACCAATTAGCGCTCGTTGGGTTCACGGCTCGCGCCAGTAAAAAGGTGCTATTGTTAAAACAGTTGGCAAAAAATACTCAAACGTCTCCTACGGCAGTTTTCACTTCAAAAGGAGTCATTAGTAAAGTTAGAATAAACTCAAGGCTGGAAATAAACATTGCTTCAAAGAGATCGTAGATCTCGATGAATTTTTCAGTAAAAATAAAGTAGGTGGACAATTTTTTGCTATTGATTTTGTAAGAAGCAGTAACTGACATACGAGTATATAAATGGGACTCAAAAGGGCTGCTGGTCTGAAGTTAGTTCCTGAAGTTTGACGTTAGTTTATTACTGAAGTTAGTTAAAAAAAGATTAAGAAATTAACTTCGCTACGTTGGCAACTTACTAGGTACTCAATATAGTATATGTATATGTAGTATTTAAGTACCGATTTTATATTAAAAGCCACGTTTAAATTACGCAAGCGGAAAGTTTACTTGGCAAAGCAGATTAATTTTCCAGCGACAAATTATTATATTCATAATATCAAAATGGCCTTGAACGTTATCGCTGTAGAGTTAGTTACAAAAAGGCCCGTACTACGGGCGCCATTGTGCGTGGGATTATCGGCAAAAGTCACAAAGGTGTACAAAGGCACTTTATCAGGGCACGTCTGCCCGGATATCTTTGCAAGTTCACTTTCCTTCCCAACTCACCTCTTTGTAAAGGCCTTGTAAATTTATTGCCTAAAATAATATGTATGGATACTAGTTCCTGATTGTCAGCGATACCAAACGTTTAACTAGTTCACTTTGACGCTAGTACTTGTAAGTGAAGGCACAAAATACCAAATGGTGAAGGTAGCAATGATGCCAGTCTACCTACCAATATTATCAGTTACCCAATAACAAATAACTTCTACTTCTCTTTTTTTTCTGTCTCTATGTACTATCATCTTACAATAAACTGTTAAATAAATAAATAATAGTATGGCGTTGGAGTCCATGCCACCGAGTTTACTAAATATTCCCAAATACTAGTAATTTTAGCGTCATAAACAACGGTTAAAGTCAGAACATCTCTATAACACTGGTGGCCCGTATCGCTCAGTTTTAAAACTTTCGGGTTTCAAAGTCAAAGAGTAGGTCTCTCTATTGTCTTTGAATTAATCAAAATATAGATTTACCTAAGCTCCATTGATTAGAATCTTGCTTCATTTGTCCGCTGTGTGTAGCTTCATTTTAAGACCAGAAAGAAATATAGAAGAAAAACTTTTTTTTTATGGTACATAAGTAAGTAGTCCATAATGCAGTAATCTCTCCTTCCCATCGGAGCTACAGAGTAAATTTGTATGACGCGCGTCCATTTTGAGACTATAATGAAGTCCAGCACACTTGACTGGCCTTGATGAGATTGGCCGCAGGAGCGACTATAAGCAGATTTGAATTTTGAAATGCATATAGGATACATATTGGCTATTCGTATTATGCAAAAAGTTGCAAGACGGCGGCAGCACATATACACAGATATGTACATATTTCTTAATTATACACACCGATATGTCTGCTAAAAATACGCTAATAAGATATATGCAAAATTGTTACGTTGTTCGGAGATTGACGTTTGTAACGCAGATAAGCAAGCATATAACAAATGTTGAGACTAATATCACGTCTACGTAAGCTGAAAGCTGTAAGCAAACATAGGTCTATGAATAAATTACGTGGATTTACATCGGCTGCTTGATACGAGTTGGAGTTTGTAATTAGAACAATACAATTAACAGAGACGTGTACTACTACACAAGGTGTTTTTAAATAAGATTCTTAATTACAAATGTAATTATGGTACTCAAGAATGTTGTTTCGAAGAACGTACACTTTTGTTTTGAAAAGAAATCTGGCTCGTAATTAATATCCCATCGGCCTGTTGCAGAAAAGGGGATTAAGAGACGAACAAATTGGATTATTAACCGATAAATTGAGCATGTTAATTTCTCGACCAGATAAAAGTAAAAGCGCATTCGAGAGGAAGTTGCGTTGCGGGCTTGGAACGAGCAGCCCAGTTGTACTGCATAATTGAGCTGCAGACAGCGACGAAATCTTCCAATGAATTCTTCAAAGAGTGCTTCATTAGAGTTTCAAGGGGGACGTAATGAGTCAAGACGGCAAGAAGCGCATCTCTGAATCACAATTTATTATTTAATTGAGTATCGCCTCGCTTATTTTAGCTCTCTTTTAAGTTTATAAATCCTTTTGATACGAATAGCTAGTTCATTCATAATCAGAATTGCTCAAGACTCGTATATTAAAGTCTATACACTTAAAATATTTGGGTATCTTTCTCTTTGAAACTAACGTCTGATTTGATCTAGTAAATTGTTGAATGTATTCAAGCTTGTTTGAGTTTTTTGGATGTTTGTTGCTTGATTTGGGCTTTGCTTTGTACCTACACTACAAGGGCAACTTAGCTTTATTTTTGGACGTTGGCTTACCTGAATACATCAGATAATTAAATAGCAGTTTCGTAGAGTAGAAGATAGAATTTTAAAAGATTTCTTAAGGCTTAAAATACTATGAGTTCGTATCAAAGCTATAAAACAAGAAAATTGTTAATGAATAAGTAGGTACGTGTATCGAGTTGAGGTATATAAATATACGTATTGATTCAAGTCATCTAAACCAGTCAAACATAAATCTTAATTAAATTTGGGAATCATAATTATAATTGTGATGGATGACATCATAAATTAAAATATTTTGTCATATTATCCATAATGATCACTTATTTTAATTGGTTTATAATAAATACTAACATATAGAATTTGTTTCATTAATGGTTAAGGTAGTGATGTACACATAATGAACACAATCGTTTCATTATTGCGGTTAAACATATTTTGAGATTTGAAATTAATGCTTAATTTATACGATGACTTTCACTTAAAAATTACAAAACATTTCACGGACTCAGTCAAATAAAAGAAAATGGAAAATTCAATTGTTCAAAGAATAACCTCAAACACGATTTCACGCGCGACAAAAAACTTCCTCAAAAATATAATTTAATTGAGTCAAAATACTGTTCTTTGGAGAAGTAATTTTATACCGCCGCGAGTAATTTAATTTTCGTATATGTTTTAACTGCGGCGGTATTCGCATTAATCAAGATTTGGACGTTAATTGCAGTTAATTCGAGCCTTATCGCGATTGATTATCTACTAACTACGATACAGGAGCAGTCGAATTGATTACTTACTTTTCAACTTCAATTTAATCAGATTTTACTTATTTGAAGTGGTTTTTAGGATCTAGAGAATCTAGAACATTGGTATATACCTACTCATATTGAGAGATAGGTTCCTTGGAAAAACCCAATAAAGTTAATATGGAATAAAATAAAATACGAGTATGTTGGTAATCTTTCATTTTGATTTTCTTATTTATACCCATTTAGTCATATTTTCGAACTTCATATTACATTACATACCTGTGCAAAAAATTCAGATAGAAAGCTGTTTGAAATTCTAATTTAACTGCAATTTTATTTCAACATAGGTAATCTAAAATTGTGCTAAGCTAATTGCAAGTGAAATTGGCTATTAATAAAATAAAAGTCGAGGAAGCCTAGCGGAGCTTAGCTTGGTATTAAACAACTTGATTATAGTTTGTGTTGTGAAAAAACTTTGGTAATAAACCATGTTTACGATCGCCTTGAGTCGTGTACGTACACTATAAGAAAATTATTAGTACGTTGAACGTTCCTTTGGCGTGTAATTGCTGTTTTATGTTAACATTATATTCAAAAGGTTTTTGCGAGACGAAAAATTGGAAACTTGGTTTTTTGGATAATTTTAAATATTAGGTCTTTACCTATGAAATTGCCGTTTTGTATGAAAAAAATCAAACGATTTTTTTTCATATAATTTTTATTTGTATTAAGTGAAGTAATTACCCATACAATCAATGCATCTTTGCCAACGCAGTGGCAGTTTATTAATGCCCTTCTTAAAGAAATCAGCTGGACGAGAGGCAACAAATTCTTCAAAGGCGTTTTGAACTGCCTCTTGGTTATTGAATTTTTTTCCAGTCAAGAAGTTATCCAAATTCTGGAAAAAGTAGTAGTCTGTAGGGGCAAGGTCCGGTGAGTACGGTGGATGAGGGAGAGCTTCCAACCCCAGTTCTTGCAACTTCGAGACCGTCATTTGTGCGGTATGAGGTCGCGCGTTGTCGTGCAGGAGCAGCGGAGACGAGCGATTGACCAATGCTGGTCGGAGACGTGCCAGCTTCTCCATCATTGTATTCAATTCTTCACAGTACACATCTGCAGTAATACTCTCCCCATTTGGTAAGAAGCTGTGATGAATCACACCGGTGCTAGACCACCAAACAGTAACCATCACCTTTTTAGGGGTAAGTTTTCGTTTAGGGCATTGTTTAGGTGCTGAACCAGGATCCAACCAACTTGCTGAGCGCTTACGGTTATCAAACAGAATCCATTTTTCATCACAGGTGACAATGCGGTTCAAAATTCCTTCATTTGTGTGTCTGTTGAGCAATGCACGGCACGTCTCGACGCGTACTTGGCGCTGGCGATCATTGAGTTCGTGGAGCACCCATTTGTCAAGCTTTTTTACCTTGCCAATTTGACGCAAATAGACCAATATTGTTTTGATGCTAACGTCGAAAGCTGCTGCTAATTCAGCCGTAGATTGAGTATCATCAGCTTCCACGATCGCCTTCAATTCGTCTGCATCGACCAAAGTCTTCGGACGACCGCGGGGTTCATTTTTCAGGTCGAAATTTCCAGAACGGAAGCGAGCAAACCAATAACTAGTAGTTCGTTGGTTTGTAGTGTTAGCTCCGTACACGTCGTTGATGTTGCGAGCCGCTTGTGCCGCGTTGCTGCCACGACGGAACTCATATTCCATAATTACTCGAATTTTTAACTTATCCATGTTGACGAAAATGATTGAAATGCAATGAAAATGTAACACTAACCAATAAACAAATGACTGTTTTTGGAAAAAGAATTCCATATTTTTAAAATGAAATTAATTTGAAATTAGAATTCTTAGCTAAACAAAAAATATTTTTAATTGAAATGGCCAGTACTGTAAAACGGCAATTTCATAGGTAAAGACCTATTATAAAAAAACGTTTATAAAGTACTTACTTGTTTAGTACTATGAAGGAAAACAATTATTTTTCCAGTAACTGATCAACGAACTAGCCCACTACGTTTACTGCGTTCTACGAAAATGTGTAACAAAACATTGAAAAATATCATTCAAATATTTTTTATTCCGCCAAAAATTAATCCATTACGAAGTTAAAATAAAAAACCCCTTCGGACCGGATAAAGTAACACTAGCGGACATGAAAACCGGCACTCAACTCTCGGCAGTGTATAATTTTGTGTGCGCATTCCTGTGAAATGTACTCGCGAATGGATAATTATGGTAAACGGTCCATTTCTCTGGCCGCATGTGTACGTGTATAGATACGCTCACTGTATCTATGAGGTTGTTTACTGGCAAAACACAGTACCTGTTAACCCCCGAAATAAATTGACTTTCATGAAATGTTGTTTTGCATTATAAGCTAAGCTTCCCATATAAAAGTGACATGTATGCAGGATTTAATCTCTTTTTGTTTTTAACATAATTCGCTTATTTGTTTATTCTAGAAAGTCCTACACAAATCATCAAAGTAAGTCGACGCCTCCTAAGAAAAACGTTCTATATTACCATAGAACGAAATCGTTTTTATTGCATGGGAATTCTGCTTACGTAGCAAGCTTTATGAAGAACTATTTTTTATTTTTCTATGACTTCTAATAGCCAAGATACTGAAATCGAATAACGTTCTATGTGATAGTAGGTACATGGAATAAAGACCGTTTTGTACATGCAACGTTTTACTCCGTCCTCATGACTCGCAATTTAGTGGCGCGGGCGGCGTTTCAAGATCACATCGACCGTTGTTTTACGGAATGTCACTTTTTACGTCATAAGTCAGTTACCAAAATATTTTTCAGGTGAATAAGGATATTTTTCTAAAAGTCTTTATTAAAGTGGAAACTCTATAAGAATATTTTGTGAACATTTTGTCGATTTAAATATTTTAAAAAAGTTCTGTTTATGTTTACTCAAATTAAGTCATAATTATTTTTTATTTTTGTATTTATATAACAAGGTTTGTCTGAAGTTGAATAAGTAGATACGTTTAGAAGTTACACATTTAACTAAGTACCTAAGTATTAACTAAAATTAACAAAATAGTTCTCCCCAACTCTTTGTAACTAAATCAGTGTATCTGATTAATTTTGTTTTCTTTTTGAACTTTTCAATTATTATAAGAAAATGCTTAGGTACCTACTGAGTCATAATATAAACTTTAATGCAAGTATTAAAGTAGCTATAGCAAAATTGAGACTATTACTACGTCGGATTATATTGATATATTCAAAAATTTAATAATTTTATTAACTACAACATACAACAAAAAGTTAAGACTTAAAAAATATCAATTTAATATGGTTTTAATGATCTAGCATGCGATACACCCAACTATTCGTAAAACAACGTTCCACAATTAAATGTGACGCTTTTTTAAAAAGGTTTATCGTAAAACAATGTCACATGATCGATCATATGTAACTGTATTTTTTCTAGAGATTTTCGTAGAAAAAAGTCACATGTAAATATGTGACGCACATTTTTTTGTCAGTTTTCCTAGAATAATGACACATAAGCATATATGACCCACTAATTTTTAAATTAAATGATTTAATAAACATGTTTTTAAGCTATTATGTAGTTTGTATCAACATTAATTTAATTGCTAAGTTTTGGCTTTGGCATGTGAAGCATGTCCGACTTATGAGACAAAGTTCAAACTTACAATCTTTGAGAGGCCGTCCTGAAAACCTCGAAAATTTCACATAGAACGTTTTTCTTGGGAGGCGTCGAAGTTAAGTCTTAGAAATACTTACCTATAAAAACTGAAAAAAAAATCGAGAATCCGACTTTTGAATACGACAACATCCGACCATTTTTTATCAAAAGATCGGCAATCCTCCGTAAGTACGTACCTCTCTCCAATTAAAATAATATTTTAGTGAGTAAAGAGAATTTCAGCTTTCATTATCCTCCACACGAGGCGCAAGATAATAAGAGAAATACGGTATAATTAGATGAATCCTAAAATGTGTTATTTATTCTATAGCTGAACGTAATAAGCAGAGACATTTACAGAAACCTGTTAAAAGCCGGCAATCGTAAGTAAAATTAATATTTTGCTACTAAGGTATTGTTTTTTCTGGGTTTAAATATTTTTTAATAAAACTTGCTGAATTGAAATTGATATCTTTATAAAATTATAAACAAAGTTTCAAAAGCTTTTATTTTTAGAATTCAGCTTATAAAGTTAGCTAATGACTTACATTTTTGCAGTTTGATTTTATAAAAATAAATCACATAAATACTAAATAAAGCCAACAGTTTGACTACTAATATACACAATATAAATTCATAATATGTAGGTACATGTGTATTGGCCAGTATTAAAATATGTCGTTTCTACGCACGTTTCCTCCACGTTCGCAGTTAAATTATGTTGTCAGAATGTTGTTTATGTAGCATTAATTAGTAGAGCCGAAATAAATACGGTGTGGATACCAAATTAAATACAGCTTCACATTGTTCGTTATTTGGTTCCATTTGCAAGCGAATTTACGTTACCAACAAAATTTCTCCCCTAATGGAAATTTCGACATATTTTGGGATAAATCTCTTCCGTACGTACGCGAAGTTATTAAAATACTAAAGACGCTATTGTTTTCATTTCACTTGTTTTTTTAATGGTTTTGGCTTTGAATTTTCAAAGCTCTTTTATCAAAAATATTAAACGTGATTTCAGTAAAACATAAATCTGCAGTAATTGCCACTGTTAAGCACTGAACGCCTACAAGAATAGTTTTTCATTCCGAAAATTCCTTTTAACAAGAACACACTGGCCTACGTAACTCTTTGAAAAAAAGAAAAGTTTTGCCAAAAATACAGGTAGCAGGCGAAGTGAAATGTTCGTCGGCATTTAATCGAACTTCGGTACAGGGTTCCAAATGTAACCGCTGACCTCCCGCTTGGTAGAGCGAAACGATTTCGTTCCCAATTCCTATTCTGGTAGACACTATATTGAATTTTATTGATTTTGCACATTTATTCTTTAAAACGAGATTGTTGCAATACAATTAATATATTTAGTAACTATTTACTGTTCGTCCATTACTAGTATTTTATCCAGGCCTCTCATTTACAATAACTGCCAAAACCATTCGACTGTATAACCCAACTAAATACAAACCATAGCCAGATGAAACCAAAACTGTAGATATGAAACATTTTGATGATGGCAGGCGTATAGATATTTGAAAAATTGCAGTTTCCATTTAATTTTGGTTTTGATAGAGTTTTAAAACGAGATGCGGCGGATTCAATTAAGAATCCATATTGGATACGATTTCGAAAATCGAGCTGTTTCCCAGAATAAGAGCGGGCAGGTGACGTGTAACAAAGCGCGTTGACCTGCGTCCAGGCCGCACGTTTTTCAGATGTCACCTCGCCATCGGCCATCGCTGTCTCGCACACAGCTCCATACAACACCACTAGCGAAATACCACTGACGAATACATTAATTGAAAAACGTGAAATATAAAATATAATTTATTTACTTATTAGTTTATTGCAAGACGAGAGTTTGCGAATAATAACATATGGCAAGTTTATTAACAAACTAGTATAGCATATCACTTAAGGAGATTACTTTTGTAGACCTCTCAAACAGAGAGACAGATATACCAGATTTTAAATGCTACGAAAATCCATAAGAATGCTACGCGTCGTAGCAACACCGCTACGCTGTAGTAGAAGAGATACGTACTCCTAGAATATCTCTAGCGGAATATTCAATAGAAGAGAGTAAAGTTTGTAATATCAATTAATTAAATTAAATTGGCTGTTTACTGGAACTTATAGCATCGATCATTAATTCTATCAAACACAATAGATTGTTTAACACAGCCTAGACGTCAAAGAAACTTTCAGGCTCGGATCAAATTCCTGGCTGACCTAGACCTATATTGATGTTGGAAACTGTTTTAATATTCATTATGTTGTTCTGCAGGCTCTTTGCAACTTGATCCTTGATTTCCAGATGATTTTAATGCTTAAGCGTTAATGGGGAATATGAGCCATTTGGGTTTAGATATTTTAAATCCAGCAGGTTATAAAGAGTTCTCTAATAATTTATATATCAATATTTATAATTTATTTATCAAAATTTTTTCTGTGAGTCTTCAAATTTTAGATAGGTTTAAAATATTTTTTCTAATGATTACAAAAACTTTAGAAAAAATACTACGGTTAAATTATAAGTTAGATGTTCAGGGATTCGATGCTACCAAACCCCAAGGATTATTATAATTGGGTTTTCAAGACCCTACAAAAAAAGTATTTAATAATAACGTACTGAAATAATGTATAAGTGACAATTACAATACTAATATGTTATAAATAAAGATGTAAAATGTAAATGATGTTAATTAAACCAAAATATTATGAAGTCAAAGCAAAACACACGCATCAGAAATTTTGGTTTGTACTGTATAAATTTGTTTCCGCGCGAAATATTAACAACAAGATTTTTTTAATTATAAAATATTTAAGTTACGGCCGGTTTGTAAAACAATATGAAAAAGTAGGCCGCAGTGAGTTGCATCCCGACCCACGTAATTACAGCAGACCAAATATGTGATTAATTTGTGCCGGCTCAACCTGCGCACTGGGCATTTCCTGTTCACTCGGTTTTTCATAGAATTTCAATGTGTAAAATAAAAACAAAAGCCAAATCTGTTATTTATCAATCCACTTTATAAGCTCCGCCCCTGTGTGTAGCTCTCTCATTCATTATTTCCTCTGAGTAAATGTCGTGTTGACTTCTACAACGACTCTTTTACTATTTTCATTAGCCCTGTCATGTATTTTTTATTTGTGCTAAACCATCCGGCTAAACAGTACTATTGCTTTATGAAAATGAGCACACACCGTTCCAATATTCCCAGAAACAAGATTCAAGCTTTTCCCTTGTATTAATTAGTGAAATTGGTCACACTAGGAATACGCCAGCAGCTTCAACAAACAAATATGTTGGCCTCGATACACTGCCAACTTTATTCAGCCAAAACTTTCGTTGTATCCGTCCGTAATAATTATTTCAGCGTAACAACCCACTGCGATAACTTCCCAGGATTATTTAATATTAAATACACTGGTTTTAGTTGGGATCCGAGTTTAACTTGACTTTTACTACTCCATTAAAAGGTCGGCCCAAAACTTTTGTGTATTGACTAATTTGACATCATAATTCAAATTATTTATCGAGTACATGGGCGTGTATCGTAGGTGTATTTGTGGGCTTGAATATATGATAAAGGACTTCCTAATTTTAACTTGTAAGAGTCTAGTTATATCTACGAATACTGGAACGCAAACCGATTCGAACACGCATTAAAGGATTACACATTCAAGATATTGTTTCGGCAGATTTTTAATAGTTACCTATATCATTTTCTTAACGGCAGAATGTCACTGAACCGTAAAACGTGCCATAGGTAAAAGAAAGTACACAAGAAATTAGTAGGCTTCCGTAACTGAAACCTACTAAAATTTACTTACTCGTATTATAGATATACACTTTTAAATATAAATCAAGGACTGCTGGTTGGAATCTTTTAAGTAAGTATTAATTTTTATTTAATAAGTACTTATACACGGACAGAGATGTCACGTAAGGTAACGTGGTTCCGAATTAAATGAGGATAAATAAACTAGTTCTTGCCTCACGACTTCATCCACGTACCAAAAGCGTATTTCTTATTATTGTGTAGTGTTTCGGCTCATATTGGTTAAAATGGGAAAAGGCATCATCATATTCCATTTAAATAGCTATTAAGTTTTAAGCTCATAAGTATTTTGATATTTTTTCAGCTAATATCTTTTTAATATTTTATTTAAAAGATGAGTACAAAAAACATATAAAAACGAGAATTGGTAAATGAATTAATTACAATTAAATCAGCCTTCATCAAATAATGGCCAATCCTCTCACACCTGATTGTAATTAATCATAGTCCTCACTTCTCACCACACCTTCACTCTCAACACTCAACTTTTGGTGTTTCATGACCTTTGAAGCCCACGCAAATAATTGCTACAAATATTCGTAGGCGTGCTACGCGTCGTAGCAACATCGCTACGCCGTCGAAGGGTAAAGAATTCTAACAATATCTTACCTGTTTTTTTTTTTACTTTTCCCTATTCCACGTGTATAATTAGTTTATCTGCTTCTCAAAAATACTAAAAGCTTAAATTTATATTTTTGCTTTTCCTAAAGTTTGTGACATCAATAATAAAAATAAACAGAGTAGCAAGAAGTTAAATATAGGCATGAAATGAGGCCCGATATTTTATGCTATAACAGGTAAACTACCTGTATTATATACCTACCTTACGAGTATGAAAGAACCTATACCTAATACTAATTTTGTTATCGACACAAAAAATAAAATAATACAATAAATTCAACTTCATTTATCTCCCATTTCCTAGCCAAACTTGCTCAAACCAAACTACGTGCGTTAACACAAGAAAATTGAGCCAGCGTGTTCTTAACAAGGTGGTTTGGTCCCATCACTAAGCAGCCGAGAGACTGGTAGACTGTCACAGGCAGATTCCTAGTTCGGCTCGGTATCTGGCGACACGCCAAACAATTACTTTGCGTCGTCAAGAGCGTTGTTCTAAGACATTCTCGTACAAGACGCGGAGAAAAAGATTGACGTCGGTTGACACAATTGTTGAAGAGTTGACGATTAAAACAATTGTCGGAAGAGTTATTAAAATAATGACTCTTTGTTTTGATAATTTAAAAAGTGTATTGCTAAGTAAATGACTGCTCTTTATTTCCATCTACAAATAGATTGAAATATTTGTAAGCATGAAAATACCGACGGTTTATATTGTAGAGTGAATTGCGGTAAATGGATGAGTCCAAACCTGCAATTCGTAGATTTGGAGCGCTTTGGTTCGCGAATTAACGTTACATTAGGCTGTTGGTAGCATTTCATCAAACCACACCTACGTATCGGAAGTGCTCTCTGCGTACCCCAATGGGAGAGAGGCGTGACGGATATGGTATTTATGTTCACCTACGTATTCTTCAAACAGTTCATTTGAGTTTGTGCTCTACACTAGATGGTTCTAGTTTTAGATGCTTTTAACCCTATTCCTACCTATTTAATTCCTACTTAACCATTAACGAGCAGCGTACGTAGAATGCTCAGTACCTATTCTTAGTGTAAAGTACCTACCTACTTAGGTGGTCGTGTGGACTGTTCGAGTGTCGTAGACATTAGTGAACGTTGGAATGGTCCCAGATAGCTAGCAAGGAGTTTTCCATTACAGGCTATAACGGACACCTGTATCTCGCAATTGAATGTTCCCACTCCCTCTCACTTATGCTTCTTGTGATTTGCCGTCTCGTTTCCTTATCTTTATTATATGAACATTTTGCAGGCTAATTATAAAACCCTTTAAAGTGTTTGTGTAAGTTAACTTAATTGCTTGGTCTGACTTCTGAAATGGCAAGTCATTTCAGAAATATAGCCTCTAAATGCGCAAATAAAATTAAAAATACTTTTTTTTATAATTGTACAAGTGTTTTTTTTATGAGTAGGTAGAAAAATTAATACATGCAAAATCAAATATACCTACACGTTACCTACTATGAATAGACTACTTACAAATAAAGATACAGATAGGTACCTACTTTGAAAAGTTATAAACGACTTAATCTCCAACTTATTCTCAATGAACGCATAAATCCTTGTAATACCCACCAGAAATCGACGAGAGAGCCGTTTGTGAGTTTCGAATCGAGAAAATTCTATAAGATTCCCCAATAATGGAAATATCCGCATCGATGACACTTGAAGCGTCCTGACAAGACAAAGAAATTGTCTGGCGGTCCGCCAGCTCCAGCTTGCGCAGTTCCAGGTATGGAAATACCAAAGTAAGTACACCTTTCCACGAAGCATGCTACCAAAGATGTATCGGCTTTCAGTCTTTTCGTAAATCCACCTTATGCGCCGAGTGTACCAAATATTCCAGCGGATTTGACGGCCGAGATATGTATTCGCAAATCTTGTTACAGTCAACTCTTATTGAATCAAAGTCTGTTACATGCTTCAGTATTGTATTGAATTGGTAGTTTATAAGATTATTTTAATACATTCATCTATAAGGTTTGTAAAATAGTTTGATTTCACGTAGACTAATATTGTGTGACTTAGCTAAGAGACAAATCTAGAGAAGCAGAGATTTCAGAATCTAGTTGAGAGTATTAGGAACAGGCACCTATTTATTCCTTGTGTCTATCAATATTATCAATGTTATTAAGCCCTGCTGGCTTTAAATGTAGATTAACTAATATACTACATCGTGGTATAAGTATTCTGTTTCGGTTCGATAAACCAAAAAGTAATGCGTTAACAAATCGTTATTTAATCGTAGGTATTTACAACGCAAAGAAATTCCAAAGTTCAATATTGACTTACAATTCAAAATACCTTCTACGGATTTAAAACAAAACACGACATAAATATTTTCAATTCATTCCTTGTTCGTTCGTTGTATGTTTCCTTTGCCTTCTATGCGAGACAAGACGCGAGCCGATCAAAGATTGCACTGTTCTAAAGCGGGGACGGAAACTTTTGTCGAGATACAGCAGCTACCGAATAAAAATGTAAATTGTTTAACTTGCTTCTAGCTGCAATACAATTTTCGCATACCAAATTCTTTGATAATTTGAAACAGAATTTCAGAAAAATAAAAAAGATTTAAAACAGGAATTTAAGTCAAAAACGAAATTAAAAATGTAGTGTTTAGTCATATTTGATTTGGGTGAGGAAGCTTGAAAGCCAATAATGTTAAGTCTCCAGGACTAGGCTAAGTAAATTATCGTTATAGCATTAAGTGATCTATTAAAAATAAACCACAATATAACAAAATAATTTGCCAGCTAGTAAGCAAGTCCTGTTAATTAAAAAGTACTAATTAAAATCTCTTTTTGAAGATCATCACGATAGACTGCGCTAATTACGTTTTAATTTAGTTATAAATTAGTTCATTTCGATATTTTTATTTTGCTGTTCGTACTTCTTACATCTCGTAATACTTATCATTTGGAAAACTAAATTTTTAACTAAAAGGAAAACTCGTGAAGATAGTGTACGTTCACAATTGTTATAGAATTTCGACTAACTTTTATAGTGATCTTCAGAGACAACATTTTGTGTGGATGGCGTTCATTTAAAAATTGTCGGCCAATATAAAACCGGACAGATGTATAACACGTGGGGGGGTCCCCATTTTATAATCAAAAAGTTATTCTAAATATAAAGTGAGTTCTTTTTATAGTAATTAAAAATTACCTATCATAAATACATAATGAAGTTATCTAAATTCGGCATCAGTGGCACGTTGACGTCGAAAATGACAAGGGTTCTTAATACATTATACCATCAGTTACAGAAAAGCCTCATTAAATTATTTATCCGTCTTGTTCTATTTCTTGACGATGAAAGTGTCAGCTATATTTAGAAGTAATAAAACGTTAGTTTAATTGCCCTTTTTTGCAAATGCCATTGACATTTTGTCTCTCATTTTACTTTTTCAGAATCAAATTAAACTGTTTTGATTATTTTATGCTGGGTGATCAGTTTATTTTGATTTGATCTAAATAATCATAATTATCATAATATTAGAAAACGTCTTTTGATTGCAATAAAATTATCATGAAAAGTATTTTTTAATATATTTTTGTTATTTTTTCATGAAATAACTAGTATAAGTAAATAAAAAATTATAAATTCTTAACTTTAGACTGATGCCAAAAGCCTTATTTTCTTTAATATAAGCTCGCAAGTTTGAAGCCCTCTTAATAGGAAGTTCCTTTGTGAGTAACTAATCGTTTTCACAAACGATTCCAGCCATTAATGGGCGAAATCGGTGTCCTTCACACTTGGTCATTAATATCTCACTAGTAAGATGATTTGCTAGAATAACTTTAGGGGCGTCCTAATTTCCTAGGCAGCGGCATTAATGGTGCGACAAATTGATTGAAAATATCGACGTTTTATGCGTGAAATGGGTAGACTACATGTTTCATATGAACAAAATAAAGATATACCTAGGTATTATACAAAATGTAACTCACCTAAGTCCTCAGCATCTTCACTCCACTCTCCAGTACCGAGCACCAACACTGCGGACATGAGCGCCAGTGCCGCATGTCTCAATGTCCTCGCCGACACTCTACTCATAGTTCGACTCAACACTTTCCACATCATCTCAGATCCTTTCTTGATCTTCCGTACCAAGTCCTAACGCCCAATTTTTAGCAGTCACAACGTACATTTCATTCGCCATTTTACTAAATTCAAAACGACTGTCTATTGTTTTCATTACACTATTTCAACGCTAAAATATTAAAAGAAACAACCCCAACTATGAAACAGTTTACGCTACGCTACATTACACTAATTCCTTCCATTTCTTTTCACACTTTTCCGTGTCTTTTGTGATTCTTGCTTTCGATTACAGAATGAATTCCATTCGAATATAGATTATCGAACAATTGAATTCGTAACAATAGTAATGGATATTGTAGCAGTGAAATTAATTAACCCAGCACTATTTTCTAACTAAGAAATAGATTACTATTTAACGATTACCTTAACCTCGGTATTATATTAGATGATAGGTTAATTCTAAATACACCCAAATTACAATGTAATTGATTAGATTTTTTATTATTCATGGCTAATCGATTAATCAGATAGTAGAGTAACGTTCCCTTTGAATGATGGTTACATTTTATAAGTCCATTATGGCGGAATGATCTCGGTAATCTTTGTTACATTATATCCGTAGTCATGTGTTACGCACGGACGGCGGCCGGGGCGCCGGTTAAATATGCCGATGAATTATTCAGGACTCTTTTAGCGACGACGCTCGCTCGAGGACAAAATGACCACCTGCAACAAAGTACATAGTCCCTCATTTATTTCTAAACGTTCCATATTTAGACAGGTCTTTGTGAATTTGGTAATACAAGTCTATAATAGTGTTAACGTGTGGGGAATACTGCTGTGCTCAACATTTTCCGCTGAAATTCGTTTTGGACCTCAGCAATGTACTATAAACGTTAACGCCTGCGGCGGCCTCTGTAGCGAGGATTTGGATTTTTTTTTTGTTTTTTGTCGCTTGTCTACCTACATCGCTTCGGTAAAAAATTCAACTTCAATAAAACTGTAACTAGTTTTAAAAAGAAAAAAATTCTTAAATGTAGATTGATATACATCGAAATAGACCACTAGAATAATATGGGGCATAATTATGATATTGATTTACAATTTTCAAATCCAAAATAATCTAAAAGCAATTAAGAACTACTTAAAGATTGAATGATGAATGAATTTCATACGATAGCAACACGATATGTTATTTTAGTACCATCCTACCTTTAATGAATAAACAACATATTAATTACTTTTTCCTATCAAATCAAAAGAAAACACCTTCAATTACCATTTAATAAATATGTAGGCAAAACCAATTTTCCTACATTAAAAGTCTGGGTTATGAAATAAAAAAGACATTCGGTTTTAATTATATTAATTTATCTACTCAGAAAAAGTACCTACCATTAAAAGACCATAATAAAACTGAAAAAGTAAGTAACATATCTGCACTCAAGTCATAAAAAAATAAAATGCATAAAAAAGTAACTTCTGTTTAACAGTGGTTTAACACGAAAAATGCTAGTAGAGAGCGAGCAACTATACAAATCCTTGAATATGCAACTATAGTCTTTTAGAAACTGTCATTTATTTTTAAAAGAAGGTTTCTCAAGATTTTAACAAAAGCTTTCAAGAAGCAAATCCTTCATCAAAGTCAGGAACGACCTGAGAGTGCCGAAGCGCTAACATAGTTTGAGACAACGCAAAACGCTCAACACTCGCCTTTCCTACCTTTTAGAGCAAACTTACGTGACAGTGGCGGCATATAATGCATAAAGTACCCGGAGTAAAGGTTCGCAAATAGGTGATGTTGGAAGCGAGAACACCACATACTGGTAATATGAACGGTTATATCTACTTACCTGGTTATGCCGAACTAAAAACGGATATAAAATTCTAGGTTACTGCTTAAACGCAGGAGTGGATTACGGGTACGTAATTTACTGAAAATGTGTTTTTATCAATACCGGTAGTTTACGATCATTATCACTATTATTTTCATAAAAATATCTAAGTTTAGCTGAATTGGTCCTGGAAATATTTAACATGCACTAGCACCACAAACTTTGAACAACGAGAACCCGCCCAACTGTCGTCTGTCTCTAGCTGCAATAGATATTTAAATGACTTTTTCAATAAATACAAAGGATTGACGCCAACTGAGTTATTTATGAAACTATAGACTGGAATAACTGGAATATGACAGAGAAAGAGGAAACGGTTATGAATTAGGAACACGATTCGAGGCAGAAGAGGATTTCTTTACATAATTTACCACAATTACCTACTTCTGATAGACTTTTCTTGAAATTTAAAGAAAAGTAACCTCATATATACAAATATAGACAGGTCTTGTACTCACAGAATACACCTGGTTGTAATCGTAAAGGCCATTTCACGAGCTAAATTGTCTACTTATGACATAGCCATTTCATTATGTTTAGCTTATCACGTGTCGAGACATTTTGTAAAGTGCCGCGTACTACTATCACCTCAGCATTACCGCCCAAAGTAATATATTATGGTAATGTCCTGATTTTTCTGACTGATAACGTATATTTTTGTAGGTTAAACCAACACATAAAAATACGTAGATAAGTTATAGCGTAGGTAATAAGTATTTTGTGGTACAAACGTATTACTGATTTAGTTTATGTATCTGTTTACTAATTTAACGTAGATAAATCGATAATAAACAAGACAGAGACATAGGTATAGGTCGCGCCACGTGAAATGAACCCTAGCTGACAGATGCGCATTAGACGATTTTTGAGTCTGACGTTTAACATTTTGTTTTAAAATAACATCGCGCACAAAAGTGTTTAAATACAGTTTACGCACAAAGGAAAGAAAAATATTATTAGTAGTATTAGTAAGGTGGAATATAAATTTAAAAAAATACACAAATACCAATCAATATTGGATTTAGTGTAAAATGTGTAAAAATGTAAAAAAAATCGAAAAAAAAAACATATTGTTTTTCCATTAAGTCTTCATGGGTGGCGCCAAAACCAGATAAGGACGCGGTGTTGATGCCAGAAGTGGCCATTTTATTATCATCGTTTTCGTCACTTTCATAACCTTTGGAATCAGAATCATCATCCCCTACGTATAGTCTATAAGTCAACATACGTAACCGCGTGCGAAAGACTCTTACAAGAATGAAACGATAAATAGCCCAAGTACTTTCGAGCGTAAGTATACCCATGCGCGAACACGTGATTTTCATTTGTTTCTAAAGTTCTTTTTACGTGGCGCGACCTATAGTAACTACTTTTTGCAAAAGTTTTAAATATTAAAAGCTCTAATTTTAAATATCAAAACTCTCAGAAAGTTGTCTTTAAAATGTTTCATTCGTTAGGTAATCATATTTTTAATCCGTCCGTAATATTTATTTACTGAGTACGTTGATAAGTACTTTATATATCAAGAAATTGCTATAAACGTTTTTTATTTCTAATCTAATCTAGCCATCAGTGTCCCACTGCTGGGCAAAGGTCTCTCTATATTATTGCCATTTCTATTTCTAAAAAAACTGGAGCGAAAATTGAGGTACTGAAGTGAATAGTTTAAAAATACTTGAATTTATTTTACGTTCCCGATTTCGGTACCGAAATGATTAAAAATACATTTGATGCCTACAGAAGTTCGTTCTTAAAGTTGTTAAAAAAGCAGTTTTCGAGGAAATCATTATGTAAGGTTACGAGTAGGTATCTTATTTAAGAAATTGAAGGTTCTTTTTGGTGTTAGAGTTCACAAACACATTTAGTCAAAAAAATAAAAGATTAATGTTAAAAATAAACATAGCTTTGTTAGTTGTTAACTCTCGTTTAAAAACCGTTTAGATTAAATAAGACTTTACTTAATTATTGGTATTAATTAATATAACATACAATAAAACCGGATGAGAATTAGTTGTTGGAAATATCCTAATTTGTTTCTCGGAAACTCTAAACAATCTACAAGTTGAAATTCGATAATTATTTTAAATTACTTCCAAGATCTGATATATACATCAGAGTATGTTTGAAATCCGAATTCACATTCACAGTAAAGTGTTAAAACGTTATAAATCTCTTCTCTTCGTTATTTAACATCTTACAGATAAAATAAAAACATCGACTTAAAAGAAATCTCTTTAAACCTTAAGCTACCGGTATACTACCGGTTCAATTATCTTCTGTTTAATTTATAATATACCAATTATCAAGAACATACAAAAAAGTAATGGTATAAATCAAAAATTGACAGCAACTTTTTAATTTTACTCAGACAGGGATTTTACTATCTTACTGAAGTTTCAAAGTTGCCTTCAATTTCCGAGACCCTTTTTTGTAGCGACCAAGAAATTAAGAGCAAAAAAGTTTTTAAAGTAGGTATTCATATAAGCGTCAAACATATTGTATTAAAATTTAATAATAGTCCTTGTGGATGGTTTTTATTTATTGAATAACTATCTACAAATATCTAAGAACTTATTATGAATTTAAAAACCTGACCATCTAGGTACTCCTAATTTTTTTTTTTTTTATAATTATTTATTCCTAGCCATTAACCTCATAAATAACAATTATAAAGAGGGCTATAAGAAACTCATTAAACTAAATACAAAACAAAGCAGTGCAGTTGTTTTGAAAGCGACAAAAAACCAGTGACAGGAAAATTGTTGCTCAAAAGAAGAAACTTCAAAACAGTACACGAAACAGAATTATTAACATGAATAAATTACTTAATGGTAAAACAAAAGAAGTTCAATATTTGTCTCACCATCAATATTTGGTGACGTCAGAGAGCAATCGTCAATCACTTCAGTCCAGAAACACATGAATGAAAACAGTTGAAAGTTGTTGTAAGATTACGCGAGTGGGGGTGTTTGGTAGGCGGCGCGTGTTGCGTGCTTGATGTCGCGCGGCCCGCGGGCGACTGCTTGCTGGTCGCCGCGACGAGCCGCGACTCCGGCCCACCTTGGGTGCGCAGCGCCTACGAGCCTCAGGTAAGATGAGACGATATTTTAAATCAGTACCCACCTACTACAGTCTCTCACACCCTTAATTATTATCGTTCATCTTTAAGCTCGAAAGTAATTTTGAACTTTTTGCTATTAAGTGCCTACGCTTGATAAAATAAGTTAATGGTTGTAGTCTGCGATTAAAAGTTATATAACTTTTATGAGAAGAATACAGGGCTTGTCTTAAATATGCTTACAAATATTTAAATTCCCAGATCTAGAAAGCAGTTGTTATCATAAAAGGAATTCTCAATCGAACAACAATATAAACATCACTTGTCGTCGCTCCTGTATTGAATACTTAATGAACCCCAGCTATTTGTTATTTATTCTCTTTACAAACTTGCAAAATAATTTACCCTTAAAGAATTACTTGAGCCTAATCTCTGCCAGAGCTTTACACTTCCTTCCCGGAGCTTGTTTTAAACAATTGCTCTTAAACTTGGTTTAATTTGAACCCGTTGAAATGAAATTGTAATTTTATTTTGTCATGTGTAGCTTTAATGTGGGAGCGAAGAGGCGTGTTAAGTATTAATATTCTATTTGGTCTATATTTACAATAACAGTACATACCGTTTACATAAACGGAAATCTCTTTTTGTTTACATTATTCTCGAAAACATAGCAAACAAAGAGATCATTAGAACATTAAATCACGAGACATGAAAAAAGAATATCTAACAAAGAAACCTATTTTATATTTGCTCGTAGATTTTCTGTGCCTGTTTTTTCTTACAATGTCATGTTTCTCAGACATCGTGTGAATAAAGTATTACCTAGATAAAACTAAACGAATTTGACCTAAACATAAAATAAACTTGTTTCGAATAACCCTCCGCGAACAAAACGTTTATTAAAACAAACATACGATATTTAGTGAGGGGCAATTCTTATCGATGGCCTAAAACGTTTATGAGGGATTCGTGCCAGAGTTAATCTTCCCACTTCCGTTGGCGATAAACTAAAATTTCATGCGCCACGGTTTTGGGTGCTCGGAATGTAGCCAACTCAAATTTCGAACAAAATATCCGGAACATAACCGTTGCGTTTGTTTAAATCCCAAACGAATATCGAAAACAAATGAAATCAATTATGGAAAAAAGTTTACCATTAACCCATACCTGTTGTAGAATACTCATTATAACCCTAAACAACATACGCGTACAAAGGCACAAGGAATTTCTTTTGACGCAACTATTGAGGAAAGGTTATTAGTAAATGGAAACGTAGCTTTGAAGACGTCAAACTATTTCGTCCTATCGAACTGTTCGTACAAAGGAATCGATCATTGACGTACCAAAAGAAATACTAATGGAGTCCATTATAATATTTCCAGTTAGGAAAGGTATTCGAAATGTTGATATAATAAATAAGTAGAAGAGTATTAGTCGGAATGAATCTGTTTTGCCTGCAGATGCGGAAAAATGCTCATTTGGCTTACTTATATTACTTCCCGAAACGCTTGGACGATAATCACGACGAGAGTCGTTACGCCCTCACAAGCGCTTCGCAATCGCAAATAGGGTTTAAGTCGAATACCATTTTCTTCACGGGAATTGTTATTTTGATTATTTCTTTTAGGAATTAATAAATAAATGCTTACTTAAGTGTTGTTCAAAATACTTATACGAAGGAAAGTTTGATACTTAATATTTTATTAGATAGTTGGTACTTAGTTAACCTCATCATGTCAACTTCTGATTTCTGTCATTGACAATGAAAGCTGTAGCACAGATAACTAAATAGTTACTAACTTGCTATAGGTACCTTTACTGCAACTGACTGATAATCTTTCATTAAGTTAAATTAAAAAAAACGAAAATATGCACCTATCTCTTATTTAATTTCTTAAGCTATACCTAAAACAATAAAGACCTTAGCCATTCTTTTATCTGAGGCTACTCACAATTTTTACTGGCAGTAATTTTCACGTGTCAAAAAACAAACGGAAACAATTTATTCCCTCCCTCAGCCGGTCTTAGAGACAATTCCCATTTCGGGTATAATGGAGTTGTCGCTTATAGAGCCGCTGCCTTCAATATTGATTTCTTATAATTGGACTATTTTTGCCGGTCGACTTTTAAAACTTTCTTACAGGTGCCCCCGATACTCTATTTTATTATATTTTCCATGAATAGTATAATAGCGATAGAATAGTTTTCTGAAATATACCTAAGCCTATTTCAGAATTTCTACGTATTTTCCAACAGTTAGTCTACTTAAATGAAGTTGCAAATATTTCATATCTCAATCATGTTTTATTTTATAGGTACTAAGTAGTTAAGTACCTCCAACTGATAAAACCACATCATTAGTAAAAATAAAATCTCGTTTCAAACTATTCGTACGCGATTTATCCATAAAGTTTTGGCAAACAAACTGCAGTAGGTATTTTAAACAGCGCTACAATAGATTATCCGTTTTCAAGGTAACAAAAGTTTAAAACTTGTCGCCGAGTTGATAATATCCGTGGTGTTGATAAAATACGTGATTAGAATGAAAAAGCGATCGACGTGGAAAGGATATTAAATCTTTTACATTATTTTTATTTAGGACAGTTTTCAGTTAATTCTTTTGAATTTAATGTTGGCTTTAAGATGTGGCAATGAATTCGCGAAATGCTTTTTAAATGTTCACAGATTATCGTACTTTTCATTCCGTGTCGTCTCAGGCCAATAAATAACGAGAAAAATTAAGACTCGTGTCAAAAATCTCACTGTGATGACCTTTATATTAATGTCATTAGAATTTCGATTAAACTTCTCTTTCATATTACAGTTATTATTTGAATTAACTTATTATAATAAAATGAAACCCTCTATCTGCAATTCATAGTAAAATATTTCTGAAACTTACAATTTTCACTTTATATTCAGCATGCGGTGGATCCTTTTTGTGATTTTTCTTTTCTCATTACGATAATGTAAAGGTGAACCGTTTATTTTAAGAAACAGTCACGTACTGTATGTTTGCCATATATTCATATATCTACCTACGTAGGTAACTTGATTCGGTTCTACTTGCTTCTACTCATTTGTAGTATTTTAATGTTCAGTCTGATTTAATTTTTAAAGGTATTTGATAAGTTATGATTGAAAAATTAAAGGGGAAGAGAATATAGGGGAAGGCAAGAACCACCGAAGACAATATTCGATAAGTAATCATAGAAGTTTTTTCCCATTTTCTGTAGATTGAATCGAATATTTTATTTATTAAACAAAGGCTCTCGCTGGAGCATTTTATATGAAGCTATTCTTGCTGAAATTGTTCTTCGGTAAAAAAAATATATCGGATACACGACAAAATTGGGACGTGTTGGTACTACCATTTATGCACTATAATGAACTGAATTTAAAAGAACACCTTTTTGTCCACTTTTATGTGTTATCAAAATATGATGATACCCTAGCCGTGATAGACATATTTTTTAATTTCTTTACATAGGCACAATGTCATCCAAAATATGTTTTAGTACTTTACATAGATAGGGACCGTTATCTCGTGTAGCTTACACACGAGTAGCTATCTCTAGCTACGGGATGTTACACTAGAGCAGAGTGCCAGCCAGCCCACTGTCTCTCACTCCTACTCAAGTGGAAACGCAAGATAAACTTTACACTACAGTCCCATTGGATTCGCCTATTCGCTTCCTTTCTAATTTATGAATATCATTTGTGACATTTTATGTTATTAATGACTTAGTTCTAAAGATTACATTTATTGACTATTCAGTGAAGGTAGATACAAAAAAGTTAAAATTGTTGCGGCAATGTGAAAGTACCTACAAAAAACTTTCGAAGATAAATATTTACATAAGAAGATTAAAAGTAACTTATTGAGTATTAACCTTTACCGAGTGGCTCTAATGGTTCGTTATTTATATAACCTTTACAATTTCAAATAGAAATGAAGACCATACGAACTGAAATAGGGAACGTTTAGAGTCAAGCCTTCTTAGAATTGAAACAAAGCACCGTAGAGTGGGCACTCGCGGCTAGTCCCGCCATTTATCCAACAGCACCTGGCTTCATAAGTTTTTCTAAGGTTTTCATCCTTCGTCGAAATTAAGAAAAAATACCGTTTCCGTCAGATATTTTTCAATCTTTGAAACTGATTGAAAGCAATCACTGGGTTATTGAACTTCTATGTCTTCTTCGCACCTTCAATTTTTATTTATTAAAGTTAAGTATATTGGAACTTGACCGCTAATGTTACATTTCTTAGGTTTTAATTGTGATTACTTAATGTTATTTATAGAAACAATGACGTCAAATAGTTACTAAATATTTATGATAATGGCTTTAATAAGTTTGTCGGTGGAAGAAAATAGGTATTTACTGCATTTTAATGGACGACAATTTTTGTTGAAATAAAAAATAAAACTATTTTTACCAAATTATTGTATTTTTTTACGAATAAAGTACCTAGTTTCACAATTGCAACAAGACATGCTGCAATTTACAATTAAAAAATAAATAGTTACCCATTATAATCAAAATCATGGGTATGGTACTGCTTACTATTTAAATGGTATATTAAAATACACACGAGTTTGTAAGTTCCCAACCCTTAGTGGTAAAAATTGTCAGTCAGTCGGCCGGCTGAGCGTCTTAGGCCATTCAATTTGTCGCAGTACGGAAACCCTTCTCAATACGTAATTGACACAGGCTTATCCCAAACTTAGATCCACGGCTCGTTCCACTTTCTCTAAATTTAACTTCTGAATTCGGTTTTTGTGTTGGACTTGCCGGAATAAATAGGTACGAGTACGTCAAGATAAACGCCAGTAAATATTTGACTACCTAGTCAAATGGTAAATGCATTTTTTAGTAAATGAACAGAATTTCGTCACCAAAGAGCAGTGGTGTCGTACCTATATTGCAGTTGCAATGCAACCTTCTTCATCAAAAATTCAGGGTTACGTTGTTAATAAAGATTTTTCATAAGATTTAATTAAATAATATAACACAAATGTGTCTACTTGGAAAAAAATTACTTCCGTAATCCGTAAAAAGAAGGAAACTCGGAAAACTTCGAGATAATAATTTACGCCCTTGAAAGCTTAAAGTTTGTACTTTAAGTAACTTTGTTTTATAAAACCATTAGTCATTCTTTTGTTAGCTATTGCGACGGCAAATTTTTCACGATGAGACAAATTTCGAGAATAAATTAAACCGTATTGTAATCTCGTGTAATAAAAAAGGGGAGACTTTGTAGTAGGAAGCGCACCTGTCACTTAATGCAAATTAATTTAACCTTAGTCTAGTTTCGTAACAATTTACATATCTGAAGAAAGCTATTGTCCTGGATCTGAACATTTTCTTTTGTCGGTTACTTACAATTGTTTAGCTAATTGTGCATGAAACAAAGTAAATGAGTTTCAAAATAGTAACTATGATTAACTACCATAAAATGATTAGCTTGATTTGGTTCTTTAGAATAATTAAACAGTGTTTTACCTAAAGGCACTTGCCTTGATATTGTCAGCTTTAAACTGAGTTACAAAAAACTGACTAAATACGTACTTAGGTACGTTTTCTTTAACGTGTATTGGCAAGGGATTTTTCCCCCAGTCAATGACCGTCAGATATAAGACCGTGACAAATGAAGGCAGATTAACAGAAAGAGAATGCTGTAAGAAGCTTTATCATACTTTTAGGGTGCTCCGAAACAACGGGGGGATCTACTTGTCTACGCCCTGTCGACGGTTCATTCATCAAACTGCTTGATAGTACCCACATTTTCTGGACACAGCAACTTCCTTTATAGACATAGTGCGACAAAACTGGGACATCCACGCGCAGAAAATAAAAAATATTCTTTGGAAACAGGCTGTCTTTTAAAGCAACCCACAATTTAGGCTAGGCACTGAGTATTTTATTATATTCTTTAGGCATTAACACGATACCACCTTATATGATGTTAAAAGCAGTAGCTACCTATTAAGGTGGTTCAATACACACTTTGTCATATTACGAAATACACCTCCGCAGTCAGTTCTTAGAAGAACCAACGCTAGAATGAATACCCTAGACCAGAATATCGATTAACTTGAATAACATGTAAACTATAAATACAAGCAGGTAAAAATTATTTCACTAGCAGTTTGACATAACATAGAGTGTAATTGGGGCGCAGGAAACCGAAAACACAAATTACAAGATAACGGCGGCGCCCCTGTAGTGCCGCGGAAGTCTCTCGAAAATTCCAACTTTGTTTTATAAAGTCATTACTCATTCTTTTGTCTGGCCTGGCTTCACTGCAAAATTTTATGACACCAAAAGAAATTGTTGTAGGTAACAAATTAAAACTCTCTCTTAGCTAAACCAGTGTTGGCGATAAGAACCGATTTTGCAAGTATTGTTTGTTCTGGGATTATGAATAGTTTTGGAATGAGTTTCTCGAATATTATCAACATACGTACGGATACCTAATAGATATTACTTTTTACAATGAGGAACTTAGTAGAAAAAGCATAGTACTTAACCTTTAAGAACAGATAATTGATACATTGATGAAATTTAGAAAGCGAAAAAATGATGAATAAGGCTAAATAAAAAAAAATACAAACTACATTTCTTTTGAAGACTTTTAACAAATATACCTCTATATATACCTCTAAGTATATAAAAAAAAATCTTTTCTCAAAAATATGTGTATGCGAAAATAAAGCAATATTTAATGCGAAGTTAAAATCCACATCGTACGAGTATTGGGGTGTCGGTGGACAATACACTCGTAGTCTGCTGTTGGGTCATTTCCGAGGTGTCATTGTGTAGAAAATACATTCACGACATGGTAAACTAGGAACAGCGGAGCTAGAGGTCACATAAGTATTGAAGTTACGCATTTACGTATAATCTTAAAGGTTCAACAAAGGTTTATGTTGGAACTTCGATAGTTCAATCCCCAGAAGTGTACTATGAAACTGACACAAAAAGTAGTGAGACGAAGAGATGTTTAAAAACCTGATTTAACGGCAATTCAACTGCTAATGCTTTAATGCCCTAAGTACAGTAGGTACTGCGCACAAAAATGTAAAACAAATATTACAGAAAGAAAATACCGATAGGCAAGTTGTTTAA
This sequence comes from Anarsia innoxiella, assembly GCA_947563765.1. Classification (NCBI taxonomy): domain Eukaryota; kingdom Metazoa; phylum Arthropoda; class Insecta; order Lepidoptera; family Gelechiidae; genus Anarsia; species Anarsia innoxiella. The sequence goes on from OX387408.1 coordinate 4,688,767, forward strand.
ACGATATCCTTCATTTGAGTTCGATAGAACGGTGTTCACCAAAGAAGCCCAGATTTGTTAAATTCGGTTCTGGAAAAAGAATCGTAATTTGTACCTATTTCACCACATCGCTCCAATAAATAAGAGCATGCCTGGCAAAACACAATCCTTCTTTTGTTTGTCGTAACTCTAGGTACTCTTAGAATTACAGCAAAAGCATAACTACCTACGTACAACATTTTACACTGTAACCCCACCCGTAGTTCGAGCTCGTTTCGAAATTAAAAGTGAACTTTACAACAACAACAGAATACGTTTGACTTAAAACAATGTCGAGTTGCATCTCATCTGGTAGTACAACGTGCAGTTCAGACGGTGCAAGGTACATAACACAGTTTGTTCGCAACTTCGAGGTGATTTTATATTATGCTACCTCCACTCTTTGTGTTACTGCACAGACTACAAGTTAATGTATGTTTATTTACAAGGCTTTAAATATTAAGGAACTTGAAGATATAAAGCTTTGCACGAATATAGGATTTAGTAAATCTAAACGCACGTCATGGTTACGTTTTATGTATCAATTTATAAATATTAAAGTAGGTACAAAAAATTTAATTAAAAAAATCATGGAAAAAAACTAGACACCTGATTGCGTAACTAAAATATTTTCGATGGATATTTTCGTTCATAGCCGTAATTTAGTCTAAATTTAGAAATACTTAAATTTATCAAATATTTACCCAGTTAAGAAAGAAAGTGGGAGGATTATTAGAGACTACAATAGTAAAAATAATTGTGCAAAGCTATTTTCATCAGAAATGGGTAACTCAGGCAGTTATTCGTACCTACGCACATCGCACACTCTCAAGTTTTTAAGCAAATCAAATTTTTCAGCTTCTTAAGATGTGACATCGTTTGCAAAAAAGCCATAATATGATTATATACGAGCGCAACACTTCTAGTAAAATGTTTCATGCATAATTCAATATTTTTAAATTGCTATAAAACTCTCCAGTATTTTATTATTTTAGAATTTCAATTTTATTTAATTGCTGAGCATTTCATTAACTCGTATTTAAATACATTAAAGTGTTTTTTTAGTTGTTCGAAATATTATTGAGAATTCCAGTTTACCTACTTATGTTGTAAAATTGGGATAAGACTTACGACTCCTTGGTAAATAAGTAATTTGATTTCATAACATTTATCAGAGAATAGCTTCTAATCATAGGTTACACGCGCCTATACCTAAATATCTCAATAGAATTTAGAATACGTGATTTTACCTCGGAATGTTTAAAGCTGGGCTAAGTTGGAGATAAAAACTGATTCCTATTTATTTAACTGAATAATTCATCACACTGTTCATTCTACACGTGTCTCACCTACGCGTGTACAATACTATCGTATTTTAGTCAGCTTGCCTCTCGGCACATGTCACAAAGGTCAGTGCTGAATTTTCATTCAACGGTAGTATAATAAACTCTAATTGAAGCATCAACAATCACTCTACGGCTGAGAGAAGGCAACGAAGCGAAAGGGGCATGGAGGTGGAACGTTAGGCTGACGCTTTGACTCTAACTTGACTCAAAGGGGTAGAAATATTACCCTCTTTCCTGGACAGAGTCGCTGAAAGGTTGAATACGCCCGGCACGAAATCAAAGCAACAAGAAATCTTGATAGTAATGTGTAGTGACGTTTGTGTTTTGTTAATCGAATAATATTTGTTTCACGATTTGCTGATTCAATCACTCTAGTTCGTCGTTCATAAAACGCATGCATATTCACTATTTTCAAAATTTAAAATACTTAAACAAGTTTTTTTTATTTTAACGATTGAAGACTTCATTTTTTTTTATTTCACCTCAATGTACCTACATGACATTGAGGTGAAATAAAAAAAATAAAAAATGGGTATATTAAAAATCTTAACGTTATTTTTAAATTAAAAAATAAATAAAAGATTGATTAATAAATGATTAACCTATTGAAAAGTATAAACCAACTAGGTATTTTTTTAAATGTGAAATTAACTTATTGAAGGCCGATTAATCGTAGCGCCCCGGCTGTCTAGATTACTAGGGGCGCAACAGCAGTAAGATAAGGCCCTGCTTCAGCAGCCGTCATCGTCAAGTTCACACAAAACGGGCACTCAACCGAGTTGACATCCAGATTAAGATAACGCCTCGCGCTTTTAAGAAGGCTTCTTTCACTGTTTCAAAGAAGGCGCAGGCACGTGTTGACTTTTGAAATGTATCGCAGCGTTCCGTTCTATTGTGTTACAATCCTGTGTTACGTTGCAGATGAATGTGAAGTCACGTGAAAAAAGACATAGGTAGGTAAACAATGTTGTCGGTGCTTTAGTATCTAAAAAATGGGTCAACAAACAAAGAATAGAAAAACAAAACACTATTGAGTATTTTCGAATCATATAGTTATTTAAAATTAAAAGCTATTTGATTTGCCGACGGAAAAAGTGGAAGGTAATAATAGTGCAGGTCTGTGATATTTTACATGAAATATCAACAAAACACAGACACGGCGAAGTAGTTGCAATATTGTTTGAGTGTTCCATGACAGTATGCAGTGCAATCTCGTTATGCTACGTACACAAAAAGAGAGTAAGAACAACAAGGGTCCGTCCATTCATTTACTCAAATAAATAAAAAACTTGGAGCAAAATGGCTGCTTGGCTACATGTAAATGCGATAGTTCTTGATGCAACGCTACAGCTAGAAGACTAAGAACACTTACTTAAAGAACATTTTTAAATTTGCACTGCGGTCGGTTATCTTAATGCTTTCTGAAAATCGATAACTCTTGCACGTTTCAGTTTACAATTTCAATAAATCTCATCATAAGTGCTTAATTTAGTAAAGCGGCTAATCGGAATTCATGCTTTACAACCTAATAATTAAATTCTTTATAGCTCAACCATCGTCGACAACAAAAGAAACCCTGTAATTTTCATCTCACAAGTGACTCGACTCGATCTCTCGTAAATTTTGATTTAAAAAAAGAAGGTGAAACGAGGAAATACGGTTAAGTACTTTAATTGTCGTAATTTAGGTCCATTAAGGAAAAATATAATGGGTTATATTTCAGGATCGTCAACGCGGGAGTTGTTGTTGCTATAAAATATTCTATTCTTAAAAGACAATAAACTGCAGAGACTGACTGCTTTTCATTTAATTACGTATTTAAAGACGCAGTCGTTAAAAAAGTCGTATTCTTTCTTTTTTTGCCTTTTGAAATTAAATGGGAGACTTATGTGAGTTTTCTGAAGAGATTTTTTGCAATTACATACCAACCTACACAATATTTTAAATCTTAGCAAATCAATAAATATGTTGCGAACATCCCATTTCATTTACGTTGTATCATCTAAAGATATTGTTTATATTTTACATGTTCACTTCCCCTGTCTAAAAGAGGACGTATAGTATCTAGCCAAACTCATTCTCTCAGCAAGCTCTTTCCCTAATTAGACGAGTTCCTATTCAAAAAAGGCATACTGACTGCTTGCTTAGATAACGTACCTATGTAGTAAACCAACCCTTTCCGTAAACAATATGCTTTTATATGCAAAAGAATATTTGGTAGAAAATATTATGGTACCTACGATGCAATTTATAACGCCTAGAATGGTGAAATAAGTATTTAGTTCGTGTTTATGTTTTCCTTATTTTAACAGTAGAGTAACATACAACGGTCATCTGTTTCAATCGAAGGAAGTAGGTGGTAGGTAGGTAAGATAGGTAGGTATATTTATGAACTTTTATCATTGCCAAAAATAAATAAGGAAATAGAAATACCCCACAAGGTCACAGCCCTTGAAAATACGGTCCAAACACTACTAACCTGCTTGTTAAGACCCGTACGGCCGTCAAAGACGCTCTCATACTAGTCAAAGCTACCAAAGCTTTGTGATACGACATCCTAATATTTCAAAGCAAGGCACTGAACATCGGCATTACGATGGCCATGAATAACCAGCGCCTTAATTGGCCTAATTATTTTTGAAGAGTGTTTTTTTGAACTTGTACTTAGGTATCTGCGTCTTTTTGGTATTATCTATACGGTTGAACCGCTAAGAAGATTGTTCATACGGTTGAGCCAAATTTGTTATTCGCATTACAGCAGGTAATAAGCATACTTTTTAAAGAGTGATGCTTAGGAAGCAGGTTCGTAAGGAATAAAAAAAGTGTTTCGGTCGGTATTGGTAGTATAATGTAAACTTATTAGAATTAATCAACGCAACTGTCGTGTTGACAAAAAAGTTAAAAAGGTTTCAAAAAACAAAACACGAAAAAGCATCGACGAAACAAACGCCCGATAAAGCAGCGTGTATACTTTTTAAATCACCCTCCTTAACCGAATGGCCAAATTGAGTTGAGCTCGAGTCAGACTTCCATCGGACTATTTCAAGTAGTGTTGATTGAATTAGTACAACTAACTTTTCAACGAGATGCTTACTAATTAAGCTCGTTTTTGCTATGTTACTCTGTTTACTTTAGCATTTTCTGTTTGTCTGAGATGAAATGTTCAACGTTTGTGTAGCTGAGCTTATTTGTAATTTACTACTAGATTTTTAGGATCAGTTTTAGGTTTTGATAGAGTGTTTATATTGTACGGAATTACATAGTTAGGTAAGTTGTTAAAATTGGGTCTTGAAACTTAATGAGATCTAACTATTTCGCTGATCTGGTTTTAACTTATTTACCTAAACGTTTTACTTATTAATGACTATAACTTAAAAGAAAGATAGAATACATTTGGAAGAACAGAATATTTTACTACGTCAATTTACGGACTACTAGCCACAAAATTCTGCATGTCTAGGTAGTATATTGGTACAATATGTGAAGCAGATCTGTTCATGCAGCATTATCTGTCTATTCAAGTGACAATACACGGCTTCACACTAAGTGTAGTCAGAGAGTTTCTGCATGCATACCATTCAATACTGTCGACGTCGATTTACTATTAGATACAGTTTCCATTAAAATATCTCGACAGCTCAGATTATCTATGCTACAGCGGAATCTCAAACTCTAAGTTTATACCGTTTTTATTTTAATTTTACGAAGGACAGGGAACAACGAAAGAGGTTTTTACGAGGGCACAAGCTAGAAGGACAATTTGTTTAACTTTTCAGCTTACATTATCCAAGATGAGTTTTCTCCGTTCTCATGAAAGTCGGCAGGCCACTTAGCACTACCATAAAAGTTAAATGCTCTATAAATCATAGTGGGGCGGGGACAGCGAAGCATGCCGTATAATGAACCGGCTCCTTATTAATAATAACTTGTTGACGCCGGTTAGATCCGAAGAAGCCGCCAGATTATGCCCGACCTTGTTGCGGATCAACTTTTCCGCAGTACCGCAGTCACTCATGGATTCAATAACATGCTTCAAAGACTTTTTTAAATATTTATGAAATTGAATTAATATAAACTTCATTAGTGGTCTGTATTGTTAAAACTAGTTGTAAACATCCATTTGATTTCCTGCCTGTTTGAATTGTTGAGCCAATTATTAGAATTTCCGTAACGTTGAGAGAAATGGAAAACAACGGAATGCAGGTTATCCTTTGCAGAGTATTATAGTTTTTTTAACCGACGAACGCGGATGCTTTTAGTTCGGATCAGAAATATCACGTTCATCGCAGCAAGTCGGGATTTGAAAGCTTCAAAAGCGAAAAAAACTAATCTTCAAAGAATATCTAAGTATTTAAAATGCAATGGAATAACCAAACTTTCACTAAATACGATTTCATTAAAAATTCATTTACGCAAAGGTTTTGGGTAAATCTTATATTCGATCTCGGACTTTCCAAATAATTTTGTTGTTAACATACCTACATAGGCAGATACTTTTGTTTTATTTCAGTAACATAATATAAATCTTAGTACCAAATACGTTAAATAAACTGCTGTAAAAACACAAAGTACGATCACAGTAAGCACGTTCACACTAAGCTATAACTTCCAGCTTGATTCCATTCAAGACAAGCTAAAATGAGCTGGGACGAGTTGAACATAAAGCAGTGTCATAATAGCGAGCTGTTTACGAGTCCACTCTCGCCCCACCTTAAGTTTAACGGTAACACTATGTCGCAGTCATTCTGTTTAAATACGAGATAATATACGAGATATTCGATATGTACTCGATCTGGTTGATCTGGTTCCTATCGGGCTGGTCAGAACAGACCATTTTTTAATTACTCATCCTAAAATTAATTTCAGATAGTTAACACGGACTAATATGCAAGAATATAACACAACCATGCCAATCCGTATGATGTCTTAATACCTACTAATAAGTAGGTAGCACACTTCCACTTTGTTTACTTAATTTTTTTGAAACTGTACTTTTAATGGCCTAGATTTATAGACAAATAGGAGATACGTTATGATAGTCGATTTAATGTGTAAATAAACCTGTATTAATAAATCAATTTAGAAGACTTCCTTCAACAAATAGCCGAAACAGACAGTGCAGAACATACGGGTTTAACTTCATTTGTAACTTTAACATTTTTACTTGCTAAAGCCTGGTATTTCTAATATCCTAAAAGTAAATAAAACTGCACAAAAGACAAAGGAAGAAACGGCAAAAGTTCATAACGTTTTTGTAATACGTATTTACTGGTATGCTGTGGATGCGGCTGGAAGTCTGCCCGGCGATCGTGACTGGACTACGGAGAACGAACTCGGTGACGATATTCATATTTCAAGAGATATCGGCGCGAAATCGCACGTAAACCCGACTGCAGGGACGGCGGCGAATGCATACAATGCTTTAAGGTTCTTTACAAAAGTTGCGATTTATCAGATTCATTTGTTTTACTGAAAAGTTGGTGTTACGGATAAGTGGTTGAACTCCAAGGATTGATTTTTATATGGAAAACGTCAACCGCGTTAGATAAATCGCTGGATTTGTAGCAATTTTATATTAAGTATCAGACTGCAGATGCGGTTCAATTAACTACTAATTCGTAAACGCCTTAATTTGAATACCAAACAAAGTAATAAAAACAAAATTTTTAAACATTGATTGACTTATTTTTCTGTAAGACAAATCACAAAAATCCCTCGATCAACAGATTAAACCAAAACCCGATATTAGAATACAATATCTTAAAGCTTACGTAAATTAGTTGTCTGGACGAATCCTTATCACAACATCGAATGCCAATACATTATCGACTGTAACGCTCGATAACAAAGTCGTGATTAGAATGAATGGGAGCTGCGCGTTAAAAGATGGGTTTTCAGACGTTTCTGAGCAGAAAGTATGCAATAAAGACGTCAATCCGTAATGGCGGACGCGGCTATTATCCAGTGGATGCACTCACTGAGTGCTTTATGGTGTAAACTTCGTACGAATAAAAATAGGATATGCGTTTGAATTTCGAGACAAGCTATTAGTTAGTGACATAAGATGCGATTTCTGTTTATTCTATCTGATTCAGTGTTTCTCTCAGCAGTAGATAAAATAGCAGCACCAAGAGTCTATACAGATATTTCCTTTTACCTATGCTCTAAAGACACACTTTTTTATTTTTTTTATAATATCTTTCTTATCTTATCTTATCTTATCTTATCTTTCTTCTTCTTATCTTGGAATATTTTTTATTAATCTTCGTTGCTGTTTTTTTTTTACTTTACCTACTGACTCCTTCGTTCCGTTCGAATTTTTCGGTTCAAAAACTTGTATCTTATTGCTGAAAGCTGTTCATTGGAGAGTTGGTTTTGTTAAAATTGTTCCATTTTCCGGTTCGACTTGCATGTAAACCTATTCGCTTACATTCCTGCGCGGAATCCTTACAATGCTCCGTTGCATGCTATTGTATTAAGCTTGTAATCAGGCGTTGTGACTCCTCTTTTTTTAGAATTTGTTATTTTTTCCTTTTGATTCCCCTTTTCCCTTTTGATTGTTATATTCATTTTCAGTCCGGCAATCGCTTCGGTGGTAAAAAACTGAAGTAAACTTAAAGTTATTGAATACGACTAGAGTAATTTTCTCGCGCTTATTATTTTCCTAGACGAACTGCTGTAAAGGCAATTATTGTTATTAAAGTCATATATTTTTAAAGGCTTGAAGTATGAATCGTAATTATATTTTTATTATTTAGAAACACCATATTATTTCGACTGGTAGTATGTAAATACCTTAACCTAAAATAATAATAATCCATAATGTAAATAAAATAAAAAGCTCATGGCAAGTAACAGGTTGTTTTGTAGTAGAATCCGATTTAAAAGTGTTCAAAATTGAGGCTCCACCCACAGTAAAGCAGCTAAAGCCAGTATAAGAGCCTTATGTAGGTGGTTGTACTATGAAGTCGTGGGCAGTGCATATAAGCCAGTGAACCGCCGTCTAATATAAAAGTGTTGGAAATTGCTTCTACTCTATTAACTGGTCTTCGCAAATGTTTGGTATAATATCCATGGAATATTTATTATGAACTTATTTTAAGAGTTCTAGCAATGCTGATATTACTGGGTTTCAATTTCTATAATTAGTTCTTTATTTCAGAATGTAATAATTGACCCAACAAATATTACTTATTTCCCCGATACTTTTCTTCTGTTGCTAGGTACCTTTCTTAAAATTTACACTCTGCATATTTCTACAATCTAATTTTAAAACTATTAACTAAGGTACGTTCTGCAAACAGCTCATGAATAAAAATTGTCGCATCGTAAGATTTTTTATTATAATTGACGTTTTTATCGAACAAAAATTAAAATTTCATCCTAGGCGAGCACAAAATTTAATGGTAACGAGGGGTGACCAACAAATTAACCGTCGTGGGGATGCCAGGCTCTAATGCAATTTCCAGGCTCTAGACTACGTTGCACTGGGTATTTTTTACCTAGAACACTAATTTAAAATCGTCTAGATTTATTATGACTCCCCAAGGCTCCATAAAAACTAGAAAATCGTTTTATATCCTAATATCCGCGCAATTATTTGTAAGTGAGCTATAAAGTGTTTACTTAAAAATATAATTATTTTTTATGACAATATCACTAGATTGTCTTTGCAATCGGTAAGATAAGTTACTAGATAACAATCTACTAATAGTATCGTAACAGAAAACAGCATTATTTTACGACTTTTCAGTAAGTGCTTATTTGTAACAAAAGGTTTTATTTACAGTTTTACAATAAGATAAGTTTTCTTTCGTGGGAATATAACGCGTTAAATTATTGGGTATCTTATAAAATCAACCAACTGTGATAACGTAATAAGCTTCTAACATACAGGTATATGAAGGTTCCATATTTATCCTAATAACAGTTTTCATCTAAACGGACCGAGTTAAGCAGGTAGACGCCCAAGTAAATTTACACTGAGCCACGGTGAACCAGTATTGCGGGGAAAAGGCTTATGATTCTCGCTACATGCAAACACGAGGGAAACGAAATGTTGGATGCCTTGAGCTTCAAACTTGAGCTGAATGCTGAAGGTATAATGTTAGTATACTGTATGTACTTAATGGATAATAAATACCAGCTATATAGATGAATTCATTCCGATTCGCTTGATGAAGTAATGACGCAATGAAAATTACTATGACGCATTCACAATTGCTTTTGAGACAGTGCAAGAAACACTTTTCTTCAACAAAGTAACTAAATTTTAAATTGTTAAGGTGGCAAGTTAGAGAAATATTTCCACCCATATTCTGGTATTACTTTGATTTTCAAAGTTAATATGATACATTCCCGAACAATATAAAGTCGGTACGACACCCACGCGAAAAATAACAATAGTTCTATTTGTAGTACTTGCTAGAAAACATTTATAGGTAGGTACTTACTATAAATTTTGCTTTGCAAACATAACCTAGACTATAGAAATCCTAATTCGTTCAACATAAAGAATGTAGTCGTACATACAAATGCGCATCAATCTTCCACTTCGTAATTCAAATCCATGCGCGAGATTCCATACACGGTGCAAGCAGCCACTTACGTCGCGCCCGCCGCTTCACTGTCGCGCAAAATGCACCGGGAAATCTCCTTAAGAATCCTAGATATATGTACTAGATTGCAGGAGAATGGGATTCAGCTTAAGTTTTAATGTTACCTCAACTATCCGATTTGTACAAAGACGCTTGTTAATTCGGTTTATTTGACGTTTAATTTGGCACTGGTTACAGTTAAAGTAGTTTGAGTTTGCCCAAATAAGAATGGCTTCTATATTTAAGAACTGAGTACGTAATTTTTGCGTCTTCAGTATGGGATGTTAAAAATAGATTTTCTTATTTCGCTTCGAAAGAAATTCGCGGTAGAAGCTAAAAGAAAATTTCGCAGACTCGCTTTTGAATGTGCAAAGTTCTTTTTATTTTTATATGCTCTTATATTAACATGACTATATACAAGCACATATCAAATATCTATTGACTTATTAAGATTTAAACTAACTCTGCAGAATTGCAAATATTTAATCCCCTAGTCAATTCTCCTAGACAATTGTGTCTCCATATCTACGTTTAGTCCAATTTGTTAAACCTAGATGCTAAAGAAATACAAGCATACGAGTACTATCCACCGAAAGCGCATGTTTGTGTATCCATTTGCTCGAGCACCAGTCGAGTAATGGATTTTTTGAGGTTGACATCTAGTAAGTAAATTAACCAACACATTTCTGAAATCGCTCCAAATGTTCTTAAGTGCTTTAACTGTATTGGTATCTACTTAGCAGTTTTTGCGATAAGAGTAACAAAATATTCTAAACGTTAGATGGGTACTTACCTATTTCTCTGACGCATCTGTCCCATAGGGGCAGGTAAAGACCAATTTCTTCCACTTGCTACGATCTAGACATACCTCTGTCGCTTCATCCACATTCATCAGTCTTGTCATACATGCCCGCCGGTATACGATACTATATTATTTAATCTATACATACCTAGTAACTGTTCGATTAATTAAATGCAATAGTTAATGCAGTATAACAATAGAGGAAAGTATGCCCTAAATCAGCGATCACTATCCAATAATAACAAATAGGTAAGTTAATTCTGTTCGCTCACTCAATTAATGCTCTAAAAGTTGTATAATTAAATCCCACTTTATTATGATTTTGTGGATTACTTCAGAATAATCCATACTGTAACTGAAAACCAGAATATTGGAGAGAGTATACCAATATTTTATCTATTGCAGGATCTAACAACTACGTTATTTGAAGTCCCTTCGATTGATTTTGCCAATTACCTATCCCTTATTACGAAAAGGATCGAAATAATTTAATAAGTATCGGTTTCGTTTGCAAACACAAGACAACTCAACCTGAAAGGCAAAAGAACGTGGTCTTGTGTAGTTATAAGTATTATTAAAGAAAGCAGGTACTTACCTAGTTCTATTTTTAATAATTCGGTAAAGTGCATACAGGCTTCTGTAAACAAATTATTTATAATAGGCAAAATACAACATAATTCATATTTAATTTACTTTGCACCAGTTTCCACCTGATTAAGTTTTTAAATTTTAACAACCTGATATTCCTGTTTAATATAATTTCGAGAATTATTATATCCATCAATCAGCATAATTTGGGGCAACACATTTCAGTTTATGAATCCAATATTCAATTGCATATTTACAAATAGGACAAATAAATAAATCAGCACCCCGTGTCCAAATCCCAACAAACAAAGCTAAATTCAAAATTGTGAGCTGTGACGTATTTTAATATGGCAATCAAAAATTTCTGCATTTATTATATGGTCAACGAGAGACTGCGTTCCTGACAGGTGGTGATTGACTTGCCGATATAACTTTCAGGCGGCGCTCAATTTACGATAAAATATTTTTTTTGTTTATTAGCCTTATTAACAAGTAAGAAGGTATAAAAACTACATTATTATGTCAAATTATAAACAATTACATGAATTTGCACTAAAAATCAATTTTAAACTTAAGAAAACAATAATTATCAAAAAAATATACTGCGCTGCTACAAGCTTTTAGCAGTCGGTCATTTTTTTAGTGATGTGACAAAAATAACAGTCAAAATTAACGAAAAGTAACGATTAACGGTTATGTATATTAAAATAATAGTTTAAAAAAATAAAACACGCTTTTAGCACGCACTAAAAATTATAAAATAATAAGGACATTTCGGACATTCGAAAGAAATCATGGAGCGTATATAAGTATGTATAATATTTTCTCTTTTTAGACAAAACGCTCCACGTTTTCTTCCGCAAGCCCGAAATGTATTATAATTTTTAGTGCATGCAGTAATTTTGAGATCTTTATTGCTTTGTTAGAACTGGCCAAAAATATGTTATCTAATCTTGTTTATGTAGTGTAGAGCGTGGCAAAATATTATACATACTCTCTAAAAACATAACCCTCCTTCTGATTTGGCGTAGTCGGGTAAAAATTACAAACGAGAGTAACGAACCACATTGTGATATTAATTTCTTAGGTTGCTTATTGTTTTTTTATATTAGGTATTTAATAAATCTTTTTAAAAGTAGGTAATAAAAAATATCAGTTACGTAAGGTTACATCACTAGTCACATGTGTCAGGAACGCATTCTCTCGTTGACCCTATAATAAATAAATACACCTAAATTCAATGCGTGTTGATATAAATATTTAGAAATTGATAGGTACCTACTTAGAAATCAACAAACTAATCCTACAATGAATGAATAACTATAACTTGTGACTTGCAATAAATCTATTTTATTCTTTTCAATACAATTCACACGTTTATAAAATTTGTGTAGACCCTGTTGTTGGAAAAACAAATTACAGTAAGTAATAGAATGCAGTATTATTAAAATGCAAATTAATTGTACGTTTGTGTGCATTGCTTGCATTCCGTCTCTCTGTAAATAACGGATTTGTTATTTCCCCAGCAATAAATTACGACTCATTGCATATTCTAATTAAAAATATCTGCTTAAACAGTTTAAGTCGCATTTAAAAGGCAAAATGTAATGTTTCTATAGGTTTTTTCCCGATACGCAAATTATAATGAATGTGCTACAAATGCTACGATTTTGCTACGATCGTAGCTTATCTCTACGATTTATTGCTGTAACCACGAGTCTTGTAATAAATACGCATCATGTTTATTTTTTACCATTTCTATAATTGCTCGATTCTTTTATACTTTGCACTGATAAATAGCCAAAGAATCAGAAGGTCTACAACTTTACGAGCTCACATGATATTCTGAGGAAGGTCAAAAATCTGACATTTTTATGTGGATTTTTAACAGCACCTCTTCTGGAAATTCAAATTAACTTATTACTTATAATTATTTTATATTAACTATTGCAGTTATGGTTTAAATAATAAGTTTACGGTTCGTCAGTCAGATTAAAAAAAAACCGTATATTAAGCGGCAGGTAGGCAACTCAAAATCTGACGTTAGAGTACCTATACGTCGCGGCTCGCGGTCGTAGCAGATGGCATTAGTAAACCGTATTTGCCTAATGCTATCACCGATCCTATATAGATTTCCAGGAAATAAATTTTTACTGCACAAAGTTGTTGATGCTTTCTGATTAAATAGGTCGAAGCAGGGCAGTTGTATTTTATCTTAAAAAAGAGCATAATTTATCTAACCATTTGAAAATTATTCCTTACTCTACCGTAACGTGTCATTAGCAGAAGTATAATGTAAGAAGTATAAACACGTCAACAAGGCTCAAAATTCATTGAAGATTTATCATTCTTATCATATCTAATAAAACCTGAAGTTTTTATTAAAAACTGAATAAGTACCTACGAGTACATTGTTTCAACCCGAATAAATTTAATAAGGTCTATAAAACCAAAGCCACATTTAGAACAAAAATTTTACGATTTTAATCTGGAAACAGGTTACAAACTTTGTGATTGGAATCCGTTTAATATATCCGTTGAGCTTCTCATAGGCAGATCAATTTGTGGTCATGAGCGATTTTATTAGAAAACTTGAGCTTATAAAAGGTTTCGTTCGCCACAAGAGAGGCACAATGCAGTTTATTGTTTCACGTCCTTTGCTTTAGACTTAGCGCACACCATTAGCAGTAATAGCAGTTCATCCACATGTTTCAACTACTTAACTGATTTGACGTTTGACATGGAAATCGTAAACCGGGCCCAAGTCTGTTAATTTAAAACAGCCTCAGTTGTGTGTCGGCAGTGTCAATGGCATTTGTGACCCATTTAGTATTCTACTATTATAGGGTCAACGAGAGAATGCGTTCCTGACACATGGTAGTTAAACGTAACTAGTGATGTAACCTTACGTAACTGATATTTTTTATTACCTACTTTAAAAAAGATTGTATTAGATATCTATTACAAAGAAACAATAAGCAACCTAAGAAATTATATCACAATGTGGTTCGTTATTCTCGTTTGTAACTTTTACCCGACTGCGCCAAATCAGAAGGAGGGTTATGTTTTTCGAGAGTATGTAGGTATGTATAATATTTTGGCACGCTCTACACTACATAAACAAGATTAGATAACATATTTTCGGCAAGTTCTAGCAAAATAAACAGATCTCGAAAATAACTGCACGCACTAAAAATTATAATACATTTCGGGCTTTCGAAAGAAAACGTGGAGCGTTTTGTCCAAAAAAGAAAAGATTATACTTACATACCTACGTTATAAACGCTTCACGATTTCTTCCGAATGTCCGAAATGTTCTTATTATTTTATCATTTTTAGTGCGTGCTAAAAGCGTGTTTTTTTTTTTTTTTTTTAACTATTACTTTGATACACATAACCGTTAATCGTTACTTTTCGTTAGTTTTGACTGTTATTTTTGTCACATCACAAAAAAAAATACCGGCTGCTAAAACCTTGTAGCAGCGCAGTATATTGTTTTAATAATTATTGTTTTCTTAAGGTTACAATTAATTTGTAGTGCAAATGTATGTAATTGTTTATAATTTGACATAATAATGTAGTTTTTATAGCTTGTTACTTGTTAATTGAGCGAATAAACAAAAAAATATATTTGATCGTATATTGAGCGCCACCTGAAAGTTATATCGGCAAGTCAATCACCACCTGTCAGGAACGCATTCTCTCGTTGACCATTTATTAGATTGGTACTAAACAATGGCTTGTACACTGATTGCGACCAAACGTGTCAAAAAATGGCATTGACACTTTCATTGACATTTTGCCGACACACAACTAAAAATATTGTAAATTTGCCGACTTGGGCCCCAGATCCGACGACAAATCGGCAGGTACCAGCAGTTTTATGTTATAAAACAAATCAAATACAGTTGCAATGTATCGGATGATTTCTTGATTACTAAGCCAAAATAAAACTTTATCTAGAGAAGTTAGACTAAAATACTAAAGTAAAAAAATGTATGGCAACTAAGAAATAAAACTGTAAACTCTCTTCTTACAATAAACTTTTAAGTGATTATATTTTTATTTTACAATGACAATTACAGATTACGTAAGTCTCATTGTATATCTCAAGTACATAACAAACTGTACAGAAGACACTGTACCGAATGAAAGAGGTGTCATAAAAGTGTTGCTCTCTTTAAATCCAAGTGCGTTTATACTTTGTTGCATAATACTGGTCTTACAGCTTCAACTTCGTACTGACTTATATTCTGAATAGTTTTATTCTACGATTGTTTTTTTTGCAGTTTCTTACTATTTTATAGTTAGCTTTATGATTTATAAACTAATGTAAACTAATAAAACTAATGTAACTCTTAGATTTTGTGTAATAAATAATATAATTAAAATTATATTTTATAAATTCTTGTATCAAATTCTTTTAAATGTAATATATTTCATATACGTAGAGGTACTTCTCAAGTTTTTTTCATTTGAAAGGGATATACATTATATCATAAAATTCATTCTCAAGTAATGTCAAGTTCCAGCACCTAAAATTTAAACTTCGTCATCATCATTATCTGCTTTTAAAAGTCGACTGTTCCCTAGACAAAGTCCTTTGAACTTCCTGTAATATAATACACCTCAAAGTATCAGGGAGACAAGATTTGCGCGTATCAAAGTGTATTATATATCAGTCTATTTGAGACAATTTTATATATAAAAGCTACCTTAGAACGCGTGACACTCTTTGAAGTCAAGTTTCACATAATCTGAGCGATGTCGAACACACGGACATATTTGGTACATATTACCCTTGTTATTTATAGTCTAGAGGTCGGAAGAGGACACAGAATACTGTTAAAGGAGCTACTTTTATAGGAGACGATTGATTTTTTTTAAACATGAGTGTAGGTATGTACCAGTTAATACCTAACAGTTAACATTCCCTCTTGTTTTAAATCACTGTCTAAACAAAAACTGAATGACCAACTTCTAAATAAATGTCTGTCAACGATTTTCAGACTATCGACAAGCTATCGACATACATATTTATGCGTCAGTTTGTACCGACTGATTTTGATTGTTATTATAAAACGAGAGAATTGCCAGAGGTTACAATATAACTAATATGGAAGTACTTCTCTTCTGCAAGATGAGACAGTTTTTACTTTTTGCAAGAAATCTTTAAGAAGTTTTCTAGATCAATGTGCCTACCTCACCTGCTATATCTCCATACAAATAATATAAAAGCCAATACCCGCATGACCTTTCGAGAATTGCCACAGGAGTTCAGATGGTACGTAAAATATTTCGATTTGCCGCATATTTACCAGCATCTCCAACTTAGCAGTATACTTTTACCAATGTTTTTATTTTTGCAGGAAGCGACCAAAAATGAGGAAATGAAATACTGAAACAATATAAAAAGAAGTGCGGAAGTATATTTCTGTTATTCATAACACACGATACCACAGCTAAACAATGCTCTCGCAGCTATTTTTATCCAACTTACTGTTATCTCAAGAAGTAACCGGAGGCCAAATCGCATATTTAAATAAGATACTACATATAATATAAGCTTACTTCGAGTTTTATTCTACTTTGGCTAAATTTTAGACTCTACAAAATGAGTGTGTAAAAAGGAAAGTTGAAAAAAATAAAATAATTTGGCACCTAAATACATCCACAGTTTCCCTTTACACTACTTCAAACATAAAAGTTCAAAATCGTTGTAATTTAACTTCCCGATCACGAAACTTCACGTATCAATGCTTTGTCCCAAGCCTTAAAAGTGCATCTTCTATCTTTCGATTTCTATTATGAAAAATTACTGGAGCGATAAAAACGAGGGCAGAGCCTCGGGAGGGCCAAATTGAATACTTGTTGGCGGGTTCGTTTGCGTCCAGTCGCCAGTTGCCGGGAAGCTAGGGGTTGAAAACGAAGTGAGTGCGCCTATTGCACCCCGACTTTAGCAAAATGTAAAAAGCAATGATGATCCGAAATGTGTTCTGGTACATTTTTGTGAGTTTATCAGCATTTGTGTTAAAGGTGCTTTCTAACTACGAAAGAATTTTCCACGTATTTAGGTACCTAATTTGTTTCCTAAAATAGTTACAATACGATCATAAAAAATTGTTTCCTTAAAAAGTTACAATACAATCATAAAAAAAAAGTTTTGTTAATTAATTAAGTGGCTAGTTGCATATTCAGGAAAGGTCGATTTCTACACCTCTAAAAAGTGGAAAATACGACAAATTCGCTGATATTTTAGCGCTATAGCGCTGCCCACCAGCTTTCTACACGAAGCGGCCTCCAACGAAGTTTGAAGTCGCCAGAGGTAGCAAATAAGGTGAGCGCGCCCCATTGCGCTAGACTTTGATTATTGTCCACCGTCGTACCTTACTTCGGTGCATTGCCGGTTGGT
Organism: Anarsia innoxiella; assembly: GCA_947563765.1. Taxonomy (NCBI): domain Eukaryota; kingdom Metazoa; phylum Arthropoda; class Insecta; order Lepidoptera; family Gelechiidae; genus Anarsia; species Anarsia innoxiella. Next base: position 4,706,530 of record OX387408.1, read on the forward strand.
TGTAGCAAAAGGTGAGCGCGGCGAAATTTTTCGACTAAGATTCAACATTTAACAAAATTGAAAAAAAAGAAACAATTTGTAAAAACGTAGGTACATACTTACTTAAATCAAGTAATGCAAGGCTCATATTTCCTATCTAAGCTACACCAAAACTAAGCACCGGAACACCGTCCCAGCAATTTCCATTTTCATTTAGCTCCTGTCGCTTTTGATTGATACCAAAACGATGGTTCTTGAAGTCGGTCCGGAATTCTGACAATAAAACTGAAATGGTACCTAAACTACAACGAGGTTTGTGGTTTAACTGAAATGACTTTAGACGGTTTCAATTTCAGTGGTTCAATTAATCTACGATTCTACGATGAAGTAGGTTTTCATGTTTTTCCAAACCTATGTTTTATTTACCGACTTCAAACTAAAAACAATGCAACGGAAATAGAGGTGGTTCTCAATTATACTGCATTTTTTTCTACACGAGTGCTAAACTACGTCTTTACTTGTCAACAATATCATCAATGTGATACTATATTACTAAAAGTCCTGCTCTTTCCGAAAGAATTCTAGTGTGTTAACTTGCAAATGTGTGTTAATCTGAAGTAAAGATCTTCAAAGATCGTAAGTAACATTGTACCACATTCCAATCCTATTTAACGAACAAAATGTATTAAGACCACAATAAGAGTCGATACAGGCTCCAGATGTAATCACGAACTTCAGGTGCACCAACCGAGCGGTAAGTAAACAGAGACTCGCAATGAATCACGCTAACAGTTTTCCGATAAGAAGTGGGCTCCAGTCGCGCCCGTAGTTGGCCAGCCCTGTTTTATTGTGCCACTATTTTCACTCTATCGCCTGTGAACGCAGCTCGGGCGGAAACTGAGATAAAGTCGCGACCCCGCGTAATATACAGCCCAGTGTATGTAGAAACGGGCGGAGTGGACACGAGCCGAGAATTCGCGGCGGGGCTGTAAAGCTCCGACTACACAGACCTGTGACTGTTTAGCACGTATCGCTTGAACAAGATTTAGAAATTGGGACTGAAGTTCAGCAGCTTACTGTAAATACAAGTGGTGTATATTCTGGACGTTTGTTTATGATATTTGCTTATGTTGACCCGACATAGGTAATCGTGTCTTTTTAAATAAAATTATTTTGAGTTTCCGTTTGAAACAAGTACTGTTTGTGACAAACTACAACACAACTAAAAATTACTGATCGAACTATCGGAAGTCTTATCCACGCAACGTCAGCGTTTCGTCGAGTCAGAGTCACGAACTCCCCGCACTAAGTTTGCGTAGTGGAGCTGTTTCGGAGTTGTGTGTGTTCAGTCTAAGCACTTTAAGTTGGCCAACTTCGCCTTTGTCACCATCAGAAGGCACCAAAACGATGGCATGAACAAGCACGCCAACGGTTAAGCAGCCTACTCTCCCCTATTCTCTAATGTCCTCCGGTCAATTTAGCCATTATAATCCACGAAACTAGTCTAAGCGAGAAACCGAGTTAGTGTAGATACCTCAACTATTACGGAGGTTTGGAGTCTGCTTAGTGTAATTAATTTATCCAACATTATGATTGTTCAGAGTTGGGCATTAAAAGTATTATACCAATTTCTCTGACAGAACATTGAAAGAAGCCAGCTCGATGTTAATGCTAGTGTATAAGTTGAGGCAATACAAACAAGTATTTTGTTACACGTGCACTTCGCTAACCGAGATCCTCTAGACGGCTGCAGTAAAACGGCACCGCCCCCGCAAATCGGTAAAAAGTTTAAAAGCTGTTTCTTCGATACCTTACAAAGTGTTATGCAACAACTTTCAACACAAATACTGAAATACTTACTTACGGGTACACGTTTCGTATTGCAGAAATGAGTTATTAATAGAAAGAAACTTTGTTTCCTAAGTGTTTTAGTTTTTATACAAAAGTTTTATTCTAATATTGGAAAACTGAAGTACCTAGTGCTCTAGGACCCAAATAATAGCATGTTTTTTATTTGAAATTATAAGTAACTGCATCATAATTGAGTTACTTAACAGTATTGCTGTGTGATAGAATTGTAATTATTAGTTAGGGATAAACAGAGTCTAAACGAAATCAACCGAATATTATGAAGTAGATGAGTGAAAAAATGTATAAAACTTTATTCTTGAAATAAATTTTTTGACCACACTACGAGGCATGTTATCATAAGCACTAACTAATAACTCACTCAATTCGAAATAGTTCTAAAATGAAATGGGAATGTAATTCGCTGGATATTTAGGCAAGTATTATTAATCTATTCGAAATTCGATTATAACGGGTTAGCGAGCTCATAGTAAGCAACGCGGCGGACGAAGACCGCAATACCGCAAAACCGCAGCCTATTTGCGCAAACTGTAATACTTACATTAAAGGCTATTCCTAGAAACACGGATCACCTAAACTTAGATTCATCCTAGTTAATGGAATCCTAAAGAGGAACCACGGTAATCGCTGACCGTAAAAGTACTGAATTAATAATACGTACATAAACAGACACAAAACCTTTCAAATTGTGGTACTGAATGGATGGGTTTAGTTGGTTGTCACTCATCATTTATATTGCATTTGTATCAACAATGGGCAGTGACGTTTCTCTAGCAAAATCGAACCTGCCAACTAGCTTGCCTATCGTGGCGCCTATTTATGTGTGACTAAGTATGTGTGTGAGTACGTGTGCGTGATAGAGCCTCTCTGCTACAACTAGTACAGTACTCAATACCTATCCTACCCTACACGTCTACATTCATACAAAAACTATGGTTAATATGCTGTATGAAGCATTGCACTATACACTATTCGATACCACTTAAATGTTTAATTAAGTCAAATAAATCTAGATTTGAAGCTCTTGGGAATAATCCGAATGAAATCATGAGCTCGGTCGATCTGTTAATTAATAACGTTTCACATTGCATCGAAATCGCTAATCAGGTTAGACAGATTTTATGCAGTATTTGGCAGCTTTGTAAAGCTATTCAATTCCATTTTTGATTGCTGGTTCATTGTTTGATTTGCATTGTTTTGAGCGTTTGTTTAGTGTTTATTTAATCAATGGCTGTGGAAATAAACTATAAATAGGTTAGTTTATTTATCTAAACCTAACACCAATTTCTCTAGAGTAGGTAAGTTGGTGCATTCTGTCGTTAATTTATTTTGTGGTCTAGCTACCATAAACTGGTAAATCAGCAAAACACTTATATTAGCAAACCCCATTACAATTCCACCTTGAAATTTATACCGCAACTTTAAAATACAATGTCCTTTGCGATTCATATCACGGCACAACACGTCCGCGAATATAAAGGAACATAAAAAAGCAGCTTACACTTGCGAATTACTAAAAATCTGAGTACATTGTTGTGTAAGGTCTGAGTTGAAATTCTGTGAAGCCTTTGTTACGCCCGTGCAATAAAATATTTCATTACTGTGTGAAACATCCCGCGGCAGTGGTTCTCTTTTTTGAGTGATGTACTGCATTCCTACGGCAGATGTTGTGAAAAATAGCGAGCTTCTAGTGCTAGCTGCTGCTTCTTTTGTTAGGATTTTATCATACGTACCTACTGTATAGCTGAGCATTATATGGATGGAATTAACACGCCAATGTGATGTGATTTATTAACGCTCAAACACGTGGCATGTTCACTTATATTATCGCCACATTATCACACAGAAAGATTTCGGCTTTGCCGTCGACGAACAAGTCAACTGTAAGAACATACATCAGTCACAACATAAGAAGACGCCGTATCAATTAATTAAGCGACTTTTTGCATTATACTGAAAGATATTAAACAAAATACGCCCAATAAGGCGGTAGTCTTTCCATTTTTACCCGTCATCGCGATTGATTGATGTTAAAACGCTTTCAACGGAGGTGCCGATAAGAAACCCACCTTCAATTTATACACCTTCATACTGACTTACGTCACATATAAGTACTTTGAAATAATGAGCCAGTTTAGTGCCTATATGCTCGATTTTACAAACGATTAAGACTAATTAGTAAGTGTTACAGCGCAACAAGATGTCATGTTGGAAAATGTGGGTGAAAAGCTTCATTGAAAACGGTTGGTAATAATATTTCATTTTGCAAGACTTTCCACAAACACGTTAGTTATTTATTTATACGTACTTACCTATCAGCTCTTGACAATGCTTTTACCTTCAAGTGCTATAAAGTACTTACTTATATCAAAGTTTTTTTGTTACCAGTCACATTCTCGAAGGAATCAAAACGATACTTGTCACGAATACGAGTATTTTGTAAGTACCATTCCTCGGAAATAAAACGCAATAACTTGAATATATTGTTTCAGTGTGATCGACCTCTCACTCTTTTTACTTACCTTTTTGATACTTTGGTATATTCGTTTTCTTACTAGTAGTTTAATCTTTGCTTTAATTCATATAAGTTAAAAACAAAAGGCTTATTCATTGCAAAAAAACTGCGTATTGATTAGTAGGTATTACAGTTTATGCTAGAGGTGTTGTCCAAACTACTTACATCCAAATCTTTGAAAAATTTTGACACATTTTTTCTATAGAATTGTAGAATAAGCTACATTTTCCAATAAATTTTCTAGGATCCCAACTACCATTACAAACGTAGGTATGTTGTTGAGTTGCAATCTGATGCAGCCCGACGATACCTCGCCCCGTCTTCGCACATTTATCAGAACACGAGATGCCTTGCATTCTACCTCGGCGTCAAACAATTTATGGTTAATTTTAACCCTTATATTAACATCACTCGTTTACACACGGCAAGTGCTTGTTATTTATCCCTAGACATGTAACAAGTACAGTTATGAATTTTGAATTGTGAGGTATCTCTTTTTCAGGTCAATTTTCTATTGTATTCTGTTATCTACTTACAGCTAACAAAAAGTAATGAATATTGTATTGAAACATTAAAATAATCTATTCATTTGGATAGATTTGGCGATCATGGGTAGGTAGGTACTGAATTTTGATATATTGTTAATTGTTATTATGATAATCTAATGTCGTATCTAATGTCTATGTCTATGTCTATGTCTGTCTATGTATGGGTGATTATTTAACTACGATAACTGCTTGGTATAATTGCTAAGGGAATTGTACACTATCATAGGTCTATTTCTAATATCAAATCAGAAAGAACTAAAAGCAGAAGAATAAACAATTTTTTCATCCCTTAAGCTAAAATATTTAAAATTCCTTATAACCACATATTTTAACGCCACATCGTCGCGAGGCAACAACGTCGGCAAATGAGGTAAACGATGTCACGCAGATACGTCACGCGTGCAAGACATGCTCCGGCTGATTTAGTGCCGCCTGTCCACACACCGGCACAGCTTCCCTTCCCCTCGTCACGTACCAACTCAACGAGTGCATAAGAAGGGTAACTCCATAATTTGGGAGCACACTTATGATAAGAGGAAAGTAAGAAAAATGTATACGTGCAATTTACTCAATCTTTTACTCGCAAAATATTCGCAAGATTTTCGTTTCCACCTTTTTCATAATCAAATAAACAGAATAGAACGCTGACTGCTCTAAGTAATAATGAAAATAAGAATCCTGCCTCTATAAATGCTGGTTCGAGCTGAGAGGGTCATTTCTGCCCTCATAAAACAAAGAAATGGAAGCGATCATACGGATCTACATAATTAAGTAGTATTCCCGGTATAAGCGGGAAACTCAACGAGCAAGAGTTTCGGCGTGAAATAAAATATGCACGTCGCAAAATTGAGAATGACGCCTTCCGATTCCAGGCGCGAGTTTCCAACTTCAAACCTATTGAAAACTTTGCTACTGCATGAAATTTAAGTGATGAAAGCTGAAATTAACGTATAAGTAACACGAGTTGAAAACTGGAGAAATTCCAAACAAGGATTAAACTGCTAGGCATTACTAATTGCCCCTATTCTTCCTTCATTTGCTACTCGATAGCCGTGTTCGGAATTTTAATTTGTCTGTTTCTGTCGTGATTAACTATTACTTATGTTACCTAATTAGTTGAAACGTGAAACGATTCAGTAAAGGTACTACTCGTAGTTTAGCATCTATAGACATATCGCTTAATTAAACATTATTAAGGCTATGAACATTTTAAAACAAGAAGCCCGCTTTAAAAACTTTTTTTTTTTGAGCTGGTAGTATGATTTTCAATAGGTATGCTTAACCTAGGTAAACCCGTCCCTTCATCAACAGAAACACACTTGCGTAGGTAATTACATAAATCGATCCAAAGTAAACAATACTACTACATAGCAACGTATTGAAAACGCTGTTTAAATGCTATCCTATCAAAGAGACACCAAAGTGACACAATGTTCGCTTATGTAAACATCTCATATGCCCAAACAAACGTATGATGGCAACCAGAAAGATCGTCGACTCGAAGACACAAATATTTTCTAACAATGTCAGGTCCGAGAGAAGTCATCTCCCTCAACAAATACAGCGAAGGAGCTTACGGACTCGCATAAAATACTAGATACAGCAGAAATAACTTTAATCTCGAAATTGTTTTATTTTTAACAAAATTAAATAGGTTTTTTATTAACACTAAAATAAAATGATACAAAGTAAATTACAATTAAAATTAAGCAAAAAGAAAACAATAAAATCTCCTACCTACTGGATAACAATGAAATATTTAATGTGATTTCTCTCTAGCTAGACATTTGTATATTAAATTTGCTAATATAGAAAAGGTGTGTTTATACTAGACTCTTCTGGTAGAATTATTTCCCTGAAGATGCTATTGGCTATCTGGACATCTGTTAACGCTGCAGTGTTTGCTTTTCATTTCTCGGAGCAACAAACGGCGGCCAGGAGAGGGTGCGCGCGCAGAGATCCAACTCGCGATAGCTTTGAAATCTTTCTATCGTGATCTACGATGCACTTTGCCGGGGCAAAGTTGGAAGCCTTTAACATTGAACCTATCCCTATGGATTGTGATCCACAGGAATAGTTTCAATTCACAAAAACCAAATAAACATTTGGGTAGTCCCTCAATTAAATCGCCAAATTACATTAATTCTGTTTGTTTAAGTTTATGATAACATTGCAATATTTTAAATCAATAGGCAATTTTACGTTTAACTGATAATTTAGTTACCATGTTTGCTACAAGTACATTTATGTTTACTTTTTCCATGGTGCTTAAGATTGTGACAGTCGAGATTTGAACCACCACCGCTCTCATTAATATATTTCTTCTTCCTTGACGGTTTTGTGGACATTTCCGAAAGTTGTTGGATATAAGAATTCCTTCGATTATTATATAGTGAACTCAACTGTTTTATCTCTTCTATAGTTTTTATCAAACGAGGATCTTCAAATGTTGCGTCTTCGTTGTTGTCTATTTTTGGTTCAATGTATTGTTTATTTAATTCATTTCTCATTAAATTTCTTCTTTGAGCATAATTATTGTTATCTACTGGAGCCTTTTGTTTAATGCTTTTGTAATGAGGGCGACCATAATAAGGTCTTAACTGAGCAATAAAGTTGTTAAAATCTTTTAATTTACCTTGTGGTGAAGATTTAGATCTCAAAATTGGTGATTTCAAAAGTTCTATGACTTCACGATAGGGAATTTTGAGATTCTTTTTATCAGTTAGGTCACTGCTATCAACTGCCTCGCGGGGATCAGGTAGTGTGCGGATTGGATAATGTCTATAATCAGAATAATCAAATGTGTTAGGAAGCCTATTTCTGGGACTGACATTGTCAAACTGCTTATCAATTTTAACAAGTTCTTGATTACTATACATTTGTTTTGCTGGTGCAGGTTTACTTTGATCCATTCCATTTTTTCCTAATATTGTAGACTGTAGGTATGGTTTATTATAGGCATTTTTCATATTCAGATACTGTTGTAGCTGTAAATCCATTATGCCATTTGCCATGTTAACTTTCTTTGTCATCATGGCCAATTCTTTGCCCACGTCGGCGCCCATGTGTTCTTCGTCTTTAGTAGTATAAAACGTATTAGAAGGATTTGGAAAATCAGAAAATATATCTTTAAAAACATGAAGATCTATGGCTTGACTGTTTACGGGATTATCTTCAAAATTTCCAAAATCTGCCGAGTCGATATTAGAGATAAAAGTTCTGTATTTTTTTCGAGGTCCCATCCTGTATCGGTGTATTTGAGTTCGTAAATTAGCATTTACAAATGGTATTTTATATTTTGAGCCTTGAATGTAGATGTAGGATCTTTCATTTATGTTGTCTTTTTGACTTGGGTTTTCATATAAAGTGTCGTCACTAAGCTGTTTTAGTATTGATTCAAGATTCTCTTCATCTAAAACTTGAAAGTCATTTAGTAAGTAGTTGAGGTCTGCATCTAAAGTTTCATTTGACTTGTGATCAATTCCTTCTGATAAAATATCTGGAATCTAACAAACCAAAATTCATAAAGATAAACACAATATTTAATTACTTTTATTAGGTTCTAAATATTTATAAACTTACTATAGGCCTAGCAAAAGTAAATCCAATGTACAAAAAGGTCGACACTGCAATAATTTTCCACATTTTGGACACACAAATTTAATATAATTTATTGAGAAGCTTCTATGAAAAACTACTGTTTGCAAGGAGGCATAAACTTGATCTACACTACATGTTTCTACTAATTGTGCCACAAGATGACGAATCAACAAACAAATTACTATCTGAAATTAATAAGACCGACTCTCTTCTTTGACTGGCTATTGTTAGAAAAAAAACAAGTGACACCTATGCTTGAAAACAATTCAGAAGCATTTCCAAACAATCTTAAGATAGGTAAACAATAATGACGAATATAAATTGTCTTCGTCTTTTGTTTTGATAGTATTTATGAAGAGTTTTTGAAAATTTTTATGAATAGCTACATCAGTAGGGTAAGGTAAGGTGTAATAAATTAAAATAAAACCGTAAATAAGCATTGTTTTTATTTTTAATTATTTATTTCCATTTCATAATAATTTTCCATTCGGAGTTTTGAAAACGTAAGAAGTTTTTTCTTTAAATTTGATAATAAATTAGTTTTTTCCAAAAATGGCTTTTATTTCGCGAAGCAGATCGTGGATGTTAATACCATTCTCATTGAGAACGCTGATTTCTTTGATGAAGTCCTCACTCTTGAAGAGGGCGCCGAAGATCTGAGACCATTCATCGCTGTACAGGTTTTCAATGGCAGTTTTGAATTCTTCATCTTCGGCTTTCTTTTCTTCGAACAAAGCTTGTAACTTTTCCTTGGGGAATAGTGCGATCGAATCCTGAATGAAAGAGTGGAAATCTGTTCCACTGGTTTCATGACGGAGACCCCTCTTTGTTACGGTTTGTTCTGAAATAATCATAGGATTGAAGAATGACTATGACGTCGTGTCAACAAACAAATTTTATTAAACGGATACAAGAGACTTAAACTACTATAGTTCTTAAAATCTTACATGATTAGAATGGCAGGTGTCACTAAAAGTAGCGAAGTAACTTTGTACTAGCGGCCCTTAAGTGTCGTAATTTGCATCAGCAAAAATCATAATCATTTTTACAACTATAACCATTTTAAAATCATGAACTGTATTTATACGTACAAGAAAATTAATGTTTTCGACATAAAACGTAAAGATACATAAAAAATAATACTTAATAACACACATAATACTTATCCAATAATATAAGATTAAATATTTTTACATTCTAAAAAGGTTACCTATATCATCTCGAAAAAAAATTAAGGATGTGACCAATCGAGTTCTTTAAGTCGATATTTTTTCATTATCATAAAGTCTATGAAAATAGTAATTATAAGAATTTTTTGCGTTTAGTAGTTTTGGTAGGTTTTAGGAGCTTTTTCAGTAGATTCTTTGTTTTTAAAAATTGACGCACGATGTCACTACTCTTTGCTTTTTTAGTTCCTGCGAATATTTAACCGAGCTCGAAATGGAGAATTAATTCCGTACTTAATTAGGCTATTTCGTAATTACTAGTTATTTTTAAAATATTTCTAGTAATAAACACTTAGTCGACAAAAATTTCGCTTAAACCTCGATTTAACATTTTCATCCCTTCACTGTTCGGCGAGTATTGGCATGTGTCATTCTAATCATGTAAGATTTTAAGAACTATAGATTACGTAACGTGTGGTAATGAATTGTAATCTTCAAAATATAACTCACCAATGATATCGTTGAACATATCCACGAAGTAATGGATATCAATGTTGTCTTCTTCTAAGAAATCGATCACCTGAAAAAAGTTGTTAGAATTAATTAATTGTTGCATTAACAACTTTGATAATACCTAATTGCTTGAACAAAATAATACTTTTACAATAAATGTAAATATGAACTTACAGCTTTGAATTCGGGAAGAGATTCCATTTCATAGATGAGGTCTTTGAAGCTGGCCGTTTGAAGATAGTCCATGGTGGCACGGAACTCGTCGTACTCAAAGTAGTGTTCCATCAGATGATCCAGATCATGGCCAACCTCTTCGATGATCACATTTAAAAACTCATCGAAGTGCTCGTGGAAGAGCTTCCTCGGCTGAAGGGCAGCTGCTCCCAAAGCAATCAGACCCAGGATAACTGCGAACACCTTCATCTTGGACGGACTCTTGCGAATTCAATATCAATCGCTGAGATATCAATGTTTTATAGTAGGATCGTATCTCCTCGGAAAATTGAGAGATTAGATAAATAAGATGAACTCATCATTTGACTGACATAAAAGTTTTATCTTACAATACGTAAGTGTAAAGATAATTTATTCACTTTGGAATAGGTACCTATATGCTTTAGTTAGACCATTTATGATCCCAGTCTTTTATTAGGAAAATTTGAAAGATATTATAAATAATATAAAAAGCTCTTCCTTTTTACAAGCTTTTATTTAGTTTCACCTGTTTTACAAGCTTTTATTTAGTTTCACCTGTCCCGTTGTCTGTCGTTCTGTAATCAAATCTTGCAACTTAAATTTGATCCACTTCCCGGTTTCCGATTGAGCTGAAATTTTGCATGCTTATGTATATCGCGTGACAATGCAATATTATGGTAACATGGAGCTGATCTGATGATGGAGCTGGAAGGTGGCCATAGGAACTCCGTAATTAAATGATGCAACCCTATCGAATTTGGGCTCATTAGATTCGTCTTGACAAGTACTTTGATACTATATGGTAACCAGGGTCTGATGATGGAGCCGGAAGGTGGCCATAGGAACTCCGTAATTAAACGATGCTACCCTATCGAGTTTGGGCTCATTGGATTAGTCTTGACGAGTACTTTGATACTATATGGTAACCAGGGTCTGATGATGGAACTGGAAGGTGGCCATAGGAACTCCGTAATTAAACGATGCAACCCTATCGAGTTTGGGCTCATTGGATTAGTCTTGACGAGTACCTACTTTGATACTATACTCAAATACTAAAAAGAAATATAACACTTTGTAACTTGATTGTAACCTTTAACGACAAATAAGCGTCTTCGTCTAGGACAAAATAATTCCATATTGTACAAATTTATTTAATTTTAACACTAAAAATTTTCACCATACATAATTATTCAATCTGGTCCCCCCTCTTTATCATAGTCCCCATTTATAAATGAAAGCGTGTTACATTGTGATAGCCTGAGGAAAATGTTGTGATGTATTAATTAAATACAACTTATATGTTGTATTTAACAAATTAAAAAGAAAAATGTTGTGTTGTATTAATTAAATACTCATTTTCCTCAAGCTATCACAATGTAACACGCTTTCATTTATAAATGGGGACTATGATAAAGAGGGGGGACGAGATTGAATAATTATGTATGGTGAAAAGTTTTAGTGTTAAAATTAAATAAATTTGTACAATATGGAATTATTTTGTCCTAGACGAAGACGCTTATTTGTCGTTAAAGGTTACAATCAAGTTACAAAGTGTTATATTTCTTTTTAGAGTTAATTTATTTTTAACTTTTTAGTTCATTTTATAAACAAATAATAAAAGCTTGTTTTTAAAAAGGTTTTTTTTTCTTTAATTTTATTCTCATTCATGTCAAATTGGTAAAATCTTCAAATACCAGCAAGAAATAATAAAGGATAACGTGTCTAAAATTTAACATTACTTGTGTGGACACAACTTAACAAATTTATAGATAGGTATCTCAAAGTGCTATGAATCACGCTCAAGGATTTCAGTCTGTTGCCGGTATGATTCGATTATGAAGATTTTTTTTTTTTTTTGTGAATTCGTGTTACCTGCAATGTTCATAACCTGGGTTATTTGAGTTAATGATTAAGAATCAAACGAACTTACCTAGTGAAGTTTGATTCCAATTATGCGAGGGCCTCAACCGAAGACGATTACTTATATTACATGCAGCAGTACGTTAGTTGGTGCTATCTTCGTCACACATTTAGAGATAGTATAACATAAAAAGAAAATCCTATCTCCTGTCTTGCTCCCGCCTTACTTACGTTGCAACCCTGCGCCGGCGATGACCTCATCATTTTAGAGATACTCAAAATTTTGTGTTATGTACCTAGTTTATTTATTTATTTCGTGGGTATTTGGGAGGGATGGGACCTAGTAATCGTCTTCGGTTGAGGCCCTCGCATAATTGGAATCAAACTTCACTAGGTAAGTTCGTTTGATTCTTAATTATACTTCGGGCCTCAACCGAAGACGATTACTTATATTACATGCAGATGTTTAGAGCATTGCATTGAACATTGATATGTAGTATCAATAAAGAAAGAAATAAATAAATAATAACCACAGTTTTTTTTTTTTTTTTTTTAAATCATTTAATTTGGTTGTCTGTTAAACACAGCATTAACAAAAACGTTATCATCAGAACGCAATACTTCTCTGCAATAATATTTTAAAAATATATGAGATGAATTACTCCAGCCAGCAGCCTTGCGCACCACCTCCAGATTGACTCCACGCCTGTGGGCTGCAGATGTAGACGCAGCTCGAGTACTATGAGCTCCGTATATAGAGATATCTATACCACTGGCACTTAATACTTCTTTAACCCAATGTGCTATTGTTTGAGAACCAACTTTGTTATGTGGTTTACGTAATCCAATAAATAGGTGTTCATTGGGTAGATTTTTGCGTAAAGATCTGGTTCGATCTATGTAAGTCTGAATTGCAAGTGCAGGGCAAATACTGGGGTTTTCGCGAATGAAAGGCAATCTGATGAGGGGTTGGCAGGCTCCTGGCCTTGAGGTTTTAATCAAGTCTGTAATTTTTATAACAATCATCTCGGATGTTATTGTAATATTATCTAGTCGGATTAAAGAGATTGTTTGCATCCGTTGAGACGAAGCAATAGACAACAAAGTGCAAGTTTTGTATGATAAATCAGCTAATGATATATTATCATAAGGAAATATACTTGATAAGTGGTTCAATACTACATCTGTATCCCAAGTTGAGCTATATTTGGGATTTGGTGGCTTTAGTCGATAAACGCCCTTAAAAAAACGATTAATGCGATTATTTACAGTTACATCTGTCCCTAAAATAATTGATAAAGCCGATCTATGCGTATTTAAACTACTATAGCTTGCACCTTCTTCAAATTTCTTTGTAAGAAACAAAATCACATTATTACTGTTGCCTTCAAATACATCTAAATTATGATTTTGACAGTATGACCACCATGATTTAATTGAGCTACAATACTGATTTAATGTGTTTGTTGAAAAGGAGGCCATCATTATGTCTAATGATGCTAGTGGGACACCCTGTTTAATCAACGATTCCCTGATAAGATGGCTGCCACCAGGATAAGATCCGCATGAAGAGGATGGCAGTCTCTGAAAGGAGAATGTAACAAATATTTGTCAGGACCAAAATACATCTTTTCAGATATGACTAGTCTAGACCATAGGGGGTACCACGGTTGTGTTGGCCAGTAAGGTATAACTAAGATACCCTTAGCTTTGTCGATAACGATTTTCTCTAAGACTTTTATAATTAAACTAAAAGGTGGAAATGCATAAAAGAAAATTCTATGCCAACTAATGGTAAATGCATCGACAAACTCAGAATGAGGGTCTAGTTTCCATGACGCATATCTTATACACTTATTGTTTTGAGCACTCGCAAAAAGGTCAAAATCAGGATTACCTAAAGTATTAATAATTTGCTCAAAAACGTATTGTGATATTTCCCACTCGGTGTCTATTTTTAATATGCGCGACTCCCTGTCAGCAATAACATTGTTACTTGACTTTATATAGGAAGCAAAAACGTGAATGTTCCTTGCCTCACACCACTGCCATATTTCTCGAGCAAGCTTATTTAAGTGAGGGTGTTGTACACCACCCATTCTATTGATATAGCAAATGGCAGTGGTGTTATCAATCCTTAATAAAATGTTACAATTCTGTAAGTTCGCTGTAAATATTTTTAAACCATAGAAGGCAGCTTTTAGCTCCAAAGTATTAATATGTAATAACAATTCTGAGTCAGTCCAATTGCCATTAGAACTTTTGACTGCCGCATGCCACGCCCCAACCAGTAGTAGATGCATCACTAAAGATTTCAAGATCATAATTATTTTTTCGGATAGGACAGAATGACTGACTTATATTGTCTTTCCACCATATAAAGTCATCATAAAGAAAATTTTCTATTTTCATCCGCTTGTTATAGTCATCCCCATGATTTAAAGCTAAATATTTCTCTCGTCCAAATAACTTAGTGTACACCCATCCATAATTGACGGCGGGGCATGCGGACGTAAGAAGGCCTAGATATTGTGCGAAATCTCTTATCTTACAATGTTGTTTAGACATTATATCAATCTCTGGTAGTGTTAACATTCACTAAGCATTCCTTATAAGATCTACCTATGCACAAGAAGTCATCTAAATAAGCTACCGATATCAAATCATGGGTGCGTAAATATTGTAGGACCGGTTTTAATAACTTCGTAAACACGAATGGTGCAGTGCAAAGGCCGAATGGGAGAACTTTAAATTCATATAGTTCATCTTCTCCACTGAAAACGTAACTTCTTTCTATCATCCTCGTGTACGGAAATTAAAAAATAGGCATCTTGGAGATCTATAGTAGACATAAAGTAATTTTGCTGTAATAATTTAATAGCTGTGCGGTAATCTTCCATTTTAAACTTTTCAATTTGTATGAATTCATTTAGTTTTTTTAAGTTTAAGATAAAACTATGTTTTCCATTCGGTTTTGGTACTGTAAAAATTGGTAAGATAAACTGTCCTTCACAAGGAGTACACCGTGAGATAAAATCCGACTGTACTAGTTGAGAAATGCACTCATCAATGATTTCAGTTTGAGATTGAGTATTGTAGTTATTCATTGAGGTGTAAAGTGATTGTATGGGTTCAGTTAGAAAGGGTATTTTATAGCCTTTAACCCAGTCTAGGATAACAGGATCGTCTGTCACTTCACACCACTTATCGTAAAAAATATTGTAATCGACCAGCTATATGTGTAAGTACCTGCGGTTCGCATCCTATCGACGCCTCGTCTGATGTCTCGTGTAGCCGCTGGAGCGGCGGCCCCTCTGAGCGTCCTGTCGGCGGTCCCGTGGCGACGGCGGCGGCCGGCGGGGAGCAGGGGCCTGCCGCGGCTCGGCCGTTGCTGCACGCGGCGTCCCCCGGGAGTTTAAAGCACCTCTTTGTAGATGCGGATTCGCAGGAGCCTTGTAAGGAGGACGTGGCGTTGGCTTTAGCTCGGCACCGGTCTTAGATATCGCTTTTGATGATCTCAGATGTTCCGATAGGTTGGCTCCGAAAAGGTTTTCGTCTATTTTGGTATCTTTCACAGTGTCTCTGGTACTCTTATTTAACGTATTTAAGACGGCAAATCTTCGCGATAAAGATTCCCTGTAGTGGCTATCACACACGAGCCTCCCAGCATCGCTTAGTTTTTTAATAATATCTTGAGGCACTGTTTTTGATTTTATAGCCCAATTTAAGACTTGTCCTATAGCTGCCAGGCTACTCGCCAATTGATTTTGTTTACTTTGGCTATACAAGTCTTTTTTAATGTTTATCTCCGTTAAGGCTGCTTTTATTTCCAGATTGAGCTTTGGAGCTTTCATATTTGGACAATTTTCTGGAGGTAAATATTGTTTTACTAAGTCTGATTGAATATCTTTTGTTAGGCCATTTGTTAGAATATGTGACCACCTTGAAGCAATATCTTTATGTAGGTTATCTCCATAACTCTTTTCATCAGCAGGGTCTTCGCCTAACATCTGTAGAATTTCCGGTTCTAAGGTCAACGCTGTATCTTCGACAGGTAAGGATTGCTCAGATTGCTCTGTAACAGGTACGACCGTCGACGGTAGCGGCGGTTCTGACGACAGCGGAGCGGGTGGCGCGACTAACTCTGGAGGTTCGGACTGGCCGAGCGGTAATAAGTCATCATCGTCGTCGTCGATAGGCTCGTCGAGTAGAACTTCGTCCGGTATGTCCTCATCTAAGATGAAAATAATAAAGAGTCAACTAAGCTAGCTTGCCATCGTGAAGGAAATGTCCCTCTAACACAATACGATTTACGTGATGTAAATAACCTAGACGGTGTAAGGTATATATGTATTTCACTACACAATTTATGTGGAGTATGTAAGTATATTAAGTTACATGTCACCACTATTAAAATGGGACTATAAATATAGGCTAACAATAGCCAGTTGTTACTCCTTATATTCTATACGATTTACGTATAGCATTTGCTTATTTCAACACTATTAAAGTGGAACTTAGGTATTCATATTCAACACGATTTACGTGGAGCATTTTGTGAACGATGTGTATATCGCATTTAGCGAATACATGGCCTTCGCATTTAGCGAATTCAAGGCTTTCGCATTTAGCGAATAAAATTTTTAATAGAGGGTAGAACAGGAAAAATCGGCGCAGCGGCGCCGGCGGCGCGGAGACACGCACGGCGACACGGCGGCGGCGGCGCGGAGTGGTAGCGGGTTGCGCAGGCGTAGACGCCGCCGCAACAGCCATGAGTTATCCATACATCATCAAACAACTAAAAATAGGTATTATAAAATAAAAGTTAACACATAAATTACCTTGCGGGTTATAAGGTACTTCAGGGTCCGGTACATCAGAAAGTTCTGAAGACAGCGATGATCGACGTTTCTTCTTTAACTTACGTTCTAAACGCTTCACTTTACGTAGAATACTATCATAATCACTATCATTCGATGAACGCTTTCTTTTTCCCATTTTAATAGCAATATAGCCAAATTGGAAAAAAAAAATCAAAAGTACGTATGAACTCGATAACACAAAAAAACGTAATGAGGTCATCGCCGGCGCAGGGTTGCAACGTAAGTAAGGCGGGAGCAAGACAGGAGATAGGATTTTCTTTTTATGTTATACTATCTCTAAATGTGTGACGAAGATAGCACCAACTAACGTACTGCTGCATGTAATATAAGTAATCGTCTTCGGTTGAGGCCCGAAGTATAATTTGCAATACAATAGCATTATTTGCCTACTAAAGAAGTTATTTTAAAGTAGGTAAGTTTTGTAGCTGGGGTTAATTAAAATACTGTTTATAAAATCAAATGTGGGATAAATCAATTAGTTTCAGTCAGAATGGATATTAGCTCTATTTGAGCTATATTAAAATAATATAGGTAATCTGAGCATCATTGGTTGTGCAACAAAATTGGAAATTTCTTGGTTTTTCACAGGTTTTCCATCAACAATTATTTATCAAAGTACTTATATTATCAAATGTCATCCGATCAAGTACTTGTAATAAAGACGTGACAGAGTTTTTTGCGAATCGATAAGATATTTTATCACAAACCACAATACGTAGTCATGAGATCTTTGGTACAGACCGGCGGCATGCACTAAGAACGAATAAAGACGAAAGAAACCGCATTAGACAGATAATAGTTTAGGTGTTTTGGCGTTGGTCACGAAGATTTCAGGCATACCCATTTCTAGAATTTTTTATCGGAAAATGATTTTCATTTTAACGCCGGACAAAACTGCTTTGTCATTTTATTTATCAGAGATTTACTTATAAATTATGAGTATTTATTTCTTACTAGTTCTAAACATAGAGGTAAAAGTAATTCCCGTACCTATATTTTGTTTACAGGACACTTCTTTACTTACAGGCTTGAACAAAAAGTAACCCAGGTCGGCTGTATCGAAATAAAGACACGTTAGCAAAGTTTCTTGGCATTCGAAACTCGTTTCCCACAGGGTTTAGTTGGACAGTTACCGCTAAGTTAAAACCTTATAAATAGTGCCCCCATTGGGCGGAAACCCACAACTCGTATTAGTGTCCTAGGAGTCGCGTTGAGGGAAACTGATTTTGTAATTTGAAGGTCTCAAAACTGTTATTAGTTTCATTAGGGTTACTAAATCGTCGTTCCCTTTACTTTTTGTTGAAAGTTACGTTTGTTGAATATTTTATTAGATAGGTAGAGCTTAGTTTTGATTCTACAAAGTTCCGATTTCACCCGACTCCCACGCTAGAATTACTTTACCGATTCAGTGATATTAAAGTTGCATAAAACCTTTGCGTTCTTACTTGACTTAACATTTAGTTGTTATGCAAAAAATCTCATTTTAAAGGCGTTGAGGCGGCGAGCCGTGGTGCGCGGATCGTCGAGGGAAATCATCGGTTGCAGTAATTACATGTTTTTGTTTTCGTGGTTCATCTTACGGAAGCAACCCAGTACCTAAAATAGATATTTTTCAAGCTGCTGACTTGTTACTAATAGTAAAGAATTAAATTATAGACATTGGAATTGGGAAATTGATTTTAGAACTCTTTCGATGTTCAATACCTGCAAATGTTATGTTATACAGACGGTCGCCTCTCTATTACGATTTGTTTTATTAGTTAAGTATATATACTAAGAATTATTTTACACTGAAATTTTTTACATTAATACTTAATACCTCTAACAATCCAAACCCAAATAAACATCAACGTACACTACAGCTTTCTAAAATCAACTTAGTAATCTTGCTATCAAAATCACGTCTTTGTTTGTAGGAAAAAGTATAAGCCCTTATTAAGCCCAAGTCCGTTTCGATTGCAAAAAGGAAAACTTACGGGCTCCGGTAAACACAAAGCCGGGAGTAGTTTATAAAGATTGTAGCCTAACCATTTAGAGCATCGAATTTGATCGCGATAAGAAACACGGATACTCGCAATCTCCGAATCCCGCGGGGAGCCAAAAATATCACAACAATCTCCGCAAGTCCGATCATGGATTAGGCAAATCGGCCGTGTGGATTTACATAATAAGGATATAGCCTTTTAAAAAAAGAGAGGTGGCGTAAAGGTGGTACAGCGGTGGTATTAGCATATAGATTGTGTGCGTGGAAGCGAAGCAATCAATCAAGTACCGGTTTAGCAATGCTAACGCAGGCTGCCACCTGCACTCAGGTGGTCTTGCTTATAATGTATGAAGGGTCTAAATAATATACCTTATCTTATCGCAATTTAGGGAAATACAATGTAGATTGTCTGGTTGCTAAGCAGCTGCATATAATTAGCAGATGACAAGATAGAGTATGTCCAAGCATGATACGGATTGATTTAAGCCCTGATCTCGTCCGTTTCCATAATCTGACTTTGTCTAAACTTGTGATTTATTTATTTTGGTTAAGCAATAGGTTATACTTCAAATAACTTATTTAAATAGCTTGTAATTTAAAACTATGATTTAAATTGTCTTTTTTTACATAGGTCCGTTTGTATCCGTCCAAAGGCCTTAGGCGAACTTCAGGTAAAATCCAGGTAAGTAGGTACTGAGTTCATAGGCACAATGCCAATTGGCCGACTTAACCTAATCGAACCAATAGAATTTCGTGTCTTGGATAAGAAGAATCAGACTAAACTGAAAAATGACAATTGGTAAGTGATTGTACAAATATAATAAAAAACTTTACAACTTCATGACATAAAGATTTATCATCAGCCAGTTGCAGAATTTGGCTCTAAAGTTATGTGTCCGCTAAGCAAAATTGCTTTCATCTTCTATTTAGTTACAAGTACAGTGACAGTGTTAAGGTATGTTTAATAGAGCGTTGGTTCAATTGACCTTTTCTTCAAGTTATTATTAGCCTCATTTATGGCACCAAAAATATAATATAAAAACAGAGTACAGAAACTAAACTTGCATATAAACTAATATACTTAAAATAGTTCGTTAAAATGCAAACAGACAGGAAATCTCATTTCGAAGTCAAATAAAATACAATTTGACTTCGTAGTGGCATGCTCCCGCATGCCACTACGAAGTCAAATTGTATTTTATTATATATATAACAAACAGTCTCCCGACTGTTTGTTTCCAATTTAATCTAAACAGACTTGTGTATCAAATAAGAGTAGTAAAATACTCATGAATTCATTTGCTCCGATGATGTGTCCCACATTAAATAGAATTTGCGTATTACGAACTGCAGCTATCAGTACTGAACTTTAACAAATTTGTAACTTACCGAGTACGGAGTAGGTTCTTAACATAACATAAGTAGGTAATGGTACCTAATATGATTGAATATCAAGAATAACAATCTTACGATGAGCTAAAATAATCGAAGAGACCACTTAAAAATGGGATGCGACATCTCTAGTATCTACAAGCTAATGCGACTCTACCGTAAACTGATTACAGGAAGTCAAGCTTCAAAACCAAGTATCGATATCACAAGCACCCCTCCCCAACCACGACCCTCTCCAACTTGCTTGTGATCTCAAAAACGAGAGTACTTAGATACCTTTACTCAAAAAAGATTTCGCTATAATGACCACCCACTCTTTTTCACCGATAAATCATTTAATTTGCGGTCTTAATTTATAAACAGACGCCGCAATTAATTGCCCCATAATTACTTTTTGTCCGGTCAATAAAAGCTCCAGTTTCACCAATTCATAGGCGATAAAATTATCATAAGGGGCGGGAGCGGAGCGCGGAGGCTATTCCTGCAATTAACTCGCAGATATTCCCTGAATCGGGCGACTAGACGCGTCCAGCCTAAATCTAATTAGGTAATTGAAATCATTCAACGGTGCGTCGGGAGCGGGGTGCTGGGTGCGGGGTACGGGGTGGCTGTGCTGCATCTCCCCAATTAGTAAGCATTCGCATTTCACACAGCTTCGAAGGCTGACGCCATTTCACGCCCATAGCGTCATTTGGAATGAAATAACGGATCGCTCATCGGGTGCTACCACGATCGCTAATTGACGACTCTACTATTCCCATCATCTGCTAGAATTCAGCGAATATCATGTTTAATATGCCTCATTAGGGGCGAACTGCTCCTTCCTTCTCATATGCAATTAGGAATTCTACGAAAATAGATTCAGGGACAGAATTTCCACTGAAACTTGTGAAATGTAGGTAGATATTCAAATATATTGACAATATAGGTAAGTACCTGCCCTGGCAGATTAGAGACCATTATCAACCACAATGTGAGCTGTGATCCGATAATTGGCAGTTAACGGGATGTAACATACCTACGAAACAGAAAATCGAAATCGAAAGAAAAAGATATGCTCGGTCATAATTATTACGTTCTCCCACGGTAGGCAACCGTCTCTGAATTTACATCATGGATCAGGCGACACGTTAATTCATCAATTAGCTATTATCTAATACATTTCAAATAACAGGAAAAACCCGTAAAAAGACGAATATCAATCAGAAATGTTTGACGGTACAGTAATTTCCACCTATAGTTGATTGAACAACTTGCATAAGTAATAATGAAGACGTACCAAAGTAATAAGTAGTTACGACTACCTACTCAGTATCAAAGTGGTAGATTTACCTCGCTCAATACAATGTCACCTTGCTCAGCTTGTTCATGTATAATTAAACGCGATAATTTCCACGGCTTTACCGAATAACTAGACATTACCTGTTACGCGTGTACAAAATGTCTTTAGCACCATCGTGAATGAGTTAAACGTTTAATTCATGTATGGGGACCTGTAATTACATGGCGTAGTGAGCATGCGACGCCAGGGACGGTTGCAGGAAGTTATATCAACTGATTGCGTTATGCAAATCACTTTGATTTGTCGTAATCTCGTAATTTAAACGTTTTCCCAAATTTCCCAAGAAGTTGCAGTGGCATTTACCTACAATCACGTAAGACATGTTAGATAGTTATCTGCCCAATTGAAAAGTTTAAAACGTAGTGGGAAAAACCCGTTGAAAGAGTGACGCACCATTAAAAAAAGATAACAATAGCAGTCCTGGGGCCTCACCTTTGAATGAGATTGTAAAATAGAATTGAAACTTATTTTATGACAACAAAAATTTTAGGAGAAAGACACATTCCAATTACGAGTATCAGTCATAATAGAGGACATGACCGACTTCGGAAACGTGTGGATTTTTCGAAGGATTTCTCAAAAAGCTACGAAATACATTTTTAGTGCAGCTGCAGTAACTAGAGACCCCCTAAGGCCAACTACATCCACACCTGCGACGTTAATTTGTGCAGGATATAACACTGAGCCGTCAGATCGTTACGGGAAAGCGATGGAGCGATCGGTCGCGTTTCTCGTGTTAGCGCTGTCATTGGCGTGCGTCACTCTGGCTGAGGTAAGATACGAATTGGTAGGTACACGGGGATTTTACGTGTACAATTTGTGACTAGGTATTTTGGTAATCTTTTGTTAATGTTTATGCTAGGTAAAAGATGTTTCATATCATGAAGAGACTTGTCATAGATAGATACGATAGGCAAAATAAAAAAATTGTTAACACTCAACTAAGTTAGTATTTTTTCAAAATTAATATTTCGTTTTTATATAAAAAATAGCTTCTCTCATCTAGGACTAGCTTCAAAGTGAAACCCTGTCGCACGCACGCAGGTAACTATAAATAAGAAAAAATACCTGCAAGTAAAAACTAGAACATTTATTTACGTACCTTTGCAATCGAAGCAACTGCCACTGAGAAATATAGTCGCAATAAATAAATTCAAGCAAAATGTTCCAACACTAACAATATCGATATTTTCAGTTTCCGACTAAAGAATTCATAGAACAGTTGAAGCCAACCGTTGAAAAATGCGTCGAGAAAACCGGCGTTGATAGAGGTAAGGGAATATGCAGATGAGTACTTTAAGAAATCTACGTTTATACATATACAGAGTGTTTCCTAATTAGATACAAATAGGTGGTTAACTTATACAAAACTTATACAGGTGGTTACTCATGATTACAAACAAGTTATATTAAGGATCCTATACCCTCAAAACATTGTCTATACCATCCATTGTAGGTAACTTGCCAATCAGCTGTATTACCTATTTGACGTGAAGTGACGAGCTTTTGTTGTTGGGAAGTCTACTTTTTTTTTTATTTCTATATAATTCCATTAAGTATATAAGTATTAAATTAAGAACAATATTAATAATTTACTTCCTTAACATTCAGAATTGGTTGATCAGTTTAGCAAGGGAGAGAATATGGCAGACGATCCTAAACTTAAAGTAAGTACCTACGAGTACGTAAGTCAACTCTCTAGTTTTTATTTTATTTTATTTAAAGCAATGTTAAATATAATATTTGTTTATATTCCAGTGTTATATGAAATGCATATTCGTTGAATTGGATTTGGTAAGTTATACGTAATATAAAAGGAGATACATTCGGTTAGCGGTGGAAAGTACACAGTGGACAAACTGGAGCCCAACTTGTAAGAGGCCTAAATAATCTGTATTACATTACGAATAACAATATTTTCGTATATTTTCTTTTTTACACGATCAAACACCAATTTAAATATTATATCACAGATTACAGAATACTAGCGTATTATATGGATGTTCCATAATAGTAGATATGGAACATCCGTCGTAAAATAGATAAGTATCTATTCATGTATGACTTTTCTATACACCTTGTAAATAGCAATTATTAGTTTTTCAGTGTTCATCCTTTGTATTTAGGTAAACGAAGAAACTGGTGTATTTCGATACGAGAAAATGTTGAACATGCTCCCCGAAGAAATGAAAGTACAAGCGTTCGACATGGGTCATATGTGCGTTCATTTTAAAGGCGAAGAGGGCTCAGATTTGTGTCAAGTTTCCTACGATCTACATAAATGTTGGCAGAAGAAAGATCCAAAGGTAAAAGTGGAATGAAACATTCAATATCGAACTCCAGTAGAATATTTTACGTGTGTGTCAATCGATGTTCCATTTTTTTAAAGAAGGAATAGAAGTTGTGTCGTATCAGGTGCTCAAACGTACGGCAGAGTATAGAGAAGAGTGGCGCAGACTCAACCGACAAGAGCGACGCTCTTATGTGTATAATTATGAACCAATATTTAGTAGATTAATCTAATGATTTCATTATTTAATTAATAGTCAAACTATTTCTGTTCTAACCATATGATTTTTTTTTCAGCATTACTTCTTATTTGCATAAGAATAAAGCAATCGTCGTGTCGGTCGTAAGTGGTCGAAAAATAAACTAATACAAATGGATTACTTTAATAGAATGTATTTTATTTCAGATACCTATCACTTATTGAATAATTAAACTTGAAATTGTTCACGAATTAGTGTCTAAGTGTCTTAACTTGAATAGCTTATAATTTATTTTATTATCTTTGGTTTAGCCTTGGTTTAGCCTCACTATTTGTAATCATATTCTCAACAAAATGTTATTTAATTTAGTACTTATTTATAAGTTGAATTGTGGGAAATAACAAAAGAGTAATAACATACTCATATAACAATCAAATTCTGAAAAGCATATTTCGAAATTCCCCAAATAAGTTGATCAGCTGATCTCAAGTAGACATTGAATACAAATAACGACTTACAACTGTATACTGTTTGATGAAATACTGGTGCCTACATACAGAACTATATACATATTAATTATTAAGTAACTCCAGCAGAATATTGAATTGAAATACTTATGGTAACTAATTAATCTACTTACTAAATAACAATTAAATACATAGGTATTGTTATAAAGTTGTTTTTGAGCTAGAAAGAACTCACTTAAATTACACCATCATTAAATGTATCATACTTTCATCCCATGTCACCAGAACCTTTGGAAACTTCAGCTTGAGCCTCGGATAACAAAACCTGCAGTTCAGAGTAGATTTTCTCAAGCATCACTAAACGTGGCTTTGTGTACTGTAACAAAAGATACAGTTTAGTAAATACAAGTTATTCATCGACCTTCTGTAATAAATAAACTACTAAACTTGTTCTCTTTTTAATATCATCTAAGTGTATGTCACATACGATAAGGCTACTGAAGTGAGTCATGTTTGAATGGTTTTCTATTATGTTATAGTATTGAATACGATAATTTAGTAATATCGTAAATATTTACCTTAAACAGTGGAATAAGTTTTACATTCTCCCCATCGCCAGAGTTATTAGTTTTCACCAAAACTGTCAAGAAGTACAGGACTCGATTCTGTAAACAATTAACAATCATATATGAAATAGGTACTCAATCAATCAAATCAGCCCGTTTCTCCCCACTGCTGGGTATAGGCCTCCCTTTTTTCGCGCCATTCACTACGGTCCCGTGCCAATATGAAATACTAAGTGACTACAATTAATTGAAATGAAATTGTTATATTACTGTTTTTGACTTACACAAATAGCTGTCTTGTCTACTTACCAATTTAAGAACTTCATTTATAATGACATCATCTATACTGGACCAAGGCACGAAGTTGACTTCTTGTCCGCACACATACTTCACCAGACTTTGTATACCAACTGTTGGAATGACTAGGACACTTTCTGGAATAACAAAATATCATAAATAACTGTTGAATGTTGATACACTCATTTAAAATATTACATTCAAATGGTTGTGCTTCTAGGATCTTCACATGGATTTTATGATGCTAAACTAAAGACAAAAAGTTAATTTTATAAAACATAATGATCACAAACCTGATTGAACACTGTGTGTAATCCAAAAGAAAATTAGAAATGATAACACAATTACTATGACTAATATTGCTGTTACACTTATTTTTATATAGCACAAAGCTATAATATTAAATAATATTGCTAAAAATAAAGATACTTTAGGCCACGCTGACTTATTTTCCTTGTTTTTATAGGAAATGGTGAAATGTTTTGATTTTGGCAAACCCAACCTCGTTTCCATTTTTAAACAAAGTGCAACGCCATTAACGTTGCCGTACTCAAATACTTTATCTTTTTTAGACATTTTTCTATATTTTTTAAGTCATAAAACATTTAAAAATTAAATAAATTCTTGTAAAACGGTCAAGTTTTATCAATTCCTCGATCAAATCAAATCAATGCAAACAACTGTCAATGTCATCCATCCGTCATCTATTTGACAGATGTATAAAGAGTGCGATCACTTTAAATGGCAAAGGAAACTATTTTTATAAGCCTACTAACATCGGGCTGGAAGCTCTATAATGTTTATTTACGCAATACTTGTAATAAGAATAACAAGGCAACAGACAAAAGTATTTAAAAAATTAACTGAAATCATTACAAGGCTCAAAGTACACTTTACAATACGTTTTTGCAGCATGCAGACTATTAGGTCCGCATTAACTTACTTACAATATTTTTCAAAACAAACCAGCAGCAGCGTTGCTATGGAAATGCTAACACAAATAAAACTGATTTACGTCATAAGATTGTTTCGATTTGGAGTCCTTGATATTTGTGTCTGCTTGCTACAATTATTTATTCGAGGCATCCTAACACAACAGTACTTAGGTAGGTAATAGCTATTTAAAATATGGAATTAAGTAATTGATCTATGTTCCTTCAAAGTATTTATTCGAGTACTTATGGATTGTGTTCTTCCTACAGATTTAGGTAAGGTTTAAAGTGATGGATGGTTCAGATAGCAATGCTTGGGTCTTTGATTCACTGGTGGGGTTTCTTCATGGACCAGTATGGAATGTACCGCTTCAAACATTTATAGAAGAAAAGTCTTTGCGTAAGTTCCATCTCCATTCAGACCTACCTACAATTACTAGATTTTAGATAGATGATCAACCATAACAATGTAACAAAGATACCTACCTACCTAAACCATTAATTTATTTATATTACCTATGTACCTATTGCAGCTTTCGAACCTAGTGATTCAGGGGAAATATTCGAGCGTGCAGAATACAAACAAATTCACGATGAATACCGCAATTTGGTAAATAAAAAAGCATACCGTAAAACTTTACAACTTTGCCCGTTTTTTTCATAAAATTGCAAGTTTTCAATTTTTTTTATATGGAAACCTATATATTTTTTTATTTCTACAGTAACTTTAAGATATTTGGCACATGATTATGGACTTAAACTTATCATATTTTAGTATTAAACCTCATTTTTGGTCTATTTTAAGGGCGGGCAAAGTTATCCGCACTTTTTGACAACTTTGCCCACGTCAATTTTTGATGCTAAACCTAACCGTATATTAATTAAATTGGAATCATAAGAGGGCCAAAGGCAATACTATCGGTTACTTCAGAGAAGGAAACGATATCATCAATAGTTTTAGAATAATATGACTGGGCAAAGTAACCCTAACATTTTTTCACTTTCCCATACAAAGCGCACGCAAAGATTTAAAAGAGCTTAGGGTTGGCACTTCTGACAAAATGTATCAAGGAAAAAAAAGTCACAAAGTGCCTATAAATAACATCGCATGTTCAAATTTTCAAACCAAACCAAAAGATTAAACAAAAATTTTGCATTCTGATACAAAATGAAACAGCTGATTCACAGTTACTATGTCAAGACCAAAACTAAATTGGTTATTATAATGAGTGCAATCACCTGTTAAAATAAAAATACCTATAATTTAAAAAAACGACTTGTAAATACAATAAATACAGATATGTAAAAGCGAAAAATAGTGTTAAAATATATTAACAACATACAGGTGACAGCCCTAAGCTTTTTTTGAACGAGGGCAAAGTTGGCAGACGTAGGTTGAAACATTACTGGGTAACTTTGCCCATCATCATAACTTTTGAATAATATACCATTTATCAATAAAACCAACTTTGAACTACTCTTTAATATGTATTCTATTAGAGACAGTAAATAAAATCTTCCTGTGGCTCCCCATTTCTACACAATCCGCCACCAAAAAAGCCGAAAAATTTGCCCGCGAAAAAACGCTCCTGACTCAACAAGCTATAACTATTTACCTAGCCAACTTAACAACAGAGGCGAGTCACAGGGATGTCACATAAGAAGTCTATTTTGCACTAAGGCACAGAAAGTTGCCACTAAATTGCAACTTTTTTGTACAGTCCAAGAATTGCTTACGAATTGGATTTTAGGCAATGTTACGTTGAAGGGCAAAGTTGTAAAGTTTCACGGTACCGTTAATAACAAACAATAAAGTAGGTTATTATCGGTTTTAACCAGATTTATTTTAATTTAAGGTAGATGTGATGCTCGGTTCATTTATGGATGATATCGGTATAACTGCGGATCAATTTGAGGCTGCTTGTCGACTTTCAGCTAGAGACCTAGCAGGTTTACCAGCTCATTTCCATCGTCGTCTATTTGAACAGATCTGGGCTGCTAACGACTACGACATGTTCGTTAAAATGATGACGCATAAGAATGTTGAGCTTCAGTTACAGGTGAGTAAAACTTGATTAAGCAGTCTTGGTAATTTGTACAATAAAATTGCAAAGCTTGGTGTCACACAAACACAAAGTTAATGTATTTTTTTTTAATCAGGCGTTGGAGCTTATAGAAAGGCGATTCGGAGCAATGCCAAGTATCTTCACGACAGATATGGAAGATTTGGATACTTCAAGGAGTGACGAGAGCGAGGAGTGGCCTGACAGCGATGACGTCATGACAGAAATTAAAAAGTAAGTGCGTACCTAACTATTAGCAAGCTGTGTTTGCCTGTAATTGGGTCTACATCGGGTCAGACTTATTATAAAATGTTCTATATGTTAAGTACGATGTAAACCTGTTGGCAAACCTATCTAATAAATAAATAAATTAGGACTGGAGATACACAATGCACTGCGTCCATTATTTACAATACACTTGAGAGTTACAGGCTGCAAATAGATGATATTGAAGGTCAAGAAGAAGTGGTAAATGTACCACCAGAAGAAATGGTAGCAGAAAAACTGACCCTATTATCGAAGCTACACAGCTTTGAAAAGAAGGAGGAAATTCTGGAAAAGCAACAAAGTCCAAAAACAGAAGCTAAATCTGTTATCGAGCCGCCTAAACCGCCACCGAAAAAAGTTGAGGTGATGTATTAAACCTGCGAGTTTGCTCGTTTACATTTTGCAGGCGATACTTATTGATTCATTTAGGTACTAACCAGTCCCCGTGACAAAGCATAAAAATAAAAAAAAACTGTTGCCAAATAACATCACTGAGTAGTTATAATGCCCTTTGTTATTCGAAGTTGGTAATAGATTAAAAATAAATACTATTTACTCATTCACTTTTCAAACAGGTAAG
Organism: Anarsia innoxiella; assembly: GCA_947563765.1. NCBI lineage: Eukaryota > Metazoa > Arthropoda > Insecta > Lepidoptera > Gelechiidae > Anarsia > Anarsia innoxiella. The sequence goes on from OX387408.1 coordinate 4,736,037, forward strand.
TGATGAGGAAATCCGAGTTCGTCAGGAGTATTTGAAGCAGCAACGTGATAAGCTGTTGGCGTTGAAGAAACAAGTGCGAGAGAAGAGGCTTGACGCCGCTGAGGTTGGCATGGAAGCTGGAGGTGACTGCACTTTTCAAGCGTATCGCATTGTCTTATACGCACAATGTCCAACTATTAATTCGCAGAATGTCTAACTATTAATTCGCAAAATGTTTTACTATAATTTATCATTTAGCGAACTGACATTCTGCGTATTGGGCAAAACCAGTGCGCGTCTATTGTTTTGTATTCTTTTATTATTTTGTAATGTAAGCTTTATTTCGGATTGTAGGTGGCGAAGGCTCAAAAACCCGTACAGCCAGGCCTCGTTCAGCTAAAGTAGCCCAAGCTGCTTTGAAGGGCACCCCGCCGCCGCCACCACCGGACGCCATGCAACTCCGTCGCGCTTTGGCCACCAAACTTAAGACTGAAGTGGTCGATTCTAACCTTTGAGCAGTGTTTAAATACTCGATAAAATATTGTAATACTTACTTAAATTATTATTAAATTAGGCTTGCATTAAGCTATTTTAAACATTAAATTTGTTTTCATTTTTAAAATATAATACTTCACATGACTCACACTTTCAGCAGGTACATACAAACCATTTTAGTTTGAATACACTACTGATCTTGTAGGGAGCTGTCTTTACTTGAAAAGAAATTATATGATAAAATGTTAAAATTAAAATGAAAAACATCTCGTATTATGTACCTTATATTTATATTGCTTACTTAACTAGTGACATCATAATAATAGCATTAAAGTAAGCTTATTTATTTTACACAACTTGCCAATAGGTAAATCTATGTTTTATTTCTGTGTATAAATTAATTTATGATGGTCGTCCACCTAGACAGATAAAAAATAGTCATCATTACAGTCTACTTTCACCTACAACTTCGTATTTTATTTTATCGGGGAAGGTATTTCAAGGAATATAAAAAATGATGTATAAATCTAATTGACAGCTTGATGCTTTTACGTGGATGTTGGCAGACTTCGACATAAAATTATTACATAAATTTATATTTACAATACTCTGACAAACACACTCCACGTATCTACTTAATGAAATTTCGCCCCGCTTCCACTGTGCACTTTATGAATTAAGATTCACTAAACAGTATAAGGCTCTAGTCCTTCAGGTTCGAAGTGTGACCATCAGTTGAAAATCAAGAGAGTAGTTGTAAATTTATAACAGAGATCAATAGTTTCCTTTTAGATGAGATGTGTATTATACTTTGATATGTAATAGGAAGATTTAAAGAAGCTAAACATGACCTTGGTGTAAAAACCGACCCGAGGAGTCCAGATCATGAACACAAACCGGAAGATGTTAGTTAAAGAAAAATAAATAAGTATTTCTACACATATCATTTATTTGGATGGCATGCGTCTTCTTTTAGCTTATATTCTGATATCAATATCACCTACCCCAAAATATATTTGCAACATAAATAAAAATAATATGCTATACATTTGTATGCCACACTTTTATCATCTGTGTCGCCAGGAAAATAATGTAACTATAAATAACTTTATAGATTTTGTGAAATTGTCAAACTCAATGATTCAGCAACATTATTAAGTTGCCTCATCCAATATAAATATTCTAGTTTTACAAATACGCGAAGTGAGTTCAAAAGATTAACTATATTTATATTTAAAAGGGAGGACGATGTGTAAATGCAATACACAAACTAATAATATTTAAACGATAAATACGACACTTACCCTCGCGTGGCGTTTCTGGCGACAAGTGATCTTGTAGCGAGCTAAATTCATTCAAGTGTGACAAGAGTTGATCACCAGATTAGTATACTTTACAAAATCTAATATTATTTACATAATACGAACGATAAAACTAGAGGTTAACAGTCGTAAAATAAAAAGGATCTTAATCAGATACTTATATCACATACACATTACTTCTGCAGTGTAAAAAAGCTACAAGGAGGAAGTTTGTTGAGAGTATGAGAGAATTATAATTTTTATAAAATTATATAAAAAATATACTAGAACGAAAAACTTGATCACTTCATTTGGTGACTCATTAAATTGAAACCGCCATTTGGTGATTTCAACTTAATTATAATATTGCGAACAACTTTTTCGTTTCAAAACTTCATTTGGGTCAAAAATAATTAACAAATATGCTATTTTCTAAGCAAATACTTTTCCTTGTATCGGACAATGAGAACGCAAATATTGAGAATAAATCTAGATCTCGAGACAAATTAAGATAATGTTGAAAATCAAACAAAAGAAATTACCAAATTGAAGGCAAAATTTAATGTAAAATGTAAGTTAACTGCAGTTTTGACTTAAAGTGTCGAGACCCAGATAAATACCCTTTTTAATTGTTTACAGGTATGATGGATGATTAACAAAAGTTCGAATCCGGCACAAAATCTAATTGCAATATATGACAAGCATAATCAGATACTTATCAATAACTCTAAATGAAGCGATAGTGTGCCGAAGTCGGTTTTCAATCAGCTTCAACTCAGTTTTTGGGGGAGGAAGACTTATAGTGGCGTCACTAAATGTATAAAAAATATAATGAAACCTGCGAAACAATTCGTAAAAAAATTGTTTTATCAAAATTAGAGAATCACGACTCAGGTAAAATCACTTGTATACTTTCGATGCCACTATAATAATTTGAATCTTTGTCATCGTCATCGGCAATCAGACTGAACAGAATAACTATTTTTATTATTGCGGTAGGATCACTCTGGGTCAATTCAAAATAAATATAATTACTACATAATCCTAAATTATATTTTCTCTACAATCAACAAAAAGTTGAGCTTTAAAGAGATGTTTCATATGATGTCAATAGCAATGTATGTACAATAAAAAAAAACACAACCAATGTTTTTAAGTCCATGGACTATGAATAACTAGGAATTCAATATCACGCCTATCTACTTTAGTCACTTGAAAGATTTGTAATAATCTGTTTTCTAAACTAATCAAGTGATCTAACAACGGCTTTGACTTTGAACTCCTGTTTTATTCCCTAGTATGTTTTTCATAATTTATTACAGAGATGCATACAAATAAATAATGACGTAAGTTTTATGTGATCTCCTAAAAGCCCAACAAAATAACATAAAAGGAATGCAAATAAATTATAAATGAAATGAAAACTTCAATTTTATTGCCATTGAAATGATAATATTTCGAATCTGCTTTGATTTGAGAAAACATGAAACAATCAAAAATGTTTGTGTTTATCGAAAACCGAACTTAATAACGCCCTAGTGAGTAGCAATTCCACAGCACAGTTTATAATTTTAAAGAAACATTGGTCTTGTGATAATATTAATAAACTAGTTATACCAAATCTTCCGTCAACACGCACAAACACGTCCATGGACAAATTTCACGAAGCTACAAGTAAAGCATGTACTAGATGGTTGTCAACATGCGTCTCAACAGGGGTTTACACAAGACTATCAAAGTAATCATATTTAATCCTAAAACATTTTATTTTCGTAGCTTCTTCAAATTGATCACATTTCAATGTGTATATCCCTCTATTACTCATTCCCATTCATATTTTCTTTCTTTGTACTTTGTAATTACATTCTGCCGGTAAATAACCTAACCATTAAATTTATTTCACATTTAAATACATTTCGTAACCAATATTTTGTTCTACGTTCTGATGCCAACTGAAATAATTACACTACGAAGTATGAAAGATTTTCATACGTTATCTAGAAATGAAGTCCGACGCTCAGCAGTCGTAACTTCCTATTTACATAATGGACACCGCCGCAGTGGGTACTCCACATATTCTTGCTTTCAACCAAATTGTGTCAAATGGACTTTCGAATATAATATGCTTGTGCTTTCCATACTCTAACTGACACAATCATGGTGCAGACTACATTGCGTAACTCAACTGTTATATGTATCAAACTAGTATGGATTTACATAAGAGATCTATTTCAAACCTACTTATTCAAACTAAAAATAAACAATTCCAGCTGTTGCTACCATCCATCCCAAATATTTTTGATGTAAATCCAATAATAGTGTTTATAAAACAGTTGCGTTTTAGACATGTAATCGAGTGAAAGCCTGTGAAATACCTCGCGACTGCCATTCCACTGGGTAGCTTGCAGAGCGCGGCGAGACGGGCGGAGCTTATATTCCTTGAAATGCAGAAAGGAGCTACGCGAGCCGCGGCCTCTTCGCGTCTCGCTCTTCCGTAGTGCTCGTACTGCTCCCTCCCCCCTCCTCCTCCTCGTCTGAATCACCGTCGTAATCCACGAGACCCTGTAGTAAGCAAACAGTTACATACCCTGACAACAAGGCAAAGCACTGCCAGCAGAAACACGAATATAAAAATTAAAAAGTGCTATTTCTTCGAATCAGAACGAAAAGACAGGTGGAGCAGTTATGAAACAGGTACTTTGAAATAAAAAAAAACATCAACAGGGATTCCAATGTGCAGCTGGTTTCATTTCCCAATTAGAAATAGAGTTAGGATTGCAACAACATAAAGCTTGATTTAGTAACATTTACCGAACATGGATTATTTGTATTTAGTGCTTATGATCGGATTTATGCCAAATAAAAAGAGAGATGCTTAAAATAAAAGGTCTTTTTAATGGACCAATAATAATGTGAAAAGGGTTTATTATTAGGAAGGTATGATAAGATTAATACGATACGATAAGATTTAAGCTTAACCTAGGCCTGATTATGTACAGTACAGATTTAAAACTGCCCTTTGGTCACTAGCCCAGGCTCAGGAAATAATAGACATAAAATACATGCACATAAACCCAAAACTCATAAAATACGTAATAGAGATATAACGGGTAGGATACATACATAACATAGGTATCTAAGATCAAAGAACTAATGGAGATTTTTGCTTATTAACCCTCAGACGAGCTGCCTAATCTAATTAAAACCAAAAGACTTAATAGGGGAAGAGCAGGGTTCTTAAAAATTAAGGGATGAAACAAAAATAGGGACATCTCCTTTATTCCTGTGATCCAGCCATTGATGATTCCCCAGCGAAGCGAGCAGAGTCGTGAGGGAAGTAAAAGTTTACCTTATTGAGTAATCTGGGCGAGGATACCTGAACATCAGTTGTCTTGGGAGGCGTCGTCGCTGTTAGCATCACTCGGCTGGGGCCGTTCACTGTTTCCGGCGTCGAACATACTTTCTTTTCTACTATTTTGCCTGGAATTACATTTGTTCGTTTTACTAATCAATGCTTCATATACACGAAAGATCACCTGCTACTAAAGTTGGACATTTAATATTTATTTGTAAACATTATCATATCATGTTGTTCAATAATAATATGACAACTGTAATATTATAAACACACCATCAGATTTATAGTAAGAAAACAATTAAATATAATCAAAATGATTCTCAAGACAATACTGAAGGTCACTGCATGACAAGCTCCGTTTGAACACGCCTACAGGGTTAAGTGATAAAGCGATAGATAACTGATAATCAGAAATACAAATGACGTCAACAAGTTGTTACAAAACATATATGGCAAAATAAACAAATCCGAGAGTACATCAATCAAAAGTACATTATGAGATAAAACAATTTTAAATAGGTATATGAAATCTTAAATCTGTTGCAACTCAAATGCCTAAATGTAAATTGTTTGTGTATAATCATGATACACTCAAGATTGGTGTAAAGTCCAATTGTAGCAGAATGAGTAAAATAATCTAATCAGTCATAGATTTGGGTTGTAAGAAATTATCTCTAATTCAATTGTTATTCAGCAGCGTGCTAATGACGAGTCCACTTCTTTATGTATGTATAACTGATACATAATTAAAAATGAATTGGTGAAGTATTCACAACAAATAGAGATTTCAGCCAGTTAGTGTACCAGTGGGAAGAATTTTTTTGACGGAATGTTGCAATAAAATGTACTCACCAATGGCATCAAGCGCGTGATGCGCGTGCGGATGCGGATGTGGATGCGGCTGCGCGGCGTCGAGCGGCGCCTCGTCGTCGAGCTCATCGTCATCGTTAAACCACATCTCCTCCTCGTCATCCGGAGTGCGCGCCTCCCGCCGATACCGCGTGCGTAACAGAGACGGCACTACTGCCTCCGCCACGCCCACGCTGCCGCTTACTGTAAAGCATTTTTAGGATTTTACATTTCAGGTTCTGGTTTGTCTTAATGTTTTCGCAATTTCATCAATACCCTAATTATTATTTTTTCCTAGTCCTAGAATGAAGATGCCATATTATTCGTTTAGTCTAGCTAATTAAAACATTATAATTAATCAATTGTAACAGCTACAATGCTAGCAGCAAGGAATGACAATATTGATTCATGTTTATTTTTTCAAATTCAAAACTTTTTGAGATCCAACAATTATCCATCTACATAATAAGAATCTTCTTAATAAGAATAAATAAGAAATATCTAACCTAACTCACCTCGCTCCCTTTCCTTTAACTTGTCCTGATGTTGGTCGTAACGAGTTTTCAGTGCCTTGAATGTCTGCACATACTCAACATCTTCTAGAATCTTCCCATAGTTTTCTACCACATGTGAACATAAAGACTTGATGTCTTCCAGCTTGATAAATTCAAACAACTCTAAGATAGCAGAGTCTAATAAGTTATATCTGGAAAAATATAAGTCTGTGTTATAGCTACTGAAATAATAAAAATATTGTTAATTCATTATGGATTAACAAGTATGTTTTTTTATAAAAATGTTGATAAGTAAAACCACTTTAGAAACTTGTATTGGATACTTTCTCAGATTATTCTGTTTTATTTAAGCTCATATTTTTTGATATTCTTCTAATAGTATAAAATGTTACACATTTTTACTAACCTGCCATTATTCCTAAGAAAAGCGTCGACAACAGGCGCGAATAGGTTTCCCTTGATAATGTAGCGATTGTAATACTCGTCCTTTAGTGCGATAATCTTGCGCATGAACCTGAGCGCGCCCAGTACGAGGAACGTGTGCGTGGATCTCATTAAAACCAAAATACGACGAAGTAGATCCTGAAATATTACCACAGTTGTTTTATAAACAAAATAATATTAGAAAAAATAAAATAACTAAGCAATATAAAATTTTCTTGATGAGTAAGTAAGTAGGTACTTAAAAGTAATGAAGGCTATCGGCTATCTTGCTGAGAATTGCTTCATAATAATTTGTACAATGCTTCATTTATTTAACACACATGCTAGTAATTCTAATTGAGTTAAGAGGGAAGAACCCTACTATCCATAAGTAGGCACTACTTGGAAGGCATAAAATGAGAGCAAAAGTGTTTAGGAACAAAGGAAATATAGTGAGTCATTCATTAAATCAATGAAGTTTGTTATGTAGTCCCTTTTTATTTTAGGTATATCCAAGTTTTAAGATGTTAGATTAACTTTGATAATGAAAATATGTACTATCTTACTCACAATCTTTAAGACTGATTTACAATTTGAGCATGTTACAAAATAAACAGTGTTGGATACGACTATCTAATAGGGGTCTTTATAAGATGGGTACTGGAGTAATCCAAAATATGTGCTACTAAATGTTAGCACATTTTAACCTGGAGTAAAAGGAAATCAACTTGAGGCTAACACTGCATGTTACATAATTCATTTCATATAGGTTTTTCCATATAACAGCAGTCAGCACTAACCTTATTCAATATGCATGTCTTGATATGGTATGTATGGTGCTCGACGCAGAATGACAGGAGTTCCAGAACAAGGCCCAACAGCTGTACCGTATGGTAATCCTCGCGAAGAGGTTTCTCGCCCGCAGTGTTCTCTAGCAGAGGGGCTGCCAGATCAAAAATTGAAATTCACAGTTTTAGTACAAATTAAAACATATTTATGATGATTGATTGCAAGCATTAAGTCAAATGGAAGACTTAATGTCAACATGCAAATTAAATTATGTAATTACTGAACAATTTTATTAAGTTTGTTGCTGGTAGATAAATATTGCACTTATTTATTGTAAAGATAAGTATTGTGCTTTTGTCAAATTATTTAGCTGTTCCATTAATTAGAAAACCTTCAAAGAAACAATTGATTTATTATTTCTTATTGCTACTTATGCAAAGTGACTAACATTGTATAAACATAGCCCTTTTAATAGAACAACTACAAGTTGAAGTCAAGGTCAAATTAATACTTACCTATGAGTGTTTGTATACTATGCTTGTAGAAGAAGTTAAGGAAGTCTGCCTTTTCACTTTTGTTGACTGATGCAAGCATACTCTCAGGGTCAAGGAGGATACGTAACACGCCCATCAACTGAACCGCGCCTCCCAATTCAGGGTCACGATCTCTCAGCATCTGTTCTATTACAATATTCAACAGCATTTGCTCCTGAAAACACAAATGCAACATTCATGACATTGAATCTAATACAAACTGAATGTCAAGGTCAGTGAATGTCAAATTCATAACTTACCTCCTCCGTGTTGTTAGCTTGCTGTAAAGTATAATCTCTCACCACTGAAGGCGAAAATTCCACTATGTAGGTCAGTATGTCTATAGATGCAGTCTTAGTCTTCTGATCATCTATACCTAGTGTTATTTCTAAGGCTGGCAGGATCCCCAAAGAAACTAATGTTTTGTAGAATGCATCTTTATCTTGTGGTTGTAGGTTTTGTGAAAAATTACAAAATTCTTTTAAAAATAAAACTAAATCTCGTCGTTTTGGGTTAGGTGTCTTATTATCCATGAGCATTTTAAACAAATCAGTTAAAAACTTCTCATCCTCTTCTATAAGCTTCACTATTTCTACTTTATTGAAGAATATAAAACTTGATAATGTGCTTAGCAGATTATCTTCAAAGACTGTAGGCGTAGGCAGGACTATGTCCTGAATGTACTGTACTCTGTATGTCTGATGTATTTTTGCAAGTAAATCTTGATTTTTTATTGGAATTGCCTCTCTAAACTTTGCCAGTTCCCGCAAATATTCTCTGTGCTTCTTGGGTTGTGGGAGACTTGGATCATACTCTAAACAGCCCACTACATCAAAAATTGTGTCATCTGCAAACATTGTTTCAAAAAGTGTATTTTTATTGAGAAGGAATATACTTTTGAATATCTCATAAAGATGATGCAATCCTTCAATGTTCTCGATATCCTCACACATGTGAAATAAGTTAAGCAGTTTCTTGATGTAATGTTGGCTCTCTAGTGCTGCAGCCAGTTTATCCTTGCGTGCTGGAGTCACTAGACAACTGTTGACCAGTTCACTGATATCTTCCAGGCGACCCATCTCACACGCTGGCAACTCTACAGGCTGGACATTGTCTGACATCTCATCAAATCTCTCATCTTCTGATTCCTCTACTATATCTTGTGTTATTTCAACAGATGGATCCTTTCCTTGAACCTGAAACAAAATAGTAGAAAGTTATATAAATTCTTACAAGAATTCTACTTCAGTCTGATTTATAAGATATAGTGAGTTTAAATTCAGTCTTACCTGACATATCTTTTCCCAGATTTCATCGCAGCCTGCTTTTTCTTGAAAACTTAACGCTAAATCAAAATTGTCGCCTTCTGACCATACAATAAGAGTGTCTTGTTGTTTTTGATAAGCAGTGTCAGGTTGAATTTTACTTTCTAGCAGAAGCGAGCCATCTGATTCTGCCCTTACTAACAGAGAGGTCCCTTTCAATCTTTCAACATAACATGAGGAAACGTGGCCGGTCCCTCTGTCGTCCCACTGCCGATCAGCATTCAAAGCATATAGCTTCACCCTCCGTCTCGTGTCCGTCATTATAGTCAACGCTCTTAGGACTATGTACTCAAATAATGAATCAATTATTATGGCGCTAATCTTGTGCACCCAGTCAATAAATTATTTAACTCCCATTTGTATGAGAACATGTGTACTTCTGAAAATAACAAAAAGAACACTAGATTGTTACAAAACACGAAAATGTAGAAATGTAATTACCCTAATTACATTCCGCCTTGATCATGGATTTGCTTGTAAAACAGACATAACCACTACAGCATTGAGGAGGAGGGCTATTGTAAAACTCGTATAAACACAATATTTAAGAAATAATCTTAAATTAGGTTCGTAATTCCGGAGCACATAGAAATAATCACCGAATTATCGGAAATCACAAACAAAACAATACAAAGTGTATGCCTTTCACTACACTTAAAATACACAATTAACGGATAAAACTCGACCATGGGAGTTTGAAACAGATCAAAAGGCTTTTATTTCTAAAATATTTACCGGATAATACATTATAAAATCGTCAAAATTGACGTACCTTCAAAATAGTACAACATCAGATATCGCCATAATGGATTCACAACAACGCTTCGAAGAGGGATGGGGTTCTCAAATTGAAATTTGAATGGCGGGATATTCAAATTCTACAAATTGTAGAACTTATTTTCACAATTTTCTATAGTTTTATTATACTACCACTATAAAAACAGTATATTTTTTGAAATCAATTGCTTTCACAGTAAAACAATCGTCGCTTAATACAGTTAAGCACACATAATTTATTCGAAAAATACATAAATAAACAGAACCATGTTTTTTTTTTTTCTGATGCGTTTTGATTTGGATTGGAAAGTTTGTTTGTAAACTACCCCACTTATTATAAAGAGCTCTGCAATGGGGCTCTGTAGACACACGATCGATCTTTGCTGGCCATGCGATCCATTTCATCATTATGATGAATCCATTCCATCCAAATTCCATCGATTTATATGACAAATCGACGATATCCACACGACGACATCGATATTGTTTTGTATCTTAACATGATATAAAAATCTAATGAGAGCAGTTTTATTTACTTTACTGCTATAGATAGCTCGTTTGCTTTAAAAAATTAGATTAAGATTAATATAAGATTCCCTGATCGATTCAGGCAACAGAATCAAATTAAATTAACTCGGTGTGTAATTAGCCTAAGCCAAAGCTTAAACAGAAAAAAAAATTGTGACTGCGTTCACTTTAAATAATAGTGTAGCCAGGTGGAGGCAGGTAGCTTGGCTTATTTTAAGAAACTGTGGGTGGAGGAACCACGGAGAAACCTTTTCATGTGAAGGGTTAAACACTGATAAAAAAAACATTATTTTAGTGAAACACTGTAAAGTACTATGTTTAATAAACTGGATTAAAAATATTTTTATTTAATATTATGTTTAGCAAGTTATAGGTCTCTTAAATAGTTTTATCTTGAACGCGGCTTTTTAAAACTCATGGCTGCCATTTGCTATCTTCTGTCATTTTCAAGTCATTCTTTTGATGTTACTGAATAGTAGTTTTTTGTTGTAAAAATCTATTTTTTGAACAAATTAAGTGAACGGCATAATTACTGAAAAAGTCTGGATTTAATTTCGTATCCAAATATCACCATGTACTAGGAATGGCCTGTACATATATGTGAGAATCATTTCCTTAGCGTTTCATTTTATTGTTGGTTATCATTATTTGTTTTGTGATTTTATTTGTTGTAATTTATACTACTAAATTTTTTCATCACGTCGACAGCAAAACTGGCATGCTGGAGCTTTAGAATTCCGGAAAACTCAGAAAATTTATGAATAATTTTTGGTTTGACAGATGTCATTAGTATTGTCAGACTGGGATAGTCTTTATCTTTTCTTTTGAGCAAAATATTTATGTTTTTATGATAAATATCTTAGTAACAATGGTTGTGTAAGACTGAAACGACTAACACTTATCTTTGTTTTAGTATGAAGCTATGGGACCAAGTTAAATTTGCATTACTGTGTTGGAACCTCATCATAATTACCACTGAGTTGTAAAATGAATGCAGCATGTCTTATTTGAGCACTACGGAAAATGTTGGGTAAGGAACTTGCTACTTTCATGTAAATATTAGATTCTAGAAACATTTACATTATTTATGAAAACTAACTTGTGATACCTTTTGCTTGAACATGTTTATCGGTCTCTGAAGTAAGAGTGTCTCATACTAGAATTTTGTATTGTCCGTCGCAGTTGTTATGCACCATGCAGTGTACTTTGTTATCACTAGATGCAAATTGAAACAATGGCTAGTCCACATTTCTTAAACACAATATTTCTTTTATTTTAATGGTTAAGTATAATAAGCTTACTTTTGAGTATGACTATTATGTTCGTTTTCAGGTTTAGTGGTATTCCACAGACTATATCAGATGCAAGTTGTGCAACACAATACAAAATGGCAGTTGAAAGTGTACCAGGAAACTGCGGTGAAGTAAACATGTTTGTACATGAGAGTTCTGGGGATGAGCAGACTTACATAACCCATTTCAATGATAACTATTTCCATACTAAGTTTAAGATAGATCCCAACGAACTGTACACGTTCCATGACTCTGACGTCATCGCTGGTGAGATAACTGTCAGTCACACCGAAGATAATTATATTTTCACTGATAATGATGTGAAGGCGAAACTATTAGATAGTCCGAATAAAGAAATTGATCTCATAGGTTCACTTACTAATGGCGAGATCAAGGAGGTAGAAAAAAACAAAGTTATCTCAAACGGGCATTATCCACATAGTAATTCTGTTGCATACCAAGAAGTTAAGACAAGTACACCTAACATTAAAGAAAGTAAGACTTCCAATGCCAAAGTTGCAAAAGTAAAGACTCAGAATCAATCTAAAGAGCCGTCTCGATCAAGTACAGTGTTTGAGATTCGGCGACAAAGTGTTCATAGCCCTAAGGGACAAAATGCCACCGCATCTTCTACTTCTAACAGAACCAGTATTATTAGTGATAATCCAAATTGTTCATCAAATAATGCTAAGTCTGCATCTACTCCAAAGTCTACAGGTTCCGAAACATTTCTAGATGTTTTTAAAAGAGAACAGGGATTGGTTGAAAGTCCAGATGCTATTATTAAAACAGAACCAACAGAACCTTTACCTCCTCCTATTACAAAAAAACCTGCGCCTATTCCTAAAAAGACGACATCAGGTAACTAATTTTGCGTTGTATATTATTGAGGTGGTGATTGTGGCATTTCATGTCGTACTTATTTCTGGTTGGAGTTTAATATCATAATATATTCTATAGCTGGGAAGACTCCATCTCAACCGAAAGCACGCAAAGGTCGCGGGCCTGCTGTGCATGAAGCCTTACAGCGGATACCGGCGGCGCGCCGTGCTATGGCAGAACCAAACCGAGAATGGCATGCACCGGGCCATGAGCTGTTTCAGTGTGGACCATTGGATGATAAGAGACCATTGCCTTTTACTTTAGAGAGCAGTAGCAGTGATGATGATAATATGCCTGATTTTGGTAATTTTTAAAATCTATATTAAATTCAGTCAGTTGTCAACAGTTAAGACTAATTTCTCCAAATAATTGAACTTCTTTGTACAGTCGCCATCAGATATATGGTAGCGGTCAAGGTACTCAAATATTTCGGAGCAGCATTAAATTTCAATATGTTCGTTACAATAGATGCGGCCTATAATATCGGAACATATAAATCGTCACAAATATCGGAACATATAAATCGTCACAAATATCGGAACATTTATGGAAAATGTACTTTAAGTTTGTGTAATACAATTTAAAATGCTTGAGATTGGACCCACGAAGTTATCAATAATTTGTAGTGACATTCACCGAAAAGAGTGTCATAGTGACTGTCTCTTTCAAATACAACAAATATTCTTACCAAACTAAATGCCTATATAAAAGTTCTTTTGACGCAATGTCAAAATTGAAGGGCGTAGAATGATTAGCTTAATTTCGATAAAACGATGTCAGTTACTTAATGGCGTAATTGATTGTCCTTTGACTTTTAAAGCACAGAGTCGTGGGTTCAAATCTGATGGGAGTGGGTTACTTATTTTCTGCTTTTTATGGATAAAAATAGCATTATTATTTTGTATGTCTTTTCTATCACGGAACAATTGTAAAGTAAATGATAAAAGTCGTTTTCAGTTGGTGGGTATAACAGTGTAGTAATAGTTATTGTTCTACAACAAAAGAAAATTACAAAGAATAAATATTACAATAAGTAAGTAAGTAAATAATAAAATAGCAAACTTGTTGTTGTAGGTACTTAAAATTATTTTATTAGTACTTATACCTAAGTATCTATCACAATTGAATTGTTGATCAAGTACTAGAACCTACTTGGTTATTATCTTTCATGTCCGAACTCTTTTAACGCGTGTAGTTAGTTATATTTGTATTCTTGACGTTGACAAGTCAATATAGATTCGGTACTACCTAGTACCGAATTCAAATGTGTACTATGTAGCACAGACTTAAAGTACATTTTCCATAAATGTTCCGATATTTGTGACGATTTATATGTTCCGATATTATAGGCCGCATCTATTGTAACGAACATATTGAAATTTAATGCTGCTCCGAAATATTTGAGTACCTTGACCGCTACCATATATCTGATGGCGACTGTACAAGAATTATTTTTAATTTTTATTTCAAATGGTATTATGTTTTTAGAAGCAGGCACCGGCCCTGTCTGTGTGGAGGAAACAGTGACAGAGTCTAGAGGTACCAGACTGGCATTGAGACGCGCTGCGCTAAGAAGGCATGTGGCTCGAGCGCATACTGCGCTTAGATTTGTCAGCGATTATCGTCCCCATCGCGCATTGGCTACGGTTATCAAGGTAGATATTATGGATACTTATATCTAATCTTATTTGATTTTATCTACCACTTATGCATAATTGCTCAAAAAGTGCCGTCACTCGCAATAATATAGCTGTGTTTATTAAATGTATCTTGACAAGTTAATACAGACTATTCATAATTCGCCATACACCATTTGCATCAAAAGGTAACAATTCCAACTAGCTTATTGTCGTCATCCCTCCATATTATGGCCTATTAACATGTTTTTTATGGGCGAATTTTTTAGGATATCATCGTCTTATTTGTTAGAATTTGATTAATAGACTATAAACATAAGTAACATACTCTTTATAAAACGATCACAACAGAAACAGCTGCAAGGAAAAGGTCGATCCTGCCTTCTACCAAGCCACACGGTAAACCATCTGCTGGCAATGCGAGGGATGAACTCGCTGCTGACGTCACAGGAGCGTCGCCGACTCAGGTGGGTTGCTTTGGTACCCACAATATCTACAAATAACTGTTGTTAAAGGTGGGTGACATGATTGCAGTTGGTGAGTAATGGGTGTTATTTGGAGGATGTATTTGTTTTTCACAGGGCTTTGTGAGCTGACAAGAAGTCGTGAATTTCTATAAAGTGTCACAAGTAATATTTCTATTTTTTTTGTATATCGTTTTATTTCTGGAAAATTTATGTTTTGGTCCGATATACCTAATGTCGGATTTCTTGAACTCAAATAAAAGCAAACACTGGACTAGAAATGAGAAAATCGCATCGCTATTCACTTAGTTCATAATACCGAACAAAATTCCAGAGAGTTCGGCTGGTCGGGTGGAGAAAGTGGATCAACCGAAGCGACGACGGGATCAACTTGCGTCGAAGACAGATGCACGCAATCTCCTCTGCCTTGCGCTCGGTACTGTCTGTCCCACGTGACGCTGGAGCCCGAGCAGCGACTTTACGCAGCGTGCGCCGCGGTGTTCGCCGGCGGCACGCGCTGTATGCAGCCGCTTTTGCCGCTGCAAGATCAAACGCCACTCTGCGCTGAACACGCTTGGAAGCGGGTGAGGGTTTCACGTCGGTCTCTTTTATCTTCAATCGAGACATTATTAAATTATCTCATTTTTGTAGAACAATTTAATTTCAATGATCTTAAATTACCTATCCGAACCCTATCACTACAGTTAGTATTCGCCTTACCATACCTATGTTTTATGCGAACAAGAAAACCATTTTAGAAGCAAAAATAAAGTAAGTGGTATTGTATAGGACAACTACGACAAGCTGAGCCGCGACGCGCGTCCGAAGAAGCCGGTGGTGGTGCGCAAGCGCGTGTGGGCGCCGCCGCCGCGCGCCCCGCGCCCCCCGCGCCGCGCCAAGCGCCGCCGCCGCCCGCCCGCCAAGCACAAGCTCAACCCGCACCACTCGCTCTCTGGTACGCTCACAAACCACACTGGATCTTACTTTAACACATTCTTCCATAAACTTATTGAAATATTGTTATTGCAGAGATCAACGTGTGTTCGAACTCGTCGACGTACGACAGTTCGGAAGACACTACGATGGGAGCCCTCAGTGAGACTGAATATATCGCGTCTGCAGGAAATTCGCATGATATCGGTATGCTATGAAACTTCTCTATAAGTGATAGCTTAAAAGGTCGATAAGTAATCATAGTCAGGTGTGAAAAGCGCAGAGAAACGCTACAAGTTATTGACTTTAAAAGAAACGTTTTGTTTACGCTTTCGTCAATAGACGATTGTGAGACAAATACGTGCTTAGAAACAATATGTTAAATGTGTAAAATTATGATTAATCATTGCTACGACACTTACTATGACATCATAAGTGCAACTCATGCTTATCAGGCAATAAATACACATGATAACGTCAAGTTTCATATATTCACAAATAACGTAATGTATTTTTCAGAAGTAGAAGTGGGCCATGTTCCACCAGACGATATATTGGATCCAGCTGTTCTGAGTCAAATTCCTGATGAAGCGTTCACTGAGTTTTTTAATCAAGGTAAGTTACTTATAACGTGCCTTATAACGCCATACTACATTTTACCTTTGTTTGAATCTCAAAATTAGACTACCCTACTTTATACTCATCTTAAAATAAATATCGTAGTTGCTACGATATTTAGTGCAGCGTAAGACCGGTCGTTGTGGAGATCCTTGAGGAAGGCGTTTGTCCAGTAGTGGACTTCCATAAGCTGACACAACAACGACTCCGCGCAAGACTTAGAGTGATTATGCACTAAATCCGATTCTTATGCGATCTGAGATTTAGTATGAATGCGAGATTTATTTCTATACTAAATATCTCGGATTTAGTGCATAACCGCTGCCTTTAAGATAGTACTACTACTTAAGATAGTGTTCCAATTTCTCCACGAGGTTCACACACATATTTCCCCATTCAGCGGAAGACGGTCCCCCGTTCGCGGAGAGTTCCGAACTGGCTGCGGCGTTGGAGGCGGTGCTAGACGAGCGGGTACTAGACGAGCGGGCGTTGGACTCCATTGCAGACGCCGTGTTTACACCTGTTACTACCGCGCAACAACATACTGCTAAGGTAGGTGAATGTATTGTAGTCTCTAGTGTTATCTAAGGTGTGAGGCAGTAATGGAATAGCTTCAGCTTAGTAGAACTATCGTAATACCACGTTAACTGAGTTTAGGTTATGTATACGTCTTAGGAACTGGGAGACTTAAGTGTTCCATAAAACGTGACACAATGTTCGGTGCAGGTGTTTTTAGGTCATTTTTGTCGTCGGTCAGGTTTTGTAAAGAAAACTCCCAAAACATATTATCAGCAGAATTTTTCAAGAAGTTACGAAAATTTTTATGGTCACGTTGTCTACTGTTTGTTTTCTAAATTTCCTTCCACAGAGATAAAGTGTGAACGAGACGTAGTTGAATGTTGTAACGATTGTTTCCAGGTGCAAGTCGCGGCGGTGACACTGCGGCCCACCGCGCCCTCATAACACAGTAATGTTATGTCTTACGTTAAGCTAAACTGTACTTTAAACTTTAGGAACAAATTCGATATTCGTAGTCTCAACGGTTGGATTTTTCATGCTTTAAGTTTCTTATGTTACGTATTAAGGAAATGATGGATGTGTGTGTGAATATTTCTGTGTTGTAGATTATTTGGAGTTTTGGTTGTCGAATGTAGGATATTTATTGAGTCATATCATAAATTGACAATATTGCGGTGAAGCCAGTTGTGTTGTATGGGAATGTTGTTTTGTCCTCATTTATGATGAATTGTGTGAGAAACGTACGAAAGACAGAAATGTGGAAAAATATTTTTAAACAGCAGAAAAAATAAAAAGTTTATCTTATCTCAGCTAGGCATAGTTTACAGAATGTCATCCTGTAGATTTTTATATCGTTCGTTTTTACACAGTTCAATTATCCATTTAATGATAGATTCATGAATTGTCGTCCTTTTACCAAAACTGACCGTTTATGCGAGTGAATATAAAAAGTGTGTGTTTGATGACAAGATGTTGTACGTCACTAAATGTATAGGTATTTGATGTTCAAATGTTTGGCAAAGAGATTTGATTGGTCATTGGAAACGTGTTGGAATCCTATATGGTTCTTTATGTTCAGTTTCTTTTTCGTTATTGGTTTTGACAAGTTTGTTTTGTAATATAAATACGCTAGGTGAGTCTATTGCGCATTCGCGTGTTGTACGCATCGACTCAAATGTGTAGTCCGACAACGGATAAGTACAAAATTATATGACGTCCATGGCCTGACTATGTAGTCTCCATAAATGACGTAAACTTGGCACAAAAGTATCCAACTATGAGTCAAACTTATCAGCTTCTTAAACTTTGAGAAAAACAATTTTAATTATGTCACAAAATTTTCGAGATTATGGTGTATTTCAAATATACGTACAACTCTTGTCTATTTGAGTATGGTTCAGCCTTCCTTTGTGGTTCATCTCTAGGCTAGATTAGGAAATTGTTACGGAAGTTAGAATGTGTTTTTAAACTTGAAAATTGAATGTGTTCTTTAGGAAAACGTTGTTAGGTGTGATTAGAGAAGCGAAGGGTTTCGTTGAACATTCAGCACTGGCATAGTTGCAAAACGCTAAATCTTTACTAGTACAGGATGTTCAACGGATAATACGACTTCGTAAAACGAGTTATGATATGAATTAAAACTAATATTGTGTGTACTTTCATAAGGCCCTTACGACAACGCACGGAAAAATCTAAATAATATGAGCCTCTAAATATTAAGTGTATTTGTCTTTTCCATTGACAAACTTTGAGACAAAGCGATGTCCCAGTTAGTTTAGTTCTGTTAATTAAATGTGGCTTTTCATATGTGGATGATTGCATGAAATGAATGTCGAATGTAAGGGCCTTTTAATGGGATGGTGTCTATATTCATTGTGAAGGGTAACTGTATGTAATCAATGCTGGCTGAGCGCAGTAAAGAGGTATGATTATTTTATGCAGAATAAGCTATAGAATACGCCAAACCTTTTGTACCTACATTAGCTTGATGCTGCTTTTTACAAAGGTACCTATCTTATGTACTAGAATCTATCTCTCTCTGTTCTGATAAGAAAGAAACATACATAATATTATTGAAAGCAGTGTGGTAAAGTTAGTATATTATATCCTTACATCGAAACTAAAGCCAAAAATAAACCGATGTTGTAGCCCCTAGACACGGCTAGATACCGATTGAGATTTAGGTAAAGTAAAAGGGATTTAAGTGTTCTTTCAGACATTTTCGAGATGTCAGGAGAAATGTTAGCTCGTGTCTAGAGGATAAAACATCGATTCTAAATAATTATGACTCTCCAAAAAATCTCATATAACTGGAGCGTGGAGCAGTCTTATAGTGCCTCGTCTACATTTTACAGCATGTGATAGCCTCTACAAATATGTGTTGTGTGCAGTAGTTATATGTTCTTTTATACAAAACATAATTAAATACTTATGAATAAATGTTCGTCGTCAAGTATCGTAACTTGTGTTAAATTTTTATTTGATTTAAAGCCAACGTAGACGGAGGTTTGTCTGTGGCGCCGGTCCAAACTTAAAGAAAAAATAAAGTTGTCGGGACTGTTCAGTTTTGACTAAAATAATCAGTTAGTTGCAAACTGGTCAATAAGTCAAGTTTGGACTCCTCAATTGCGTCCCTATTGTACTCACCGCGTGCTTTAATCCTCCAGGGACAAATTGGCGCCGTTTGCGTTGAATTTATAATGGTAATAAATGAATGATGCAATAATATTTATTCGTAAAAAGCAAATGTATTGTTTCCAAACTGTTTACTCGTCGTAGCTATAAAAATAGAACCAAATAAAAAAATATTTTTGTAAAATTTTTATGTTCCTAAGTAAAACTTATGTGATTGTTTTATGGCTGAAATATCCGCGTTTAATGATTTGCTAGTATTCAATTGGTATTTTAGTTTAGTTATTTATCTTGATTGGGTTACGGTAATCTGAAGTATGGGGTGTATATTTATTTTACCTAACTTAAATTTAAGTTCATTCGTAACGTTTTATTTGCATTTGATCGTACATTTTACTTTTATTTGCAATATTCCACGCAATAAAGAGCTAGCAGATTTGTATAGGTAATTTATATTCGAATATCGAATTCCTTTGTTTTGTCAATCCTTCGCTAGTGAAGACTAACCGAGATGGGAAGATGTCGGAAGCCATGGCATTCACGCTAATACTCTATCTTTTATTTAATTTATTAAACACTAATTTAATTGGGACAACCACGCGTTCAAATATTAAAACCCAGACTGCAAATAGAAAAACATAATGATAAGTAGGTGCTAAACTTACTTAACGATGGTGTGTCAGTATAATGACTTTTAAGACAAAGGCAATTATAATTTCAAGTTATTACTCTCTAAGTAATTTCCAGTAGTTTTCCTCTTACAGAAGTAATTTTAAATTTCATAACGATTGACGTTTACGAGTGATGCCATGGCGTCGACTTCATTAAATAGAATATAGTTGATTTGAAATTGTGAGCTTCTGTCCGAGTAACTGGAATTCTTTGTTTTTAAAATTCTTTTCCAAAGTAATGAAAAAAAAAACTTTCTTTAGGAAACCCAATTTCGCTTTGTAAGGAAGCTCACATATTCAAATCTAGAATCAGTTGCGTCAAACACTGTTTAATTTAAAGTAATTTCGTTACAAAGCCTTTCGCAGCTGTTGCATCAAAAAACGATAACACGACGAAACGTATACTACTTAATTGAAGTATATCGAAACGACGGTATAAGAGGCGTGGGTTTTGCTTAAGCCATGTCACTTGTATAGCTGGACTGGCATGCGCTGAGAGTGTCAGTCGATTTCATGCCTCTCCCATATCGCAGGTGTAGTCTTTATCAAACATACATTTAAGAGCTAGGCTCTAGTTGGTGGAGCAATCGCCGTCCTAACCTTTCTTCTGCCAAAGATTTTACTTCTTGATACGACAGAATGATAATTTTCTACCCTTTGACGCAATTGACCTAAACAAGTTAACAATACGCTTAATTCTCCATATGCAGTACCTGCGATTTCGTTTTATAACAATATACAAAATACAATAGATATAAGAACATGTTAATTGTATCTATGTATTTACGTGCTAGTTAATTATTGTTTGTAGATCAAAATATCGAATTGACTGCGCTTAGGGAGATTAACGTAATTTAAGTTAATATTTTGCACCTTTAGTTTTAGTTTAGAATAGTACCTACAGCTTGTTTGGTTGAGTTGAAGATTATGTTAAGGTTTGTCCTTGTCTGGTCATTTTGTGCTATTAGATACTTGGGACTTATTTGCGACGTTGCGACGTAGTTGTACATATATTTTTATTACCGTGGACCATAGACTTTCCAATCTAGACATAGCTCTAAGAATAAACAATTGACGTCATATTTTTCATTTTCCCAACCATGTCACTGATATAGGGAATTAGAGGACAGGTCGGCCAAACTGACCAGTCAGGGACAAATCCTTGACGTGTACTTACTTTGTTATTGCATTGTAATTTTAACAAAACGTTCAGTCATTATAATATTTACTTTATGTCCGATTATAAAACTTCAGACATATTCACCAACACGCTCTGAGTTAAATTGTTAATTTCTCACTGTTGTTATCAGTTTTATTGAAGTTTTATTGAAACTGCAACATTATTTTAAAATCTTTATTTTTCAACCTTATAGTGCAATACATTGTATGACAGAACTAAAACTCTGAATGGAGGGAACGTATGATAAAACTGGGCTTTTTAACTTAAGCAATACCTCGAATATTTATCTTAAAACTTTCATAAATCCTCAAGTCTTGTTTTCTGCCATTTTGTTTTTCATTTTATGTCTCCTTACATAACAGTAAAGGATGAGCTATCGAAAAGTTTCATCTACCTCTTGATAGCTCGAAGATCAATAGAGTTTGAGCAGGCCAATGACCATGTTTTTCCTGATTTCGAGTTAAAGGTTTCTTCATATTTATAGACTCGCCAAATTGGAACGTATTCCTCGTTATTTGATTTCTGACTCTCGACCTTTAACGGAAAATAGGATAGCGTTTTGATGTGGAAAGTAATGTAAGGACGTTTTGTGTATCGGTGTTAGCAGCACGCAAAATGTCGATGTAAACAAAATATGTTAATGTTGGTACAAATTAGAGCAGAATAAATATTCCAATCACATGTCTACCTTAAATTATTGAGAGCAATAATTTTACATAAGTAATTAATTCTGCCTTAATTTGCAATACTGAATTTAAATAAGGAAACTGCTACCTCGTTGGATGCCTATTATTGTCCTCTGTTATAAATTGCCCAAGATATGTTATGAAACAGATATTGACAATGAATAAATGGGTAAAATCGTTGAACGTTACATAGCTTTGATTCTTTTTTTTTTGTCATTATTAGCCCCATCATTCAGTTCTTATACATTTTTTTCTGAGCTCTGCACGTCCAACGTGTGACAGCAGGAATAAGAATTTATTCTTTTTTATTTATTACTCAAGTGAAAAACAACATCCTTAACACTTCTACGTTTAAAAAGCTATCTTATCGAGCAGAATATATTTTAATTGAAACTGGCAACTCTTGTACTGTCAGTAAAGAAGTTGTTGGTTGTGGCAGAAGAATACTAAAAGCTCAGGCAAGACTGTCAACAGGGAGAAGATATCATAACACATGTTTACATATTTCTATATGTAAACGATGTTCGCCTGAGCTTTAGGGTTGCCAATTTTGATCTTTAGTTTTTGAAACCTCTAATGCTTTTATTTTTTGAAGTTATAGATTACTTGTGTGTCTGCTTGTAGCGCGCTAGTAAGGAAAAGTAAATTTTTACTACTTACCGCCTATAGTGATAGGATACAAGAAGTTTGTATTATGTTTTTCTTATTCTTATCTAATGTCTTTTAAGTTTTAATATTATTAGACTACAATTATTTCAATTTTACTGAGGGTAACTCCGAATAAAAAGCCTTATTTACCTCTGCTATGACGCCATCTTTCAAATATTTCCTTGTTAGCTTATGATGATATTGGCATGTCAGATTGAACAAACGGCTCTCTTTAGACGGACGTAGGTACCTCATTTTATTGTTGTCCTTTAGGTACTTCAATTTATGGGGATATGTATCAAAACTATCCATAGCTTGTTCATAATCTGATAGTTAAAATTTGCTAGAGTCAATAGATTGTCTTATCATTCCCTCATGAGTGAATGGACTTCATTATGTATGTTACGTTACTTTAATGGTTTAATAATCCGGATACTAAAGATAAGCTAAACTCAGGTATATTTTTATATAATTAAGAACGCATTTTTAGTTGACTAGACCTGTACAGCATTGTAATTAGAGAATAGGACATCATTCTGTTTAAACTGTAATTAATGTAGTAAAAAATAAAATAACATTTTTAAAATAAGTTTTTTATTTTAAACACTTTAGTTTACACCTTGTTGATGAACTGAAAAAGACAGAAGAAAAATATGTGCAAAAAATAAGTATTGATTATATAATTCTTATGAGGGATACAGGTATATTATATTATGTAAGATTACAAGTTTTATATTAATGTGGTACGCAATTTACACGAGTTGGCTCGGATCCCATAAATGCACCTGAAGGCAAAGATGTTTATTTCCGTACAAATCACACTGACACGCAAAACGCATAGATACCTGAAGTTATTAATCTATATATATAAAAATGAAACCCGTTTTCCGTTGTCACGGCATCACGCCTGAACGGCTGGACCGATTTCGCTAATTCTTTTTTTAAAATGTTCATTGAAGTCCAAGGATGGTTCTTACGGTGAGAAAAATTCGAATAATTGCCGGGAAAGCCCTAAAACAGACCTTTTCTTTTTCCCATACAAATGTTTTCTTACTAAAATGTAGAGTCAATTTGAACTTTATTCCTACACAATAAAGTTCATTCTAAGGCGGGACGAAGTTCGCCGGGACAGCTAGTATTTTTTATAAATAACATATTTGATGTGATAAGAATACATAGGTACCTACATGTTATTGCATGATACAAAGTACATTCGGTAAGTAATGAAATGAAATGAAATGAAAATCATTTAATCCTGTAGGTTTTGACAACACTTAAGACGGGTCATTTTTTAAAGTTAATGCTAGATTCGCAAGAGTGCAGTTTCCCCAGAGAAGAACCTAGCAAGAAACTCTGTAGGGTTGCTCTTTTTAATTTAAGTTTTACAAATCTCAGGCATAAACACAGAAACATATAATCAAATTAATATTTCAAAACAGCTATCCATAAATAAATAATAAAAATTTGACCCCACAATATCCAGGAAAAAGTAAGGCAAGCAAATGGGAAACAAAGAAGTGAAATGCTTAGTTTGATGGGATCCGCATGACATGACCGGCCATCACAGCAGCACCTTCACACAGGTCTCAACGCATGTGCCAGCCATCAACCCCTTCCACATATTTTAGGGAAGTAGGAGACCCGACACACAGCGCCACCACTGCAACGGCGTAAGCGAGCATGACATATCACACGTTTCGCCTTATTCATAAGAAAGCTTAGCTATTACAGAATTACAGATACCATACCTACCAAGATACTGCAGAGGCAACATTTTTACAACACAATAACATTCATATAATTTAAGGAATGTAAGTAGGTAATTCACAATTGTATGAGAACAGGTATGCTAGAGAAAGCTTGATAGAAGAGCAGGTCAATCCCATGGATTTGATTCATCTAAATAATCGTTAATTTTATAATATCCCTTTTTGCTAAGTTTTTGTTTGACAATAACCTTGAATTTATTGAGGGGTAGTTCGCGTATACTGGTAGGGATCTTGTTGTAAAAGCGTATAAGTACATTGACCTACAAACGACTTATTTACTTTCTTTAGTCGACTAGCATGGGGCACTAATTTATCCCTATTTCTAGTATTAACAGTATGTATAGGTATCACTTAGTTGTTTAAATTGATGTACCTATATTTTTTTGTGTAAACATTACATTAGTGAAGATGTATTGCGATGCTAGTGTTAATATGTCAATATTTTTAAAAACATCCCTAAGAGATTCCCTGGGACCTAGTTTATAAATCGATCGAATAGCACGCTTCTGCAGAACAAAGATGCGCTCAGAGTCGACGGCGTGACCCCACAGCAGAATGCCGTAGGACATAAGACTATGGAAGTAGCTGAAGTAAACTAGCCTGGCAGTTTGAACATCTGTCAGGTTTCTTATTTTTTTAACTGCATAAGCTGCAGAGCTGAGCTTATCTGCTAACTTGTCAATATGGGGGCCCCATTGTAATTTAGAATCCAGAGTAATACCAAGGAATATGGTTGTTTCCACAAGACACAAACTCTGTCCCTTCATCTTAATATCTGTAGTTACTTGTCCAACATTGGGCAAAGTAAATTTAATACATTTAGTTTTCTTTTCATTAAGCACTAGATTATTGGCAGTAAACCACTCGACTACTTTACTGATAGCATTGTTTACGTCGTCATATAAATTCTGTTGTCGTCTAACTTTAAAAAGTAAAGAAGTATCATCAGCAAACAATACTATATATGACAGTTATTTACAAGACTTGGCAGATCATTTATATAAATTAGGAAGAGAAAAGGACCTAGAATTGAGCCCTGTGGGACACCCATGCTTACCGCAGATCCACTCGACACTTTGCCGTTTACATCAACCCTCTGTACACGTCCATATAAGTAAGATTCTAATAGGCTGAGTGCGTTGTCCTTTACACCGTAATAATGAAGTTTCCTGACCAAAGTACGATAATCAACGCAATCGAAAGCCTTGGATAAATCGCAAAAGACACCCAAGGCGTCGTGTCGTGTGAGTATATTTAGTACAAGTGTTACATTATTGGACAAGTACAGTTGAATTTTCAGAACATATAATAGCTATTTATTGAATTCCAGGCGCTGGCGTAGGAAGACGTAGGTATTCGTTGATAAAACCCATCATAGTCGCGAAAAACATGGTCATCTAACAATGGCTATGTTTTTCAGAACCAGATGTATTTGTTGCTGAAGTGTCCTCAGAAGTCCTTATGTTGCTATCCTGAATCTGCAGTGAAATGAAAGGACAAGTGAAGTATTAAGAAAATAGTGCAAGTATAATAATATCATTATAATAGTGTACAAGTGTAATTAAATCAAGTATCTAATTACATACGAGTATGGTGAAATTTAACAATGTTGCTATCCTGAATGTGACATGAAATGAAATGTCAAGTGAAATGTTAAGAAATTATACAAGTATAACATTACTGGACAAATGTAATTAAATCGAGTATTTGTTGCTCAAGTGTCCTTCGGTGTCTTTATTCCAAGTAGGGATTGCAATCCGGTATCATTTTCAATCCGGCCGGATTTTACCGGATTGACGCCAATCCGGCCGGATCCGGCCGGATTAGAAAGTTACTTAGGGCCTAGTATTTAGTGCTTTTAGTTTTGATAATAATACATAAAAAGATAAATAAAATACATTTTTAATTAAAATAAAATAACTTTTAATCATATTTTTTGTATTAATAATTGTATTTTTTGGTACTATTTGTACTAAATATAATTATTCTAAATAATAAAGTAAAGTCAGACTCTCACTTATTGTTTTATATGATATTATGGTACCTATTCCCGTAAGTATCTGAAAGTAGTTACTTCAGTAATAATAATTATTAAACGGTTATTAATAATCTAAATAGGCTCAAGTTAACAAAACAGTTTTTTTTGTACTTATAAATTCAACTTCAGTCCATAATCCTAACAATAAAACAAGGAGCATTTATTTTTTGCAATGCATAATGCAAGTGAATATTATTTCTGTACCTGAAATACGATCTTAGAAAACATACCTATAATGTTGATTGTATTGTGCAGTCACGAGTCACATATGTGTACACTGTCACATTTTCAAAGTATCGTAATTTCTGTCGTTTTAAACGAAGTTTTTGTCAAGTTGTTCAATAATTATATGATTGTTGGTTGTATTATTAAATAAATTGATAAACATATATTTTTGAAACAACAGAAGTTACGATAGTTTAAAAATGTGACAGTGTACACATAATATTATTGCTCGTGACTGTACTGTCTCCTAATCTGCTTCTGATGGCATTACAAATATAACTCGCAGTAGAAAAGGCCCTTTCTGCCTCAACACTGGTTGGCCTAATCGCCGTTAATTAAGTAACTGTAGATCAGAATCGGAACCGGAATTCATATTTTCGTCTGCTGTTTCTGTCACATTTTCATCATTTAAGAAATCATTGCGTACAGTACTGTTTTATGCGTATTTTTTGCTTTACCGGATCCGGTACCGGATCCGGAGCAGAGTCACCGGATCCGGTAGGTCCAAAAACACCGGATTGCAATCCCTAATTCCAAGCGCTGGCGGCGTAGCAAGAAGTAGCTTTATTCGTTGATAAATAAAACACATAGTCGTGAAAAACATGGTCATCTAACAATGGCTATGTTTTTCAGAACCAGATGTATTTGTTGCTGAAGTATTCTTCGATGTCATGTTGTTATTCTGAATGTGAAATAAAATGAAAGGACAAGTGAAATATTAAGAAAATGGTGCAAGTATAACATTAGTAGACAAATATAATTACGTCTAGTATTTGTTGCTGAAGTGCACTTCGATGTTTTTATGTTAGGTGCTGGCGTAGCGAGAAGTAGTTATTCGTTGATAAAATACAGCTTAGTCGCGTAAAACATGGTCATCTAACAATGGCTATGTTTTTCAGAACCAGATGTATTTGTTGATGAAGTGTCCTTCGATGTCCTTGTGTCCTTGCATTATGTTGCTATCCTGAATGTGAAATGAAATGAAAGGACAAGTGAAATATTAAGAAAATAGTACAAGTATAACATTAGTAGACATATTAAATCTAGTATTTGTTGCTGAAGTGTCCATCGATGTTGACATGCGCTGGCGTAGCAAGAAGTAGGTATTCGTTGATAAAACACAGCTTAGTCGAGAAAAACATGGTCATCTAACAATGGCTATGTTTTTCAGAACCATATGTATTTGTTGTTGAAGTGTCCTCGGATGTCCTTGTGTCCTTGCAAATAAGTATCGAGTAGTTTGATCTGCAGTTTCTACATCAGGAGACAAATCTGAAGCATTTCCTATTAGACTTTTCATATTGCTAATTTGATATTGCTAATGAAACCATAATTATACATAAGTATCTATAAATTTACATACACAACACAAAAGAACAATAAACCTGTCTTGAAATACTTTATTCGCACTAAATCTCTTCAAGTTCTTCTTTCTTCTTTCTTGAAATTGTTGTTTAAAGGTGTACGCAGAAGCAGTGTCGTTACTGGCTGTTATTTTAACCAACAACCAGCTAACCACACTGCCAATGCGGACTACCTTTCTTTTCTTATCGCTGAAGTCCTAGAAATACACATTCATTGATTTTTTAAAATAAAGTACATACACATACATATCCGTCACGCCTCTCTCCCATTGGGGTAGGCAGAGACCACTTCCCTCCACTTGCTAGGATCCAAACACTCTTCTTACACTTTTTTTTTAATAAAGTGATTTTACGATTATCCGTAGGTACGACTCTTGCGCAAGAAGTTCCATTACTCATTTATAATTACTTACAATTCATTAAATTATAGATATTGAGAGGAAAGGCGCACGCGCATTGCTTGTTTTTTTAAGTTTATTCTAATGCTGGTACCTGATACAAGGAATTTGACTTGTTCTAAGTATTTGGTTGTATTTTTTTCCCGACTTTCGCCGTGCCAAATAAAGATTACTGAGTAGGTAGATGGGTTTGTAGTATTTACCTACTAGGTCTAGGTAGATCACCCCCCCCGGTGGGTTCTCGCCTTGTAGTGGCGGGGGGGCTCAGTACCGGCGGACTGGTCATCTGCTGGGAAGCAAAGAGGAACCCGAGGAGGACCGCTCCCCGATGCCTTCCGGTCGGGCTTGGGTTGAGCGGTACTTTGTAGGTGGCGAACCTTTTGGGTGGCGCTACTGAGGCGGACAGCCTGTGTTGTATGGGCGGCACAGGCTGTTGAGATGGTGCGTAGGCTGCGGGCCTTATGGGGGGTTCCGCAGCTGAGGCGGGTGGCTGGGCTGTATGGGCAGTCCAGCTGCTGAGAGGTGGAGGCCGCGGTGGGAGAGGACTGCCGGTATCACGGTGCGCCGCTTTCCCTACCTCCCGCGGCCTAAACGGGGTCGCCACCGTTTTTTGATGGCGGACGCGGTGGGGTCGCAGGGGAAGAGGAGTGTCGGTATTCCGGAGGCCGCTCTCCCTATCCTCTGCGACCGTGTGGCATGTAGCGGGGCCACAAATCTGGCTCGCTGCGGGGAGACCGTGAGTGGCGGAATCGGAGAGTCCGTCACTCACCACTAGTTGGTCTTCGAGGAGGTGCGGCTGACGTGTTTGGTGTTTCGACACGTTAGCCGCGGAGAGAGGGTGGGCATTTGCCCGAGAGGGGTCTGCTTTGGCGGACACCGCCGACGGGGTTCGCGGATGTGTGCGGAAGCGTTCCCGTGTCCCCGTCACTTGGCGGCGAGAAGGAACACCGTGGGGTTTTAGCCGGTAGGAGTCCGGCATAACCCTTCGTCTTTCTCCGCGACGAAGGGTATCCACGATGGATTTCCCCACGTAAAAAAAAAAAAAAGGTCTAGGTAGATCACAAGTAGATTATAGGTACACAATATACCTACTGTTCCTATTCGTAACTTTACGTTCGGTTAGGTGCCTACTTCCGGATAAGTAGATAAGTTTTTCTATATTGCTTTATTTTGTAGCAAAGCTGGTTACCTAAACTACCTACTTTAAAATTGAGATGTTATCTGCCCATTAGAGTGGAAGTTACCTTACCTATTTATTTAGCTAAGTAGTTGATCTTTTCTGTTCTTAAAACTTCATTGAATTTAAGTTTAAAACTATTGATTCATAGATTTTTATATTTATTCTGCCTTGATGCTCCATTGCTGCGAGACTCGTTTAGCGATGTTTCTGAAAATAAAAAGAAATGCTTAAAAACTTGCTTTCATTTCGAATATCAGACAGAAATCTTTCCAATATTATACTTTAATTAAACATTGACTGTATTGTCATCTAGTGTCTTTTGGAGTCCACAGACATTTCAAAGTCTACTAAGTTTCTTAAGGTAAGATTATGATAGATGAAGATGATGGTAGGAGCTGTAACATATCCACCCATGTACAACCTAGGTAGTCTGTCGTTTCTCGTAGTTGGGTGAATCTACTCAAGATTATTCTCCTCATACAAAAAAAAAAAATCACATTTTACCCCGAGAATGGCGTTTATTTTAAGCTAAATCTATAAACACATGAATTATATGCTATATTATATTAAAGACACGTTAAAGAATTTAATATTTTAGAAAATATTGGCAAATATAAAAATTTGAGTGTTACTGATAATGACGGATGTTGCCGACAGTGACGAATGTAATGACGGAATGTTACCGACAGTGACGTTTGAGTTATATTATTGATGTAAATATTTATTCTCAAATACTTTTTTATTTGTCTTTTAACTACAACTTAATTACCGTTAACATGCAATCCATTACAAATTAGCTAAGACGGCTAGGTCAAAAGCCCACCCTGAATCAGACCTGATGCAAAAGTGGCTATGACACTAGAAGCATTCCCACACTGAATAGCGAGGAAAAAAGGTTAGTCGGGACCATTGCGCAGTAAAATTCTACGCAAGGGTCCCGACTATTGTTTTTTAGGCGCTTCCCTAGTTCACGCATCAAACTCTTAGCTTCCGTACACCAAGTCCCGCTTTCCTCCACTACGACGGGAACAAAGAGGTACTTACCTCGTCTTGGAAGGGAGTATATTTAGCATGCTTTTGTATGGCAGCTCCTTCTGCTGCTGCACTAGCTGCCCTACATGTACAAGGCAGGTGGGACATGACGAAGGTACTTATGCAAGTTGCATCCTAAACTAGACCCTTTCCCGAGAGATGAGGATTAATCAATCAGTCCTCTTGCCATTTGTGTGATTTAGGCTTGGCGGTTCCGGGGTCGCCGCTCAACCTCGTTAAGCATATTTTATAGTGACGAGGAAATCTTCTAGCTGACTTGACACAACTCAACCCTTGATGTCCCAAAGAGTCCGCAATCGTACCACAAACGTGACAATCCAACCGCAGATAAATTACTATCCTCAATGAGCTCGTTGATTACAGCGCCCAAACACGACCAGACTCTGGGCTTGATGCCGCCTCAAGCATAGCCAGATTCCTACCCACAGCCGCTTCATTAGAATCCGGCTGCTTGCTTTGTACATGTGATCGTGCCAAGAGCGCTGGACACCTTTGTCCCTTGGCTGCTCAAGATACACAGTTGCCCAAACATTTAAAGCTTCCGCCGTATATAACTAATAAGAAGATTGCCACCTTGGACATGAAGTTTTAAAGCGACTCAACCGTTAACCTCGTGGGAGGAGGTTAAAACGCCGATATATTGATATCCTGCATTCTTCTAACACCCAATCTGCCGTAGCGGATGATAACGAAGTCTGCTGTCATTGAGCCTCATTAAGTTTTACATTGAGAATCGTCTCCAATGTCACCTTGAAGTCTTCGCCGATTTTAGACATTTCATTGACATTTCATAAAAACCAAGTCGGAGACGTTCTCATATTATACACCAGTGTTGGGACATATAGGCAACTACGGAAGAGTGTTAAGGCCACATGGGCAGGCAGCTGCTTCAGATGCTGGCGCGCCCGGCAGATTATTTCGTTTTTTAAGTTAAGGCAGCTGGAATAGCATCATGAAAAATGGGAGCCTCCAGGAGTGCGGGCTGCCATTTTTCTGCCGGTTCAACATTTGCAAATGATGTAGCATGCCCTGTATATGAGAAACATGCTTTTTAATGATAATCGTACATCAAAATAATTTATTGCCATCAGTCGTTTTCTATACAAATAATCATTATTGGTAACAAACGTCATTGTTTTCTACACAAATAATCATTATTGGTGACAGACGTCATCGTCGTCAGACACAATGTTGGCAATAATGATGTTACTAACAATGACGAATTTTGGAAAAATCGCTGCTATTGGCAAAATAGGTTATTAAATTATGAAACAAACATTACACGTTATCTGTTTCCCTAATAAGTTCGCCATGGTAAATAAATAAAGAGTTTACCATGCATTATATTTAAAATACAGCAAAAGAAACCAATGACGACGTGGCATGAATATCTTTGGAGAACGATATTCAATTAATTATCATTGGAAAAATTTGCGTCCGTTCACTATGACGAGTGGTGTTCGACTTAGGTACGAGGGGGCTGCGACTTTTAAGTTAGACGTGACGCTTCGGGTGCTTTCCGTTTTTTTTTAATCATGCTAAGTAAACGTGTTGCCAATAATGACGAATATTTTTTAAACATTGTTTGAACTAATTTTTAATTAACTTACCACCTACTTTTTAAATTTATTTTCTTTAAAATATCTTGCCTGTTTAACGATAAATAATATATTCCTAGACAGGATTACTCTATTATTAATAATATTTTCACTATGATATCAAATATCGAAAATCATGTAAAGGCGACACCTAAAATATCGTGGTTTTCTAGCGTTTTTTTCTAATAGCTTGTTTTTCTGCTATTCAATCACTGAACGGTTTTGATAACTTTTTACTTCATTTATTTAGGTAGTAGAATAACTATAAAAAGTTTTGAATTTCTTTTACAATTATGAATGATAGGGCGAGACATAAATTTTCGACCTCTTGAAGATCCACCCAGTTATCTTATGTGCAACTATTGGTTCTTAGTTTTTGCTCGCATTTTTGAAAATTAACCTAGATCCTTGGTTACATATATTGGTCGTTTTCTTATTTTCTTATAGATATTTTCCAATGCCCACAGATCCCACTACTAGTAGACAAGAGCTTAAGAACTGACTTAAGCTACGTAGGTACGTAGGTACTATTGTAGATGTTTGATTATTGGAGGAGATCATCGTTAATCAACCAAAGTTACAATTACAACTAGCATATTTCGTTGTAGTAATTCATACCTATCGATAACAATTCTTATGCTGAGAGTACCTACCTAGATGATAGCCTTTCGGCGGATATGATATTTCAGGTACTTAAGTGTATAGCTACTAATACTTGCTTGCTTTTACAAACCTTGAACGACCGTTAACATATTTCATTGGTAAGTGCCTAGCTTCTAGTTATCTATGTTGTATAATCTACCACTCAATGGTCTTTTAACATTACTATTGATATATATTCTTATTGTTAACTGCTGTTTGGTAAATAGAAGAAAGACACCTTGTCCGTATTAATTTCGTTGAAATAAATAGTAAATAGTCTTATGTTTTCTGGAGAAGAAGGGCTTGATGTCAGCTAAGTGTGAGAGCTGTAACCTTTCCAAAAGCTGGTGAGCTCTACAGCTACATGTCATCTTCCTTTATTTACAGGTGAGTGTCTTTTGATTTTCAATTAGTTAAGTACCTACCAAAAACTGTCTCATCTCTTCATAATTATAACACCCCTCTTTTGGCGTCGGGGGTTAAAATATGGCTTAGGAAAAAATAGCAGCTCGTAGCAACATATTCAATAGGGAGCTTCTATGTAGGTTTCAAAACTAAATTAGCAAATGTTTTTAAGAACCATCCATCCATACTAATATTATAAATGCGAAAGTAACTCTGTCTGTCTGTTACTCTTTCACGCCTAAACGGCTGAACGGATTTTGATGAAATTTGGTATGGTGATAGATGATAACCTAGAAATGGTCATAGGCTATAAATAATCACGCCATCGTTCTTAGGGGGTAGGCAGTAGGTAGATAACTAAATTGAGTTAGTGATTTTTAGTCGTTTTTGTTGGGACTTTTGCTCTTTCACGTCTAAACGGCTTAACGGATTTTGATGAAATTTAGTAAGGTAATAGATGGTTACCTAAAAACGGATATAAGATCAAAATGATCACGTCATCGTACTTAGGGGGTAGGAAGTAGGCAGAAAACTGAATTGAATTAGTGATTTTTTTTATGGTTTTTGCTGGGAGTTTTGCTCTATCATGCCTAAACGGCTGAACGGATTTTGATGAAATTTAGTAAGGTAATAGATGGTTACCTAAAAACGGATAGGAGATCAAAATGATCACGTCATCGTACTTAGGGGGTAGGAAGTAGGCAGAAAACTGAATTGAGTTAGTGATTTTTAATCGTTTGTTTTAAAAGTTTACCTCATTCACGCCTTTAACGTCTGAACAGATTTTTATAAGACTTGGTTAATTTAAAGATAGAATCCTAGGCACGGACACAGGCTACTTTTTACGGCGGGAAAATACCTCATTCCCGCGGAAATCTAGCGTGATCGTGTTAAGAAGCGCATGATGCCATATCTACTGAAATGATTTTAATGTTTTTTTTTTAAACTGAGCGTTTCTAAGACTTCAAGTTAGTATTTAATCACTTTTCTAACTTAGAGGGTAGGTAGGCGCCATAATTTATGGAATTTATGATAAAATTTTGATGCAACTGTCTTTATTTAACAGTTTTACTTGGATCGAAACTTAGCGACATTCCATCACACTACTTAACTTATAGGCTAGGAAGGTACCAAAATTCAGACTACTTTTTACTTCGGGAAAATATCTCATTCCCACATGAACGTATACATAGCTACCTATCTACAACATTAAAACTCTGTCTAGAATCACATTACGCCAAAACTATTGATCTGATTTGTATACATCGGGGGTTGGCAGGTAGGTATAGTTAGTAGTATTTTAAACCGATTTACATTATTTACTTTTTATATTTACTAAGGAAACATTCGGAGCTATCCATTATATGCTTAGGTTGCTTTTGAACAAATTTTGATGTGAAGTTGAGGACCGGAACACGATAGAGGGACATTGTTGCAGGGGGACTTAGAGCCGGGAGAAAACCAAAAAAACTTATGCGGACGAAGTCGCGGGTAAAAGCTAGTTGATAATAAGCAAACCTATGAAACGGATAATAGGTAGGTTTTAGCTTAATATACCAAATAAGATTGAGGTGGTGTAGTGAAAAGACAAAATGGTGTGATTGATTATACTCGTATTTATTTGACTTTATTAGATATACAATACAGGGTGTTAGGAAAAGTATCACTTTCCTTTTAACCAGGTATAGTGTTAGTAGGTGTGTAGATGTAGTGATGTAGAAAACATTCAAAGAAAAAAAATTTTTTTTAAACTCATTTTTAATCAAGAATTTTATTATTAATAGCGTGGAATGTGTTCTACATCACTAACACTATACCTGGTTAAAAGGAAAGTGATACTTTTCCTAACACCTGTATAGTTCTGATCTCTCGGTTGGCATTTAAAGCAGTTGAGACATTTTGAAGCTGTTCCTAGTTACACCAAATTGCCATCCAAATGGAATGTTTTAGATTCAATCGTGTACTTTAGAGCAATAGGTTGTTCGGTCGTACTTTCGCCTTGCGTTGTCCGTGCGCATGTTTTAACGCGTGACCCCAATAGCGACATGGTACAGACTGGTTGTCGAGTATGCGTATGGGCTCTGACATTTCCTTTCCATCTTTAAATGTCAGAGTTTGTGAAACTTTGATAGGATTTGACATGAAACTACAAGAGAGCAGTAGATAACCTAACCCATAGCTTTGACAGCTTAATTAGTTAGTGGCCACTTTACTTACCTACGAATATCAATAGGTTAGGTACATATGTATGTACCTACATACAATTTTGTAGTTGATAATTTATCATCAATATTTGCTTTTTGATTGTAACATAATGAATGCCAGTTATTACTGAAGGTCTGTAATATAGGTACTTGGGTCCATTTTTATCTATTTCTGAGGTTGCCCTTATTTACGTAGGTAGTAGGTACCTACTTATCTAAATTTTTTTTGTTATATCTGTAATGGATGGTTTAGAATAAAAGCTTTTGGGACTGTACTAATCACAGATACCTATTCGTTTGTTTTTCATCTCATAATGTCTCTAAAAAATGTTTTCCATTTCGACCTGTTCCTACTTATTATGGTTTTACAGCTAAAAAAGAAGGAAATGAAACAAAAACACTATAAACAAATAAATAATTTATTTAAAAAACATAATTTTGATGAAAAAAATCTTATAACTAATGACAAATAACTTTAACTTAAGTAACATAAATAGGCAAATGAAATTGCTGCAAATAATAATTTAATAAACACTAACAGGATGTAAATTATTACAAGGTTTCTTAAATTGGCCTGAAAAATAATTATCAATAGGTTTTCAGCGATTTTACTTGTTCGATATTAATAAAAATATGATATGTAGTGTAAAAAAATTACAAGGTAGAAATAAAACATACAAAATTGAGAATAAAATTAAAATTAGCTCAACTCAGTGTTCATGGTTTATGACGTTAGATTCTTCAGTATCTATTTTTTATTCGTCTGGCATAAAATAATGTAATAACACTAATAACAAAGTTGAACTTTTTTCTACATCAACAATGATACCTCTTACTTAAACTGATCCAAAGCTATACAGGATGTAACAGAAAGGGTATATAATGCCGAAACACAGCGATAGTCCTCATGAAACTGAGCAACTTTCCCCAAGGAACATGGGTCGTAACTCGAAAAACATTTTTAGATCGCCCATACTTACTCGATCAGCTGATCGGGCATTTTGTATCGGGAGTCGAATTTTTTTTACGAGTTACGACCTATGTTTCGTGGGCAAAGTTGTTCAGTTTCATGAGGACTATCGCTATATTTCGGCTTTATATACCCTTTCTGTTACATCCTGTATAAAAAACCTGAAAATCCTCTTTAAAAGTTAAATATAATTAACGTTTCTAAATAAAAATCTTTATTTCAAGCATAACATCACGATTATGGTCTCATTTTCGCACATGTGTCGCTTAAACAAGTGTTCAGACGTTATTGAAATGCGATTACAATGCAAGGCCGAGTGTAAGGCTTCTAATACAGGAATGAACCTTACATCCCCATACTTGACCCACTAAGTAAATCTTCTGTTTATCAAGTTATACCTACCCAGTATTTTTATCACAGTGATTAATAAAAGTTATTGTATTTTTAAGTCGAGGATAGGCAATTTCAATGACTTAACTACTTTACTTTAATAACTACCTAATCATAATTCATTTATTTATTTCCTTCTATGTAGGGGAAGGATGAAGATAAGTATCGTACGTAACATTAGTGATGTCATGATTATAATCGATAGAATTTATATTTTTTTGTAGAAGCAATATCATATCTATCAGATAGGTACAATGTTATTTACCAACTCAAAATAATACAAGTGAAAATAGCACACGATAATGCTAATCCTGCCACCACGCGGAGTGACTAACATTCTCATTTTATATTTAGATCTTATGACCCCGATCTACTAAGAAAGAGCGCATCAATACTTCGAAGACAAATCACCTACCTGCTGTCATTAGCGCGTTTTTCTACGCAAAGTAAGAACCTAGTGGAAAATCTAGACGTGTAAATGACGCTATGCCAGGAAAAGCTATTCAAGACAATTTAGTAGATGGTGGTAACTAGGTAAGACAGCCAAGGCCGTACGAGAATAGTGCACTATGAATACTGGCACAAAATTGTTTGCAGCTATTTCCACATGGCTCTAATTATACACGACCATATTCTCTGGAGCAGCTGATGAATGTCAAATATGTAGTGTCGTGTTCTTATATTACGTCGATGTTTTCGTACTCTGTTTAGTTTTTCTTGTATTTTTCATGTTACATTTAAGTATCTAGAAACAATCTAGAAATAATTTTCATGATTTCCTTTGGCAATCTGCATATCTTCTTCTTAATTTAATTATATTTATTTTTTGTCGTATTGTTGGTAGAGATTATTTTTTAATCCTAAGTAGTTTAACTAACTTATTCATCGCGAATGATTTCACAATAAAACAGCCAATGACAAGTCTATCAGTGTAGTAATAAAAAGTAACAAGTCACTTATTATGAGCAGTGTACTAGAGAGTAAATGATAATTAGTGACGAAGGCTGAACGAGGGAACCCACCACAATAGGCTCGGGGCCATTACCGCCTGTCTTTGTTCGCTGTAATAAATGCTACTAGTTTGTATTCCAATTGAGAGACCGAATGACTTATTTTACTCCAATTCTACAATATTCGTTACTTTGCTTAGTTATTTCAGTGGCCTGTCTCCTCGTCTGCACTTAGTTTTTTTATTTTTTATTTCGGTACCTAACTTATCTTTCGTATAAGTACATAAAGGTTTTTGAAGATGTGGTTTAAATCTTGCGAATAGTTGTTTACTAACATTGTTCTATTTATACTAATTATTATATTGAAATACAATTAAAATAAAACAAAATATTCAAAAATAAAGTTATAATAGGTAAATCAGGGATAACACAAGAATACACAAATAAATTATAGTAAAATGTGACACATATGATACTGTAAACATAAAATAGTAGTTTTACAAAATTAAAAATAAAAGCATTTATGAACATTTTTTTTCAAAACAAACAAAGGCAGATACAATATGACAAAAACTATATAAAAATATTCGTTGTTAAATAAGTAAGAACTACAATAAGAAGCAAAATATACGTCTGTTATAAAACTTAATAGAATACCTCAGAATAATCTCATGCTCATACCGATTGTTATAGGAAAATCCAAAACCCACGTTGACTCATAAAAACAGTGAAATTTCCTATTTTCTCATGACAATCAAATATTTGAGCACAAGGCACGCATCACTACAAGTTACGGAATGCAGAACTAAGTAGAGATCGAGAAACAGAAATCGACGCACTTAAAGTTCTTTAAAGCTCATAGAACTGGTTTCATCCGAGTGGCAGGTCAGGAGCGATGCAAGGCACCCCGGGGTGTCGTACCAGATAGTGCATTTACATGTCAATTTTGCCATAACGCAAACTTGTCTAGTGCTTTGCAAACGCACTCCTGGCACGAACTCCGGGGCGTAATAACTTCGATATCGATATCACCAACGACCGCATCACTTTACTGTCTTTTCAGTTGCGGAACGTCTTTGCCGTCACTTTTTTTTACTTTTATTGGTTTTTAGATACTTTCTTTACGTAATTTTGTGCAATGAGTGAATGGAGAAGCTCGAATATTGAAAATAGCGTTGTTAGTGCGATACTTTGAGTTAAAACCTTGCCACCTCTTTGTTAGTGTTATGATGATGGTATTTACAATGACTACTTATCACGTATCCATAACTTAAAAGACGATCTTAAATACGTATCTACAAATTGAACGATTGCATTTATTCAATCTAGTCTGTCAGAGAGACCTAATTAGTATTCTATGAAACATCAGTTCTGTCGTTTCATCTGATTGACACTAGCCATGCCGCGTGCTCTAACAAGGTCGACTAGATAAGACGTGATGTGGAAAGCGTGGAATAATGTTATATAAATGCATAGTATAGGT
Source organism: Anarsia innoxiella (assembly GCA_947563765.1). Classification (NCBI taxonomy): domain Eukaryota; kingdom Metazoa; phylum Arthropoda; class Insecta; order Lepidoptera; family Gelechiidae; genus Anarsia; species Anarsia innoxiella. Next base: position 4,775,739 of record OX387408.1, read on the forward strand.
ACAGTATGGAAGTTTGAGACCTTTGTGCATTTCATCGGAGTGTTCCTGCAAAGACCGCGATGGTAACTTTTAAAGAGAAGCGAAATCCTGAAGTGTATGATCCCAATGTGCGTTCCTAATTATATAGTCCGATTGGTGAATAAAATAAGTGTTTGCACTAAGATAAATGCGAAACTAAATCCGAGTGGGATCACTAGCATTTATCTTCTGTACTCGTGCCCGTGCCAAAATGTTGTTTAGAATAAATAAAAGAATCATCTCGTGTCGCGTGCGTGATACTTCTTATGCGCCAAGAAAATTTTATTTGACTTTTTTAATACTCTTTTGTTACGGAATAGCCATATATTTTTGGGCAACGAATTTATTTGCAGAATTATAATTGTTTGTTTTGTTGAGTGAATGCCAAGTTCGATTAAATGTTTGTTCTCAATCTGTTTATTATAAGAAAGTGTTTGTTTTTCGAATGAAGATATGAGAAATGAAATGTCATCGACACTATCGCTTAGTTTGTGTGCCAAACTAGTAAAGTTCTTATTTTTACAACATGAAGACAACATTCTCACGAGTTTTTTTCCGAAAGCTTTGTAATTTTTTCAAACATTCGAAACTAAAGAAAGTGTGAGAGAAAGCATGACATTTAAATAACCACCGCTCATAAAAATCTGAGGCACCTTTGTCGTGATTATTCTTTTGAAATTAAACTTTTACTTTCTCATCGCACATTAATAGATATGTAATAAAGTCAAGTGCTTTTGTAAATAATAGCATAACTTTATGGACCATGTAATTTAAAATCCTAATAAAATTCGGATTTAGTTCTACAACACTGCGTTGCTTCATGTGACTGCTTATTAATATTTGAAATACCTATCAAAGTATTTTTTTAAAATTATAGCCGAGAATTTTCAGCAAAGTTAATTTCGAATATTTATAGTGGAAGGAAATGTACCTATGCTAGTGTACTTCAATTTATGTACGTAGTGTCATTATGTAGTTGCCGCATCTGAGCGGCATAGATCAAGGTAAATAGTTAACTACCTACGACATTAATGTCTCGTATAGGTTTTCATTGCCACACGATAACGTCCGATAAAATATTTTTATTCCAGTGCAACGAACTCGGCTACAAATTGCGCAACGCGGGGTTTCGTGAAAATTATGCAAAATGGGCGGCAACTGTGTTTGTTTGCCGGTTTTCCACGCGTTTCATGAATAATATCGTGGCGTTCTAACTCGTATAACGTATGACAGTGGAGACTGACCTTGTCTCTCAACACGTGTAGTTTTATAGCTATGCATAGTACGTAATTCATGTATAAACGCAGTGTTGGTTAGCTATTAGTTAGTAGGTATCTAAGAAACTTCGCCATGCGATTTGATGAGACAAGAAGCCACATACACAGGCAGTAAAATTAACAAAACAATAGACCACTATATCGTAATGCCAATCTATTTGTTTATTTTTCAGGTTTTAACCTATGATTCGCGTGCTAGATAGATGTGTCTTTATTTTATCTAAGTAGTCTATTTACGAAGAAAATGTTATCATAAACGCGTTGATAAGTATTCGTCAATGAGATATAAAATCAATTCTTGATAAAATGTTTGTCGGTAGCGTCTAGTTTAGACACAGCAATGAGAAACAAAGGTGAACGTAAGTGGGTCACAAGACGGCCTTGGGACAAACATAGTCCACCATCTGAAGATAGGATTATTTACTCGCACGTGAAACACCACCTACTGCAATAATAACTATGCACAATTAAGCACAGGCCAATTACGCTGCTTTAAATTAAAATTAATGAGCCAATCGTGAGAGACACTTTACATAATTTTCATGGTAAATGTAAACAAAAATTATTCTTTATTAAGAAAATAACGAAACTTGGCGCTATTAAGGTAATTATATAAATCAGAAAGCACGGCATTCGTAATTTGGTTCAAAAAGTGAATGGCGCCTTAGTTTGAAACGATTGCCCAAAATTCACTATGCAAAGAAAACAAGTAATTTTTAAGTATTTGAGATTTATAAATATCAAATATTAATATTTATAAATCTCAAAAACTATAAAGTAAATAAATTGATACATGCAGGTGTACGTAGGTAAAAGATCGTAACGGATGGAGGATTAGTGCAGCGATGCAGTTATTATAGTGCATTCTTATTCTGATACTTTAGGTCTAGCATGCATTTAATGTTATTACCTATTATTTACAAAAAGAAAATATCGTTAGAATTTGTTAGAAGTAGTATTCATATTGTGTTACTAGATTTAATTTACTAGACAAGTGAAATTCAAAATCAAAAACATATTTTTTTCCAATCGAGATGAATATGCTATCTTATTAATACCTAAGCTTTGACATTGGCCTGCTTGTGCCTTCTGATAAAAACGAGGCTGATATCAGAATAGTGCATCGGGCCGCCTCCGCGTGCGTCCGCGCATACTTCGTGACGTCACCCGCTGCACTCGTCTATTCATGCATCATCTTCGTCCCATATAATGTTAAATTACTGGCACAAGGATTCTTAAGATCATATTTATTTGTTTAGTCAGCTAGGCATTATATAGGTTATTAATGTTACTATGTAGATAAGTACATTAAACTTTACTTTTATTTGTATTTATTGATTATGATTAGTGTTATAAGAAAACTAATCGTAAGTAATTAGTAATTACACTATAGTCAGTAGTTCCTCTTATGAAGACGGAAGAAATTATGGATATTTTAATAGATGCACTTAACAGACACTAAGAAATGCAATAGGCGCAATAAATTGTTTTAATTGGTTCGAGATAAAATTATCCACTTTAACTTTAAGTAGTTAACGTTCGGCATAGTGCCATGAATGACTTATTCTCATCTTGACCAAGTTCTGTTAAAATGACACATCAAATGTACTTGAGTAGGTAGGACGATAATGTATTATAACATAACATTATAATGCAGTGTCAATATTAATGGTTTATTTATTGAGTTTTTTTTGGCATAGAACAGTTATCTATGTCAATTAAAAATAAAAGCTAAGTATTAGCAATTTGATTTAAGTAAGTAATGATTCATGATATAAGCACCTTCAGCAAATGCGGTTATAATTTAGAAGAGAACTCGGTGAATGGATAAGAATACATTTACAGCGATCTAACAACGTTATGTCACGACAATCCATCGTTTGAAAGTGTACCTATGTAATCGTACGATCAAGCACTCGTGTACAGTCGCTTAAGAAAGTAGGACAAATAATTGTTAACTCTCATGCGCTAGATAAGCTGCATTGTGCAATTGTGAGCATGGGACTAGTATGATAAATGTGTCCGCTTGATTGTCACACTATTAATACGTCCTTGAATGCATGGGCTACGGCAGAGAACACAGTACGTGAATGCATGTGTTATAAGGTCTACTATTCTCGAGCTAGGATTTTAAAGGATCTGTGGACACGAGTAGACACGGCATTGCAGTATGTTTGAATATCAATGAGTTGCGGGCGTGCAGGCGCGCGAAGTGCGATTACTTTTACTGAATACAGACGCGTGCGGCGCTAGAGGAAGCCACGGTCCACCGGTCACTTTCCCTCTCGAACACATCCGACAATTCATTACAAATTACAATTACAAATCGCGTAATTAAAAAAGACGGACGCGTTTTCGCAAGCCCGCGTGACGTGGCGAGCCCCGGGTTTCGTTTCTAAAATGAAAGCACCTGTCAAGCGGTTACGCGCCGGGAGGAAAAATTATCTCACGTTTTAACGGGAGCTGTCACTCGCATTAGTGTAGTTAGTTTCCATCTCAAGTCTATTTTCATACAGAAATCTCATGGTGACAGCGTGGTTCACTTTTACAATGCAAAGGACATGGTATACCCGAACAACCTAATTAATGAGACATTTCATGCAGTTACTTAAGCGGCATGCATATTTTAATAAGCAGACAAATGTGGGCTAACTTAACTAAACAAATAGTTAATATACAAGTTGAACATGCATGCAGTTGCGAGAGGTAGCAGTCGTGGGGATGCGTGCAGCTCGTGGCTCGTGGCGTAGCAGTGTAGAGCTGCACGTGCCTCTATTTACAGGTTGCAGGGGTGGGCCGGGCCCCGGCCCGAGGTCGGGACCCGTCTAGTTTAAAATAATCCCGCGGTAGACGTAGGACTTGCGCAACACTAAATTTCAACGTTCTAGAAGCGACACTGACACGACACTGGGCACTTCACTGGAGTCCGCGAGGGGCGTGCAGAGGCGGCGCGCGCGGCCGCACCACTGCGGCGCGTTCCACTTTTCCTTCCGGCGGCGGTGCGCGAGCGGCCGCGAGTTGGCAGCGGCACGCCTTGCATAACCGACGGTTTCGCAAAGCGGTCGGTGCAGCGCGGGGCTTGAAATACGCGCCCGCTCTGCCAACAGGGCCGCAGCCTGCAGTTGACGCAACCCGCCGGTGAGCCGATGCGCCCACCGCGACTTCGCGTCGTCGCCACCGTGGCTCACCTCCCTCCATATCCCTCAAACCGATTTCACGCAATATCACTTTCGCATGCGTGCGAGCTCGCTCTCATCTTCACCACATCTACGCTCCACATTAATTCATTGTTGCGTGGATTTCCCAAGCGTGGTCTCAATCTCAGGGTATGCAATGATTTCGAAGCGAGTTTCGCGGAACACGAAGGATAGAGATAAGAGCGCACGTGCAACCAGATGCATCGCTAACTAGGTCACCTACCACGCACTCTGCCCTCCGTATGCATATTAGATGTTAACTCAACGTATGCCCGATATAAACGTAACTCGTTTATTTGTGATTATCCTTAGTTTTGGTGGGCGTTAATGAAGTGGTCAGGAACGCCGAGATGATCGTGAGAGATCCGCACCTAAGGCTCGTATGTCGTTACAATATTGTCGCCTGCGGGCCTCGGTGCTACAAATAGACGCTCCATTTCGACAGTCAACTCACGCACACTCACGGGAGGCACGCGAAAACATTGCAAAACTTTTATATCTTTTATTACTTTGGGTTCTACAGCAAACAACAACATTATTTCAATGCCATTTTGATTACTCCAAGACTGATATGTACCGGACATAAACGTAAATCGATCAGGTTATGTTTTCGGGTAACAGTCACCTGTTGGCATGCAAAGTGCAGTACTGGTCATAAAGCTGTGTAAACGCGAAGTAGTGTGAAGGGTTAATGGTTCTCGTGGTAATGATTTCTGGGCTGTCACTCGGTGGTGAACTAATAAATAAAATTAGAACGTTGAAGTTAGTTTAACGCTGGTGAAGCCGAACCCAAGGCCGCGTGACTCACGCCATGGAGCTACGAAACTGAGTCACTAACACGTGTGCTCTTCAAACATTTTATCCATTGATTAATATATAATAAAAATTAATATACTTCTGATACGCGTAATAAAATCTTGGCTGTAACACTTAATCTGTAGCTTTTTCGTTCCGCTTGATTTCATCAACAAAAAATTATGAAAAGTTTCAGAAACGACTTTGAAACCGCATCCAAAACTATTTAGATGCGTAAGTTAGTTTTGCACATCGCGGGTTTTTTTATCTGCTATTAATAACAGTGGAATATTTTGATTGAAGTCACTCTCTAGCCTACCTGTATAGAAGTGTTTTACTTGATTTATTCATACAATCTCCTAAGAACATTGGCATGATTTTGATTTAGCGTTTGCCTAAAAATTATTTAGGTAAGTAATTCAGTATTTTTTTCGATAATGTCTAGATTAAGGACGATTTTCCTTTAAAAAAGAGACTTCTATTCGACATGAGCTAAAATCTTTTTTTTTTCTTGATTTAATCCCTTTGCCATAGCTGCCGCTTCTCTCGACAAGATGCAATCAGATCGAACCTCGAAATAACCGCAATTAATTAGCACCGTATTGCACCGACCTACAAACCTTAGGTGCTGTAATTTCGTCGCAGCTGAGTGTATATTTTCGTACTCCTGGGTTTGACGGCCGTGTGTCATTTCTTACCGAACTCTCCGACAGGTCTCTCAAACAAATTCATAAAGCGAGTTAAAAAAAAAAAGTTAATCGATGCGTTAAATAAAACTAAAAGTTTCTGTTTAGTTCGTACGTAATTGAAAGATTAAATAAGTTCCATATTGGAATCATGCAGCAACGTCGGTGATAACCGATAACCTAATTCAAATCGCTCTATTAAATGCACTAATGTATGTGCAAACAACGATTAAGTGAACCAATGCATTTGAAATGCAAGGATGCAATGCAAAAGTAAGAGATAATTGGCAAGTGCCGGCCGATATTTCATTATTGGAGTCTATATTGGCAATATTGATGGCTTCCTGTGCATGCGTAGTGAGTCGGGGCGGCGGGTGGCTGGGGGTGAGAGGGGGCTGGCAGGGTGCCCAAGGACAGATCTAGGTGACCTAGGACTCTCGGTCAAGGTTAGGTCAGGTTTAAGCTACCCATAGCGGAATTTCAAATTGAAGAATAGTTAGTCATGTAATGTTTTGATGCCATTTGACCTTGTTTGTCACTAAAGCAAACTATGAATTAGTGAACTCGAGAAAAACAGTTTTTTGTATCACTTTGTAAGTACGCCCTTGCGTTTGTAAAAAGCTGGCACTCTACCTAGGTGAAGCTATTATAGTTTTGCCGCATGGAAATATTTTTCCGATACAAGGACGTTGTTTTTGCGCAAAGCCTGTGATTTTCGAAGTGGGATTCTCGTATGCGGACTTTCTACAGATTTGTGAGTGCGCAAAAAATGGTATAATGACGTTGCGTGTTCGCATCGCGTATCGTGAGTTACAATGGGCGGGCGATCACCGGTTACGACATGGTTTAGAAAGTGGAGCCACGGTCAACGGTCCCTCGGCGAAAGTCCGTGATATGGCTGAGTGTGCGCGCCTCTTTAGAACCGTGTTTCGCAATAGTTTCGCTCCGCGCATGTGCGAGCCGTACGATGAAAGTGATAGTGTTTACCTTCTACATTTTACTTTTTTTTGACAACGACGCTTGCTGACGTAAGCAGGATTCAGGTTTTGGAAAGTTTAACAAGTTTTCAGAATATCAAGTCAATATTACAATCAGTTTCTATGTTTACTACTACAAATAACAACAACATTGAAAACTGTAAAAAATACTGAAAAATTTTAAATAAATTTACATTGAAAATAAAAAATTAAGATACAAATCATCAAAGCAAAAAAAATATATCAAAAATCTACTAACACCAAACTTACTGAACTGCAGGCCCGAACAAATTTTGATATAGTTTTGATAATATACTTGTTTATTTATTAGCGACGGTAAAATAATTCAAGAGTTCGCATGAATACTAAGTAGTTGGCAATAGAACATGACAGACTAATCAGCACACGCGTACAACAATCTGTTTTTTGTCCAAATTCCGCGAATGACTCGATTATTACCCAATTGAATGTAACTTTCCTTTTTAATATCACTTTTGTATTGTTAAGGAAGTTATGTAATGACAGCAAAGGACATTATTTAGGTCAAAGGTAATAAGTAGAAGATAGACTGTTCCGTTTGGAGGTCCGAGTGGGTCTGGGCCGCGAGCTGTAATATCTAGGCGGATAATTGACAGGGGCCTGGAAATCCCGGATGCACCTGCGCTCTACGCTCGTAAATAATTGCATCGCCCCTCACCCCGCCCGGCGTGCTCTCCCCCGCGACCTTCCTCGCTGCATCCCCTGGCCCCTCGCCAACTACTGCAAACTCTACCTCACCTCTTAGATCATATTTTGAAAGGTAAAACTGGTATGCAACCCACACCTCTCGATTTAAGTGCCTTTACTTGTACGGTTAGCGAAACTAAGGCAGACAATATTTTTTTTATAAAGTCAAGCTTGGATGTAGAAACTCATCAGAATTAAGAATTCATATAGCAATATTACCTATAAATTGAAACAAATAACCGTTAACTGTTATGAAAAGCTATTCAGCAATGCCTACTGAGCCGACTATGAAGGTACCTACATCATAAGGCTTCGCAATACGCGGGGGCGGGCGGGCGCGGTGGGGAATCTAGGTTGCCTATTAGGCTAGAACTCGGTCCGGGTCGCGTTGCCTTGACAATTTTGAGCCCTAGATATTCTGACATATACCGATGCCGATCAATTAATACCAACGCCCCACCGTCGCCGTGGACGATGGACATACATAGATATTTAACAATGATCATAGCAATCATAAGTAAATTGGATACTTCCCACGTCCCTTACATACAACCACAAAATATGCCATTTAAAACACGCAACGAATAATGAAATATAATGTAGCGAAGACTGGTTATGTGCAATCATGCCGTAGGCTGTAGCCGCGGAATGTGAACGGTGAAAGTAGACGCGTCCGTTACCGAGAAAAACAGTTTTCCACGCGGTTTCACCACGCGAGAGCGCAACAGGTGTTGTTGTACTCTTTCAACAAATTTAGCTTAAATGTGAAAAGTATTATTTATTTTTTTAAATCACGGTATGATTTAGTGTTATTTAATGAAGAGGCAGAGCGCGGGGAGTGCGATGCGAGTGCAGGGGCGCGGGCGCGCTAACGGAGGCGCGGAGTGCGACTGCGATGTATCAGCTGCACCGAAATAACTGCTCGCTGCAGCCGGGCCGCTCGATGCAGCCCCTCCCCCCGCGCAGCCACCACTGCACACCCGCCGGCTCTATCGATCCAGCTGTTGCTTCCAGCTCAACCCTGAACTTGGGCCCGGGAGCCTCCACGCAACACCCACCTCCCACACCCTCTCAATATTCCAGGCGTTTCCTAGTATTCATCTCATACCTAGGTACCGCCTGTTACCCGGAAACAGTGCGCGGTGCTTCAATTTACAGGTACAAGCTCGTGTATTGATTTTGTAGATATTGCGTAGGGGTAGATTCTACGCAACGGAAATTTTAACCTAAATGATAAATCATTGTCTCATCGTGGTCTCATCACTATTGATATGACACATGCACTTTAAACCGTAAAGTTTATAGCATTACCTACCTACCTAGTAGGTACACACATAGGCAAGTAGATACCTAAGTATGTACTTTTTGTTTCTAGCTAAGATGGGGACAAGGATACAAAGTTCATGACTGAGTATAATTGTGTGGACGGAACGTAATCATTAACATTAGATCATCACTAGGTACCTAACTAGAAATCACATCGCTGCACTTTACTACAGGTTTTCCTGTATTAGTGTAAATTGTTTTAGAATGGTTTTTTTTTTCAAAGAAGGCAGACGTTAGAAATATCATAATAGCTCTCTAGTTTCATTGCGTTGAGTTTTACAGAAACGAATAAGTATATGTAATTACCTACTGTTGTGTTCGTCTATGTTTCCTATCAAAAACAAAGTCGATAAACTTAACAACAGAATCAGTAATAGTACCTACCGACATTTATCTCAAAAATACAACTCAAGACTTGATTTTGTGGCTACCTATTGAATTTCATGTTTTAATGATTAAACGCAAAATTCTAGCACAAGAAGGGCGTGGCTAGAAAATACCTAACAAGAATGCAATAGTAACAGTAGAATTATATTTAAGTATAAGTGCATTGTGCAAAAAACATGTGCGGCCGTGCATGATCGCAATATACTCGGTTGATTATGTGACCACTACTGTTTGAATTTCACTTTTAGACAGCTCCAACTGACTGCGTTGCAACGAATTGGATGTTTGAGTGCGCTGAAATCATGATTGTATTTTATCAGATCGGTAAACAGACGTATAACTTGCTGACTTTCGAATATTTCTTACTTATTCAAAATTTAAACTAGAAAGTAAATAATCTGGCAAACAAAGTCATTATAACTGGGTTGTAATGGATCAAATGATCAAAAACTCGTGTTAGGGCTGTTTTCAGGTAGTAGGTAGTACGAGGAAAGGAAACCGATTGTTTAAAGGGAGGGAGTGTTATACTTCTTTTTTTTATACGCTAAGGAATGAGAAACGACTAAGTAATTCGTTTAGTAACATCGCGGGATAAATTTGCTTGCGGCTTAAAAATAATTGGAAGTTTAATTTGTATTTAAATCTTAACAAATAGGTCAGTGACAGGAGGATTCATTGTGAGAAATGGCTAGCAATCAGTCTAATTGTTTCACCTATTGAAATGCAATGACAACATACAAATCTCCTGTGGATAGTGTGTGCTGTACATAGTTCTAGTTTCAACACGCGCGCCCTTGTCCGTTATTCTAGTTTATGCAACGAAGGGTGCCCAATGGCCGCGTCGGTCGGACCACTTGGCAAAGCATTTGGCGACTCAAGAAGACTCGCCAGCCAAAGTTATTTAGACGAAAAGGCGCCAAGAAGTCTTCGATTATAATTAGTAGGGATTTATTCTTATGTGCTTGATTGATAAGGTTAATGTTAGTACACGAGGCTATTGTTGCAGCAAGATTCATCTTGGACGGCAAAGATACACAATCAAATGTTCGTAAATATTTAACTTTTTATTCCAATATGGTGACGTTCACGAAGTGAAGGTAATGAACAATAAGTGCTTAGTAAGGCATATTTTCTTTGTTAAGTAGTTACTTGCTGCTAGTTAGTAGCAAATGAATTGTAAAACTTCTCAATTGAATTCCCCTACACCAGGAATCGATGGGCTGGAATACTTAATCAATCATAAAGAAATATCGCACAGGAAACCAATCGTAAGCAATTTGCGAAGAACGATTTTACTTCCCAAAAGCATTTTCCGCGTCAATAATTCTTAGTTTTCTCATTCGGTATTTTCCAATATTACCCAATTTCCTGGGAAAGTGTTTGTTAGTGATGTTACTTATCGAGGAGGGTGGCTGGGAGTTGCAGGCCCCGGGAAAACGAAGGCTGATGTCAGGGATGTACGGGCCTAGAAATTCAGGGAAATTGGGTAAGGTAAATGGGTCAAGGTATTGAAATCTAGTTCTTGTCCTGAATTTCAGTATTTCACGTTCCGGGAGATCATTAATGAATGCTCTATTATTTGGGTTTCTATGTTACATATTTTCTTTGTTATGGTATACTATATATCTATCCTTTTGTATTACCTAATCACTTCTCACATAATGAAGAATATTTTCAGTCAGCGTGATGAATTGGTGAAAATTCGTGTCGCGCTTTTGCTTTAGTATCACAAATGCTAACGATTTAAAAGATTACGATATTATGCTCGACCTGCCACAGGATAGAACTGTTCACGTTACAGCTATAGATAAGTAGATATTTTATATTAATATTCACCAGAGTTAAGCCCCTAACAGACTGACATGTTTCGCAATGGCCACATTCAACACACCGACTGCATTCAAACTGCTGCTGCGCTTGTTTTCGTAATCATTTAGCGAAATAACATCTTACAAGTGTCTATTGTGATTATTCCGGTTGGTCGTAGTTCTGTTTATATAAAAGACCTTCTATGTAGGGTATAATAGGGTAATTTGAGCTGAAACACAGTGATAGTACCTGTAAAACTGAACAAATTTTCCGAAGGAACAAGTTTTTTTTATGTTACGATCAGAGTACTATAAATGTGTCTTAGAAAACCCTGCTGGTTAGGTACTTACCTGTAGAATAAAGATTGTACTTATTGTCATTTAGTACTCAGTTAAGAAAACTTGTTCCCACGTTCATAGATGCGCATACGCCGTGGAAGTTCTTTCTAACAACTTTCTTTATTAAATACTCGTATCGATATAAATAAGCACACCAGTGAATAACATTATGCGTAATGCTACGTATTAAGTACTCGCGCAAGTTTCTTGAGCGAGACGTTGCACAGTGAAAGTGGTCACAACTGTTCATTTCCGATAACAACTTTAAAACTGCTTCAAAAGTAAGCGTCGCCGAATGTTTATTTTGGTGAAAAGTTTTTGTTTTTTGTAGCATTAGCTAGAAAATTATTATGTAACTATATACAAATCAATCTGCAGGTACAGTACATGTGCTCGACAAACTTAGACATAGTTTTTTTTAACTCTATACAAAAACAACAAAATTACCTTAATGCTAACATATTTCTGATTATAGATAAGCTACCAAAAAAAGACTGCATACATACAAAAAATCAATGATTAATTAAATAACGTGATCTAAATGAATGTAAAAATATATCACTAAAGATTAGAAAACAGAAACAAATTAAGTTTAAAGATAGTATACGGTATCAAAATCAAAAATCTTAGAATTTGATTTTATGGAATTATTTTAAAAATTATTATTAATTATTATTATTATAAAATTATTATGAATATCGTACAGTCATCTACATCCCAATACTGAAGACAGCAGTACCAAGGAGAGCGGAGTCTTCAAACAGACACATGACTTTCCCTCGCGATGAAATAAAAGTGCAACATGCAATACTGTGGTATAGCAAACATAAGTTTACTTGAGACCCTTTTATTATGAAACTGAATACTGCTTAAGTGTCCAGTTAATTCATGTGGGTAGTTACACGTACGATGTTCATTTTGTTCTTCAATAATTGCAAGTGCAAGAGTAAACTCCCACATAACTGGTTGTCTTCGTGATTGTAATTTTTCTCTTTATTAATAGTAATTAACAGTAGTTTCAGATTAGTAATAATTATAGTTGCAACCATAAATTAAAGCCCTCGTCTGTACGTAATATTAGTTTTATCCGCTTGTCAATTCAAGAATAGAAAATATATTGCATTCAAGGTACCGTAATGATTTCGCACAAGGGAACCAAACTGGGAATGCAAACAATTTTTTACTCAGTTTTATATCGATGTTATATACAGGGTGTAACAGAAAGGGTATATAAAGCCGAAACACAGCGATAGTCCTCATGAAACTGAACAACTTTCCCCAAGGAACATGGGTCGTAACTCGAAAAAAATTTTTGGATACTTACTCGATCAGTTGATCGGGCATTTTGTAAGGGGAGGCGAAATTTTTTTTTCGAGTTACGACCCATGTTCCTTGGGGAAAGTTGTTTAGTTTCATGAGGACTATCGCTGGGTTTCGGCTTTATATACCCTTTCTGTTACACCCTGTATACGTAGATACTTATACAAATTAATGTTTTATGCAAAATAATATCAAAGAATACTTGAAGGTTTGTAGTGATATAGTAACCTTTTAGTAACCTACTTTCAGCGCCTACGTAGACAAGCAATTTATAGTTGCAATTATATTATAATGTAGTGGCTATTTGATCGACATCAAAAAGTAGTAGGCACTTTAGAATTTATTACAATAATTAGAGATTAACTATATCGAGACTGTTTATAAAAACTATTCGAATTTCTTCACAATCACTAGTCTAGTCTCAGACCCAGACTGATAAATTGATTATCAGTTAGTCGCAAACCTTGTAAATAGCAGGAATTTCGCAGCACACTAGCATAACAGATCACAATTATTATATTAAGGTGGGTAGATGTGTCCTTATAAAAACCTATCTCTGTTTTCAAATCTTCAGTGATGTTACAATAAATGATCATCAATTTGATAGCGAACCGTATTCACTACGTTACGTATCAAAAAAATGATCACTCCTTCCCAGGAGTTGATTAGTGTCCAATGATTTCAATATGATATGTCGTTGAGGTTTAAATCGTTAGTAAAATGTTTATACTCAGGGAAAAGGAAACCCTTGAGATGAGTTTTGTGCACTTAAAGAATAATTTTGTAAAAAAAGTACCCCAAGAGTTGGTTTTCGTCTCGCAGACCTTTCTTTTCAAAAGAGGAAATAGAACAATTGAAAACCTTGCTAAAGAAAGGGTTTTTAAAAAATTGACCTAAAAGGTTAATTAAATGGGAAAAATGTCTATAAATTACCTTAAAAACACTTTCTTTAGCTACCGACGAAATGAGTTAATGTCATTCAATTTGTCCAGGAGTTTTTCTTGAAAGTCTTCGTGTGTCTTCTTCGGATATGTCTTCAGATGTCGAGGAAGAACTAGAGAACAACTGAGATACCACCAGCTGTGTTCACTCGCTGCAAAAACCGAGCGAGCACAGCGTGGCACCCGGTCGTTCGATAGCCCGGTATTTTCTTCTCTTGGTCTTCTTTGCACTTATCTGCATCCTTTAATACGTTCCGTTTCTTGCGGTTTGTCTTCAGCGGCATACAACTTACCTTTTTAATCAACACTATCACATCACGCGATGACTCAGCACATTATAGTCGACAGTTAATTACTTACTTGAGAAACTTTCATGAAATTTCAATTGACGTAACGGGCCTTGTGCCTCCTTCTCAATATTCTACTAATCGAAAACGGGCATACCCGGGATACCGAATTAAATTCGACGTACAACGGCTTCATAAAAATTAACGTATTTTTGTCAGCGAAGTGACTAGAAAAGTGTTGGTAAAGGCGAAATACCCTCTTCTTTGCTTCAAAAATTAATTCAATGATGTATTGTAAAGTTAGTCTGTCAGAGCCCTCTCTGTCTTCATCGAGGAACTTCAACGAGTTCACGGTTCGAAGTAAAGTAATAGGTAGGTAACGTTCAGAGAGGTAACTTCTGCTGTTTACTGATAGATGGCTCTGTACAGTTTCAAACCGAAATGTCCTAGTTGGCTGCGTGCTTGAAATTAAATCATTCAACGTGTAGATAATATTGAATATTAGAATCAATACGAGCACTCAGGTTTCAGCAAAACATATATTTACAGAAAACAATGAAATATTTAGGTAAATAATTCAGATAGGAGAGCCGATGATAAAACCCATTGATGATATAATTTATATTGATCCTTGATAATGCAATTAGATAACGAAAGTAGTGTGATAAGTTGATAACGATAAAGACACTACTATTTACCCTACCTTTTGCATGAACCTCTCTCTCTACGTAGACGTAGAAGTAGATAAACTAGGTACCTAGAAGTACCTACTACCTAGAAGAGGTAGATACCTAAATAGATAGATAGTCAAAAATTTTACAAAAGTTATCGAAAATTTTGATTATTTACGTACCTACGTATTAATTAAAAATCATGTGTCAATATCCAAAACTTCCTATAAGCTGTCTTTAATTATTTCAATCTGCGTAAAACATAAGAAAACTAAGGTTAAATTAAAAAACCAGTCAGTTAAGTGATCTTACCTACTTACCCCTACATTTCCGAACCTACCTCCTAACCTAAACACTTGTCAGGGTCAGGGTGAAGTTTTCCCTTAGCGTAGAAGGAATAGGGGAACATTGTTGTCGGTCCCGGGGACCGGGGGACCGGGAGACCGGGGGACCCAATGGGTCCGCCCCCATCCCCCAGCCACCTCCTTGACCTTGACACGCACACTGCGGTGCACTACAGCTGACACACACTTCCCCACCCTGCGATCTTCAGACATCGCACTTCACTTTCTAAGGGAGAATGAAATTCCGCGTATTTGGGTGATAGTAGGCTTTTAAACATTTTAATAGGCACGATATAGTATGGTTTTAATTAATTTCGTATTATAAAGAGACTGTTCTAAGCGATTGATTTGAATTGTTAGTGTTTCTAAACCTTTTTTCTCGAGACGCTACGAATTGAGTTAGGTTCTTAACAAATTAATATTTTTATGGCTAGATAAGATAAAATTTTGTCAAAATTAAAAGCCCACTTGCTATAGGAAGGTACGTAGGTAATTACTTAAGTTTTAGCATTAATAGTCCTTGTTCAATTGATTTATCTGAGCCCAATCATAAAAGCAACAAATTTTCTAAAACTACACAAAAGCATAGTAACCAAAAATGTTCGGTTACGATTAATTTCGATATACCAAAGTACCTATCTACTAACTTTAGCTTTAAGAATTGCAGGTCCGCATCTTATCCTTAAAATACAGATATGTACCTAAGTGGTTTAAACAGATTAGAATCACCTATGCAATGACGTCATATGCGTTCAACAATCACAGAGCGCAAGTGCATTCCCAGGTGCCTGCGGGATGCTATCGACGTGCCCGTTGCACATGCGCAGCTTGCACGTGTGTAGGTGGGAGCACTAGGTGCCTAGGTAACCTTGGTGCCTGGGCATACTAAGGTGTGGATTTGTTTTATTGTAATAATTTGGCTTCAAGTGTTTGCTTCAAAGTATTTTGTCGAAGTATATTTTTATTAATTAAATTAAGTGTCAAATTGGTAAAATATTTATTTGACTGCACTTTAAGAGTATAATAGAGACAGTGCGTTAAACGTAAGTAGATAACCTAAAACTTCAAGAATATGTGATTAAGAATTTTAATTAAAGTTAAAAAGATATGTCTTTAATAACATACTAGCTTTTACCCGCGACTTCGTCCGCATAAGTTTTTTTGTTTTCTCCCGGCTGTAAGTCCCCTGCAACAATGTCCCTCTATCGTGTTCCGGTCCTCAACTTCACATCAAAATTTGTTCAAAAGCAACCTAAGCACATAATGGATAGCTCCGAATGTTTCTTATTCCTACCCTATAAGTTAAGTAGTGTGATGGAATGTCGCTAAGTTTCGATCCAAGTAAAACTGTTAAATAAAGACAGTTGCATCAAAATTTTATCATAAATTCCATAAATTATGGCGCCTACCTACCCTCTAAGTTAGAAAAGTGATTAAATACTAACTTGAAGTCTTAGTAACACTCAGTTTAAAAAAAAACACCAAAATCATTTCAGTAGCTATATCGTCATGCGCTTCTTAACACGATCACGCTAGATTTCCGCGGGAATGAGGTATTTTTCCGCCGTAAAAAGTAGCCTGTGTCCGTGCCTAGGATTCTATCTTTAAATTAACCAAGTCTTATAAAAATCCGTTCAGACGTTAAGGCGTGAATGAGGTAAACTTTTAAAACAAACGATTAAAAATCACGAACTCAATTCAGTTTTCTGCCTACTTCCTACCCCCTAAGTACGATGACGTGATCATTTTGATCTTATATCCGTTTTTAGGTAACCATCTATTACCTTACTAAATTTCATCAAAATCCGTTCAGCCGTTTAGGCATGATAGAGCAAAACTCCCAGAAAAAAACATAAAAAAATCACTAACTCAATTCAGTTTTCTGCCTACTTCCTACCCCCTAAGTACGATGACGTGATCATTTTGATCTTATATCCGTTTATAGGTAACCATCTATTACCTTACTAAATTTCATCAAAATCCGTTCAGCCGTTTAGACGTGAAGGAGCAAAAGTCCCAACAAAAACGACTAAAAATCACTAACTCAATTTAGTTATCTACCTACTGCCTACCCCCTAAGAACGATGGCGTGATTATTTATAGCCTATGACCATTTCTAGGTTATCATCTATCACCATACCAAATTTCATCAAAATCCGTTCAGCCGTTTAGGCGTGAAAGAGTAACAGACAGATAGACAGAGTTACTTTCGCATTTATAATATTATATAGTAAAATATAGTAATAGTATATAGTATAATATAGTATATAGTATGGATAGTATGGAAGTATGGATTTAGTATTACCTAAGTGCCTAAATATAAAGTTTCATGGTTTTATCTTTGAATAATGACGATCTCCCATACTAACTTTCATCCCTTATTACCACCCCCTTAAGCCTTTTTTCGCGACAAAATATAGCCTATGTCCTTTCTCAAGGTCTAGACAACCTCTCTACCAAATTTCATTGAAATCGGTTCAGTAGTTTAGGCGTAACAGACAGACAGACAGACAGACAGACAGACAGACAGACAGACAGACAGACAGACAGACAGACAGACAGACAGACAGACAGACAGACAGACAGACAGACAGACAGACAGACAGACAGACAGACAGACAGACAGACAGACAGACAGACAGACAGACAGACAGACAGACAGACAGACAGACAGACAGACAGACAGACAGACAGACAGACAGACAGACAGACAGACAGACAGACAGACAGACAGACAGACAGACAGACAGACAGACAGACAGACAGACAGACAGACAGACAGACAGACAGACAGACAGACAGACAGACAGACAGACAGACAGACAGACAGACAGACAGACAGACAGACAGACAGACAGACAGACAGACAGACAGACAGACAGACAGACAGACAGACAGACAGACAGACAGACAGACAGACAGACAGACAGACAGACAGACAGACAGACAGACAGACAGACAGACAGACAGAGTTACTTTCGCATTTATAATATTATTAGTATGGATTAGTATGGATGTTATGCCAAATGTTATGCTTTATTTTAAAACTTAATTTAATTGATATCTTCTCGAACCACTCTACCATTGTTTCATCATAATACTTAGGTACCTATTTCTGGTTACTGTAATTTGTGAGTGAGTCATATAGAAAGAATCTTTTATGTTTTTTTTAGTATCTACTTGTTATGTAGTACATTTTATTGCAAGTGTCTACACATTACTTTATCATGGATAATTAAAAAGCTTAGACACTACCTATGATGACATTTCTTGATGAATATATACTCTAATAATAACTATTAGCAATTTTTTTTTTAATTTTTCTTTCCCAAAAATTTTTTTTATTACATATGAACACTTTAATTTTTAGCAAACCTACATCTTTTGATTCTTTATTATGATTTATACCCAAGCCTGCCGGAATAAGTAAAAAAAAAATTAAATTAAAAATTTAAAAAACCCCCGACTATAAAAAGTTACAAATAAATTAAGTAGTATTTTGTCAACTGAACATCGCTTAATATTTCATACAAATTGATAACTTTCATACAAACTTTATTTTGTCGTGGGACCGTATTCTAATCGCATTTAATTTTGATATCTCATTATGATTACTTATGATAGGTATATATTTTTGCGTACCTACCTAGCTACTTAGCGGTCCCCCGACAAAATGAAGTTTGTATGAAAGTTATCAATTTGTATGAAATATTAAGCGATGTTCAGTTGACAAAATACTACTTAATTTATTTGTAACTTTTTATAGTCGGGGGTTTTTTAAATTTTTAATTTAATTTTTATTTCAAAGTTTTTAAACCTTAATTATAATAATTATTATAAGCTCTTTCTGTTGTCGACATTGCATTATACAAAGAATTAAACACTGATTAAAATGAATCCAAACACGACATATCTGCTGTTACATTTTTCAAGAATTGATGGAGTGCTGGAAATTCGTGCTCCATCATCAGTTCCTCGCCTGTTGTCACTATTGCATTATATTAAGAATTAAACACTGATCAAAACGAATCCAAACAATGTATCTGCTGTTAATTTTTCAAGAATGGATGGAATGCTGGAAATTCTGACTCCATCATCAGCTCCTCATCAGTTGTCACCATTGCATTATATTAAAAATTATACACTGATCAAAATGAATCTAAACACGACATATCTGCTGTTATATTGGATCTACAACCCTACCACAGCCGACAAAAGAGCTGATGACCTTGAAATGGCTAAACCGATTTGCATATTATATATCTAAGAACACTCCCAGGAATACCAGCTTTAATTTGAAAAAAACCGCATCCAAATCCGTCCACGCGTTTAGGAGCTACAGTGCCACAGACAGACAGACAGACAGACAGACAGACAGACAGACAGACAGACAGACAGATACACAGACAGACATCGACGTCAAACTTATAACACCCCTCTTTTGGCGTCGGGGGTTAATAAATAAAAAAGAAAAGAAGTAAGTAAATGCTTTAAGTAAACTTACTTTTATATTGTTTCACGTTCTCTCTCTCATCCACCGCTAACGTAGATGTGAGTGGGACGAATGCAATCATCTGTAACCAAAAACAATTTAATTAATTTCTAAGCACCAGACATGATTTCAAAGTTATACATTGCTTCATGTAAAAACTCACATTGGGAGTGGCATGTGTGATATTAAGATCTTGCACAAAAGTGGAAAAACATTTAAAAAATGTGTTTACTACGAGTACGCAACTATAAATAAATTGTAAATATCTTCATATCATAGTCACTATAATTAGGTACTTAGGTACCTAATTATATAAAATGTGTGAATAGCGTAAAATTATATTTCAAGAGCTAAGACTTAGGAACAATACAAAATATTTTATGTCAAGTTTTATGTTTTAAACTTCTAATTTGCCTGTATTTTAGTTTGTTTTTAGACAATGCTAAGGCCACAGGAAGTTAGCAATCTTTTCGAAGGAAGTAGGAGGCGGTGATTCCGATTCAATGCAAATACCCCATCTAGATATTTCAATAATTATTATTAGTCATTCAGGATTTACAATAAGTATATGAAAAAGATCCACAAAATGTTGTTTTACAATTTATTGCTTGTGATTCACGACTTCTCAAGATTTTGATATCTCACATGTTAAATAATTATTTACATACTTAAAAAACCTAATTACTAATTGCGAGTTGTTCCGTCAATTATAATGCAACAGATACTTTTAGAGCATCTTCTTTTTAAATGAGGAAGTAAGTACTTAGAAGTCGTGGAGGTAAATGTTAAATTCGCTCAGCGTGACTCACGAAGCAATGTGACGCAACATTTGCATAAAATATACTAGCTTGAGCTATTTATTTACACCTCGTACATAATACACTTATTTACAGGCGATAGTTTGTAACTGATTTAGAAAATAAATTTTGTTACCCAGTCTATGACTAAACTACAGGAATGTCAACGTACCAATTGAGTTAGTAGCACTCGCATCAACAAAGTAAATACATAATTATGTTAAAAGTAAATCTACTTTGCAAACCATAAAGATAAATGTAAAATCATTGCACAGGACTCTACATTTATATCCGTATGTGATTTCTCTACAGTGTAAGCTAGTAAGTGATAAAGAAGTGTAAATAAGAAGATACCTTTGCATAAACAAGAAAATCTAAGCTAGAATTCTTAAGTGAGTGGAATTTTGTAGTTGAGTTTATGTCTATCGAGGTGGAATCTTACCAACACCGGGTTTCTTTGTTTAAAAAGGAGTTTAGGTAAATACGTAAATGAATCCTGGAAATAATTCACCGATCCGTGCGCTATAAATAGCCCGAGATAGGGACGATGATGTGCGTCATTCGGTGGGAGGCTAAGGGGGGAAGTAGGGGAGTAAGGGCTTCCACCGAGCATGCGCCAACTTCCGCCTACGCGAATGTCAAAGGGCAATCCCGGGACCTGGGCTATCTAGCTAGCTGATAAATCTGGAAACATGATTTATTGAATCTAGGTCGTTGCTTGTTGCACTTTTACGCAAAGCCAGCACAGGCAGAGCCCAGATAGGAATAAATGAATATCGATAGTTTGACGTCATCGCAGGATGGAATGACGCACGTGGATTGAAAATTCTTCCTTCATTTTTCAGTGGCCTAGTTACGATTTTCTTTGTGTAAAAATATGAAATGGATTGATAGACTTTCTATGTCTTGTGCAGTTATGGAAATCTGGTATCAAATACGAGTTAGATTTATTCCAACTGCGTTGTGTATTTACACGTCTCTCTGTTTTGTAACTTTTTACATCTTTTATTACGTTAGAGCCACTACTTTAGTTTTTAATGCTAAGCCAAAAAAGAGGGCATCCTTTAAGACTTTGGCTTAGGTATCTAGGTACATATAAGTGCATAAACGTACATAATAATATGCTTCTATTATCCACAATGTAGATACATTTTCCAGATAAACTAGCAACCACATAGCTATGGGCTTCGATTCAATTGACGGTAATTAATATCGCTAGGTCGGCCATGATACCCGATACCAACCTCTTGTCTCTGGCTCTTTGTAAGGACGATGCGTATACTTTACATACATACAATACATTATTGTGGGTTGACTGTTATAATACTTAGTCGCTTTGACAAGAGCTTTGTTTATTATAATGGGGTCTAATGGGATCATTCATTGTACCTACTTATTTCTTTAGTATCAACCTCTAATATGTAACCAAGAAGAAAAATATCCTTATTAGTTAGGAAATACCTAAAGGATCTGTTTTTTTACCCAACCGCTGAATTTTTCTTAGAATTTATTCTTAAAAAGCGAGACTTTTGTAGTCTTAAATAATTGAATTAAAATTCTGAATATCATAGAAAATATCTGTTATCACGTGAATAAATTCACATATTCTAGACTTAAAATATGCATTGAAGGAGTCTAAAACGCATTAATTTGCAATCTCATCATGCCAATACTCGTAAAGAAGACCAGTACGATCAAATACATAGCATTCCAAGAGGCGCAGCACTAACATCTGATGAACAGACCGAAGTCGTTTTCCGTCCGTCACTATTGTTACGACTCTATAAAATGTTAGTTTAAAGTCCTCGGGATAGGGTTGACCCCCCACAAACAGATCTCAATAAGTGCTATTTGTGGGTTGTTGTTGGTTTTACTTATTAGGGCCACATCACGGCCACATGCACTGACTGATATGTATAGTCGTTTATCTTCTGCTCTTCCCTATTTACCTATTCACAATTCTTGGATTTTGTTTACAAAAATATATCTATATCAATTATCAACCGAATAGAGAATCATCTTTTTTTGGATTTTGGTTTCAAGTCTGATAAAAAGCAAAAAAATAAATAAAAGTTTAGATCAAAGTCTAAATCTTAAACTTCGAACTTCATATTTTTTCTGCCAATTTCAGTCTCACTTTTCAAGAAGGTCAAAACTCCAAATCGACCACTCAAAGGGCAGCCCTGCAAACCAAGCGAGGTGCAGACGAGTAAAACAGAAATAAATAAGCGAGTCTCTGGCAGTTCTGTTGCTAGGCGAGCTCAAGGTCTCCGCGACCCTGGCCGTCACCTCCCCCCGCCCGACGCATGTGCAAGCTGCATTCGCCACATCATCGCACACTCACATGCACTCCTCTAACACACACAAACGAGACCGCTTGGAAAGAGACGGCGTTTGTGTGCTCACGTACACGCTTGATTAATGATGGTGTGTTATATCCACACAGTTTGACGTTTATGTATTAATGTATACCTACGTTGGGCATGTGGCAAACTGCGCGGAGTAAATGTGAAAACTGACGTGACATCCGTGAGTTTAATAGCATCGGAAACAGATGAATCTTTACTTGCGGCGGATATTTTAATCAATTTAATATCACAAATACTTTTATTTGATAGATAATATAGCATCAATTAACATTTGATTATAATATAATGATTAATTAATTCGCTTACATACGTGGTATGATTGAAGTCGGTTGCAAAATCTGCTTCTGTGAAATTGAAACTAAATAATAAACTGTAAACTTTATTGAAATAGGTATGTTGTTGTTGTTAGCCCATATAAGTATGTCCCCACCGAAGGGCACGAGCCTACTCTCATACAGAGAGTGATTAGGCCGTAAGTCGCTGGCCAATATAAAAAAAATCTTATAATAAAATAAAAATAAAATAAGAGTGCGCAGCCAGTAACTTGCATAATGCAATATTAACAAGCAATCAAAAAAACAATAATGAACTGTAACAATATTGAGCCAAATGATGCGCACGAGATAAAGATACGTTATAAAGAAAACACGCGTCGTGTAATGAAGGGCTACAATTGGTCCCTACATCAGGGGAAAATGATGACGTCATTTGGCAATTATTCAGCTTTTTTGTATGCAAAGGGAAGGAAAGATTCGGCTTTGAAACTTTTTCCAAGAATTGGCAGGGAAGATTTATAAGTGGCTAACGTTAAAGTTGCTCAATGCTCATAGAGTATGAGTCAGAAATGAGTGTACCTATCTATCTATACATTTGTATTTTAGCTAAGAAGGTATGGTCGAACTAGGTTGCTTAGGAAAACTTAATATAATAAGTAATATTCTTCCAAAAAATGAATTACGTTATAAGATAAAATAATGTACAAACAAAAAGAAAATGCCTTGCTTAAATTTAGATAGAATACCAAACAGTACTCAAAGTCCGTATTGAAAGAAAATAATGGACTGACGTAGACGTGACGTCACCAGAACCGTTTTATGTTGCTTAATGAAACAACATTTTCTTATTGTCCACTAGTCACTAGTTAAAGTATGCAGAATTATTAATGCAAGCTACAGGTATTTTTAAAACTTTTTTAAACGTATAGTCGTTAAGCAATAAATCCGATTTTTAATAACTAGCACCGTCAGTCATTTCAGGAGTTAAAAAAATGTTGAAAGACGAAAAACAAAAAATCAGGAAAAGCCTGATAGTTCCCGCTAGGTATTTCCAGTAGACAAACCGCAGTACTTACATAAGCTTTGCCTGGAATCACTACAAGTCAAAAACCTAAAAAAGTCTCAAAATAATAATTTTACATTGATGTTATCATTTATCAGAATGAAAGCCAGAGCTGTGCTACACGTGTCACACTCAGCGAGCTACTCTATACGCTTGGCAAGGCTGATTGTTTATTTATTTATTGATGTTACTTATACGCCACGTGTAGCTACTCTACATTCTGAATATTTACTTTGTTTCTTAACGATCTTATTCATTATGTTCTTTATATTTATTTTCTTATTGCTTGTATTTTGTATCGGGTATTTACCATTTAAATTGTATTTGCAAGAAAATACTAGTACAACCAACCAGTGTAACCTATTAATTAAGTTTAATTTGTGCGTTCAAATTGATTTTCACTTAAAATTATTAGTCAGTCATCGTTCATTAAGTATGTCAATACTAAATTATTTTCGGGGTTTTACATACAAGATGTGTATCAAATCTTGACATTGCAGGGTACCAATATCAAAACTTCTTTAAGGAAAACTATTGCTATCAAGTTACTGGACTACTAGCGATAAATACTTCTTATTCTAGGAATTATCGTACCGTACCTAATCCAGGTTTTAATCGTTGTGGCCAGTTTGCTTTATGATTACAAAGTATTAAATAAATATGGATCAAATTGATTTTAAATTTTCATTCTTTGATATTGTTTTTCATTCCTTTGAATATTACTTTCTTTTGCATTCTTGGAAGCTTAATATTCATAAATTAATGCTTGTTTATGACTTAGTTATTTCATTAGTAAAATTAAGTTTCAGAATTTATCTTTCAATTCACAGAATCACTTGTTGTTAATTGTCAGAACTTATAAATAGCCTACACAAAAAAGGTATACTGTAGATAAATAAACAATGACCATGACAGTCGCCATCTTGGCGAAACGTCAACATGACGTACTGTGTCAGCTGATAGCGGTGCGCTTGCGCCGCCGCCGGTCCGTGTGTGTTTAGCAATAGTTTGTGCATTATCAACGCTATTACTGGCTTTGGTACCAAATCAAATTAGACCTGGTTTTTTGCAGATTGTATGAAACTCCGATAGAAACTTATAAGGATCTATTCAATGATATCCCAACTAGATTTCTTATTTACTCCTGTTAGATGTGTGAACTGATTTTACAATGGTTATATTCTATATTTCACAATTGTGGCCCAAAGCGGTTTATTTTTTCCATGAAAAGCAGGAAAAATATTCGTACTCCGGACCGAGGCACTAGCGACTGTCTATGTTATCTTGTTGTTTCAAAGATTTCTAGTTACGGTTATTAGGTAGGTACCAGCTGATGACACACGAAAGCTATCAAAATAATACTAACGTAAACTTGGCTTCATTAAATTCAGATTTATTACACGTGTTAGGTTCTGAGAAATTAATAATGATTATGAATTGAATCGAAACTACATATTAACTAGAAGCGCATTGGCCCTATCCCTACTCTAAATTGCATAGTTAAGTACCAATCTGAGTTGTTTTTCTTCCACTACAGCCGTTGTAGTCTTAATAATGTAGGTACGAAACTTACCTTAAGAAAATTAATTACCTATTCATAATGAACTCATAGTAGACCTACTGACTGACGGTTCGGTCAGTTTTAGCCACCATAAAGTTGGCATATGCGATAGCACGTTTGTTTTGTTTACCAAATGCCGATGTGAATGTATTTTCCAGCTAATACTGAGAAAACTTTGATTACGCTCTCTAGTTTTGTTGTTCTGTTTCTAGAAAACGAGTTTCGAGTTTCAAGTGGCTATAAATAATAATAATAATAATAATAAGCCCGCAGGGCAGCTTTGTGGCGAAGCTGTTGGTGATTGGCGTCACCACGGACCCGAGTTCAGAGGGCACTTTACCATCTTAGCCCTCGCCTCTTGGCTTGCCTTCATTGGCCGGCCTCGAGTGAACAGCGCAAGAGCGGAACCTATGCTCCAGGGTGGAAGTGTAAAATGTCATAACGCCGGGGGTTCTACTAGGTGTACCACCGACGTCTAACGCCCCGCAGTCTCACCTCTCCGCACCCTTAGCCACTCTAGACAATGTTGCTGCTTGTCGCACCTTGCGTGCGGCCATTTGGGTGGCCCATTCAATAAGAGTGGCAAGTCACCGTCTGCTAGATTTAAAGTTGTGAGATATTTAACATGCAGACGTCCGTTATCTCACTCCAATAGCCCGGTTATCCAGTCCACCAAATCCCATCCCCATAGCCCAAACCAACGTTCATCCTTTCCCGGCAATAGTTCTGCAGCTACCGGGGACTGTCCCCCAATGCATTTACATAGTGTGTTGGGGGATAGACCCCCGTAGGTGCATGCCATCTCACATTTTAGAATAAATGGTACTTGAAAGGGCCTCTACATGTTGGCTTCGGCCCCATGCACGCCTCCCAAAGGACCGGGTCCCTATGGACCCGAGATCTCAAAAAGATGTACCAACAAATAATAATAATAATAATTTATTTAAACATATAAAACAACATTACATTACAGGTGCATTCTTAACATATGGTTTATTTTATACAATTGTTGTTTGTGACAAAAAATGAAACCCTGTACTCCTAAACTAGGGAAATTAAACCCTGTATCTTAGGAGGCAGTGGTTTGGCATGGTGAATCATACAAAATATAGCTACAACAATTCCTAGTTAATTAGTTATTGCTAGTTGTTTATAAAAGTATCAGAGAGGATTTAATTACAAAGAGAAAATAAAATTTTGTTAAAATTGTGTATTTATGAGTGTGAGTTGTGAGTGTGAGCGCGTGTGGGTGTGTGTGAGTGTGTGTGTGTGTGTGAGTGTGTGTGAGTGTGTGTGTGTGTGTGTGTGTGAGTGTGTGTGTGTGTGTGAGTGTGTGTGTGTGTGAGTGTGAGTGTGTGTGTGTGTGTTTATGTGTTTGTTGTATGTGTGTGAGATGTACCAAGTTAACTGACAATGAGTTTTTCAGTGTCGTCATAGTTAAGTGTTAAAAGCCATTTAAGAACTTTGTTTTTTAGTTCAAATTTGTTTAATTTATGAATCTGTAATTTTTTATTTATTTTGTTGTACAAGTCTGAGCTGAGTATATAATAATGTCGACCTGAAATTTTTGTTTTATGTGATTCAACGTGACAAATATCTCTTGAACTCCTTTTACGCGGGTCTGTATGTGATGGAACTTGCGGGTGTTTCCGTAGTATGGTTCTAAGAAGAAAAAGTTGCCTCACAGAAAGAACATTTACCTCCGCGTACAGTTTATTTGTAGGGAAACGAAATGGTTTAAACAGCATGACCTTTAAAATGGCTCTTTTAAATATGGACAAAGTTAATAAATCTTAAACATTTTGTTGCGATCCCAGCATTTTGAGATGGTAGTTTACTCGTAGTACCTACGAGTACCTACAAGTCAAACATGTTCTTTACATTCTTGCAAGTTCGATAAATGATAAGACAAGTCTCCGCCGAAAGAAAACTTAATTAAGTATTCCTATACAATCGCAAAAATCTATCAAATTGGAAATACCCTGATGCAACTATCTGAGTCACTTACAATACAACCGAAAGAGAGAGAAGCTATACGGGCCTTTATAACCAAAATTGTAGTTGAAGCAGATGATAATGATGTGTGCGACGGAGGAGACGGTATTATTATATTACCATCTCGGTTGTTGGGTTCAAGGCGAGCGTCGCGAGTCGCGACGCGCGAGTCAGTACGGGAGGCCCGAGCTAAACTTGGCGTTAGAAGCAGAAGTTGACGGGCAAAAGGATAACACGCTCCGTTTTCACTTAATTACTTACTATGTACACTTTGCTGCTTCGCTAACCTAAAATTGTTATTCAAATGAAAGTTAGCACGACGCGTTGATAAATAAGAGAATCAAAACAACAACAAGGTTACTCGTCTTTGGGCTGGAAGATAATTCTTTAAAGTTTAGGATAGACTTTTGTCGAGATTCAGGCGCGTAAAATACAAAAAAATATGAGAACCAAGAAATAGGTACCTCAGTTGGCATTGCATCAGTCATTTGGTTGCCTAGCAACATGACGCCGTATTTCAGTAGAGTCATATAATTAACAACACGTAAACAAAAACAATTGCAGGAAACGATCAACAGACAAACATAAATGATGATTATCTGTGTAATATAATAAGGAATTATGTGTTAAAACTACATTAAAGGAAACTACATAAGTCAATATAGTAGGTAACGTTTGTTTTGTGTACCAGTCTTTCATTATCCACTTTGCTTTGTTTGGTGACATCACTTTACCATTCTATAGATACTCGTACCGCGCTGTAAAACTGGAGGTAAAGAGAAATATATCTGTTCAATACCTTTTGATTATTGTAAATTACTCCTTATATATGACTATTATTATTTCTATGAGTGTCTCGAATGATTACATCTGTTCATGTCTTTGAAAATTATGAGAACCACCTTAGCGACGATGGATGCAACATATCTTCATCATCACTCTTATCTTAGAATATTTATACCGAAATGCATTTGTCAAGAGATTTTCATGTCATTTTTTTGGCCTCCGATCTTCATTTTATTTTATATATTGTCTTCGCCACGAATATGTGAATAAAGAAGAGTGCAAACGTATATGTTCTGTCTGAGTAACTAAATGTTTAATTTGCCACACCCATTACAAAGTAAGCTAGAACAGCCAATTTAAAATTTAACAACATTAAGCATAGCAATAAACACCTGAAAATGATTTACCTAATTATCATGCGAGAAGGAAAACGTAAACAATTGGTATCACGTGTGTAAAGTATGCGTCAGATAGGTTTCCAAGGAATTATGTGGCCAAGCGTGACCTCAAAACTTCAATCACGAGCTAAATCCTGGCTTTGTTACGATGTTTTTGTTTCTTGATTATTATCTTGGGAACTTAAAGAGTATTGATATAGAGGCAGGTGCCTATGTCTCTACGCAAGGTAGTATGGTAGGTATTACATATTTGTATGTACGTATGTAACATTGCACAAAATTCAAAAAAAGAGACATCAAATTATTCTTATAATTTTTTAAGAACAGAATTTGAAATACTGAAAGCTTTAACGCAGTTTTAATAGTCAATTACTCTTTTGTTTTATACGAAGTGGTACCTATGCGTAATCGTACCTAGTATTTTCTCTTTTGTTTTTAAATCATACTCGTATTTCTTACATAATAAGATCAAGGTTCAAGGTAAGTCTTTCTGATGAGTCATTGTTATCAAGTTATGGTCTAACATTAGTACCTACATGGTGAACATTGATCGTGGAAATTCTCGAGGAAAAGCCATTTGTTTTTATTTAAAGTTAGCGGGGACCTATGCTAAACGCATATTTCGTATGAAAATCAATTTATTAATAACAAAGGAATTGAACAATAACAATAGAAAGGAGGCTTAGATCATTTAATATCAATTAATCAGACTACCATAGCGGTCAAACAAAGTAGGTAGATCTACTTGGCAGCGCCTTTATAACAAAATTGATATTTCGTCTGCATGAAAACATATGGTGTATAAGTAGTACATTATATTATAGCCGTATAAGTCAATAAGTACATATAATTAAGTAATGTAATTAAAAAAAGTCTTTAGTAACGAATCAAAGCGCGGCAGGAGCAGTCTGTTGCCTTGAACTTGAGCTCGAAATTTTTTGCGAACACCGCAACAGGATACACTGGACCGGGCCCTTTGTGAATGTCCTTGGGCTTTGCCTCATTTGATACATTATACTCTAATATTTAGTTCTTAAGTTACTTGCAACATTTGATGCTTCATTTTGAATAATTTAGAGTGTAGCAACGAATAAGAAAAGGTTTTTTTTTGCGTTTAGTCGGGAAAATTTTCAAAAGTTATTTTATTTGCAAGCGACTTCTTCGTATATACCTATTGTCCAACTTAACTCCGATCACGTGATTAAAATCGGAAGCTATAATTATGTACATGAATTTTAAAAAAGAAGTTGTCCTTGAAAGCGAGTGGAATGTTGAGTCCATTTTTAGCTGACGTACACATTGCTTTCCAGACTCGAGCTGCGAGTTCTCCCCCATAACGAATTCTTTGTGTGGCCAAGGTATTTTTGCAAAAGCGTAGGATCAAAATGTAGGTAGTTAATCTGGTCAAAGATTAAATTGTATAATAAAAATTAACTATTCAGCTATTTCCACAATGTGTGCATGAATCAGTAATTTGATAACGTTGGAATCTCAGACCGTCCCGAGTCACTTAGAGGACACATTCATACTTACATAGGTATTAACTATTTGTCTAATGTCTCGAACAAATATGGTCGCTAGTACGCGCAACGTAATCTGATGTTTAGACTGTTTTCCTTGTCCTCCTACGGCTTTGAAGCAAAAAGTGTTACAAAGTAATTTGCAGAATCGTCACGATCATTTGTCATGAAATTGGCTGCAAAGTTCTCAACTTGGCAAGGTTAATGGAGACAGATGCTGCACTTCACAACTATGACGTATTTCGCTTCACCAAAATCATGAACAAGAATAATAGGAGCATTTGTTTGTTTCTGGTACTCACAGAGGCGGATGTTTTGTTTGAGAGGTTGCATAACACGCGGCGTCGCTCCGGCCGGCGGCGTCGACGCACATGATGCTTATAGGAAAGGAGTCACGCCTAGATCCCGCTAGCACCACACCGGGTTACCTGGTACGGCAGGTGGAAAAGTCCTGTACGTCCTTCAGCGGCGCCTTGTAAACGAAACAAGTCAGATGACCGATCAAAACGCGTGCGGAAATTAGCGAGGCGGCGTGTGTCGCGATGTTCGGCGAGGAACTGACGGCTTGCCGGCCCCTCCGCCGGCCGCTCCTGCAATGCGGCGCGCAGCCGCACTACCGCGCGCATGACCTTGGCATTGAACTTGGCAATGGTCCGGGCGCGGCGCGGGGGGCGCAGGCGCGGGGCCCGCGATGCACCCGCAGCTGCACCGCCTCCCCGCGCCGCCTGCCGACATCCACTCCCGGCCTCACTGCCGGCTATGTATACCAAACGATCACCCTTTCGTCCCGAGGGCTGCCTGCCATTACTACATTAAACCAGTATCCCTGTTGCAACCATCGAAATGTTCTTTTCCTCCACAGTGCAGTGGTACGAAACAGCCAAAAACATTTTGTATAGATTAAAAGTTTTGATTAAGTATGCTGAACTGTGTAGTAGGTATGTATGATGCCACTAGCAAGTATCTGATGTAATTCTGTGGCACAAAAACTAGTCGCTCTTGAGAGGTAGTTGGTTACCATCCGCCATCTTCACGCAATTACCTACGTCACTAGTTACTCTTGTTAGATGATACTTAATGAATTTTATTTCAATTATATCACGTATGAATGGGGATTTCATCTCATTTATAAAAATGTTAGGAAAGATAAGAAGGAAAATAAGAAATGAACATGATTTAGATAAATTGGTAAGGGGAAGGTGCAACATTCAAAGAATCCTGCCTGCCCTGTGTCGTGGTAACAAAATAAGTTATCCGGGTGATGTGGCCTTTTACACGTGTCAGGGAGATGTCTGGAGGCAGTGGGGGTGGGGGGAGGCTCAGAGATCGATGTGGCGGCGCGCGCAGATCGCGCAGATCCCGGACTACTACGTCGTTCCAAGGACCGATCTAGATTTACATCACAGGATGACGTGCAACTTTATAACTAGGTACATAATTTTATTCACTGCCTAATTACGCCATACCTTTGGACTTGGATATTTTGGCAATTTGCCTCATTAGCTTGAAACTCCATGCTCCAGTTCCCATGGAGACAGAGTAACCGCTGCATTCTTATTCAATTTTGTGATTACATTTCGAAGCATCCATTGAAAAGAGCAAAGTGCAAGGCTCACAGCGCATGCTCAATATTTTGGTGGGCTCTTAGGTACCTATTATAGATTGGTAACTTGCACACTGGCTGCTGCCTTGTGATGTTATGAAGTGTTGTTCTTTTTTTTTGCAATTATCATATTCAAATTAAGTATGAAGTGTAATTTCCTAATAAAAACTGTTAGAAAAGTTGTACCCTACTTACGGCGGCGTCAATTACCATAATAAAAATGGTGAATTGTTATAGAAATGGATAATATTTTTCTAGAAATTCTAATTTTATGCATTCGAAGGTAAATAAAAGCAACTAGCACCTCTCCTCTCGTTGGATAATTTGCAATGTTTGGTATTGAGTCATGTTTTATGTGATGTTTAGCTATGCATTATGGTGTGCACCGGTTTTGAGCTCACTAACAGGTTTTTCGAGTTAAGAACGGGCTGTAGCCAAAAGTTGCACATGTTCAGTGGCGGACGTTCAATCTTCTAAAGACGACGTATGTTTACTTCACCATAATTAGCTGGGGAATCATGAAGGGACCATTTGTCAGAAATGATTTATTTTAAATTTCTGTAAGACCACCTTGAATGAAGGTACTGTCCTGGGAATTTTAGTTCCCTAGTAGTCAGTAGTGTAGTTAGCAGTCTTGACAACATTTATAAAATAAGTAGAGAAACTTATGTTATAAATATTGCTTCCTTTATTTATTCATAGGTACATTCATATTTAGTGCTATAATTTTTAATCACACAAATTACCAAAATGAAGAACTAGAAGTTACTAGTTACTACTTATTACTAGAAGTTTAAAGAAGCACTTTATAATTCATAGTACCTTCAAACATAGGTAGAAACGAAATGAAACGTCATATAGCTGCAAAGTTTGTATCAAACTCTACATTTAAATTGTTCTGCATAGGACATTTAAACTTGGTACATCAATCTCGCTACACAAACAAGGCCGACAATTTTGGTGTTGGCATAAAACCTTCTCAAGCGGAAACTTTACAACTGTAACGTAATTCTAATACGCTACTGTGTAAAGTATAATACCTGGTTTGTTTAGTTAGTTAAATAATGTGTAAATTTGTAGTATTTATTCGATTTATTAATTTTAATACCTACTAGGTACCTACTTATTGCCTCTTATTGATATCTGTGTTACCTCCGACGCACAAAAAGAACTAGGTTCGGAATTCGGGGAACAATCTTATTTATATAAATGTAGAGAATAAATAAATTCATACGGTAAATTCATATAAAACATTTCTTTATATTAATATCAGAGAGTAGAAAATATTGAGCAGAGAAGTTTCAGTTAAAGACTCTGCCTGGTTTCCATGAATAGTTTATTTTATTATACTACGCATTGTATTCTCTAGTGTCCCTATAGTGGTAACGTTAAAAGGGCTGTTTTCTAGTATAATCAATTTAAACTGTGTAAGAGTACCTAAATAAATGATTTCCAAAACAAACAGTGTTTATAGGTGTCAGCTGGGCGGGCGGTTGGGCGCGCGCCTATCGATTCCGAAGGGCAAGGCCGCCTACGTTCCCGAAGCTACTTGAAGCTCTGAATTGTCAAACAGTACTCCTAACTTTGACTGTCACGATAAAAATACATTCAAAAATATTTAGTTATGAAAGTTTTCGAAGTTACTCGTCCTGTAAAGACGTTGTTGTTAAAATTTAATTTTTCACATGTTTAAGTAACTACTTTACCTTATTATTGTGAACTTAGGGTCAAGCTGTAGGTCGAGGCACTTACTTCTTTTAGTATTTATGATAAATTGATAGCTTTACCTATCGCTTGGTTTTGCGTTAAATTTAGAATGAGGAAAGAGTATGGTAGATTGATTGATGTTTGAGTTAGTAGAGGGGCAGATAATGTTACACTTAAATGTTAATTTTTGTAGTAAATGTAAAACAAAACCTAAAGATCTAGTCTATATGATCTCACTTAGAAACAAATGATAACAGTAATCGACTTATAGGGCATAAAAATATGTATAAATATATTCATGTTTCGATAAAAAGTTTCATTGAAATAACATATTATAGGTATATAAGCAAGTAATCACGGTGTCATTATAAAAAAGACGCAGCCTCACGACACCACAAAAACATGGTCCTTGATATTTTTAATAAGAGGATCCAGCTGAACTGTGTATTGTCAGCTAAGTAGGTAGTAGATATTAAATTGTTTGTAACTACAAGAAAAGTATTAACAATATTAGCAAATTCGCAGACCTATTCGATAAAAAAATTCAGTAAAATAATTAGATACCGTAAAGTGCTCCAACTTTGCACGAAATTCAAGGTTTTCCATCAATATCACCACGAAAAAATATAATTTGTGCCAATTTTTTACAACTATAAGCAAATTCAAGAGTTACGCCATACGTACAAAGGTTCAAAGTAGCGAAAATGCTGATGGATTGATGTACAAGGACTTTCAAAGTTGTAGGCAAAGTTGGGGCAATTTGCTGCAACTTTGCCTGGATGATTATCAGACAAAATATGTAATTACCACATTCAAAACTAGGCCTAAATAGAAGCCAAATTTTGTGTTAAGGTATTTATGCTTACGTGACTGTCAATATCTAAATATTTACGTTTTTCTAAAGAGTAGGCAAAGTTGAGCATAGTCAGGCAAAGTTGCGTGGTGTCTTCATACTAAATAATAAGAAATGTCAGGGTTGCTCCAAACAGAAAAAAATTTAGCTGCGCACATGTTTAAGAAAACCTACAGATAAGATGTTATTTTATAACATGACGATACTGTGAGGTGATTCTACGTGTGAAAACTAACAACTTTTAATGAGATCATCACAAAAAAAAATACTTCTCATACTAAATCACCCAGTAGGTACTGTTTTTATGGAAAACTATCACGTCTCCGAGTTTAATTTTTTTTACGAAATCCAAAAAAGTGTACAGCGGCGGTAAAAAAGGTTTCGCTTTAAAAACAATATCAAAAACGAAATTTACATTTTATATAAAATATTCTATGAGTAAGTACATAATAAATTACAAAATATGGAAGTGACAACCCTAGCCCTAGGCAAAGTAGTGTCACTAAGGATCTGAAAAACCATTAACAACATTGCCTGCCATCATTTTATTAGTAAACTCTCATATTTGTAAAGAAAAATAATTAAAAACAGAAGAAAGAGCATGTCTACTAACCCTTTGTGTACCCACAACTCTTAAAATCTCAACTGTTTTAGCGAAAAACTAAAAGTTCCGCACTCATCTAAAAAAACATGCGCTCCCCGACCATCTTTAAAAGCTGATAGATAAAAATTGTGCAGTGCTACCAATTCAAAGAAATAAAAAATAAGTTGCCAAACTAATGATAGACTTTCTACCATTAATAGAAATAGAAAATATGTAATGGTTGTCAAATGATTTCGATTTTACTGAATCAGGCAAACTTGAAGCTGGTTGGCAAAGTTGCAGCATTTTACGGTACCTTTCATTTGATAGTAAGTGTTTTTTCACGACCTGCGCCAAACAAAGCTATCCCCGTTAATAAAGTTTTAATGAAGTAATAGACATAAAAGGTAAATCTGTCGTACATTACGCGCGTCAATAAACATTTTTTTTATTTGTGGGCGTCGGGAGCGGTCGATAGGCGCAACAGAGATGGGCCGCCTACAGCCCCCATCACCCCCCCGTCCGGCCCGGGCCACCCCGCAGCTTCCCTGATACAACCCCCACGCAAGGGCTGCTTTAAGTTCATGACATTTATCTTATTCATTTTGATATATATTAAAAAATCGTAGCAATAAGTAGATGTATTTTACTGTTGGTTACTTGTCTTTAAAAAACACAATTTTACCAACAGCGTTCCTAATTTAGATGAATGAATACCTTTTCATTTCGTAATTACATAAGTACATAAGTAGGTACCTTAAATACGACACAAAAGAGCCAAGGAAAGGGGGTGAGTATCTTTTTCCTAGAAATACTTTGTTGCTACTCCAGAAGTTTCCGGGGTGGCTATTGGCAACCCTATGGAGACAGATAGAGGGGGTTGAGTAACGCACACATACACACAACTCGACACATAAACATCCCCGTAGATACAATCTATTCATGGCGAACGATTATATTATCTATCACCGTTTATGTATGAGTGGATAATCTGCGGATGAGTGTGCGTTAGGATTAAATAGATAGATCATTACTTTAAAAAATTGTTATATTTGCTTATAAAATTATTCGTTAATAAATCTGCTATGTAGAGATGTAAATGGTACTTATGCTGTATCGCATACCTATTTAATATAAAATAATTGTGTTTTCACATGAAATTATGTTATAAAGCTATTCTTATAGAAACGGTTTTAGTTTAAATAATATATGAAAACCACTTATGCAAGCAATTACTCACTTACAAGACCGAACTCTACAATCTCATAATAAAATAATGACGTTTTATTACACTTAAACTACAAAAGAACAATGAAAGGAAAAACTCAGATTTTGATCCTATTGTTTAGTTTGGTTTACAACTCGGTTGGAGGTTACAATAGCGCATAAAGGTTCACAATGTTTCGGGATTTAGGTAAGTACAAACAGGCGTGCGGTTGGTTGACGCCCATACAAGTTGCGTTGCGTGGGCGATGGCGTCAACATCACGAAAGGTACTGAACTACGTCTGTGGGTAATATGACGTACTTAGTAAAGTGATCTACGTAAACAACCCACTGCTCATTTTGAAACTAATTAATATTACGCAAATAGTTTCAGATGACGCGATTTCACTAACTTCCGAATAATTCTCAGCACGGTACAAACTGAACGTTTGCTTGTCTTATTTATGAAGTGAATTGAACAAGGTCTTATTTATACTTGAACATTAGTAACTATATTGTACTAACTTTTTCAAGCGAACGAATTTTGTTGAATGAAACGATTCGTTACAGAAATCGATAAGTAAATGCTCAGTAAGTCACAAAAATTGTATCCAAGTTAAGGAAAGGCGAGGCAGAAGTGAAAACTTGATAAATAAAGATAAAGATATTAAACAGACGGTGTAATAAGTATTAAATAAGTCGTAAATCATTGTAACCAAAACATCAACAGGCTGTTTGTGTAGATGATTAGCGCTGGTTGCGATGACGTGAGACACTTAAGCACCAAGCAAGGTGAACAGTTTCGTGGTATAAAGTATTCATGTCGACATTTTACCCTCCGTTCGATCTTCAGCCACCTATTTACCCTTTAAACTATGCTTAGAGTCGAAATCATTGCAGTGTTTTGATAAGTGCGTTGTTCAAAACAGGATTGGCGATACTTAAGTAGGTATACATACATCATAGGTAGCGTGATTACAAACATTACACAACATATTGATTTGCGTGGTCTTGCCGGCTCAAGGGGCGACGCTGTTTTTGCACGTCGAGCTGTTTGGGTTACCTTGGTTTGTGGGGTTAGAAGCACGGGAGCAGGGAGCACTCGCGGGAACTGCGCAATAAGCCCTCGTGGAAGGTTTTTCCAGAAGAGGGCGCCCGGGCCGCGAGGACCAGCCGACGCGGCGGCGCGCGGCAGAATCGCGCGGCCTCGACCTTGGCCGTCAAACCCGCGCATGCGCCCGCCCGTCGCGCCCCGCGGCCCGCCCGCACCCGCCAATTATGTCATTATGTTGTGTCGGAGAGCTCACGTTTGATGCTGGTGTGCTGCCAGCAGTTGCGCTCCGCTGGACTTGCACACAATTTTATCCTAAAACGAAACTGTTTTACAACATATTTCAATGCTAAGATTGCTAGTAAGGCGCTATGTAGAACTCTAGACTCTACTATTTACTTGTTATCTGATTTGTTTCCTAGATAGAGACAAAAAAAGACTTATTTACTTACATCTTTTCTTCCAACAGTAATCCTATTGGCATTGGTTTTATCCAAATAGATCAATAGGTAATATATTTCCAATTGGAAAATGTAGAAAGAAACTACATCAACTGACTCATATCACAAAACCTTAGATGCCAAAGTATGTAGCGCCAGTGTATCGAAAAAACACCAAGTCATTCATCTTGCTCTATCCTGCTGAGAGTGATACAGATGAAAACATTTGACAATGGACTGAAGCCGGCCATAGTTAGGTACTCTCGAAAACATGTTTATGGGAAATTCCGTCTGGATTTGTTACTAGGCGGAATAATTGCTCTTACTTAATTATAACTTTGTATAGGTACTTATACCAGAAGATATTTAATGGTTTCAAAGTAGCACAAACTTTAAGAACTTATTAATACGGATTACGGAGAGACTAATGAATGAATATTTGATAAGGACAAGTTGCTAATTTATCATAGACTAGGTTTGTGTGTAGATAAATAAGATAACGAAAACTAAATCTAGAAAGAAGGAGTTGTATAATTTTGTTACCATTCGTTTATTAATCTTCTCTCAAATAAGACTATTTGAGACTAATAGTCGATCGTTTATTTATTCATCATTAAAATAATATCAAATAGGTACGTAGATAGATAGAGATATCCATAAAAACTAAAAATATGTACCTACCCTACCTATTTGTGTCTACGTAGCTGTCAAAAATAAACTTTGAATATTTACTTAAGTGGATCGCGTAAACATATTAGTAATATGATCCAGATAAGTGGTTTGCCTTTGAATACGAATAGAGTCACACATTTACCCTTTATTAGCAGGAGTCACGTCAACGTGACGTCACCCATTGTTGATTTAACGCGAGGGTAAATAATGAACTCGGTAACTAGGTACCTAAGTAGGTACTTATAGCTAGCATAGATTGCATGCACTTGGGTGCATTAGTGAATGCAGTTACGTCATTGTTAGCTAAACTTGTACCGTATTACCAAGATATATGCATGCCTTTCCGTGTGAAGGTATTTACTTTTCACATATCAAATAAAGGAATATTTCTAGTTATGATTATAATCTACAAATCAACTCAGTGTTTTATTTACCTGCTTTTTGAATAAAATGAACATTGCATGCATTCTTAAAACTTTCTGTATGATCCATGTTTAACAAATAATACTACCAAAACCAAAACACGAGTAACCCAAATATTTCGTTCCTGACACAATTATTTCTTGTCTTTCATATTTAGGTGATAACTACGATGTAAATTGCTAAATTCTTCCTATTTAATACATCAAAAACTTTGTGACCAAGAACCAAGACATATGATAACGCCATCTGTCAATGGACACTAGAACTACACAGTGTCCACCACCACTTTGTGTTTATATCGTTTTTCTAAGTGGATAGTAATAGGTTCTCGTTGTAATATGCAGATGGCACTGTTTGAGAAAATATATTCAGGTTAAATTAAAATTGTCGAAAGGAATAAAAAGCAAAACGACGACGAAAGAACTCGACTGAAAAATTACAAAAAAATATAGGCTTTAACTTTACCAACTTTGTTGAAAAATTGCTCTTTATATTCTAAACTTTAAAAATCATTGTTCCAGAGTGGAAATGCGAAAAGCCCCAAAAACTGATTTAATATATCTTTAATATTCTTTAAAAAGGTTATAAAATAAAACACATAGCATATTAAAAGAGTTTATATAATTTTAACTATACTTAAAATTATACTTTTTTGGTACAATCAAAGAGAGCCGCGCGTTTATGTCTTTTATAAGAGTCCATATAAAAGACTTCAACGCGTGCGTCACTCAAAAATTACGAATTCGAAAGTGGAATTCAGTTATCTATATTTAATTATAAATAGCCAATCCATTATATTATATGGATAAAATATACTTATTATATAATCATAAATAAATGTGTTTTCAGACTTGACGTTGTTTCAGCGTTTAGTTATGAACTGACAAAAGACGGCTACGAAATTTATGAAATTATTCAGTTAATGTTTTTTAATGTATTTGTTAATGTTTTTAATTTAATATGTTAATGTATTTTAGTATTAATCAGTTATTGTCAGTTTATACTAAAACACGGTGTCTGAAAATGTGAACGAATTTGTCACAGAAGGCAGTAAAAATATTCAGTCGGGCGAACTACCCTCTGCTTGCATCTAGATTTCTACTATTATAGATAAATAAACTACTTATAAAATGACTTAACAAGAGTTGTTGGCAATTAAGAACACTTCAGTTCCAAACTGAAGCGCAGAATGCTTTTTGGATATGAACCTACTTCAAATCTAAATATAGGTAAATAGTAAAAATAAAGATAATGTTGATACAGTTTTTGTAGATAATTTTAAGATCTACAATTTTTGTCTCGGGCACTTTAATCTTACCGTTTCGTTGCAAATTGCGAAAAACTGATTTTTATGACGTTTTTGATCTTGAATAAAAAAAAATCAAATATCGGATCGGAATGATTGGGAACTTTTACATATTAATTATAATTACATTTTGAACAATATCTGTGATTTCCAGCTTGTTGTGAATTAATGTAACACCAAATTGTTTCTTGACCGGGCTATAATCTTAATTAATATATTTTTGTGTTAACATAGTTTTAGGAATCAGTTAACAAGCGCGAATTAAATCTTCAGTTAGCCATGTATTTACCGAGGTAGTGCGATATCCGATATATTTTAAAACACACACAATTCTTTATACTTAGGGTTAGAAGTAAGAGCGGTTACGTACTATATCCGATCCAAGATATTTAGTATCTATGGATCCGAAATATTAGATCCGAGAACTATTTCTACACTAAACATCTTGCATCGGATAAGAATCGAATGTAGTGCGTAACTGCTGTAACGCTCACATAACCTAAACCTACATTTTTGATGATACCTCTATAGTAGAAGGTAGATTGTTCTGTAAGTTTGAAATAGTCACGACGGCTTGTGGTGCAGGATCTGTATTGGTCTTCTTCTTCACCGTTGATAAGTCTCCCTTCTCATATGCAGCCTTCAGCTCTTCTATTGAATATTTCTTTGTTACTCTGAAAAATATAGAGCTTTTTAAGTAGGATTTCAGTTTGCAGCCTTAAGAAAATTCAAGTGTGTTATATTTTATTACCAAAATAGTAGGTGTGTTATTGAACGAGTATTCTATGTAAATTTTGAATGTTTATGTCCTTCAAATTTATTAAAAATGAAATGATTTTCGAACTATTTTTTGTAATGAATACCTATTTGTAAAGTAAATTAAAGTGATTACTTTAAGTATCAATGATACTCACTGTGCTTTGATATACACGGTGAAGAGGTTATTGACCGGTGCTTCAGCCAAAAGGAAGATTGCGAGAGCAGCCGCACATCCTATAGCTATGACTCCCAATCCTTCAGTTAGCTGTAAAATATGTAATTAGGTATAAGTAAGAGTTCTTCTATTCAAATTAATTTCACATCAAAGTATGAACTTAGGACTCATTATTTTCAAGTGAATTCTTAGTTTCATCTAGTTTCAGGATTGTACGCCATAATAATTTAGATTTTCAATTAAATCCCCCTACAAAGTAGGACCTTGCAAAATATAAAGTAGTAAGCTAAATATGTACTTGATAATTCTGAATATAAGTAATACTTACGAGAATAAATTGATCGTTGTATGGCGCATTCCGTAAAGACATGACATTGCGCGTGATTACAAGCCCGTGTGTCAGATAGAGTCCGTACGCTAGTCTACTAAGTGGCACCCACGGGTACCATGATAAAACACTTTCTATGATTGCTGGAAGAGGATGGGGTATTTATTTATTAGATGTGGAGTTTATTTATTTACGAAACTTTAAAAATTTTGGTCAAAAAATCTATTTTTTCGATCTATCTATAGTCTATAGTCGATCTATCGACTATAAGGAGAGGTGATTTTTGACAGACCACGAAAAAG
Organism: Anarsia innoxiella; assembly: GCA_947563765.1. Lineage (NCBI taxonomy): Eukaryota > Metazoa > Arthropoda > Insecta > Lepidoptera > Gelechiidae > Anarsia > Anarsia innoxiella. The sequence continues at coordinate 4,817,501 of OX387408.1, forward strand.
GTAGCGAGATGAACTGGACACCTTTATGGATATCTGGGCAGAGGCAGCTCAGGATCGTGGAGAAACAGGAGGGAGGCCTTGGCCCAGCAGTGGAACAATGACGGATAGATTAGACCTAAAGCTCGCGTATCTATTCCTAGGCTGTTTACTTACGGACTCTTCCAAGGCAGCAGCTTAGAATAAACAGCGCTAGTCCACCCGCCCAAAGAGGTCGGTTGAGGGCAGCGTGAATAGACCCTTCCACAAGGGAGTAGGATCGCCACATGTACGTCACACCCAGCATCATTACTGCTGTCATTATCACAAAGCCTGTCATAGCACCTAGTATTGCACGTGTCTGGAAAGAGGAACGATAGGCTTATACATGAATACATACAGTACACAGGTAGTCTGAGGAAAAAGCTTCTCTTAGCACTATTAGCAGCTAACTGTATCCGCATCTGCGTGTTTATAAGTCTTTTTTAAGATTTTATTTCAGGTTACTTTAGTTTTCTACTGCGAATAAAAACTGTGTAGAGTTTTTGTGAGTGAGTAGTTTTATTTTTATTTACTACAAACAAGAAATATGCTACACTTTTTGTATTATCTTTCTTGTATTTTATTTCGTGCTATCTTCTTGCAATAAACAATAAAATCGGCCAATTAGTTTTGTGATGCGTAGGTTAAACCCACGGTATATCCTATAAGAACTTACCTTCGATATGCATTTGCTGTCTCTCCGATTATAATGTGCGAAGAGAAATCCGGCGAATAGTCCTATAATATACGCACTGAGGCGAGTGTGACTCTTTATGTACATTATTTGGAACTGCTCGCTCGCACGTGGGTTCTTTACGAATCTGAAAATTTAAAAAAGAAGTATATAGAAGATAGGGTATCCAGGCATCGATTTTAAGTGCTAAAATGAAACTTTATCGCTCAGGAATGCCATTATACCTACAGTAGAGTCTAGTATGTGTATTATGTACAGATACAATATAGACCTCTGTAATTATAAACTGCATTATGTATTACTTCCGGTTTCTGAATTGTTGATCATGACTCAAACTTTATTGGTGCCAACGTTCAAACCTCAGCTCTAATTACAATATTGTCAATTAAGAGACCAGACCCGAGATATATACCTAAAATTTGGTTCTTGTTCATTGAATCAGTACCGTCTCATCTCAAGGATAAAAAATAAGTTGAATCAAATAATTAGCGCGTGCGGAAAAATCTTCACAATTTTCCACTATTCATTGACGTAGCATTAATTAGATAGATAATAATATTGCGTGATTATTTCGCATTGTTACAAAACCAGCTAATGTTCATCGTAACAATATAATTACAATGTAAGGGCGTCTATTTATAAGTAGTGCTTTTCAAAAAGTATTTCCGTTTTATAATGAACTTTCGCAATTAGCTATCTTGTACTGGGATTGTTTAAATCTTTCTTGCATATAATTGAAAAGGTAGGCTTACCTTTAGATGCTGAAAATTGTAGTATTCCACAAAATACTACTACTTTTATAATGATAAAACCAATGCTATTTTATTTATCAACGACTTCACACTTGTGCACCAAGATCCTGGTTTACAATGAATTATTTTTGATAAGTTATGGTAAAAAAACTATCATAATTGTATGGTGCGATTATGTTCACCGTCATTCGAATTTACCTACAAAAAATAAAAGTGGACTGCTGCCTAGTTGACTCGATACCGGTATTTAACAAACAGAATGCAATTCTATGTACATATTTATATACACAACACTGTAAATCAAATGAGTCATTGATAGGTTGACTTCTTTATAATTGCTGATTAAAAAAACCGCAAACTTATAAATATTAACAAGACTATCAAAGGCAATTTTCATACAAAGCTAACTATAGTGGAAAAATTGCAAGAATGATCTTATAAGTATAATTATAAGAATAAAAACTTTAAATTATTTGATAGATATGAAAGAGATGCAAATCTTTTATGCCATCACCATCAAGGCACCTTGTCTTTTACACATTAGGTACCTATATCAGAGCTATTTAAATAAAACTCTTCAATAAATTATTCGCTTAATAGACAGCATTAAAACATGACATAGTTGAGGATAAAAAATAACTTACTCATAAGTAAAGAGATGTGTAGCAGGGAGGTTATTCATGTATGTAATGACTCCAGGTACAATTAGGGAGGCGATTGCGATCAGCCCAGATAGGAGTAGCGCGAATCGTGGTAGAGATTTGTACAGCCAAAACATTAACACTGTTAATACGAAGAAATGGAAGTCGCACGGTATGTACCAGGATACTACAAAACACTGAAAATATAAAATAAATTCCATTTATATGTAGTAGCTCTATTATTTAATAATAGAGCTACTCATTTCATTCTAGGATTAAAATTGGAAGGCAAAATAGGCAAATAACTGGTTGTCTTTAAAGTAAATATTGATTTGTTAAAATTACCTACTTTTAGTAGTTAAAGGCACTCATTTATGCAATTATAGATCAAAATCATTTTATTTTCATACTCGTAGGTACTTATTAATTCATTTTTCTAGATTTTGTCGTATAGATGTAACGGCAGGTGTTACATTTATAGATTGTGTTAATAAAAGCCTGAGATACACCGGAAGCGTCATAGATTCCAAACATCAACATTTACTAAGTGATATCATAACCACTTTGTACTGTGCTACGAGTATGCAAATATTGTGTAGCATATTAATTATTTTTAATATAAAGACATCTAGTAACTGTAGTTTATTCTTAATATTAATATTTATATCATCGTATTCATAGAAATGAATAAGAGCTTTTGCTACGCGAAATATAAGTAAAATATACACGAAATCTTGAATCGATACAATCAGTATACTCTCAGTTTTCGGTTATCAATTGGATTTTTAGGGAGTATAATAACTACCTAATTACTCTACACCCCAAGACAAACAAAAATACATACTTATAAAAGAAAGAAAAAAAATAGTTACCATATCATGACTTTTGACATAGTTGGCGACCATAAGTAAGTTGAGCCACCAGTGCCTGAGACAAGGCGCGGTCTCGTTCTCTATGGCTTGGTTCCACAGCGGCCCTGACCCGATGTACGGGAACACCGCCACTTGAAAGAATATCGCGACTGCCAGGCATACTATCAACCTGGAAATTATAAAAGTTATTATTTTTGTTTCCTGGCGGCGTGGCAGTGTCAATTTTTAGATAGGTACATATTTGCCTAAGTACATGTAAGTTTGAAAGATTGTGTAGGTACTTAGCTAGAAACAGATGACTGATCAGTAAGCGCGTAGTTACCTACTTGTAACTGGCGCTACGAGTAATATTGTATGCAAACTGAAAGGGTCAGTACAGCCACCAGCTTGTAACCAATCCACTAGTTAGTACCTACTTAGTAACTCGTAAATAGTTTATAAAAAATTTCTTCATTTAATACCAAATAATAAACATCACCTTTTATATTTATCTCAAAAATGTAGACTGTGTACTACGGTACAACAATTTAACAAAATGATATTAATTTTACTAACCTAATGTATCTTTTAAGAATGAACAGTGTTGGTTTGAAGAATTGTTTGGCTCTTAATTTCCAGATGGTCGTAGCTACCAGGAATCCAGAAAGAACGAAGAAAGTGTCGACAAACAGATCGTCATGGAGTACGAATAGAGCCATGTAGGACTGGGTTTGCTGCGAAAAATGCAATTTATGTAAAAAAAAAAACAAGAAAAAAGTGCCTGTTTCAGAAAATGCATTCAACTGAAGTGCAATATATACCTCTATTGTTATTTCAAATAAGTACACAAAAATTTATCAGCCAATGTCCTCTAAAAGCAAGTTACTTTTGGTACAAGTTTTTTTAAACAGATTTTTTAAAATAATATTAAAACCGTTTTATTGAGCCTTCAAGTTTATTGACCTTATCAATTTAATTTGATTGATACTTGTTCTGAACAGAGTTTTGCATGATCATAAATTACGGTACTAAACTAAACACCTTCTTACTACCCAAATCTCTAATCAAGACGAAAGAGAATGAGTGATTGATTTATGCACATTTGCACATTTGCGCACGATATAGATGTATCAATAGTCTGTAAAAACAACACCTATATATGTAAATATGTCGGTATACTTAGTTAAATACATAGGTAAATAGATTTACAGTCTACCATGCCCACCTAACGATTTTAAATTCTGGTATGCTGGGTCCACGTTAAAATAAAAAAGTAAATACTAACTTGATCAACCTGCAACCCGTTCAAGACAGGCCCCGAGTTGGACATTCCAAGTTGATGATCCAGTACAATAAATGCGATCGTCAGGAATCTAATACCGTAGAGAATTTCAGTGTTTTCCTTCTTCATGTTTAACAGACTCATCGCGTTTGCTTTCAAACAGAATGATGCTACCACTTCTTCTCCTGTTGGGATAGAAATTAACTTTTAAAATGATAAACAATAAAAATATACGAAAGGATCAGTGTAAAAATTGTTTAAGTACATTATGATCCTGGAATAAATACACTATGATATATATGTAGTTATACAGAAGTAACGAATAATATGCGTATGTTTATTTTATTATGAACCGAGGATGATGGTGTAACCTAAACCTTAAAACAATTATGTCTTCAAAGTTGATCGCAGTTATAAATAAAATATTACTTGATGACTTGTCTTCGCCTCTAAGGTAATTAAAATTGCCCTTTTAATTGATCTTTTGTATTTATAATCGCTATAGGTATGTTGGTATACTTACCGATGGTCATGTTTCCCGGTTTTCTGTTGCAGTTAAAATACGTGCAGATCAAGCAAATGGTCGTCAAAGCACCGAAGAAGCCTCTGTTCAAAAGAAAAAAAAAAATTAGCTTTAACTGCAGATTTACAAGATAAAAAACTAGTTTGTATTTAGTACAAACAATTTTTTTTAAACAAAGCTGCGAAATATTTTTCAAGAAAAACTTTACTGGTCAATGTATGCAAACGTTTGAAGACGGAACCGGTTTTGAATAAGGAATAAAATTAATTTTTGAAGTGCAATGATGTTCGTCAGGTCAAAGCTCCACTTCTCAAAAATGGGTTATGTACTTGTAAAAGTTGCAATCTTGAGAGAGGTGATTGAACTTACAGAAATACTCGTATATAGGTACTTATTTAGTTAAGTAAGTACCTACTTATTTGGTTCTTTTGAGTATCATGTACTGGATCGGAGTGAGCAATTGAATTAATATGTAATGGCTAAAATCCTCAAATAATACTCACACAAAACCCCAGAAGAGTCCATCAAACTTCCTTGGTTGGTCCGATCTTTGGCAGGGCTGATTAACGGAAATTTCAGCCCGCATACCGGCAAGACCAAGATGGCTGCGGGCCAGCATTGTCGCCATCAGCCGCTCCACGGACCGCGGCCCACAGGACGCTGGCAGGCAACCACCCCAGCTCATCTCGTTTAAGGGACGGTGAGTATCGGTTTTGTTTCTCTGGAAACAAATTAATGTTGAAAAAAATAGTCTTTTGTTTTTAAAAGTTTAAGTCCGCAATACAATGACGCCTTTTCAGTTTAGAGCTTATATTTTTGGTAGTATTATCAGTGCGGTTTTACATCGAGCAATGTTAATAACGAATTGATTTAAAATCTATAATTATAATTAAGATAAAATCAGTTACGTCGCAACATTCTCAATGGTAGATGTGACTATAAAAATAAATTGTAACTAAGGCATAAAACCTGTCTGCCAAAAATGTCCAAGGCGAAATTATGTCGTTTTAAATTAAACCGCCTTTGACGTAAATCAGGTACATATTTATTTTTTTGCTTCCGCGACATGTTGACATGAAAACCTAACCTATAAACTTGAAGTAGGTATACTAGAATTTTAAGTGTCCTCAGTCGTGGTCGATGCGAGTCATTTTAATTCACATCGTAAAAAAATATTTGTTTTTTAAGACGTAGTAGATACTCGTAATTTGTCTAAAATGCGGTCGTAATTTTTGACTCTGAGATTTCAGTGCTTTTTTTAAATGTTGTTTATTAGAAGCTAAAATTTTGAATATGTTTCTAAAGTATTTACCTACTTAGGTTCGTAAGTTCAGTTAAGCAAAACAATTGTATTTTTTAAAGATATGTTTCCATATCATGCTTACCTTTGAAGACATATGTTGAGTATACCATAGGTCGGCTTAGGCTTAGATATAGGTTTCTAATAGTATTTGTTTATAAACTACTAAAATGGACTATCATCAATTATTTTTGCAATATAAAACCGCGACCCCAATTTCTTTGCAAGGTCAAAAAGCCTGTTGAGTGTGGCCAGTCGTCTCAAGAACCAGTGCTAATATTGTACCGTTAGGGTTAATGTAAGTGTGAGATTTTTTTAAATAAATGGCAACTGAATCAATTTAACTAAATATATTATAAATTGATAAATTATAATATAAATTGACGGTCAATGTATTTCTCAAAAAGCTGAGTTTCCAAAAAAAGGTTCTGTTGAACATTATCTTTAATAATTTAGATAAGTAAGCTCCTTATTCAGAACTGCAATGATTGCCAATGAGTGTGATACACGTGTGAAGGTTAGTATATATTTAAAATATAAAGGATGTATGAGTAAATGTTAAGTAAATAAACAATTAAAGGTAAATAATGCGTTTAACCTTTGCTACCAAAACTGGATTTAAAAAATCTGTATTATGTCAATGAAGCTTACTTCCGAAACCTTCAAAAAATCAAGGCAGACGAATTTTCAGACCGGTACCTCATGTGCCTGTAGCTACTATAATGACATTATGTCATTTGTCGACAATCAGTAGTTCACCTTCTTCGGAAGTTCATGGATTTTAACAGTGTACTTCGAGACATTTAGCTAAAATGTAGGTTACCTTTAGATTTCATTCGAGGTGACAAGTTTTTGAAAGAGATATAACCTGAGGGAATTAAGTTGGCACCGGAGTATATGCGTGTTAATAGAAACTAGGTTTCAAGTAAAATAAAACGTACCAACACAAAGTTGACAGCGGATTCGTACGGATGCATTGAAGTATCTGTGTATCTTCTAATAGGTGGTGATCCATCTGCTCTATGCAGTACAATATTAGTAAGGCAGTATTGCGTTTGAAGCTCTGGGTGCGTGTCGGCCCACGGTGCGTTCATGCACTCGTCGAACACACCCAGTTCGTAACGATTGCCAAATAACAGACCCTGCGGTTCTGAAGATATTGAATCCCATTCTAAAACAAAGATAAATAAAATTATACTTAGCTAGCTAGGAACAGAAGCTTTTAACGAGTACTTTCATTTATATTAAGAGTAAGTAAATCGCTAAATCAAAATATCATCGAGTTATGTTTTATATGAGTGTACAAAGAGTCATTAATAAATTGTATTTCTCATATTATAAAGTAGGTATTATGGACTATAAAAATGGGCTCAGCGAAACGAAAGTTCGATCACATAACAGGTCGTCACTAAGATCTTACAAGCCGCCTAAACGACTGGTAAATGTTTCTTTTCTAAAAACCTAAACGTTTTGCGTTTTTAGCGTGATAGGTCCCGGGTAACCTATCGGAAGTCGAATGTTCCCAAAAAGGTAATATTAAATACTTAATTACTTAAATCAAATAAGTCACTTATTTCAAATAAGTAGTAAGTAATATTTTTTTACAATTTTAAACAATTTTTACAAGTTACTCAACACTAGACTTGAAGGCTATTTATTTAGTACCTAAGTATCTAACTCTGAAAGAATAAGGGCGCTTACGCATTACAAAATCGAATCAATGTCTTGATGGTATTGCATACGATTACGGTCAGTCTAGTAGTGATAAATTAAATCAACACTAGACGTGAGAGTGTGTGAGTTCTTCCAGCTTTTAAAACCGTACCTACCTACATGAATAAGGCCTGACTTATTTTTTTGTCTTTAGTTTAAAAATAAAATAGTTCACAATGAAACAAACGGATACGGTATAGGTACCTATAGTTCTCTGTAAAGACCAAATGACTCTAATCGTTGTAATTTGTCGACCTCATTCGTTAACAAAAGCTTTTTTTGCAATCGGGAACTTATAAATAGACACACTCTTTTCGTCTTTAAAGTAAGGCCTTGTTATAAAAAAACGGTTTTCCATGGTAGTCCATGTTATATCATTGAAAAGTAAACCTGAAGTACCTACCTAAAAGTATATACGAGGCCATAACACCAAACGTCGAATAAAGAATCAGTGAATGCATGTTCCAAATAAAAGAATGGATAAAAAACAGATTAAAATAAATAAATTGAGACCCAGCGTGGGATTTAGGTTTTTAATTATAATCATTTATAAAGTCAGTGCCTTAAGAAGTTATGGTAATTTTTGTAAAAAAAAACTACTCAAATGAAGAATTGATTATACAACTTGAAGAGGCATTTTAATTTTTAACTGTTCCTTGTGTTATTAATTTTTAACCTAACGTGTTACTTCAAGAAACAGTTTTCAAGGATCCAGAAAAAATAATTACTTATGTAGAGTTTATTTTCAACTACCTATAACTTAACACGCGTGTTCTAGATCCCCAGGAAAATACTATCAAGGCTACAAACACTGAAGAGTGCATGACTAGGATTGTAAAAAAACTTACCCCAAACAGCCCATAGTGAGAAATTCTGCAAGCTGCGCAGCAAATGTAGAGTTGCATTGAGACAAGGCATCTCCTCCTCCGTCCAGTTCTGACTCTTCAGAGAATACATCACATCTTCCAAATACACAGCCTTTTCTGGATTGTACACATTTACACTGGGTTTTTGCTTAGGATTTTTACTCTCCGGTACACGAGTAAAGTCTCCTTTGACCGGACTTTTCGAAGTGCCTTTCTCACTTCGAGGTAGCGATTCGGTGATAAAATCATTGCCGCTTACTTTTTTGTATTCCGAATTATCGATAACACTCACTGTTGTCACTTCTAAACTGTCACGTAATTGTGAAATACCACTGTTCACTAACTTTGTAACTAAGACCTCGGAAGGTGTTTCAGGTTTGCTAGTGACATGACACAGGCACGTACTCCACAGGATGAGCCCGATGTAAAGAAGGATGCTACCCTTCATGGTGGAACCGCGGACGCACTGTGAACTGAGATGCGGAAGTTTTGCATTATAAAGTAGGCATTACACAATCTATGAGACGTCCATCGCTGCAATTAATTGCTGAACTATTGTTGCGTGCAGGACGAACATTCTAAGGTGCCTCTGTTTGAGTATTACTTCTGTAGTACGATCTTTATAATATTTTTGTATTTTTAAGGAGAATGTGTTTTTGTTAAATAGTGCAATTTAGCTGGCTTGATAGTTAAGTAATGGTTACTTTTTTATTTAAAAAATACAAATATTTTTTGTACTAATTGTGAATAAGTGTTATAAATAAATTAATGTTTTAAATTAAAATTCTAATTATTATATTCTAAAACTTTTAAATCACTATAAAATTATTTAATTTAAGAATATTAATAATGATTTATTTTAAAAAGTACTTACATTATTTAGTTATTTATATTAATAATTCTTACTATAACGACATATTAATTTTAAAAAATATATAATATAATCAAATAATAAAAAACTTTTTATGCGTATAACTGAAAGCGTCCGTTATGTAGAACGGCCGCAGGAAAAATTATGGCGAATTGAAGCGCGGCGAGAGTTTTAACTGGCTCAACATATTTACTTATAAGAGACTAGATTTCAATCTCAACCGGAGAAATACAATTCCGTACCTATGTACCTCATTTATACAAACTTTTTTTTCATGACAGTTTTCATGAGGGTTCATGAATGTGGGTACATTACCTGCTAGCTCTTGACTAGCTCTTTTGTTTTGTTATATTGACATTTGACATTGATTCTTTGGTTTATACCTGTGTTTATACATAATAAACCTTCGTGTATTTACATATTTTAACAGTTATCTGATTTTAAAACAAATAAATGTAACAGTAGAGCTTAATGCCATGCACTGCCATCTGTTCAACCACAAGTAAAGTTTTCAACCCCCGCCCCGTCGAAGAACCCTATACAAAAACAACCCAAGGGGTGTAAGATAGCGCATACTAGGTACACGTAACATTTCCTACCCTCGAACAGATGTCGCTAGGCGGCGAAAAAAATTTAGTAAGTGTTCAATTAGTGTTTTTTTTATTTGTAGTTATGAATTATCAATTTTGATTGAAAATGACGGCCTTCTTACCACTTCGGATTTGCTTGTGCCCTTATTAAATTGTGAATATAATAAACGTCCGGTAAAACGTAATAAAATAGTGCGACCTAACCTTGAGTTGATCTTTTTATTATGCTACCTTTCAACCAGATAAGTAATCTAATCAGTAGGAACATGGAGGCAAAAGCTATCCATAAATTCGTAAAGGATAGTGTCATCTTCTTCTTATTTTTGACAATGACAGTGGTTTCATAGGCTTTAATGGAACTTAAGAATTAATGACATTTTCTGTAAATGATTTAGTTTTATTATGTTATGCACATGGTTATGCTGCATATTAATCTGATTATTCGCTTATTTTATAAAAAAAATGCTCTTTCGACATAGAGTTCAGCCCACCAATATTGCTTATTGCTTAGAATATTATATATAACGCATACAATAAATATATTTACCAAGGATTTATAAATAACACAATGTAGTGTTCCAATTGACGTAAGTAAAGAAGGCGTTACCATTGACACCCAGAGAATAAAAGACGGACTCGTGTTGTTTGAAGTTAGGTACCTCTTTGTAAACATGATTTACCTTGTACCCATAACTTTATTCACAATCTGGCCAGAAGTTGCCGGTAATAGGTAAAGATAGAAGGATTTGGGAAAGGCCCTTTACGCTTAGCCCAGCAGAGCCGTATATAAAAGTTAAAGTTTTTATGGCTCTTTAATATGAAAATCTCATATTATGGATAACTATTTACCAACATTAAGTTATATTTTTGGAAGATATATCTACTCAAAAAGAACGATAAATTTTAATTTACCTAACCGTTACTTTATTCTTACTCTAAAATCGAACAGCCACTTGTAGTGATTTTGACAATTATTTGTGAATTTCGGTGTTTGTTTCCTTCTATCATACAGAATGAATATAATAAATTAAAATGTATTTTCTAATTTCCATAACAATGAGTATATGGACATCCCACTATTTTATGAGACAAGGCGGAAGAGACGTCATGACGCTAGTTGGGTAAGTAATTCGGTCAAGTGTAAGTCTGGTACACAGTAGTAGTAGTATTTATTTACCTAGTATTTTCTATAATTCATACTTACTTTGACAATAGTTTCAATTTAATAGATATATATAGCGAGCTACTGTAGGTATCAGTATTCACGTTTCCGCATAATACATCTATTCATAAAGGTGTATTCACAAGGAGAAATATATTAAAATAAAAACAATTTTATTTTCATAATTTTATTTAACTACGCACATAGGTACATCTACAAGTTTAATTTAATAAATAATACTATATTAAAACTTAATCTACATACAACATCTATATAATTATAATACCTTAAACTTTTGAAGTTACCTAGATTTACTTTAAATTAAAATACGAGTAATATTTACAAGAAATTAAGCTCAATTTATTATTCAGAGGTGGGTTTGATTCATACAGGTCATAAAAGGTTCTGTTACATTACGATATTTAATAGTGATTGAAAATCTTTACGTTCTCTAAATAAGGTAGGAATTAGGTAAAAGAAAATAAAATGTATATTTTGTCTGAATGATCTATCTGTAAAAATATCGTGCTTTAAACTCTTATAAAGTGCATTAATTTGCTGAAAGGTATTCTAATATCATACATTTTTTTTCCAACATTTATAGCATCGCCTATTTTTGGTGCTATAGAAATACATTTTAAAGATAAACTAATCGAACTACATTTAAATAATTAAATATATTACATCTAACAATAAAGAAAAATAGCGTTTTATATATTTACATACATCTTTGGAACGCGTTTCAAAAACACACTGACTAGATTCCACTCAAAAGGAAATTCCTTTGAAATATTAAAATAAATACTTAATTAATTTGAAAATAATCTATAACATACATTTAATATTTTTAGCGCCAAGAATGACGATAGGTAGATACTACATTTTATAAATAACCTGATTTATTAAAAATACACATAAAAGCATAACTATGTTGGGAGTGCCGTGCCATTCATGTAAAATATTTCGCTTTAGATGTTTTATATCGGAAACGGAGAAATAGTGTCATCGCAATTTGATCGTCGTGCAAACAGTGCTATAAAATGTATTAAAAAATAGGAAATTTAAATAAAGTCTCCACACAATTTTACCTTATCAGCTTCTATCGACAAATATCATTGATATCGACAAACATAAAACTAAACTTGACTATAAAGTGACTAGATGACTACAAATGACTAATTTTGTAAATAGATTCTTTTAGACTAGATTTTTGGTAATCCAATTATTGCTCTTACCAGCTTTATGACCAGATTATGTTTTTTTTGTGACTAGAAATAAAGAGATCAATTCTATGTTTTGTAAATAAAATGTAAAAATAAATCATCTGTTTACTTAATTATTTAAAAAGTAATAAATTAAAGTTATGACTAGAATCTTGCTAGAAAAAATGATATGACTAGCTTTTTTTTATATTTAATAAAAATAAAAGAGATCAATGTACTATAATTTTTGTATATGAAAATGTATCTACTTACCTAAATATATAAAATGACTAGAGTATGACGAGAATAATTTAATAAAGGTGACTAGATTTTTTTGATAAAAATGTTGACGTTTTTAATTAAATATACCTACATATTTCGAAAATGACTAGAATAAAACAAGAAATTGTCTACATTTTTGTCTTGATTCGTCTACTAACGTAGTTATAAGACTACCATTATGACTAGATCATGTTATGATTGGACTAGAATTTAAAAAATCATAATTTATTCTTTGCTTATGACAAAACTACGTAAGTAAATGTAGGACTAGAAGTCTCTACATTTAAACGTAGCGTCCTACTTTGTTCACAATTCCGATGAAGTAGGCACTGAAAAAATTATTAGGCACCGGCCGAGTGCATCTAAAAATATGCTCATGCACGGATCGATCACGACAACCCTTCCTTCGATCGAAACTCTGTAACTCCTTAAGTATACACAGTGTCTTGTTATCAAGTCATTATTTTATGTAGCGAACTAAGTACACCCATCTGTTTCTTTACCTTCAAACTTCTCATTATTTCTTTTTGATCTAATAGCGAAATGTTTTACTTGCTGGCAGTTCCCACGCAATCTATACTTTGTAAAATATAGCGAAAAGCTAAACTGGCCAAATAATATATTTTTGTTTTTTTAACCTATGATTGTAGCTAATATACGCTGTGACAACATTGACGAATCATTATGCAATTCTCTGCCTTCAATTCACTTGCAAAATAAATTTAACTACATGTTTTTGATTTGATATGTGAAATATTTAAAAATCTATGTGCTGCTTACTTTAAAAGTGCAATATTTTTTCATATTTTTAAAACTTTAACATTATAAGGTTTAAAATTTATAAACCTGTTACATATTACTTACTTACACATAAAAATGTCTAACATTTTTAAAAATATTTTGGAATGTTGCTGTAAGAGATCCATGCTATATTTACAAAATAAAATAAACACACAAACTTTATACAAGTACCTATACTACAATAAATTCTAAGATATTTTCCTACGGATCGAGAATACTAATTAAAATACTGTTTTGGTAATCACTATTTGACACTAATTGTAACGTGATATTGTTTACTTATTCAAAGAGTGTAAGTTATTATTATCTACGAAAAAAGTCGTACTTATTTCCACATTAAATATAATAGCTGTACTTATATTCAGCTTTTGCATTGCGGTTAGAATGAGGCCTAGTTATCTAGTTAACACGTGGCACCAACATTTGAATTCTTGGTGAAAACGAAACTTATTGAGTGATTTATGGCGACTGAATAGTAAAGGAGCTTTGTGTCAGATTTTTGTATTCATCTGAATTTATAAACACGTTGAATAACTGGTTAAGTGGCATCAATGTCTGACCGCGAAAGTTGAAGATCTCACCGGTATCGTACTCCAGTAATTTCCGAAGAAGTGCACAACGAAGCACCCTTACGAGAAGTACAAATGGGAATCATGCCCATAACTTGAATAAGGGTAAAGAGGATTTGTGATCGTCGGGTAAGGAAACCGCGGCACTGGCCGCAGAACTCGTCGTCACCCTTCCCCCGCGCCGCCGCCCTCGTCCTCCGAACCCGTGACGTCTAGGCTTCTGGAATCTTCCGACGTGCAAGATGAAGCGCAGCGCGGAGGCACTCCCTCCCAAGATACCTCCTGAGGTGGCGGCGGCGGGATCTTGTTCCAGAAGGTATTGAAGTTGTTGTCCCGAAGGGTTTCCTGGGTTGATTAGAATTCGTCAACTTAGTTACTTTTTAGTAACAATAAACAAAACAATCGATAAAGAGCGACTGTGAAGAATTATTATTTAACGATTTATTCTTTACAAGTTCCGATAAGTAGGTAACAATATTACTTACAGTTTGATATGCGGCGTAATCAGCTTTAACCTGCCTAAACGCAGACGGTTCCTTCTCCTCGCCATCAGGTTGATCATGCGCAAGAAGATGCTTCCTCAAGTACGCCTGTCGTCTAAACAGCTTGCCGCAGCGTTGACAAGTAAACCTTCCGGCTTCGGCAGGTGCTGCTTCCCTACGCTTTGTTGCTCCTGGCACACGAGGCTTGTGCCAGCGACGGTGAGATGCCAGATTTGCTGGGCAGTTGAATACCTAACGCAAAAAGCATAGAATTGGTTTTAAAGTCAAAAAAGTATTGTCAGGCACTTTATGACAGTTGTTTTGATATTTAACACAAAAAAACAAAAGAAAAAATGAATTCGAACGACTTGATCGTTTACTGTTTCTCGCACTGTATTTTCCAGAATTTTATGTCAAATATGTAAAACTAATGAGGGCCAAATACCTATTGAATTGAACACAAAATTAATGTTAGTGCATGTCGAGAATACCCACTCGCTGACAGATACGGCACTGTGAACAGGCGCAAGTCACGCAATGCAAAGTGTCAATTATGGCAAACATACTACAAGTGGAGAACGCTTCCCATGGAAAATGACAAGTGTTCACAAATACACCACCGCGACACAAAACAATTGTGTGCGCGATCCACCCCCGCATTATAAAATGTCAAACAAATTCGGGATGCAATAGCAACTGTGGGAATGCTATGGGAGCTTGTTATCGAGTGATAGTATGATGGGAATCCAAAGGGTATGTTTATTGTTTATTAAAGTGGAAACAAATTCATCAATTGCCATCTATTTAGATAAATGATACTGAGGTAACTATTTTGTTAGCGTGAGAAATTGTTTTACGAGGTGCAATGAGTGTTATCTCGTAATAATGTTTTTTTTTCTACCAACATTTGTACGCAGGTTTTTAAGATTTTTGAAAAAGTATAAAAGTAATTCATAAAAAATATGAGACATTTTTCTTACCTTATCACATTCTGGACATCGATATTCAATGTGTACAATTCTAGAGCATCGATGTTGAGCCAAAGCGAACGCGTCATTGTACAGTCGCCGGCACAGCCTGCAGATGTATCGGCCTAGGCGGTTCTCTATCGTTGCTATCAAAGCTTTTGCCTCTTCTGTAACCTCTACGACGTTGAACGCAGGATCTATATCACCCTACAAATAACAGGTGTAATTTAGTTCAAGAATGTTTCACTAAACAATAAGTTGCTTCATAACTATTAACTTTATCGCACTTTAACCTTTTATTATCTTAATCCAAAAGAAAAATAGCATAGTGTGACTATTGAAATGGCGATTTATTTCGGTTTTAATGTCCCGAGGGCCCACCCCTTGGTGCGAGCGGCGCGGCTCGCTGTTATTACTGCAAACACCGCACGATTCCCGATTTCATATTACGAGCATACCGTTTAATTGCCAAAGCGATAAGGCAAGTCGCCGGCGACTCGCTGTAATCATACAGCAAGAACCTGTAATTAATAGTTCCTGTGCAACTTCGCTTATTTTCAGAACTTTGTTTGCTGTTTGACACAAGCTTTCTTTGGAAATAATTACCTACATTGTAGCTAATGCTTTAATTACCTTTCGAACTACAAGTGTTTCGTCTTCGGCTAAATCGCGTATAATTGTACCGGATACAGGCGACGTTTTGTCTTCATCAAACATTAATCTTCGAACTGCTTTACTTTTTTTCAAAGGTTGCGCCGGTTTTGGTGATTTTTTAGGGCGTTCTTCAACATCTTTTATTTCAACTATTTCAGGTGAATCTCGCTCGCTTTTAGAGGCTTCTGTTTCAGGTGGTAAGCATGTTTTGAGTTCTTCAAAGAATTGTTTCGTGAATTTCAGTTTTTTAGCTTCAGGACTTTCACTATCATTAGAACATTCATCATCCTTCTCTGGTTTTCTTTCCTCAGTTTTTTCTGATGAATTATCTTTAGCGTCATCATCTTCGAAGTGTCTGAATATTTTAGGTGATTTCTCGGTAGCATTCTCTGAGATAGTTTTTCGTTTTTGTGGCGGAGGCGGAGTGCAGGGAGGGGTGATAGGTATGGTAGATTTTAAAGAAAGATCTAAAGGGACTAAGGGTTCATTATAGTAGGCAAGGTAGTGTTGAAGTAGCGTGGGATGCTGTTGAGGAATCAGCTCATGAAGGTAGTTTCTGGAAATGCGAACTGGAGGCGCTGCATACTGTTGGTAAAATCTCGAAGACAGCCGGTGAAAATGTGGTAGAGCCGCCTCCATATTCAGAGGATTTCAAAGTAATCGAACAAAATACAATACATCTTAGAGATTGGTTTTAGTTTTTGGCTTCGAATAAAATTACTTTATCTGCAACAAAAGAAAAATGTGTTGAGAATTTATTGCTAAATAAAAATGTTGTAAAAGAAATAAAATACTGAGATAACATAATAGAGAAAGCGTTGATTCGATGGTGCTACACACGTCCATTACTTTGATTGTAACGAGGGGACGCGAAGATGGTGGTAACTTGTAAAATTGCTCAGTTTTCTTAGAAAACGTTGCCACTACTAGGTGGTCTGCTTATTATATACCTAAATAGGTATAGTTTATACGAATAAACTATCCTTAGAAATTTATATATCTATAAATAACATAAAACTAAGTAGTTGTTGGTTTGCATATAACAACCAGTGAGGAATTGTCTTAAAATAAAATTTTAAAATTTTGATGATAATATAATCTTATATAAATATGTTGCACAACTTATTATGTGAATAATATACCTATTTTTGAATATCTTGACATTTATAAGAATTTAAATTTAAAAAATGTCTGACTAAAAAAAACAATTGGTCATAAACTCTAAGGTTATCCAAAACATTGACGTCAAACAATGATCTGCATTTTAGCATTTACATTCTTGGCACATACCTACGATTCTCTAAAGAAGTTTTACTATATTACTTATTACAGTAGGTATGTCGTTGATACGTGAAACTGTATATTTACTCCTAAACACAGATCTCCTAGCTAATATTTACCTAATACCTACTTCCACTCGGGAAACAAAAACCGGGAAGTAAGGAGAAGTCGATAAAATGTAACGTTCTCTAATAAAAACTTAGACTGAGATGACGCTTAACGAGCTCAGCCGTTGACAAAATAATCCACGACTGGTAGCCAATCAGATCAGGAGGGAGACAGGGAAAACTGTTTAGTTCGTGTTGCCTAATTACTATGGCGTCTATAGGTAGTACGTACTGTACCCCGGGACCGCTCCCACGCTCACCCTTGCCCTCCGTCCTCTAAAAGAGCCCTCTTTTAATTCAGCCTCTACGCGTTGAGTAAATACTATAAATATCTAAATGTTTTGATAGTTCAAAAGATATGGTTACGCGTATTAGAGTTGTTGAGAGAGAGGCGTTTTCATTTTGATCAGTAATTGGGGATGATTAAGTAGCTGTATCTTACTTTCATAAAACACACTTTCGAACATGCATTAAGAAAGCGATTAGCTTAATAATGTGAAATATACAAGTTGGCGTCTGACCAATCGCAGCCAGGAATCTAAAATTTGTTTATGTCACTGTGCAAACAAAATCGAATCAAATGCAATGTGCGGCCTAGTAACTTTATCAATACAATACTGTTTGTACATATGAAGGCAAACTTCAGATAGTCCAAGTAAATAAGCAGGTACTTAAACGGTACCAGAAGTGGCGGTTTCATGAATAATTTATTTGTCTCACAGCTCGGCCGGTGTTGGGCGGGTTGCGTAATTCAGAGCTCGCGGGGCGGGGGTTTATTGCTGAAGGCGGGGCAAATCACAAACGCGCGATTTTATACACATTTTTTTCTTACCAAAAAGACTACGCTACGAATAGATAGAGCTTTGGTGTTGATTAAATTAACCTCGATATTTTATATATTGTTACTTTTTGGTCAATTATTATACTTAGACACAAATACACCTAACTTGACACAAATTTTCCACAGCTGGGCAAAAGCCCTCCTCCTTGCTCTTCATGCAATTCTCGCCTGGATTTGCCTATGGTTACTAAATGTATAAAGCTCGTTTCGACATCTTCGCCTAGGTCATCAATGTCGTTTCCCGTTTAAGATACAATAATGTATAAAATATGCTTTTTTAATCATTTTATTGAGAACTTTATTACATTAATACAATACAGTATAAGTATACATTTGAATTGATTCAAGACAGGTTTTCAGAAAGATGTCTACAAGAGCAAGCACTACAATTTAAATTAGATATATTCTATGTTTCGCTGGAATTTCAATTTTGCCATTTTGCCGCCATAAAAAGAACATTGAACTGGTATAAAAACGAATTAATATGTTTCTTATTTCAAAGTATAAATAAATCTCTATGCTAAGTTATATAAAGAATACGTACGCTGTTTTTTTACTTGATTATATAACACTTGCAATCTTAATAATAGGTCTTTACCTATGAAATTGCCGTTTTACAGTACTGGCCATTTCAATTAAAAATATTTTTTGTTTAGCTAAGAATTCTAATTTCAAATTAATTTCATTTTAAAAATATGGAATTCTTTTTCCAAAAACAGTCATTTGTTTATTGGTTAGTGTTACATTTTCATCGCATTTCAATCATCTTCGTCAACATGGATACGTTAAAAATTCGAGTAATTATGGAATATGAGTTCCGTCGTGGCAGCAACGCGGCACAAGCGGCTCGCAACATCAACGACGTGTACGGAGCTAACACTACAAACCAACGAACCACTAGTTATTGGTTTGCTCGCTTCCGTTCTGGAAATTTCGACCTGAAAAATGAACCCCGCGGTCGTCCGAAGACTTTGGTCGATGCAGACGAATTGAAAGCGATCGTGGAAGCTGATGATACTCAATCTACGGCTGAATTAGCAGCAGCTTTCGACGTTAGCATCAAAACAATATTGGTCGATTTGCGTCAAATTGGCAAGGTAAAAAAGCTTGACAAATGGGTGCCCCACGAACTCAATGATCGCCAGCGCCAAGTACGCGTCGAGACGTGCCGTGCATTGCTCAACAGACACACAAATGAAGGAATTTTGAACCGCATTGTCACCTGTGATGAAAAATGGATTCTGTTTGATAACCGTAAGCGCTCAGCAAGTTGGTTGGATCCTGGTTCAGCACCTAAACAATGCCCTAAACGAAAACTTACCCCTAAAAAGGTGATGGTTACTGTTTGGTGGTCTAGCACCGGTGTGATTCATCACAGCTTCTTACCAAATGGGGAGAGTATTACTGCAGATGTGTACTGTGAAGAATTGAACACAATGATGGAGAAGCTGGCACGTCTCCGACCAGCATTGGTCAATCGCTCGTCTCCGCTGCTCCTGCACGAAAACGCGCGACCTCATACCGCACAAACGACGGTCTCTAAGTTGCAAGAACTGGGGTTGGAAGCTCTCCCTCATCCACCGTACTCACCGGACCTTGCCCCTACAGACTACTACTTATTCCAGAATTTGGATAACTTCTTGACTGGAAAAAAATTCAATAACCAAGAGGCAGTTCAAAACGCCTTTGAAGAATTTGTTGCCTCTCGTCCAGCTGATTTCTTTAAGAAGGGCATTAATAAACTGCCACTGCGTTGGCAAAGATGCATTGATTGTATGGGTAATTACTTCACTTAATACAAATAAAAATTATATGAAAAAAAATCGTTTGAATTTTTTCATACAAAACGGCAATTTCATAGGTAAAGACCTAATATTATAGCAAAAGGTAGTAGCTAAAGATTTAATTTTCCTTGTCCGATTTAATTGTATACGTACAATTACAGCAAAAGTCAAATGACAATTTCATTTAATATTAAAGTAACAGGTTATGATCACACGGTAGGAAAGTGGCAGTTATTAAATACGCGTTAATTATACGCTGTTACTGTTACATTGTAACATGAATACTTAATGAATTGTTCCCTAAGTGATAAGTAAAGAGTTCTACACCTATTATTACTACAAAGGTGTTAAATCAAGGTGTTATAACAGAATTGTATAATTTTATTCACGTATCAGTAGGTACAAATAATAATGTTTCAAAGGTAGTAATATTAATCAAAAATTTAAGACAAATCTTCAATTTTCAAAAAACGAATCTCTACATTTTCTGGCGTACCTTGATGCCTAGATTTAGAAACTTTGGAAGATCACTAATGAATATAAGTTACTTTACTTAATTTAGTTCATTTTAACATCCTATAGGAGTGTACGACTCTTAAAATTCATGAAGGTCTGTAAAATAACCGCGAAACAACAATATATTAAAACAGTTTAATTTTTTTTATATTCAACAAATTACGATAGTTTTTACAATGAATTTCCTCAAAAGAAATATCTGTCGGGGTTAACACCATACAACACTTTATAGATTGATTCTCAATAGGTATTTTGAAATTATTTATAAGTACGATAAACTTTAGTTAGTAACAACGGTAATGTATAAGTAATTAAGAAAAAGGGTAACAGCATTGCACCCGTGTGTGCACCGCTGGCAGTATACGCTAGTGTCCGGCTTCAGAAACTTTTCCGAGAAACACCGCAAGTTTGTTGGACAAACTTTTCAACTAAGTAATCGATACTTTGCTACGATGAGCTACTATAAACTAGCTCTACTATGTTTCAGATGAAAACTGGTTTTCGCTAATTAAAAATATATCTACGTAAAAATCAATTTGGTAGGTACCTACCTCAATTAACATTTTAGCTTGTTACTACCTAATAAATCTTAGAAATAAAATAGTAATAAAATAGAAAGTGCCCCAAAATAGATGATTATTATTTATTAGGTATCTAATTTAAACCTTAATTATAAATGCGCTCTGAAAATAAGTATTTTGATTTTGCAATTTTACGTAATCAAAAAAACGTAAAAAAAATCAAAAGCAGTGCCTAAAACACCAAACAAACAAATAATCGGACAAAGAGTTAGCGAAAATATTTTTGAAAATAAAATTAGCGCTGGAACCTTTGACCGGCACGGAAGGGTGCAATCAGAGTTATAATGAAGCATGCTTGCAATCTGTACAATGTACGCAGGTGTGCGTAGTGCGTAGGGCGTTACTATGGCGAGATAGAAAGGTGAAAGTTGACTCATACCTGCTTGGTCCACTGTGCTGACTCAGCCGTCGACACCCCTAGCACCGATGAGAGAAAATATTTGAAAAAAGAACAGGATTAAAAACTTAATTTTATTATTTTGAAAATAGAACTTTTTTAAAAACTTTTTGGCGATCTTTTGTTTTTTAGAATTATTAAGTAAGTTGTCGGGAGTTGTGGTTGGTCGGGGTGCGCGGTCCGCTCTGCAGGGCGGTTGGGATAGGACTGACTGTCGCTGTCGGGGTGCCCACCCTGGCGCGTGCCCGTGCTGTACGACCCTCATACGGGATGTACCTTTTTGCTCGTCGTTTTTGGCGTAGGGGTAGTAGGGCGGATTTATTTGGACTTACGAATTTTTTTATGAACTTATGAACTTGAATTTATGGTTTATGTTGGTAGCATGAAGGTGACGTGGACTTGTTTCTCTTATATATCTTAGCTATAAACTATTCAAAACACTTAGGTACTACGAAAGCATTTTCGAAATTATATGTAACTGAAAAAAAATATATCTACCTGTCACATGAAATCACTTGTCTGCCAAAGTAATTTTTTTAATTACGTTTACTTATTACCTTTACTTAATACATTTATCTAAATACTTTGTGATTTTCCGAACACACTGTGAGGCAACCGCTGCGTATCCACGCACGAGCTACCAACAATGTCTACGGGCCCTCATACTAAAGCTACAAGTGTCTCAGGTTTTTTTAACTCACTACAAACCCATTGCTTCTCGCAAGTTCAATGCGCTTACGACATTCAAAGATACGAAAAGATAATGCCCGCACCTTCGATGTGCTACTATTTGTTTATAACTCACGTTGTTATCATGTCAAAAAGTATAGGTACATTTTAAGGTACGTATTCCATATGACGTATAGAGAAGGCTTAAAATTATGATTAGATAGAAGTAAAATCTATTTTAAATAATTTTCGCGGAGTCTGTAAAAAATCTTTCTAACAAAATAAACACTTGCCTAGCTTTTGGAACATTTATACTATACCTGCGTCTTAACTTTTTTATAATCAAAATAGAATCTAGTTTAGTTACCTTAGTTCCTCTTTTAGACTTTACAAAATTCAATGGTATACCTACCTATTCTTAGATACGCTTTTGTTCGCGTAATGTGTTTAAAGTACATGTGGAGTACTAATTCCTATCGAGAATCGTTTTACACATGAATTGGAACAATTGCCATTGAATGTCATTATGTAAAGACTCACCTTGAATTTTTATGCGGGTTTGAACTTAAGTACAAGTTCAGTGAGTAGGTGTTTTAGGCACTATAGGTATATGAGATAAATAAAATAAAAAACGTATTTACCTACTATTTTGTTTGGGACAAAATGATCAAGCAAGTTTATACAGTATTGTTTTTAATAAAAAATGAATCTGATAATGTTTTGAAATAATTAACAAATAGGTACCTCCAAAGTAAATTTCATCCATTATTACATTTAAAAACAAGTGACAAATTAAAACATTTATTTGGAAACGGGAAGAGAAAACAAAAGACAAAAGTTAGCATCAAATTGAGATAGCTTGTGTAGGGCGGGTCTGGGCGCCGCCCGCCCCCGCGTCCGCCCAATCGCGGCACGCTCCGCCCAGCTGCGGAATAATTGAATCATCTCAGTATTCAATTAATATAGCGAAGTATTCTGCAATTAGCCCAATTGTTTGGTGTAAATTTGACGTCGCGTGGCGCTAGATGGAACTCCATTTACTATGTTATGTAGAGATTCTGTTTAGTCTATGGCATGAAAAGTTTGGTCAGCAATTTAATGTTTGTGGGTATTCGTTTTCAATATAAAAACACAGTTTATGGCAAAATTTTGCACAGATAGAACTTAAGTAAAGATGTTGGCTTATAAGATATAGAGACTTAATTAGTAAACAACACGACATAATATTAGAAAATTATAACTTGACTTAACGTTAGAATTGTAAAACAGTAACATTATACACATCCACCCCAACGTCCGGCTGAACGCATGCGCAACAATGACCTAAGGGTGCATAAAACTGTGTAGTGTAACAGTAAGTGCTTGCGCTAAGTACTTCCATAGTCAGTGCGGTAAAACGGAAGAGAGAAGCCCCACTCGCGCACGCGCCGTCGTCGCCGGAAACCTGCGCCGACGCACACCGGGTGTCACTTACATGAACAATGTACTTGTATCGAGTATTGGTACCTGGGAATGGGAAATTCAATGTGAAGAATCAGACGGCATATAATTTATCTGTAGTACCTATAGAGATTGTCTTATCAATCATTTATTTATTTGCTTAACTTGACTTAGAACTAAACTTACAGATATACATTTAGTTGTGGCATTGCACATTTTAATGGAAACACTTGAATTCTTTTATATTGTTTCTTAATAAAAAAAGAAATTCAATTTTTCACCGACATGGCACCAAGATACGAACAAATCCATCAGTCAAAGTAAGATTATGCCATTAGTAAAAGATAAACTATCAAATCTAAGCTAAATATAAAGACTTTTCTATTTTACTCTCTTCTATACCTATACTGGGTGTAACAGAAAGGGGGTGTAAAGCCGAAACCCGGCGATAGTCCTTTCCCCAAGAAACATTGGTCGTAATTCGAAAATAAAAATTCGCCTCCCCATACAAAATGTCCGATCAGCTGATCGAGTAAGTATGGGCGATCCAAAAATTTTTTTCGAGTTACGACCCATGTTCCTTCGAGAAAGTTGTTCAGTTTCATGAGGACTATCGCTGGGTTTCGGCTTTATACGCCGTTTCCGTTACACCCAGTATACTCATATCTAGATAATGAAGTGTAGTTTGAAATTAATTAACAACACGCATATTTCCACCCATTTAATCAATACGTCGAACTGTGGGAATGTTCCAGGTAATAAAGAGATGGGGCCATAAGTAACACTCATTATAAAGTACCTACTCACTCAGTGATGGTAACTACAGCATAACTTTAACAGTATGCTCATTTCATGCTAATTACTTTTTTCAATACATTTTTATGTAGTATCTTTTTATTTTTTAAGTATACGTATGTAGGTACTTACTTGAAGAACACACCTTTAAACCCGAATTTAAATATTAATATTTTTAATCTCCTTTATACACTACTTTATACACTTAACTTTTTTTGTAATGACACAGCAGAATAGATTCAAAACATAAAAAGGAAGCAAAAATGAAACGTATCTACCTACGAATAATTTTCTAATGAATGCTTTTGTTTCATTGTTTTATCTTAATGCAAATAAGCTTCTCTGAGATTGACTTTAAATAAACATACCTATTAAAATTCTTAATTTCAAATTGTTTAACAAATATGGATACACCCATTTTTAAAATCTTATCCTAATATACAAATAAATACATATTTACCAATTAAAACAATAAAAATAGTTCTATTTCTGTCTTGGATAACCGATGGGCGTGAACTTACGCAATGTTTACTTGCCTACAGATAAAAATATTAAAAAAAACTATTTATAGGTACTAATTTATTTCATAACTCTCCGAAATAACGGTTGAAGATTTTCTGCGTGAGTTTCTACCTTCTGTGTTTTGTTAACTGTTGTATTCTCGTTAAGAGAGCGTTACCTATGGCTCTCATGGACTGCAAACACTTGTTAGTTCACACGATCATAGAAAACTCTACAAATTTTGAATCAAAAAACTTAATAACAATATTTTGTTTTTTTTAACCCTTTCTTAATATGGCCCAGCTCAGCAGTCGAACGGAATTTGGTAGCTGTATCTGGCTTTAGTATCTGTATACCTGTGTTGTACATTTATTCTATGTATATTTTTTTCTGTGTTATATTGTGTAGCCAATTCTAAGGTAGGTATTTAAATTGAACTCCACTCAACTCTGAAAAGTAATAATCATCAAATTTTCTTCCAAATGATTCCAATTCTGTCGTTATTGTTAGAATTGATCTCTAACAATAGGTACCTACTTGGTTTATTCGAATAACAGTGTCGGCATCGTCTATTTGTAAACACTTCTACCTTAACATGACGTACCTAGTCCGTCCGTGGGAACACTTTTCTATCGGAAGGATGCATGCAATCGACACTATGAGTGGTGCAGTGGTCCCACCGCCACCG
The DNA here is from genome assembly GCA_947563765.1 of Anarsia innoxiella. Lineage (NCBI taxonomy): Eukaryota > Metazoa > Arthropoda > Insecta > Lepidoptera > Gelechiidae > Anarsia > Anarsia innoxiella. The sequence continues at coordinate 4,843,322 of OX387408.1, forward strand.
GTGCACTATGAACACCTTTCATGTAATTACTCCTCATTTCCACGTCACAATGGGGATGTAACCGCTTTTTGTGAGAAACAATACACATTGTTTCATGCTTTAGTTTTAAACGGGTAACGGAAAACTTTGGGGCTCGTTTTGTTTGATTTTTTTTGAGTGGAAACCGTTCTCACGTTTGGCCATTATAAAAATATAGGTAAGTACTTGTATTTTAAAGAAGAAAAAATAAATATAACTTACTAATTTTTAAATTTACATTTTACATATCCAAAATCGGAAGTATGTTTAAAGGCTTAATAACGGAAAATGAAAAAAACTAATAACTTGGAAGGATTAAAATTATAAACTTTATTTTTGGCCATATTTTAAGAACAAAGCATTACTAAATTGAATTTCATTTCATATAATAACCATCACAAACAAGTTTTCGTTAAAACTGCAAAGCAATGCTACGACAATCAAAATGCCTGTGGGGTAACAATTTTATAGCATTCAAGCACGATTCGTAACGTACAGCAATGTCCATGCCAATGTTTGGTGTTCCACCCCAGCATTTTTTCCCTTAACAATAGTCGGTAATACAATAGTATGGCACGCGCATCTGTCCTGCGCCGGCCTGTGATTGGTCGGTGAAATGCGTGAGCGCACCCCAGCACTGATTTCCACGCGCGTCCGAATCGATCCGCGTTCGATTTAACGGTAAAACTAACGTTTGAGGGTGGTTGTTGGTCGGTTGGAATTTTGTGTGTTTTGGAATGGCTTCCGATGTTATAGAAGCAGATAGTGTAATAGGCCAATCGAAGAGAACAAACCAGCATTAAGAATAGCCGAATACGTAGTGGAATAATTAAAACTATTTAGAAAGAGAAGAATTTTTCATATGTAGGTAGGTAATTAGTAAATCAAAAGATATCAGCATAAATTGTTGTAATGTGCCGTCCGAACAACAACGGCCGGCCATACCATGACATAGGTAAGATAAGCATTCAGTTTTTAAAATACCTAACACTGCCTAGAATTATAAAATTCTCTATGAAAATACAGAGAGATTCTAATGAGTAAACTAATAACCCCTTATTACAAAACGAGTTTTAAAAATAGTTCGACGTTAGTTCGTTTAATTTGACGTTTTGTCCATAGCCGAAACATCAAACTAAACGAATTATGGTCGAAAGTTTTGAAATATAGTCTATTCGAAGGTATAATTGCAATTTTTTATAACATTAAGTATCCGCTTTTATTATTATTATAAAAAAATGTGCATAACGCTGTCAGAAACCCTTCACCAAACTCGTACTTACGTATTGTGAAATGTTTATCAGTGACGTTGCCTGAGCGACGCCCTCGGAGCCCTCTCGGCCCTTGCCAGTAACCTTACTCATTCTCGGACATAGCAATATTTACCATTAGTAGCTACATAGCATGAGCATCTTTTTGTGCTCTATTAGATAAAGAAAGATACCAAAATTAAGATGGGTGTGCACGGGGTTTTAGCTATGTTGAAATGCGTAGACGGTCACTATTATACACACCATCTTATATTACATATGAAGTACCTAGACGTTATTTTTTATTTCATGATAGTCCTGAAGACTTTGCCGACAAAACCTTCGTCTTTAAATAAACTTACAAATGAGTAGGTACGTACTGCAAACTCGAGATTCTTTTTAGCATCAAATTATACGATTTGGAATATAATAATATCATGTCCACAAATATGTACTATTCTGGTTAACGGCCAGAGAGCGGCGGCGGCGGCGCGGTGTGCCCCGTGCCCCGTGCCATCCTGCAGGTGTGCCTGGATTTCATCAACTGATTGTGACAGACACACGCACACATCCACGCAGTTTTCAACTAGGGTGCCAGGAATTTATCTTTTTAATGCACTTTTTAATGGTGGTCGAGTACAAAATTTCTGAGAATAAAGTAGTAAATATTGAAAAAACAATTTCAAACACAGCAAAGACTTTTTTCTGCTATTCGACGTATGAAGCGATGAAATTTCATTTCTGAAAAGAGTTTAGTTCCCGAATTGCATAAATTAATAGAAAAAACGAACGCTTAAAGTCTAATGCGACCCCCTAGGAAATAATAAAAATATTTCATGTAAACATGAATAGATTCTTTCATATTCCCCTCGTCAATAATCCGGAATAATAGTGAAGTAATTTACGAGAGTCATAGTCGATTGGTTGCAAAAAATGGAAAACGAAAGCTTAAGGCGCACGCGCATGCCAATGCATGCGCGCGCGTCGATTGGAGCACGCGCTACGACGAACCGCACGCGCCCTGCACGAGCCGCGCCGCGCGACTCCACCTTGCGAAACTACCGCGTGAAAAAAAGGAAATTAAATCAAAGAAATCAATAAAAAAATCTACGTCTTTACATCATAAATACCATTTTTTTATTTGCTGCTAAACAGCCCTATAAAACTGTCAGCACAGATTTAGCATAAATTATTTTAATTAAATGTTAGAATATTGACTTGAAAATGTAAATAATCGTCATTCTTTGGCATTAAACGTTCTCTCGCAACCTACCTATTTTTATCATACTGATATTATTAATATTATAATCAATGACGTGGGTATAACTTTCAATTGGTTCGGTAAATTAATATTACCCAGAGAACTGGGCAGACAGGCTAGTTTTTTAGACAAAAGTTTTAATGTAATAATAGTTACTTAGACGCGTTGTTTACCAATTTATAAAGGTCTTCAGTATTTTTGTTTAAAGGTTATATTATTATCAAAGCAATTTTCCTTCATGCATTTTTTTTCATTCTTACTGAAATATGTTTGTAACAAAATAAATAAATATTGAATGTGTATGCTGACTCTACCGTCTCCGAATTTAGTACAAAGCGTGGATTACTTTATTGTGTTGGCTCCATACGCTCACAAGGGGTGCTTCTCTTTCACCTATGTAGGTAGGTGCTGTACGTATACCTACCGCGTCTTTAATCCGAGGCAACAGATAGGTACTACCCAATTTATTGAAGTAAAAGTTTTCATTAGAGAAGAGACCTTGAATTTCGTTAACAACGTAAAAGTCAGTTACGTTTTTGTACATAAAAAAGTATTAAAAAATCATACATAATAGGTAAGATTATGTATCTACGGCACATATTACTAACTAGTTACCTACTAGGTAATCCTAAGTAAAAAGGCAATTATAAATACCATAATACATGGCTCTACCATATTGCGCATGTAATTTAAGTACATAAATTCGACAAAAAATGCATAAAAGAAAAAAAATCTCTTCGCAAAAAACTCTAAAAAATCTCCCCAATTATACTTACAATTTTCAAACAAGTACCAACGTATTTAAGTATGCACGAATACTCCTTTATGGTTGCCCCTATAGCAGAACTGGTTGATAGCGAAGATAAATAGCGACAAAGCCGGGCAGCTGCGCGTACGCAGATACGGGCAGGTGTGCCGGTGAGGGCGCTATGCTTTGCTGTCGATGTGTCCTTTCACGGTATTGTACGAATGCGGGCCAAAGTTCGACTCACCTTTGAGACATAAATATATTCAAAGGTAAGTTTTTGACATCACAGTTTGTTGCTCCTTCGACATAATTATACTTTATTTTATTTATGTAAGTTTATTTCTAATAAACGAGCTACAGGACTAAATATTTTTCATGATTACTTCATACCATATTCATGGGAAAGCTGTTAGGATAAGAATATATATTGCATAAAATACTATATACCGGTGAAAACCACCAGTTGCCCTAATAAGTGACTTGGTTCAAGTACTACTCCAGAGGCTCTCCACCTATCATTGTACCCAGTGGCCTGCGAAATGCGGGTTCTGCCATTATTTTTGCTGCTCATACATCAACATTACCTTCATAACGGCAATGCGTAGAGCCCTTCAGAAACCCTTTCAAAGTAGAGTGACCGAGAAATGCAAAGACCCACATTTCGGCTCGGTTGAAATAATACTATAATGACGTCATGTTTTCAGGGTCCTTCAAAACTTAAGGAAAAATCTATGGAATTGTTTTCCTCTGAACTGCGCAAGATCTATGAAAGAACTGCAAATATGGAGTCATCCGCGTCCATCGATACGAAGACAAAGACAAAAAGAAAAAATATTTAAGTATCTACCCAAAAAACGTGATTAAGTAAAATATTGTTACAAATTAATAAAAGTTTGTAGACACTTAAATATCTTGACAATAGCTCTAGTTTAAACTGAAAATGTCAAGGTCAAGAAATTGCAATAAAGTTAGATTTCTTATTGTGACAGCGAAACTTACTAGTTTTCATAATAGGTAATAGAACTCCTTTGTGCACATTGTTATAGTTTTAAGTTTTGTCTGTATCGATTTGTGTGCAATAAATTATTTCTATCTATCTATTTTTGAAGACGTTAATCAAAACATTACTTATATTATACTTTTTGCTTGGTCCAGTAGAGTAGTGCCAGCTTATAAACAACTTAAGCCACATACATGACCCTTCCAGTAAATGAATGTCTTAAGGAGCAAGGTGGCATAGTATAGCACCCCTCAAGAACAGGTCAAGGCGTCACCTGTTGCGTTAATGGGGATACCGAGGATATGAGGGGTTCCCTGCACCACGCTAATAGCACAAGTGTACGTGGTTTCTTTGCGATAAAGGTTGCTCAAGGCCGCACACTTGGGGTCTTTATGATCGTCTGTGTTTTGTTTTTAATCAAGGAAATAGAGGGTGGAAAATGGAGAAGGATATCAGTCGTGATGTACTTATGTTTATAATTATTTATTTAATGATTTTAAAAGAAGTTATAATTTATAATATAGTAATAGACTGAATAAAGTATGGTTTAGATTTGTATTTACCATTAAAAATAGTCTCAAAATGATAGATATACTAGGTACCTACCAAAAACCGCAGTTACTTAACTTTTCACGTGTTTATTAAAGACTACTAATTAACCATGTAACAAGCTAATACCAATTAAGAACATAAGGCAACATTCCGATAAAATATTTGAATAACAACGTGAGCAGGAAGCCCGGCAAATTAGACTATTACCCTAATTAAACACGCAGCTGGTCCCACGTAGGTATACCACTGACAATATGGACAAATAGCACGGTGAAATTTCAATTAGCTGGCCAAAGAGCATATAAGCTGGCGTTGTATTTCAGTAAAGAGTATTTATTCACGCTTTGAAAAAAATATTCACCGAACAACATAAAAATCTCTTTTCAAGAAACTTTTTTCAGTTTAAGATTCAAAAAAAGTTTATCTAAGGAGATTGATTATATTATTATCTTCGAAAAATTTTAGAACTGGTCGTATTTCCTGAAAAAAAATTTGGACTGTAGGTATCGCCTTTTGACATTTTAAAAAGTAAAGATTTTTTCTTTTATGGCAATCACAAAAATTATTTCGATGAATAAAGACCAGCTGTTTATAAAACATGGCATTCACTCTTAAAAATACCAGATCAAGTAGCGTGTTTAATATAAATAAAATATAGTTTTTAATAAAAATCTGTTGTAAAATATCGTAACTTTCTCCAAAAAAAAAGGTCTTAATATCCACCCCTCGGCGCGTTGAACATCTGACGAGGTGAATGAATCCTTACGTTTGGGGTGAGTGATATAAAGCGTACCGGTTGTAAAGTAGGAACAAACCATTACATTCCGCCACACATCTGTCGGCGTTTAGACAATCACGATACGTCACGCGATTGTAAGGGCTCCTATGAAGTTTAAACTGTTTTGATACTTGAATTGAAGTTAAAAATAATGTTTAATACCTACTTATGTCCTTTTTAATTTTTCATCCGAGTTTTCCTTATTTTTTATTAGAATTATGATATTACCTGAGATAGTTCCTCTTTATCTTACTCTATTGAGCATTTTATGTGGCAAGACAAACAATGATCTTTAATTAATTTATAATAAATTCTGTTAAGAAGCTTGCTAAATTAAGTCTTTCTACTGTCCCTTACTGCCTCATGATATTAAATTATAAATTAAATATAATAAAATAAGCTCGATCCTTTTTTAAATTAAAACTTAAAAAGAGGGCTACTTGGATTTTTATTGTTACTTAAACCATGGAATTCAATTAAATCATAGTAGTATTTGATCTAACTTTTGACATTATCAACAAGTATCAAAACCCCTACCGCGCAGTACACACACGACAGCTGTGGCGCGCACCCCGAGCATTCATACGGTAATGTCCGCCGCCTTTTAATTACGCTGATAAATCTGCGCGCGCGCGTGCCAGCTAGCCACCTCGCGCGCCGCTCGTGTGCGCACCGCCTTATGTTCGCTAAACCATATACCAGGGTACCAATTCCGCTAAATTAAGTTAAGCGACCAACTATAGCCAACAGATTAACATTCTACAGTAAGTAATAGGTCACAAATTTCGTATTCTCTTAAGTGCCACGATTAATAGTCGAATAATAGTCAAAGCCCTCGCTTTGTCTTTCGTTTGTCCTTGACGAGGGATTTAGTTGTAGATGTTGCCAATATTTAATAAAATTATTGATCGAAGAAATTGATCAACTGTTTAATTGATTTTTTCGACCTAGAATAAGCTTAGACATACTTTAAAATACAGAATATTTATTTATATAAGATTTAAATGCATTTTTTGCATAAATTGCACGTTAATTTTCGAAAAAACACCGAATTAGTGTTTAGGTGGCTGTTACTACCTATTGCGTTTGCCATAAAAAAGGATTCGTGTACCGAACAACCGAACGAAATGCCATTAGAGAACTGTCAAATAAACGTCAAATAGCGAAGGAGTACCGTTTGGAACTGCCACTTATGTGACATTGCGGAGTAGAATACCGACTAAAGCGTAAAGTAATAAAATGTTCGGCCGATAGTTGTCCAATGTCAACTTATCTGTTACGAGAATACCAAAATGGGTAAAATCATACAATTCACATTCTAGTGAGACACCATTTTTAATTTGGTAATTAGTAGAATCCGGCCCCAGATATGTTTGCTATTTATCAAATTTTTAAATTAGTGTCACGGAAAAGTGGTCGTGCAAGTTATTTTTTTATTCACACCTGCTTTTAATTTCGGCATCATTTGCCTTGATTTTCTAATTAAGTACCTATAACTTTATAATAGTAATAAAATTGTTTAAAAAGATTAGTTACCAAGAGTGAGTAGAATATACAGATTTAAAAAAAAATAGATATGATGATCGAAAACGTAAGACTGGTAAATCTTGGCGCAAAGTACCGCCAAATGAATGGAGAGAAAGGGATGCATTTGTTCAGCAGTTGGAAACGATGATTTGCATTATAATTGTATGATGGAGTGAATATTTGGCTACTCCATGAAATGGGTATAAGAATAAAATTAAATATGTATATAGAAAATCATGGTAAAACAGTAACCCTCCCTTTGATCAAAGGGAGGAAAATATAAAAATACAGGTACGTAAAAAGGGCCTGAGTAAGTACCTACCTAACTACATGTTATAACCACATCCGCAATATGGGACCGAAATGAGGTATTTCCGAGTTGCACGTGTTGACACATACCAACATTGATTGGCCACAATATTGGTAACAGTAGGGACACTGGTCGTATAATGAAAAGATAATTGCACCTACTTAATTATTAGTAAAGTTTTATTAAAATAGTATTCGAGTAGACTATTTGAGTATCATTATACGATGAATGACAAATACCTACAGCTGCCTCGTGATCGTGAATCAACTAAAATCAAATATGATATACCTACCTACTGCTTTAATAACTATTTACAACCAAGCCATTAATATTTGTCAATAAATGAGCAAAAAATAAGCAAAATTTCTAAGTAAGAATATAATAGATGGACATTGACATTATAAAAAGACGAAAACGTGACATGTGTCGTTTTCTACGCCAAACGTGACCTCATTTACATAAAATCAAGTTTCAAGATTAAAAGGAGGACATTCCTGACTTCCTTTAGCATTATAAATATGTACATACCTAAATTTAATTGCCTACTTTGTCAAAGTGCATGCAATTAAACCAGTAAACCAGCTAATTTCCATTTATTTCTTTAAATGTTTTCAGTTTATTTTACCTTTAATATTTTTAGCCCCGTCCCGTCATAATAAAAAGCTATTGATAATTTACCGATTAATCGGCCGGTGAACATCTGTTGCTAATGAAAGTATCAAAAATGTTAGATCGCAATCAGTGGGGTGTTTTGATGGTGTAGTGACCACTGCAATATGTTCCTTTTGAAATAATTCTACATTTTAGTTAAAATATTACCCTATTAGTTGAATTTGAGGCTTAAGCTTGCGTGGGGTAGTAAATATTAATACTAAAAAAGTGCATTAAGAAAGCATGAAACATTTTTTGGCTAAAAAGAATTTCTACTCATTTTAACTTCATCGTTCAATATTTCGCATTCCTTTATTCTTTTCTTGTTGTACGTACGTACAACGTACACGTTTTAAGAATTCCAAATACCATCTAGATACCTACTCAAATATAAATAAAGCATACTTAAGTATCTACAAGTTACATTTTCGAAATCAAAGATAACATTTGAACAAATAACATCAAAGAACATCGACTTAAAGATAAAACGTCGACATGTCGCGAACAAAATGGACTTGTAAACTGTGATTGAATTCGAGTTAAAGTGCTAGTCTATTTCCTGCAAATAGAGTTGTCTTTGCTGTAAATTTTGCAGTAAATCTTGTGGAGTGGACGGCGGTGGCCACGAAAGCTATTAGCTTTAAATCCCTCGCGACTTCCAAGTAGGATGACCACATTACTATGTATTTGTAGGACGTTAACTTTGACAACTTAAGAATTCTGTATCTTTATTTTATTTAAATTATTTATATCTGTAATAAATTTATAAACACGTGTGGCATCAAAGTCTCACGTGTTGTCACATAATAAGATAATGCCTACTCTACTTAATATAAAAATAAATAATATGATTCCCATGGTTTTATTCGTAGTTTATTGATTTATGTTAAGTATAAAACTGGTAATATCTTTAATGTTTTTTATTAGACATTAAAAATCACGTGAAAAAGAACATTCTTCTTTTAATTAAAATAAAATAACTCTTGTAATAATATCTACGAAGGTTATCGAGTTGTGTAGAAAATATTTATTTATTAAAGGTGCCTTTTTTATAGTGAACATATAGCAATGGTACCAACCCAATAAAAATTTCAAATCATACAAACTACAAAGTGTTACTAAATCCCAAAAAACCATAACCTCATACAGCCCTGTGCCATTGTAATCTATTGCATTGACAGGGAAGTAATTGCGTATAATATGATGACCCTTCATTGTTCTTTTTGCATGTGACATTTGCGCCTCAAATTGTACCTATTATAGTGAATACTACGAAGTTATATTTACAGTGATTAGTTAGGTATTTGCCTTGTTATGTTATACTTTATGATAGCTTGAATAATGTACATGGAAGGAATCTATCTAAAACCTGCATCTGTCAAAATGGATTCTGAACGTACCTAAAATGTTTATTTATAGTTTAGTTATTTAATAATGCTATCAACATCAGCATTCAAAAATCATTCTATTCAAACAATAACGTAGAAAAGGAGCATGCAAGGTGACATGTCACCCGGACACACCCGCCGCCGGAAGAACGACAAGCTGCAAACTACCATCCACACATTTACCCTTATTTATCTATGTAACCACCTATTTTGTATCTTATAGTCATTTATATACGGGTTGAAAGAACCTTTGGTAAGTGAAATAAATTGGTTGTTTGGTCAGCATGTTGAGTAAGTTCCGTTATGAGGTTACATTACAGTGTACACTACACGCATGATTGCTTCCTAAAGGTGCAAGAGTGACTTGTGTATTACAATCGTATCGAATGGGTCGTATCTTTACTTAATTGTATCCATGATAATAAGGTTTTTGTATACTTATACATATTTTACTCATCTCATTGTACTTTGTTTTCAACTTCATTTATATTGGCACCAGACTAAATATTTATACAACATTTTCATTTTTAATTTCATAAAATCTATGTAAATAATGAAATAAAAAGATGACTCATAAGGCCATTTTGGAGTCAACTAGTCGAGACAACTCAAAAATAAAATAATAACCATATTCATCACAGTCGTAAACTATCAAAAATATTTTCAAAATTATTTGACGTGTGCAAGTCGGTAGGTACGTAATAATTAAAAGAAGTAAATGCTATACCTAGGTATGTGTGTATTATGATTATTTAAACAGACGTCTGTAGCGAAAATGTAAATTTGGAATATGGATTTCAGGCACGTGGCGCCCGAGGCGTGCATTATAGTGTTGCATTACAAACACACTGCAAAATATCCTTATATTCGAATAAATGCTGCACAAACCCAAGAAACCCTAAAGTAAATTCAATATTCTTTTTAAAATAAAATAATTGCTTATATAACATAAGCAATAAGCAAAATAAATTTCAAGATAAGTACATTTATTTACTTCAATTTGTTAAATTAATTAAATGCTGAAAAACAATACTTATTACAAAACAGTAATATAATTACTTATTTTATAACATTACGTAATAATTAAAATTGTTGTTCGTCTTGAAGGCGGGCAGCTTGGTTTATTATTAAAAGGTGAAGATAATTAAATTAAGGCAGTTTCTTTGACGCCCAGCGCCGAGCATATTTTTATTAAGCGTTCCAGAGAGGGATGTGCTGGTACAACAACACTTATTTTATCGATAACTTGTTCTGTTGTAGCATGACTTAATTGTATGATGAATCGAGATTGAAGACTGTAGACACATAACTTACCTACCATGTCTACATGTCTATGCTTGCGTATCCCAGCTACGATTTCGTAGAGGATGGTAGAGGGCTTCCTTAGATTTGAGGCAAAAGGTCTGCTGTGGCTGACAGACAAATAATTAAATGTATCTTCAAGTTAGTAATCCATAATTGTCTAAAATCTTCCACATAGTCATATCATATACGTATTTTATAATTACAACGCATGAAAACGTTATGTTTAATGAATATCGATATCTCATAATCGCAGCATATTTTTTCCGTAGGTGATAATGTCGGAGTTTGAAGTGCGGAGTAATTGCCGGCAGCGAGGGGTGAGCATTGGTCGGGGGGAGGGAGAGGACGCACAGAGAGGGCCAGCTCGAACCTCCGGACTCGCATAATCGAGTCAATTACGCGGAATTAATAAACAAGGGTAATTAACTCGCGTTTTCCAAACAAATACTCGTAACAGATAACTTCTAGTCAAGATGCTCCAGTTTTCTTATTATTAACAGTTTGGTTAAGAGTTGCCGGTACTTTTAATTTATTTCTCGTTTTAATTATAAAAAAGAAATGAATAAGTATTATGATTTTGTTTCTGGCTACGAGTGCCTACAAGTTATATACGAAGTCTGTTTGGAAACAGCATTTTAAATTATTCTGTAAAATATCGAAAGACGTAAACTTAAAAATTGCGCTATACTTTACAGGCATTTAAATATAACAATGCATTTAAAAGTAACTTTTACATGGAACTGAAATGCAGGTATTCACTTGGTGGTCACGCAGCCGGTAACACCTACATTGTATGGCTCCACGAATTACGTCACTACACTAAATTATAGTCCTTACCATAGCTTTGGTCTCCAAACACTAATTATACAAAATAGTTGACTAAAGTCAGGCGAAACAAAAATTATGCAAGTAGACTAAAGAGTTTTAAGCTCTGCTCTATCTTTTTTTTGACTAATTAGATTTTATTATTTTCAAGGTTGAAAAGTAAGTATTTTTGTTTTAACCAAAATAAATATTCGTGACGTAGATGCGACCAAAGTTGACATTTTAAATTGTTTGAATATGTAATTTTTGGTCACTTGGTATCATACAATCTTATTCAAAATAAGAAACCTGAACTTGAAAATAAATATTTAAATAACTAAAATTTTATTTTGAGAGAATTGCTTCATTTCAATTTTGATGCGTAGCTAAACATCATTTACATAGTTGTTTACAAGATTGAGTGATTTAATATCCTTTAATTATTAGAAAACCCAAAAAAAAATACCACCACTTTGTAGATAATTATTCAGAATGCCATTGTTTATCGTCGAACGTTTTACAATGTTTATCTTTTTTTATCACTAGTGTATTAGTAATAAGAGAGAAAAAAATATGTGGACACTGACATTGTTGTGAAGCATCCTATTATGAATAAGAATAAGTAAATAGGTTCTAAGTGCCGTTATTTTAAAAATGTACTTCAAATTTACCTACAGTGTGAAGTAGGTGCCTACTTGTTTATATTACGGAACTTAGAAGTATTTGAAAGTATTTCCACGTTAGTAATAAGGCACACGCCATCTCGCTAGGTGTCACAACTTACACAAACCAACACGACGCCGCGACGGTGCACTCTGTAATTATACCCAATTTAGCTAACTTAGCAGAAAGAAATCCACGGCCCTTGATGGAGCCCAACACGGAAAGAATTCATGTTCTTGAAACTTTTACAAATTCCACATTTTTACATTTTCAAATTTATTTTATAATTAATATTATGTTATGGACAATGGAATGGACAATGAAAATAAATAAGTATTTATGCACAACTCTCGGAAAAATGTGTCATGTAGGTACTTACCTATATGGCTTATCTGAGAAGAATTTATTTGATTCACTTGTCGAAACAAAGCTATAAAGTGTTATAATATTTGTGTTTTCACGGTACATTTATGTAAAAGCAAGGAAACTGTTCCTCGCCTTCCCACCCGTCGTCTGTCGCGTCGCAATAGGGTGACCTTCCGTTCCAAACACACCCTCAAATTGGAACCTAAATGCTGAATAAAGTTATTTGCTATGAATGCCTCCGGGCACAGATTTCAATTATTGTCACATCCGAATAGTTTCGAACGGGCCCCAAGTAAAATCGTCTAGAATTACGCATTAGATTTTTAACAGAAAATATTTTATATAAAAATATTTATTGAAATAACAAATTAGATTCACGCCTTTTACTTGAATTACGTAAGTACTTCATTAAATTACTTACCCAGCAAATTAACCTTTACTACTCTAAACTTATGATCTCTATACTAATGTTAGTTATTTATTTAACAAGCACCTGCTGTTGCGATTTAACATTTGATTATGAATTCGCGATAAAACCGCGGGTCAGTACCCTATCACTTTTAACATTTTCATATCATGCAAACTTCTATGCATGATATGAAGATGCGTTAGATTCGATTCTTTAAGAAATATGTAACTGAAACGGAACCTTAAAAATAAACCTACGCACGTAGAAAACACCTGCAGCAGTCATTTGTGTAGCTTATCTTGCAAATCTTTTATTCACATAATAAGCAGCAAACCTGTTTATGTACTCGTAAACAATAGAACATACATTTTCATCTCATTTGCTTACAAATTACCTTCGCGAAGCTATGAATTCATAGGATTTTTAACAACACAGTAGATAAGTCACTTTACAATAGCTAGCTACCATTAGGTAAAGAAAGAAAATTGTATGTATTGTACTTTTTAAAGCTTGCCTCGTAACATTATATGCATCATTAAAATGATCTTTAATAAAATACGCGATAGAGTGTACCGCACAGTGGGCGTATTCATCTCATAAAGGGGTCAAAATATTTTATTAGCCTTGCGATTTTAACTGAGTATCGGGGGCGCCAACTAGATTAGCGACCCGGGGCGGCGAGTCGAGAGTCACTTCAACTTTACCCTTCTTCGACTTGCAATGTACTCGTGATAACACTTATTTTTCAGACTAACTTTGCAAAATAATTCAATATGCTTGTGTATATTTACATAGAATATACATTTTTGACAATAATCGAGGTTACATATCTAAAAAATGTAATCTGATTCTCATTTAAAACATTCCATCCAAGAGCAAACTCTTCAAGCTGGTATTTTGCTAATTTACGTCTTTAAATCGAAAATATTTTCCGAATTTTACAGAAGAGCCTTCTATTATTGAAATCCTTTAGACCTAAGGTAATAATAGTCAACAGTCAAAGCTTATGATGTCAGCGTAATGAAATGCAATAAAAAATAAATTACATATTTGTCGCCTCTTACCGGCAATCTGTATAAAATATTCATAGACGTTTCCCCTGATGTCTGAGTAGTCACGACCCCTTCATATTTTCTTGACTTGATCTTGAAGATCCATTGTTGATAACAATTTCCTTATATTAATTATATTACGTAAATAAAAAAACAAATTATGAAGTTTTACAAGTTGTTTTGTTTATCTTGTTATTACATCCATCCACGGGCACGATGCAATAACGGCTTATTAATTATATTTCATTAGAAACAATGAATGCACCCACCGTGCAATTATAGTGCAGGCACCACAATTAAAGTGGGGTATTTTTCCTCAAAAAATTGCGCAATTTTTGCGTCATTATTGTTAGCTAAAGTAGTTCGTGCACCACTGTGTAGTAACAACTCGGATAAAAATCACCCACTTCTATTTTTATTTCATTTTATTTGTTTAATACTAAATACTGAATTGCGTGGTGTGCATTACTAACGATTTGTAAAATTATGAAATTGCAATACTCGTTGCACTTAAATGACTTAAGTGTTATTAAATGTTTAACGTTTTTTTCTTGAAAATAATTCAAGCTACGGTTTGCCATGCTAATACTTTAGGTACTTTTTTATACCTATAAGTACAAATTAAAAATTGATATTGATATGCGACTGTGCGTACCACAAACTGAAATGCCCACAGCACAGATTGACTCTACAATTTTATAAAATGCCAAAGTTGTCAAGTTACAACTCTGTATTTGAGAGAATTATTTAAGAGTGCTCTGTGATTTTAATATTTTAGTTAGAAAGGATGTGTCAGAGGCAGATTCGTCTGAGGCGGTAATTAGAGAGTGGCAGTCGCGCGCACAATAAACATCACCGCGACAAACGTTCGGCTCTCCGCGTCATTCACAGACCGTCGCGTGCGCTGCACTAATGAACGTTTATTTTTGAAGGTCGAAATTCATATTTATTTCATTTTCCAGTATTTTAAATACTCAAATTGCCGTTCCGCCTTCCCGTGAACATTTTATTGTTGAATTTATGTTTTTGCACATTTTTTAGACATTTTACTTTCGGTGTAACGTAGAGTACTGATTTACGACATTTCACATAGGATTGAATACGACAGGCATCGGCGACGTATTTTACCAGTGCGTCGGAGCGCGTCACTAGACTTTAAGCCCCTCAGCATCCAGCCGACACTGATTGGATCGGAGAACGTCGACACACAGGTGTGAAAGCCAAGAAATGGAATACTTACACATCATTTCACAAAAGAATTCACACTGATACAGTCTTTGAATAAGAATTGAAACACACATTCTATTTTTAAGGTCTGTTTTAAAAAAACAAAGCTGACTATTAAAAGCTGATTTTTTCTTAATACTTATACATATTATGTGACTAGAGCCAGGAGTACCTACTTCAATAATATATTATACTTACCTATTACGATTACGTATCTACGTTCTGTTCCAAATATGGTAAGGTAAGTAATTAAGTACAAGATCGTATACCTACTTTATTGTAAGTTGATTTCGACGATCGAGGTATAGCAATCTCCGAAGCGAGTCTCTCTGATATTCCCGTAATATTCCCTTTGTACATTACCTTCTAAACTTCACCTGCTTAAAATTCCTTTTGAAGTTGGTTAAAGATTCCGCTTCCCTTCTAGGAAATATTAACTAATGCTTCAACCGGATTTATACTGAAATCATTTCCAGACTGCTAACAGATATAAGTAGGTACTACAAACGTAGATTTTTGTTGTTTTTTTTTTTTTGTTTTTTTTTGCATTTCCTGCATGAATATTGCAAACTTGAAGTTAGAATACTCACTTTATAAAAAGACTAATAAAATACTTCGGTATTTTGTTAACATGTATAAAATTATGAAAACGATTTAACGTCTTATCTTAACATTTCCTCAAGCATCTGCGTTCAAAAGACAAAAACATTCAAATGACGTAAAAGAAAAATGTAAAGACACAAAGTACCGGATCATCATTAAAAAACCATGAGCGAAAAAATCTGTTCACTCGCAAATAGGCCGGCTCAACCCTAAACGAAATGTTTTATAAACGGGGAAAGAATGCCAGGCTCCCCTGATAGTTATTTGATATGATTTATTCATACGAACACATCGCCCGTCAAATGGAAGTTTATTTAATAGAAAATACTTTGGAAATGTATTTATAATGCCATTACGGAGCGTTTTTATTTTAAAGTTGTGTCTGACGCGCGCTTGTTATGCAAACAAGGAGGGAACAGGAGGGACAGGCCCTCTTCCCACAACCATACTGTTTACACAACTTTTTATTGGTTGATTACTGCCTATTCGATGTAGTTAACATTTAAGGTAACTAAAATTTTTTGGCAAAAAAGAAACAACTTCAAAACGGAAACTAAAAAGTATGAAATAAATTAACTTGTACAGAAATTTCGAGTTTATAAGTGATTAAAAGAAACATAAACAATTAAATAATTTTATTATGACTTTAAAATTTTTGAAGACGGTGCCAAGTAAAACAATAACTAGATATAGGTAATATAGGTACTTATAATCAATCTTTTTCACATCTCAAGGAAACAGGTGGCACCGTCTTCAAAAATTTTAAAGACATACTTATGTATTTGTTTATGTTACTTTTAATCACTTATAAACTCGAAATTTCTGTACAAGTTAATTTATTTCATACTTTTTAGTTTCCGTTTTGAAGTTGTTTCTTTTTTGCCAAAAAATTTTTATTTCACATATTTTAGTTTCCATTGACTGTCTTTCATTTTCATTATCAGACCCCTTATAACAGTCACTTAGATTCACTTAGACACCCATTTAGATGAAAGGTCTCAATAATAGAAGTTAATCAAGCCCAAACACAAAGTACTTGCTGTAAGCCGTTGTCGAGTTCCCTCGACTGCCTTTCCGCTCCATCATCAGGTCAACGTCAGGCCCTCATTAAATATTAGGGCTTTAAAATTCTTGTTATTACATAATATTAAGAAACGCACTAGTCGCGATGCAATTTTTTCGAGTGTTTCCCTCGATATCTCCAGGTTTCCACCATCAGGTCCTGGTTTCCTTACCACGGGACCACCCTTGGGATACTCCCTTTCTAACAAAAAAAGAATCATCAAAATCGGTTGATGGACGACGAAGTTGTGTGAAGAAACATAAGAAACAGACTAGTCGAAAATACAGTTTTTTCGAGAGTTTCCCTCGATTTCTCCAGGATTCCATCATCAGATCCTGGTTTCCTTACCATGGGACCACCCTCGGGATACCCCCTTTCCAACAAAAAAAGAATCATCAAAATCGGTTTATAAACGACGAAGTTTTGCGTGGACACACATAAAACAAAAAAAAAAAAAAAAAATATACGGTCGAATTGAGAAACTCCTCCTTTTTTTGAAGTCGTTTAAAAAGTAGATTAGGCTTTATTAGAAATATAACGTTTTTATTTTAGGTTCCCAGCAACTAAATCATTAATCTTCTTCAAAAACCCAAAAAATATGGAACCATTAAAAACCTACATTTAAAAATACTTTTAAAATGTGTAACTGCTAGAATACAGATAATAATATATAAATTCCTTTTATGCATAAATTCCTTTTGACTATAGAGAGAGAGTCCGCGGCCGCCCTATAATCCGCGAGTGGCAGATCGTCCGCCCCGCCCACCGCCGCCGGATTACCGCACGCCTACACCCCGAGCCCCGACATCCACACACATTCTCTCTCATCTATATGCTAATACCTAGAATCTAACAAAAAATTAAGATACATACCACAAATCTTGCTTCGACAATTTCTCTGCATAAGTACCTACCCTATTCAAAATCAATTTGTACAATTTCATTTTTTTAAAGTATGTTTTTGCTTAAAAGTAAACTACAAGCAACAAATTATAAGTACCTTGATAATTTCTAGATTTAAAAGACTTTAAATATTACATCACCAAAGTACTTATAACTTCACCTACCAAAAAAGCGTAGCGTCGTCGTAGCACATACCTACACTGTGTCGTAGCGTTGCTACTGAAGTTTTGGGGGTTTGTATTATGTTTCATCTTTTCTTAGCTATACGAGTATGTTGTCTTGAAAGAGACTGAGTAACTAGCTTTACGAACGAAACATCAGCTAAGCGACATTAAGTAGAACATCGTTTTCTAGTCGCATATTAGTGCGATTGGTGGAGGTGGAGTTTTATTGAAATCCGATCAATTTAAATCTATTAAATTTATTAGCACCGTTAGGCTTTCAGCATCGATAACTTCTATAATACCCGATAAAATAAATTCAAAACTAGTTAAAACATGGTCCATGTGTGCGGAGAGAGACCGTACCTATACGCCGCCGCCGTCGCTCCGATGATGGCGGTCTGAGTGGCGCATACATATTTGATGCCCTTAATGCTGTGGTAAGCGGATTGCGGCTAAATACTGCCACTGCCTTTGTTGCTTGTTTGCTAATGTGCCTCTGATGCTATGTACGGACTTCGCCGGTACATAATGGCTCCGGCATCCATTAAATTATACATAATACATCTACCTAACTGAACTCTACGGTACAAAGGTGTTCTTGTTTCTATACAAAATACCTACTGAAGGTCTTTTGTTTGGGCTTTGATGGAATATTGTCTTATAAAGTTTTAGGAAAAGTATTTAAAATACCTAATCACATCCATATTGACTATTAACATTATAGAAATCGAAATAAAGTATAGTATGCAATAAAAATTCCACAGTTTTGAAGCTCAATACGACACCGCCATAATAATTTCCTATAAGCTGTAATGCGAAATTAGCCGCCTGCGACGTCCCACTTTATTAGATTCCCTGAGCTCTATTCAGGGTTTTTTCGAAGGGAACCTTTGAAGGCATCAGGACGTATTAGTGAATAATGCGATCGAATTCGATCTCGTATTAGACGCGGTGAGTAGGTAATGTGCCCAATGATAATAGGTCGGCAGCATTAGCCGATTATGGACAAGTATTGCTCAAACTTTTGATACACGTGTTTCCACAATCGTAAAATAAATAACTCACATTTCATCACTAGAATTCAAAACCTATTTTCAGTTTGTTTCCATCGCTACATACCCTAATGACGAGCGAGATAGCGAGTTGCAAATAATAATAAACAAGAAAAAAAAAAATTGTTATCGACATAAACTTGGTTTCTCGATAATCAAATAAAGAATGATTAGGTAGTTGTATTTTACGTACGGTACCTAGTCCTACTACAGATAATATACCTACTCCTACTACAGTAGAAATTAATTATGCGAAGAAGTTTGAGAATATCGACAAAGTATCAAAAAATGTTTACGCGATCTACAAGATTCTATTAAGAATTACAAGATCAAGGAACACATTGTATCTCTTTCCATCCGTTTAATGCTTATTTAATTCCCGAGTATTCCGCGTTTTGAGGTACGTATTCTGAAAAAAAATCGTAATGAATTCGTTATTCATAAAGAAAAGTTTATGTGAATATGGTAAGTTGGTACCTATAGGTACTACATATTTTTAAGTGGTGATATTCTTTCAATTAAATAGGTAATGCTAAGGTTTCGAATTATAAACATAATATTCAACATTTTAAGACTATCTTTTATACTCAAGTATAATTGAAGATACTATTGCAGTAGCCAATCGAAATAGAGCAAATCCCTTTATCTAGTGACAACAAAAGTTAAGCCCTAAATATTGTAGAAGCGTGTAAGCCGGCCTTTGTTCGGTAATCTGGTGGAGCTCATTCTGTCACGGGATTCAGCTGAAGGCTTTGTATGGGCATCCCTAAGTCCTATTGTGGGCCCCGACGGACACATGTTACGGGAATTTTCTACGTGTTTCTATTAACTTAGATATTGAGGTACGAAGATTGAGACGGTTATTTTTATTCAAGTTCAAGTACTTATGACTGCTTACAATACCTAGGTACTTGTGTTTATGTCGAGTGAATTTATATTTATTTATATGAATAACAGAATAACATTCTAAAGTAGGTATGAATATAGTTTTTCAAATAATAAATATTTATAAATAGCTATTTATTATTGAACAACGTGCTCTTTATTCATTCTAAAAGCCCATTTTTCCAGAGACGTTGGGACGCGGCATTTCCAATCCTCAGGGACACAAGGCGTACTCGGGCGAGGCAGAAGGCACTAGAGGCAAAGGTGAGGCGAGGCAGAGAGGCGACAAGCGATTTCCCCGGAATTTTTCCATTACCCCAGCAAATTGCACTCGCTTTGGTAATGTGCGCTTGGGACGCTTATCTTATCTATATTTTTATTAGATTATTTATTATTCCCTTATGTTCCCTCAAGTTGGCTTCTGACCATTCGATTAGAAAGGTTTTGTTTTAGACTTTGTTTTTGCTAGGTGGCTTGTAACCTAGGAAGTTATAACCAAAGTATAGGAAAAAAACATTCAAATATCTGCAGTTTACTTATAATAAAACGTTTTCATTAAACTATAGGTACTTACTGAGATCACGATAGTGCTGTGCGATAATGATAAATTACTTGAAGTAAATAGTAACTCATTTGTGAAGAACTCTTTCGTAGTTAGAACATTAATCGTCGTCATTTGTTTACAGAACGAATGATTTAGGTTTTAAAAGGTTTTAAAAGATGTTGCAGCACTGACAAAAAAGCGGGAAACTCAAAGAAACTCATTCGTTATATTCACATGGAAATTCGTACTTGGATGCCACATTTGTGAAGTTTTCCTTTGAGCCGCCCCAAACGTGCTAACGATGTGGTTCTGGTTACACGGATGACCGTCATCAATTTAATGGTTTTGTTTCTAAAGTCCGGTGCGAACCACAAAGACACTCAGGTCGGTGGACGTATAAGTTTTTCAACAATTACTAAAATAAATATAATTTGGTTAGAGAAACGTTTACTAACAATAGGTACCTACTAACTTCTGCAATATTTATAAAATGCCAATTTCGAAATAATTCTAATCATTAGAATTAGACAGGTCGCGTTGAAGGGGTTCTTAACTAACTTATTTTTCCAATAAACATCGTGCCGTCTTATTTTAATTTTTGACAATGAAAGTTATATATACCTACATAGTAAGTATGATAGCATTATGTTAATTGACGTTTCTTGCAATTATCAATCAGGTTTTTGCAGTCGAATTTGCGATTGTTTAATCATTAAACAAATTTTTGTACGAATTGTCGAAAACAGTGGTTCTCGACAGCTAGCTATGAGTGATAATGTTTGAAGTTTTGTATTAGATGCTTTATTTTTAATCTGAGTAAAATGAGACCAATTAAGGCAGTGACGTGTATTTTCGTACTTTTATTTTGTGCTAGTGTCTATTGTGATATTGATGTAAGTATATTTTTAATTAATCTAATCAATGATACTCCTCAGAGGAATCCTCACTCCTAATTTTTCACATTCCCGAAGGTGCTGTCCCACTCTGTGAAGTAGGTTCTTTTTAATAAAATTGTTTTTAATTTATTTTTAAGAGTTTTTTTGTTTTTAGAAACAAAAAAAACGTGTGTGCATTATTGGAGCGGGGATAGGAGGTCTGACATCAGCCAGGTACCTGCAAGAGGAAGGCATAGAGTTCACAGTGCTGGAGGCTACCCGCTATGTCGGCGGCACGTGGCGCTATGACCCACGGGTGGGCACCGACGAGTATGGGCTGCCGGTGCATACTAGCATGTATAAAAATCTAAGGTAGTTCAAAAAATCTATGCTTGAAGGAATTCATTCATTATATTTTAGAGTGTCGCTTTTGTCCGTGGATTCTTCGCCACTCTGCTGTATTCTATGCCGTGCGTTGAATGGCATTACACCAGATAAATTCACATCTTATAAATTCTCCCGCATAATATGTTGCTACATTGCATTGCTAAAAACCCAAAAATGTATTCCATCGTGTATTCCATCGTTTTAAAATGACTTCTTTTGTTCCAGAACCAATCTCCCTAAACCTACAATGCAACTTAGAGGATTTCCTATACCTGAAGATTTGCCATCGTTTCCGAGTGGACAATCATTTTATAATTACATTCAATCTTATGCAAAGCGTTTTGATTTGGAAAAATATATCAAGGTAACTTTGATAACGGGGTATTTAAGATTAACGCCTTTAGAAGAGTTTACAACTGTTTATCATTTAGAGGTCTCGATCGTTGCTCACAGAATTGTAACAGGCGTTTAAAACTTGTGTCTTCCTTACAGTTTTTACATTTAGTAACATCAGTACGAGGGGAAGAGAAAGTATGGAAAGTAAAACACAAATATTTACCTACTGGAGAGGAATTTGAGAATGAATATGAATACGTTATTGTAGCCACAGGACATTTTAGCAAACCTCATTGGCCTAATATTACGGGCGAAGATATTTTTAAAGGTCTGTGAATACAAGTGTGTACTAGTCCAATAAAACTTTCATTTTAAAAATAAGTAATTAAAATCTATGGTGCTTACTTTAATCCAGAAATCATTTTGTTTTATTATGTACCTACTTTATTGGCTCACCAACTACAACTAAAACCTGAGTACGAGGCATACAATATTTGATTGGTTTTATCATATAAATATAAACTTATCCCCAGGAACAATAATCCACAGTCATGACTACAGAACGCCGGATCCTTACACCGACCGTCGAGTACTTGTTATAGGCAATGGTCCCTCCGGGTTAGACATAAGCATAGATATAACGAATGTAAGCAGGGTTCTCTACCATAGTCAACACTCTAAGGCAGTTTTCAATGCCCCATACCCTGATAATTACGTAAGGAAACCAGACGTGGAAATGTTCAATGAGACTGGAGCACTCTTCAAAGATGGAACCTTTGCAGAACTGGATCATGTTATATACTGCACAGGTTGGTAAATAAAGAAAATATATTGAATGTTTCTTTACTATCACAAGCTACAAGCTTGTTTAATTTAGGTGCAAGGTATTTTAAACAAATGTAGATAACAAGTTTCAACTAACGCAAGTTAATTAAACCAGTATCGTATTGAATTCAATATTTACTAATGATTACTAATGAAACGACGAGGCCAATAGCGTGTAATGGTCAGGTAAACATAAACTAAGTACCTATATGTACTTTTTGCATCAGTGATAATATCATAGTTGTGTTGTGCTATATTACGCAAAGAAATTATCTTATCTGATACGTATAAGATTTTTCTATTGAGGTAGATACGCCTGCTATCAGTGGAAATCAAAACCCGTCCTAGGTTTAGAGGATCTATATCTGTCTCTATATCTTTCAAACTGAATAAGTATTTATTTAATTATATTTAATTAAACCAAGATTCGACTATTTATATATTCATAACTTTTATTTTTTCAGGATATGAATTCAATCTCCCTTTCTTAGACAACAGTTCTGGTCTTATGATTTCTCCCAAAACAATAGTGCCTTTATACAACTACATGGTTAATATACATCAGCCTACAATGATGCTCTTGGGGGCTGTTGTTAGAGCATGCTTTACTGTAGTTTTAGATACTCAGGTAAGTACATTAATAAATATAACCATTCAATCTTATAGCATCACTACGTTTATATGGAACTGCGAAAAAACTGCTGGTGAACCGCCAGCCTTGGTTCACGTTTCTAATATCAAACGCGCAACAACTGCAGGTGCCATAGCACCCTTTAACGGACCGTTGTTGACGTTAAAGTGCGAGAGTAGCCGACAATTACCACCAAAGTGACCATCGTGCTATGTAGCATAGCATGTTGTTATTGCTACAACTCGAATCATGCACTCATCGCGAATAACTCACTTGTAGAGATAAACCCGAGAACATTAAAATTCAATAGTAACCATGCACTAACATGATCCTTATGTATCTAAAAAAAATTATGTAATAATGTAAATAATGTAATCTTATGTAAACTATTGCTGGGTAAAGAACACGGACTAATAAACTTTAAAAAATGTTGTTGTTATATCACATTACCACGTGGAAAAAGGTATTAATATTATCGTTTAATTTATGTTTTGTTATTGATTATGTCATAATATATTTTTAACAATTTGTACACTGTTCAATTAGGTAGATTATCGCTGCTGCGATTAATTTGATCCTTAAGTATGTATCTACAATCGATGTCATGCAATCCATGCGATTCATACGTAAAAGATATTATCACCGTAAACGAAAATTTTGTATCTTGAGTATTTTAGCTTTTTTCGGTAGGTAGGTACCTAACTATTCTTTTTCGTTTAGCCGTTAATGTTCTACTGCTGGGCAAAGGTATACGTCAAACATTGTAGGTAGTGAGCTATGTATGATTGCATACTTTTCTACAAACTAAGAAGTATTGCAGACTGATTTGTACATGCAGTATACCTATACAGCAGTATACCTTATCATTTTTCTTTGTGTTCACAGGCCCGCTATGCCACAGCACTCATCAAAGGCAACTTCACATTACCATCTGAAGTTCAAATGTTAGAGAGATGGCAATCACAAGTCAATGCTACCAAAAGCAGTAAATCTCTATCTGAAATACACGTTTTAGGACCATATGAGGTGGGTAATAGCCAACATATGATTTTTAACATGTTAGTATAAAATATTCTAAGTTAGTAATATCATTTGGGTTGAAAAACATGTAGATAGGTAATTTCTAAGATAAAACTGCATATAGTGATATTATTCGTCCATTTATTTATTTCCAGGGAAATTATTACAAAGAACTTTCAAAAGAGTCCGGTATAGACCCAGTGCCTCCCGTTTTGGTAAAAATTCGAGATGAAGACGGAAATGCTAAAACTGAGAATCTCTATACCTACAGAAACTACGAGTACACGATCATTAGTGATGATTCTTTTATCAGACAGGTCGAGATAAAAAATAATTCAATGATCACACCACTTTGAATCGCACCAGAAATGTGAAACTGTGATTGATTGGATTCAAGCTTAGAGGCAATACTTACACACAGAAATATATTTACAAAATAAATTATTAGGTACTTACATTAATATTTGATATCAGCTTAAACAGGTTAATTTTGAATAAACTTTGTCATAACTTGATATTTTGCAGGTGGGCTATCCACCATAATTAAGGGATGTTTTGGAATCTTATAATGTCGTTTAGTATCTTAATATAAAAAATAAAACAAAAATCCCAAAAAAAATATCTATTTAGATAAGCCTTAGATAAATAAAAGTTATTTCACATAATTTACTATTCAGTATAATTTCCATAAAATCGTCATAACCGTCAAATTTTCGCGTCCCATTTCATGCATTATATTCATCATTACGTTTAGTGCCACTGGAAAATGTGTTTTATTACCTCGATAGAAGGCTGCAGTTTAAATCGCTACTAGTATCGTGTATGAACATTCGATTACACACACCAATGGTCAAGCATTTACCAATTAAGCTGGTTTAATAGAGCAAGCATTCGTCTAACGGCAAAGGGAGCATTCCATACTAATTACCCGACGACAGG
The DNA here is from genome assembly GCA_947563765.1 of Anarsia innoxiella. NCBI lineage: Eukaryota > Metazoa > Arthropoda > Insecta > Lepidoptera > Gelechiidae > Anarsia > Anarsia innoxiella. The sequence continues at coordinate 4,868,858 of OX387408.1, forward strand.
TTGGAAATGTTACTCTATCGCCAACATTTTGATCGCAATTTCAGTTGACAGCGTTCCCTGCGCGACAAGTGCAAATTGAGTAATTTCTTTATTAAGAAATATTTGGGGTACGTTTAAAATCAATGTTGTAAAATTAAAACGTTTTAGCTTAATTCTGCTTACTGGTTTAGATTGTCAAAGAAAGACAGGCAGGTAATAAGACATATAAGTAACCAAATAAAGATATAAAAAAACTTATTAATTTAATCACAATTTCAAAATAGTGCATTGAATTTGGTGTCGTGATTCGGTTCGGCCCCGGAGGATGAATGGGCGGCGACGGTGACCCTCTACCTCGTCTAGCTAATATACGAGGGTCGGATCCATAGTATATGGAAACATATCACATGATTTACTGTTATTGATTTAAGTAGGTATTTCACAAAAACACACAAGGCGTATCCTCGAGGTTATTGATTGTATTTCCAACTCAAAACGTTGAAAGAAACGGAAACTAGCTATTTGTATTTACTTTCTCCACATATAAAATTTTGCGTTTGTAAGTAATTTAGTAATCCGAGTAATTTCGGGTTGAAAATTACTTAATACTTACTTTCTTATTCTTACCTCCTCAGCCCTATGTTGCTATCATTGTATTTTAACTCTAATAAATTTTTATTTCTTTGAGTTTTTTTTTTATTTCCATTACGTATGTGTCTGTAAGTACTTATCTGAAACTTTCGCATGTCCTTCCTTCTTTTGGTGGCAGCATCCACTCAAATTCTTTTCATGGTCAATTTAAAATATAATACAGTTGTCGGCCGCCGAATGCCCTTCGCGAATCTAATTTGTGCCTCTTTGCACTCTATACGAGGGCGGGTTTCCGGGACACTATTCACTATAAGGACATGATTTTTAATTTATACTTACATACGAGGCCGCCTCTGCGCACAATCTATTAGTTTTAAGTTTTATTTGTATTTCTTTGTGTGCAATAAAGTATTTCTATCTATCTATCTATCTACGAGTATAGTTACTTTTTTTCAGAACTTGTGTTTTCTTTTTCTTTTAAAAATTGCTAAATTGATAATCATCATACGAAGAGTGTTGACTGAAGTGCTAGACCTTCTATAATCATAAGATCATAGCGATACGTAGCTATCTAAGTAAGTACTAGTTATGTCATCTAAATACTTAATAAGTAAATACTTAATAAGAACTTTTTTGTATCATACGTAAAATCTTTGAAAAACTGAACCTAGGTAGGTGCATAAGTTGGTAAAAGACCTATTAAACTAAAATTATCATGATTTATTGTGATGTAACATGTAAACTGTAATTATAAACTGTAAAATATTATTTTTAAAACGATTTCGTGTAGGTAATCCATCCTATTTAGCTATAAGTAGGTTACTCTAATTGGGTTATAAAAACTTGATAAAAATGTGATAAAAATCTCTTCTGTAAGTAACTCATAATGTAAATAAATAGGTAATTACTGTTTTCGTGTAGGTACCTACCTACTATTTTGTATAGTTGCGAAATTGGTTCTTTATTAAGCCCCTCTAAAATTTATGTTTTTCTTTATGTAGCAAGACGTTGAAACCTCGAAGAAGACCCCGAAATGTGAAGCGACAGCTATTATCTACGTTTTATGTGGGTAGATATTAAATTAGATGTAATTAGGCTTGCCGAAAAATATATTACTAGAATGGTATTCCCAATATATGATAATATAATAAAGCTTATCGGTTCGTCATCCCGGCCATGAACTATAGCATATAATATGTATAAATTATTGACAGTAAATGGTACTATCATTGTATAACTAAACTTCCACAGTTCTATCTCACATGTGGTATAAATTACAAGTCGTACGTAAGTGAGTTTATATTTACTATATTTTATTCAATTAAATAAGATGAAACATATTTATATAGTGTGTGTTGCGTGCTTTGCAATTTGTCGTGGACAAAGTTATAGTGATAATGAGGTAAGTTGTTTTATTTATGATTATTATCTGATTACGGAACAATTTACGGAAAGTAATCATGAATTTGATTTATACATAGACACCTACGTAATTGTCAAATTCGTAAAAAATAAAATGATATGGCGTAGACAAGAGCATTGCAATAGGTAGGTACCTACATTAATACCTACATGGATCAAAATAATTAAAATAAACAATAGAGCTACGAAAATTATGTACCTAAGTAATAGGAAGTCTAAAAGGTATGTACGAATAAACGGATCAATTACTTACGTCTAATTATGAATTACTTACACAAGGAAACGATATCAATGTGCTAGTAATATAGAGCTGATAAATTAATACTTAATAGACCTTTGATAGTTAACTTGGCTGACTAGAGTAGATAGTACCTACTTGTATTTATTTACGTCATCGTCATTTCCTATAAGTACCTACCTAGCCACCTACCCACTTCGGAACTCTATTCTAAGCTACGAAATAGTGAAGAGCAGAATTTCTTTTGGTTTTTTTTCTATTTAATTTTTGTATGAAGGAATAGGTATATACATAGGATAGTTTTCATCTCATTAATTTAGATAGTATTCTGTCTGACGACTGCCGTGTGTTGAATTTGACAAAATTACGTAAGTACTTACCTAATTATTTCCTAGTCACAATTTTTTGATTGCGTTTTTATTGTTACTCAAATACAAAATGTTTCGTGAGTATAAAGTAAAAAAATAAGTATCCTGCAGATAGGTACTACGAGTATTCTAATCGTAACAACATCCGTCATCTGCAATGTGATATGTGTAAGGACATGGATCTCTCGAGATTTTCGAGAATGAGAGTTCCATGTTTACCTACTAGAATTTTTACATAAGTCCTTGTTCGTTTATTTTATAAAGTTCCCTGTTGTATGCGAAGATGCCCACAGAAGCTTGTTTTAAATCAATTCTAAAAAGTAAGTAAAAAGAAAGTGGTCTTAGGGCTCTTGCGCATGATCGGCTATCCGTATCTACATGCGCAACCACTCACTTAGGTAAACGCTCTGAGTTCAATCGATTAACTACCTACTTAACTAACTAACTTGCTAGTCTTCGTTAGTGATCCCATCGCATAATTTTGCAGTCATTTAGATAAAGTAAATTATCTTATCTAACCAAGTAGGTAAATATAAATGTTTACCTACATAAATTTGACATTTTGTTTGTATCAAGTAAGTAATCGATAAGAGCTCAGTGTTACCGGACGCTTGCTTTATTTTTGTTCCAAAAACGCTCCGTAAAAGTTGCACACGGATTAATATTAAAATGGTAAGCATAGACTTATTGATTTTAGTCGGGTTGATTCTTTGTGTTTCTATCTACTTATGTAGGTATTTGATTCGATTAATTTATCAAAGTTGTTGCAATTATTTTTAGATATTTACATACCTATTGCAGATAATTTTTAACTTATGAAACAGCTGTCTCGTCGTAATCATCGCGAATAATCTTAGAGTTCGTTACATAATATCGAAAAATGTGGTGTTAAATCCTTGTTAAATCAATTAAATGGTTAGTATATCAATTGATAATTTATCAAACAACGATGAGTAAGCTTTTAATGCACGTTAGGTTATGGAGTTCCGATGACATTGACGTTGTCACATGCATTTACGAAGAATGTTATACACACACCTATCATCTTTAGTTATTTATTCAATCGTTTACACAAGTGATAGCTGTTACTTCTATATATATATATATATATATATATAAAAATGAAACCCGTTTTCCGTTAACATGAAAACGGCTTGACCGATTTGGCTGATTTTTTTAAAATGTTCATTGAAGTCCAAGGATGGTTTTTACGGTGAGAAAAATTAGAATAATTGCCGGGAAAGCCCTAAAACAGACCTTTTCTTTTTCCCATACAAATGATTTCTTACTAAAATGTAGAGTCAATTTGAACTTTATTCCTACACAATAAAGTTCATTCTAAGGCGGGACAAAGTTCGCCGGGACGGCTAGTAATTGATAGTTTAAGTAGGTATAGAATAGTATTTTCATAGATACATTTCTACAATAAAAATTATATTATGTACTTAATGATTTCAGATTCAATCAAATAGACGTCGCGTTTGCGTGATAGGAGCTGGAATAGCTGGTCTGACGTCAGCCAGATATCTACAGGAGGAAGGCATAGAGTTCACAGTGCTGGAGGCTACCCGCTATATCGGCGGCACGTGGCGGTATGAGCCTCGAGTGGGCACCGACGAGTATGGGCTGCCTATCTTCACCAGCATGTATAAGCTGCTAAGGTAGGTTGCCAGGGATTTTGGTAAAAAAGATATTTTTTGTCATCATAAAAGATCATCTTAATTAGAAGTTGCCGATCTAAACCATAGAAGAACTTGGGTGTCTGTAACAACTGGAATTTTCAATGTATCACGTTGAAAAATTTTTTTGCTGGTTTGTGATATACGAGTAAGTACGTAAGTACTAAGTATTATTATTAATTGCATCAATCAACAAACTCGATAATATTTACTTGATTACTATTTACCATTATTTACAGAACTAATTTACCGAAGCCTGCAATGGAATTAGGTGGATTTCCTTTACCAGAAGACACGCTGTCATTTCCAACCGGCCAAAAATACTATGAATATATCAAATCATACGCGAAACATTTCGATTTAGAGAAACACATTAAGGTACTGTTTAATTCTCACTTTTTGTTGTTTTTAGAACAGGTTAAGCCCTAATTTGGGTTCTTAAATTGTGAAATTTGTACCTACCTACTGAGACAATTAATTTCAGTTTCTACATTTGGTTATATCAGTAAGGAGAGAGTCTGATGTATGGAAAGTGAAGCACAAATCCATATCGACGGGAGAAATATTAGAAGAAGATTATGACTTTGTCATTGTAGGCACTGGACACCACAGTAAACCAAAGATGCCAAATATTCCAGGCGAAAAACTATTTAAAGGTAGGGTCTTATTGGTAGGGTGAAGTAGAACCCAATTTATTTACTATAAAATTCTTTTTTAGAGTATTTTTTTCCAAGTTGTGACATAAACCTATGCCTCCCCAGGAACAATAATACACAGCCACGACTTCAGAGCCCCGGACCCTTACACCAACCGTCGGGTTCTCGTCATGGGCGCCGGACCATCTGGAATGGACATTGCGTTGCAAATTGCAGACATAAGCAAAACTTTAGTCCATAGTCATCACTCGGAAATCAGGTTTGATACTCCATTCCCAAGCAACTATATCAAGAAACCAGATGTTCAAGAGTACAATGAAACTGGAGCCATTTTTAAAGATGGTACTTTTGAAGAGTTGGATGACATTATTTATTGCACAGGTATTGTTTCTAGCTTGATCGTAATTACCTATAAGGTTTCGTAAAATATGTCGAAATTATGATCGTTCCTTTTGGATCTGAGTCTCTCTTTATCTTTGAACTACCTAACAAGAATTTTCCTTTTTTCTAGGATTCCTTTATGACTATCCGTTTTTAGACAAGAGCTCGGGTCTTACATTGACGGGTAACAGTGTGATTCCTTTGTACAAGTACATGGTGAACATTCACCAGCCTTCTATGATGTTCATGGGTCTTGTCGTCAGAGCTTGTGTCGTTATTGCTATTGAAGCGCAGGTCAGTAATATGCTGCGTGGAAATAATCTTTATTGTCTATAAATCTTATTAAGATTTTCAATAACTACCAATATCTACTAGCGGCTCTGAGGTGACTCTTTTATCCCGCATTGTTTGTCACAACGTTTCAATAGCAAGGTCTATAGGTATTTATGAGTTATTATATTTTTTCAGTCTCGTTATGCAACGGCATTAATTAAAGGCAACTTCACATTACCATCAAAAGAGAAAATGTTGGAGGATTGGCATAAACGAGCGGATCCAATCAAATCAAGAGGGCGACGTATGTCTGAAATACACTTTTTGGGAAACGATGAAGTAAGTTTGGAACCAAAACGTTTTTCGTACATTACCCAGCTATATCCGTCCAAACGTGCCAAATATTGGATGCGTTAAGTTCAGTTTCTTGCCATGCCAACAAAAACCAATCGAATCGATTTTAAAGCTAAAGTACTTTATACTATTTTTAAACAAATCATTACGCAAAACTTGAATATTTGTTGAAGTACCTAATATCTTCTGACATTGGCCTCCAAATTGTCTCATATCTTTGGTTCCAGGATCATTATTACGCTTCGCTCACGGAAGAATCAGGCATCGATAGAGTTCCACCAGTGCTTTTCAAAATTCGCACAGAAGATACAAAGGCCAAACTGGAGAACCTCTACACTTACCGCGATTACGAATACCAAGTGATTGATAAAGATACGTTTATCCGTCGATTGGAAAAGAAAAATGATTCTTGTTGTTCGCCTTGATTTATGAGTTTGCAATTTCGTATTGGTAAGTAGATAATTTAATGGCGATATGCAAGCTCATAGAAATGAGTAAGTACCTGCTTTTACTAACTTAACAACAGAAAAATAAAGGTTTAATATAAGTACTAGGTATCTTAATAAAACCCACATTTTCCGATAGTTATCTTTACTGTCAATTTTAATTGGTTTTATATTTTTAATTCTACTTTAACTCTATAAGGTAAGTACATAGGTACATTATTATTGTTTAGAATTTAAAAACTGGTACAGAATTTATAAAGTAATATCATCATGATCATGACATAATGTTTTCATATTAGGTACATGTTACACTTACATAATATCACAAAAAAACGTAGATATCTACATGGCAAAGTAACTTTATGCTTCCCTAACAATAACATCGTAACATAAATTAGTAGGTACCTAACTAATTTTAAACAACACAACCTTGCTACCACTTGGCTAGTGTGTGGGGTTCCCAAATTCTTTTTGTCGGATTTATCGCCTGTCGGATGAGGCTCGAAGCTTATAAATATTAAATTATACAAAATATGAATGCAGCATGCATGCATTGTATGCAGCAATTCGTGTGTAGGATCGCAGTAACACCGCGGAACGAACAAAGAGCAGCCGGGTGAGGGCCAGTTTCCACAATATCCTGAATCTTCTACGGACTCTAGCGTAAATTTCAGTGACACAACATTTTGCACGAAGCTATATTATAAATAGAAATGGGGTTTTTTGTCATATGCAAATATAACTTAAATGAGTACCTATACCTACAATATTTATAATACCTTATAATAATACTAACAATGAATTTATAATGATAACATTATTTTTAATACTGTACGTACAATTAAGTAGCCACAAATTTGCACTAAGTAGGTAAGACATCATTTTAACCGAATAAGTCAGACCTTTCACTTAAATTTGTTCCACGCCGGGAGCACTTCGTTCTTGATCAACGTCTTCTATAGGACAAGGGAGATCTTTCTTGAAGTTGTACCATCTTACATAATGCGTGTCGTTTGTTACACTAAAGTCATAGTCTCGATAGTGCAAAAGGTCGTGAAGACGAATCATTGCATTGAAATCTCGGATTGTGGTCAGAACCGGAGGAGCACGTGTCACACCTGCCTCTTCGGTCAGATTGCCAAAATAGTTATCCTAGAAAAAAACATCGTCAACATTAATCGTAATTCTGTTTTTTAATTCGTAAATGTACACACGGACTTTGTACAGAAATTCAGCAAATCTCAAAATATTGAAAGAAGATTCACATTGTTAACTTTGGAGTATCAGTCAACTAGGTGTAAAATAATTGATTATGTAAGTACTTACGAATAAGATTATTGGATAAAATTATTTACTCACCATATCGTCTCCAATAACGTTGACATCTACCATCTTCATGCCCTTTTCTTTAAGCGTTCTAACATGATCTAACCAGATCTTTAACATCCTCTCCGATGAAGGTAGCTGGAACTTCTTTGCTGCTAATGCTGCCACGTATTGGGCCTGTATTAATAAATGGAAAGATACAAACAACTTCTGTATTAAAAAGTGTCTGGTTGATTATGTTTAATTGTCGTTTGACTTCGAAGAACTTGAAAGGCTCTAAAAACCAAATCACTGACTTATAGTCTTGTATTAAAAATACATTTCAAAACATAAATACCTGAGCATCCATTACTCTGTTGATAACCTTCTTCGAAACTCCAATAATCGCCATACTGGGGTGAAGGATGTTAACTACGTGTTGGTATAGTGGAAGAACAAATTTACTGGAAACTGTGACTCCAGAACTTCTATCAATAAACGAGTAATCGTAGTCATATCCTGAAAGGAGCAGTTTAAGAGTCAGCTGTAAGTAAATCACAGGTATCTAAACTTTGCCTGCCACATCATTGTAATATAAATAAGCTTTTACCTGTACATAGTATAACATCATCTACTTCCTCAAAGCTATCGTCTTGAAATATAACTCCATTGCTCGTGAACGAAGCTATGTCTGGTTTTTTGACGTAAGTAGAACTAAAGTAGGGCTGATTGTACTTTAAGTGGTGGCTATGTACGAGTTTGGAAGTGACATTGCTGAGATGAGTCGCCAGATCCAGCCCTGAAGCTCCAGCACCTACAAGAAGGACCCTGCGGCCTCTGAACTCCTCTGGGTTCTTGTAATCGTGACTGTGGATAACCGTTCCTAGAAAGAAGACGATATATTGTTATGATATCAAGATGTTTTCTTTACAACAATTTGTATCTTTACACTTAACTTACCATTAAAAGTGTCCAAGCCCTGGAATTTGGGCATGATTACCTTCCGGTACTCTCCAGTAGCGATGACCAGGAACCCACATTGTTCTGTGTCACTGGTCCGCGAATCAGTACGAGTGTACGTCACATTCCAGTGGTCTCCCGCCCAATTTATTAAAGTCACTAAGCTCTGGAACTAAAGAAAAGATTTGGAGTTTGAATTATGTTCATATTGTTCAACGTATTATGGAAATTTTGGACACCACCACCACTTCTACGAGTATAGGGCATATATTATAAATACGAAGCCAAACCAACTACCACATTCACTTCCTCAGAAGATTTGGTATCCTTTTAACTCGCTTTTGGATAGGCAGAGACGTGTTTTATTTTATTACAATTTTGTCTCACCAGATTTTATAAACTAGAGGTAGGTACCTAAGTAGGTAATTAAATTAATGATTTCATATCTAATACTATTTTATGCTGAGTTTGAATGGTTGGTTAGAGTTCTGGGGTTCATAATACTTATACTAATTCACTAAAATAAAAACCATTAGGTAACTTGTAAATAATTTTCATTGTGATGCAAGGAAAATGAGTCACATCTGTATTGAAGACAGGTCTGAAACTGGCACTTTTCTGAACTAGGTCTTTTCATACTCTAAAAATGTTTCGCAAAATATTTTGGTATTTACATAAGTAACAAAGTTTCAAACTTTGTAACAATGTAGGTAGGTACTATTATATTAGTAAATAATTTGATATAAAACTGAAAACATTAAAAGGTGGATTTAAAGGGATTTAAAAAATACAAATTTGTAACTAGGTAATAACTGGTTTAATTCCATGCGCATTTAAAAAGTAATTAAAAATATTAGGTACATAATCATCAAAGGTTTATCTAAGAATTATCTAAAAAGTATACATATATGATGCCAAATGATGTCAAAGACATGAACTATGATTTTATGAAAATGAGGACATGTTTCACATACTTAGGAACCCGCAAAAACTAATGTCACGAGGTTTTCATCGTATTATGTATGACATCCATCTATTGTGTTGAAAAGTTATGTTTCCAAGTTAAATAGAAATTGATGTTATATTTTATTTAAAAATTACAAAAACTTACTTACAGGATAACAATGTAACAATATTTAATAACTAGTGAATTGGTAACAGTCAATCTTATTCAAATATCACAACTGACTTTGATAAAATTTTGCAAACATAAAAGTAAGTGCATTTTATGTACCTATCTATCAATATTACGTATTAGGTACGTGAGTATTATATATTCTTAAATATCGAATTAACTAAAGATAGACACTTGTTTTAGGTATGTAGCTAGGTAAAAACGTACTTAAAAGTAAATAGGTCCCATTATTGAAAGAAATAAAATCTTTAAAAAAAAACATTAATAACGAACGCCTAATGCCTTTAACAATTTGTTACTTAAGTATCAAGTTAACGAATTTTTTTTTAATCGACTTTGATTTCTTTCACAACTGGAACATTTCGTTCTGAATCTTCGTTAATAGGACAAGAGAGTTCTGTCCTCAAGTTGTACCATATCTCATAATGCCAGTCATCTGTGATATTATAATCGTATTCTCGGTAGTTCAGAAGGTCGTGCAGACGGTATTTTGCATTGAAATCTCTAATAGCCGTCAAAACTGGAGGTGGGCAAGTTACTCCTGCTTCTTCGGTTAGATTTCCGTAGTAATAATCCTGCAACAAACGAGGTAAATTAAGAGAATAAAAGTCAATAGACAACGATAAACCGGTATTAATAATAGAGACATTACTTATTAGAGATAGATAAGTAAAATTTAAATTTCTATTCTATTTTTTTTATCATCATGATATTTAAGAGCGTCGCTCTTGTCGGTGGAGTAACGCCACTATGCTCTACTCTCTGCTGTCCGTTTGAGCACCTGATACGACACAAGTCTATATTTTTAGAAACACAAAATATATTGACACTACTTACCAAATCGTCTTTAATAACGTTGATGTTTTCCATCTTCGTCCCCTGGGCTACAAGCGTATGAACATATTCTACCCAGACCCTCATCATCTCCTCCGATGAAGGTAACTTAAACTTGTTAGCTGCTAATGCTGCCGCGTATTGGCCCTGATGAAAAACAATTCATATTTCAATATTTTTCTCCTTTAGAATCCTTTCTATGTCTTATTACTCATATTTCATAATATTAGACAAACTTGAGGTTTGGTCTTCGTAATTTTTATTTTGCATCTTTAAACTTTTGATAAGTTCAATTTCTTTACCTGCACATCCATTGTCCTAATGGAAATGAACTGGGCTATACCTATAAATACCATACTTGGACGAACAATGTTCAGCATATGTTGGTAAAGTGGGAAGATGAAATTGTTCGAAGCTACAATCCCACAGTTCTTGTCAAGGTAGGAATAGTCGTATTTATATCCTGAAATGATAATTCAACTTAAAGTTTCTATTGCCAAACAAATCAATTCATTTAAATTGTTTACTGAACCCATTTTTCCATGATGCCTGATTCTTACCTGTACAGAATATAACATCATCTACTTCCTCAAAGCTATCGTCTTGAAATATAACTCCATTGCTCGTGAACGAAGCTATGTCTGGTTTTTTGACGTAAGTAGAACTAAAGTAGGGCTGATTGTACTTTAAGTGGTGGCTATGTACGAGTTTGGAAGTGACATTGCTGAGATGAGTCGCTAGGTCCAGCCCTGAAGCTCCAGCACCTACAAGAAGGACCCTGCGTCCTCTGTATTTCTCTTCGTCTTTATAGTCATGACTGTGAAGAACGTTTCCTGGAGAGATGAACAACAATTATGAAAATCTAGATTTTTGTAGTTGCTCTACATGTTGGCTTATCGATAGAATTGTATTAATAAATAGATAAGTACCTATTATATTTAGCAATCCCAATTGGTTCATTGCGTAAATTAATGTCATGCAGTAGGTATCAAAATATTTTGTATATAATGTGGGATTACCTTTAAAAGCATCCAATCCCTTGATTTCCGGTATTATAACTTTCCGGTACCGGCCTGTGCCGAAAACCAAGAACCCACATTGTTCCGTGTGATTGGTTTTCGTATCAGTGCGAGTATACGTCACATTCCAGTGGTCATCTGCCCACTTTACGTACGTCACCAGACTCTGGAACTGAAGTCGGGACTTCATCGACATTTTATAGATAGTTTATTTCAAAGGAAGATTAAAATGTATCATTACTTACCGGTCGATAATTTGTTCTTCATCATTTCGTTATTATTCTCGATAATCTAGCTAGATCACAATTTAAACCTAACGATTCTACGAAGCTTGAGAGCACTTGATAATTGTTATTTTTTAAACATTATTTACGTCGTTCGAATTAAGTTAGTAAATATTTTAGCAAACTGTATTAAGATCTAAAACTTATACATGTAAATCTAGATCATTATCAAAGAAATCACGTTTATTTACGCATAAAAACTATAAAAAAATATACATTTTATCTGCCTCAAAAAGGAAACATAAAAACTGAATAACTTATAGGTTGATTGTACTTAATTCTCGTGATTCTACGAATATATACCTATAATGTAGCTAAGCTATTAACGTTATACGTCAAAGTCCATGTAAAGCATAGTAATTGTCTAATTATTAAAATACAATATAGGTATCTAACCTGGACATGTTTTTTGAGTCCAAAATGTTTAGCAAAAGCATTCAGGTATCGGTAGTAGCAAGTGGATGACGGATAGGATGGTGTACCTTCCGGCATTGGATATCCTGCGAACTCCATTGTCTGTCTCGGTGTATTCGTTCTGGAAACACATTACGATTGCAACCATTAGGTTACACTTTTTATCATGCTGCTGGTACCTCTTCCAAGTAAGTTGTAAAGAATTACTGTGAATGTCCTGTTAAAAAGTTCCCAAAAGTATTTGTCATTAACAAAAACCAGTTCATATTTAGTATGTCTCAGATCGTTAAGTGATTAACAACTCAATTAACCTGCGACTCCATTAACTCGGGTGGACACATTTCGTAACGAACAGGTTATGACCAAAACTATATATTTATGCAACGTAAGAATGTTTACATATTGACATTAATGCCTGATTTCTCTCCGCATACTAATTAGAATACTTATCGTGATACAAACCAGTGCTATACTGTAAGTGATGTTAAAATCTGATTTCAGAAACATTGACGATAATCTCTTCATTTTGCTGAGATATCGAACATTAATTAGGCTGGCCTTAGCATGCGAACTATATTGATTCTTAGTTACTTAGATTTCTCTTATCTATAGATACGGTTAAAACAATGTGCATTAACAGCTTTTGTAAAACAACTAATCTCACTACGTCTTATCTTTAGTAAGCACTTGATTGGCCTATTAGTCTATCTGCCCAAAGGGTAAGTAGGTATATAATAAATCACTGTCTGCCTGCCTTCCGTTGACAGGGTTGACCTGTATGAGGACTTGACATCATAGGGCAGGTCCACGGCATTATAAAACTTTAACATAAAAGGCTATGTAAGTGTGTGTACCTGAGGTTTTTATACATGCTCGTGAAAAGTGGAGTACCATCTTCATCGATGCCAACATGCGGGTCGAACCGCCACGTACCGCCGATGTATCTCGTCGCCTCTAGTACCTATGAAGTTGCATTTAAATGGTTATAAATTTTGAGGAGAGGAAAAGCATGGGGCTTGCTTTATCGGCACTCCTTCTAACTTGTTATACAAATTATTTGTATATGTAGGTTTATGTATATGAATATCAGACAAAAGACATGTAGGTAGGTACTCAAATCCCACAAAAAACATGAATGTCGCCAAGTCAACTGTCAAAAATGGTAGGTAACTATATAATCTAATAATTATGTAATTAATATTTAAACGACGACATTGTCGTCGCCATATCCTGTTTGTGAACCTTGACTCTTGACACTCTCGTTAAACACGAGATATAGATAGATAGATAGATAGATATTTTTCTCATTTCGAAAAAGCTTGTTAATATTTAATGAAACAAACTAACAATTGCAGAAAAGGGCAATAAAGATAGCCCTCCTTAATTCCTTAATTAAACCTGACAGCTGAAAAAGAAGAAGAAGACTGCTGAGTAATTTCCTTCACCTTAAAGTCGACTCCATACTCTTTAAGGTACCGCGACGTCGCCAATCCTGCGAACCCAGCTCCAATGACGCATGCTGGGTATTGCTGGAAACAAAGAAAAGAAAAATGTATTAGCATTCGTCCTTGAAAGGTCATTTCATTACTATAACAAGCTTGAGTATTTAATGCTCATACGCAAGCTGATTTGCGCGTCGCAAACGAAAAGTTACAAGTTACCTACTGCCCGCGACTTCATCCGCGTTTTTTTTAAGTTGTTTTTTAATAGTAATCATCTGATAAAGTATTTGAATCAACGATGTCTTTAAATTCTAAGAATCGTGAGATGTGATGTGACGTGACTCATAATTGAACAAAATATATCTACCTATTTCATAGATATAGAGACTTCCTCTTCCTTTAGGTAATTAATGTATCTGTTTATAGAAATCATTCGATTTATAAGTTGATTACATGTCAGGTAGTATCTCTTTTAGTTATCTATGTTGTGATATGAAACCTATTAATAGATTTCTACCCGAGCAAAAGTTTATTTTGTTTTTCCTAATGAGGACAATTACTTAATTAAATCCATATTTCTTAAAGCTCGCTTCATTCACATAAGCAGCATCTTAGTATCTAAGTACCTACTTATGGATCTAGATACTCGTACAACGTATGAACATAATTCTTAATAAAATCGTGACCAACTTAACGACCTTCTGCGAATCATTTATTTTTCTACATTTATGACTCATGTAACAGTTAAATATGATTATAAGAGGAATCTGTAAATGTATAAAGATTTATAATGCTAGAATCAATAAATTCTTGAAATGTTCCAATTAAGGTTTTTAGCGAAAACAGTAGTGAGATAACTCCTTGTTCGTATGCAGTCGTGTCAGGGCCATATAGCCCGATTTTCGTGTTACGTCATGCGGGTTGCGTCTGCGCATCGAGTGTTAACTGCTGCATAATGCAACTCTTGTAACAGAATTTGCTTTACACACTAGACTAGAGAGTCATAGTTAAGGTATGTATGGTGTGATGTCGCCTTGCATTCTTGCAATACGTTAGTTAACGCAACGCAATTGGAAAGTTATGGAATGCTATAAAACTTTTACAACGGTAGCTAAGTCGACATTCTATCATTCTAAAGCAACTACAACGTTATTGGAATCAATACAGATATAGTTAGGTACCTACATAAAGTCGCTTTGTATTATTGAAGTAGTGTTACGAATATTACGGACTTCTTTCCTATCACACACTTCCTTCTCTACTAGATTACAATATGCTTAGAACGAATCTAATGCAAATAGGATATTTTATGATACAGGTGCGTAAATTCTATGCATATCATTGTAAGGGAGAACGGGTTAGCCTTGCATATCTGCAATCGTTACCCAACGACTGTTCAACCAGTAGAATAACTGTATCAAACCAGACTTGCGGAATTAAATATCTGTTAATATCCTCATTCATAGCGCAATAGAGATTACCAACTAATTAATGAGATGTATTTAATAAGCATGGACATCTTGACAGTTTTTGCCGTTTAAAGAAGAAGTTCTTTGACTCAACCATGTTAGTGTAACTAAGTATATTGTTCAGTTCAAACGTTTATTAGGTGAATACATAACAAAAAAGGTCTTAGTTAATTAGATGTATAAAAATATATATAATAATATCATTGTAAAAACCTGTGTTTAAAGGAAAGTAAATGGCACGTAAAAGGCTATATTTCACTTAAAAACGACTAAGAATAATTTTAGTAGATACCTACTAGTGGTGGGCCGAGTACCAGTTTTACCGTGTAACCGAGTACCGAGTATTACTCGGTTTAAAGTTTACCGAGCCGAGTACTCGGCCGAGTTACTCGGTTAACTTGAAGTAGGTAGAATTGTGTGCGAACAAGTTTGGGAGCGAGTGGTGTTAATGGTGGTTGACACTTCTTCCGCACCCCGCTAATTATTATTCGAATGAAACCAATAAACGCGCGTCAAGTGGCAAAAAAAATAATAGACAAAGCACTGTTTATGAAATTTTCTTCTAAATAATTATAATAATAGCAGCTTATAACATTGCTCTTGCTGGGCAAAGTACTGAATATGTATAATTAGAAGGAAGTACACTATGATCTAACATGCAGTTCCAATGCGCAAGGTAGATTTATTTGTACCGAGTACTCGGCATTTTTACCGAGTTATTCGGCCGATTACGAGTAGTAAAAAAAGTGCCGAGTACGCCGAGTACCGAGTATAAACCGAGTACTCGGCCCATCTCTAATACCTACGTTACATTACCTATGATTAGAGAGTTATAATAACTTTATGATTTTGTCATCTTTCGTCATCCTATAAAAATGTGTCTTGAAGTGTACTTACGACCACGTAAGTAGTTGGTAGTTACCAAAGTTTGTTTCAAAGGTTCAATAATTCGATTAAATAACCAGAAACACAAAGGATATGAAAACCCAAATTTTGATAGTGAAAGCAAAATATTGTATAACAAGTCTACATTCCCCAGAAGAATATTGGTCAGCTAGGTCATAATATTGTATCCATTTAGAACTTGCTTGCTTTCGATCGGTAACTTTACTTATATGAGCTGTTTGTAATCTCATATGCACAACATTACTTGCAATAAAGTTGCAGCATACGAATATTGTAACGTAACCCGCAAACTCATATTTTTAAAGCCCCGACAGCATCATAAATTCTACCTATATCGGAGGTACAAAAGTGACCTCAATTACGCACGTATCAGATAAATGGGATGTAGGTATATGTTACAAAGGTAATTACGAAAACGGCCATCAACCTCGCCGGATTGCAGTCAAGGGCTGCTGCTTGTCAGGGCTGCGTGGTGGACAATTTCCCATAAACTTATTAATTCGATGCAGCCAGCAATTATATACGTCCGTGACACACCTGTCCAGCGGAGCTTCGGAGACTGTGTCCGTTGTTCATGTATTAAGTACTCTATGAAACATTAAAAAAGTAGAGAATCAATAGATGTTCAAAAGAAGGTATAAGTATGCCTTTTTTCAGACTATTGATTGAAATTTTCTCCATCAATACCTACTTATTTATAAAGGGAACAACTTGTGATAAAAACTACCGAGTGATTCCAATTTCATTCAGATTTTTATGCTTTATATAACACGAGAACTTATTATAACAATAATATCCCAAGAAATTGATTTGATAAACGTCACATGTCTATCAATCGATTTTTACTTATATCCCTATACCTACATAACGTAAAGACGACTTAACAAAAGTTAGGAAAAACCAGTCTTATATGTAAGTAAATAATGATTAAGAACATTTTAGGTAGTTAGATACTTATTATTAGAGAAAAACAGTTAGATATGTAGGTTGTATCAGGTCAATAGTAAAGTAACAATGTACAAAACAAAGTACAAAAACCTTAATTCGTACGTATCAAATCAAATACCGGTCGACAATGAAAACTTGCAACGCGACATTATCCTACAAACATGGAGAGACATTATGTCGTGCAGCCGGTTGCAAAACGCTTCCCGTCTCGCCTGCAGCCAGCAGACAACACCAGATAAGTAAACTATTTACTTATCTACCTCTTGTAGATATTTACAAGTTATTTGCTACATAGGTATTTTATCTAAATCCAAAAGTATCTACACAAGTGTTTCAATGTAAGTAAAAGGGTGTAGTTAACATAGATTTACGACTACACTGATGCCCCATAATTAATAACAGTTTCCTCACTTACCCACTCTACGATATGAGTTATTACGAGCAGTGAATGTTCATCGTGATTATAGTAAAAGGAAGCGCACGTAATAGTTTAAGACGGAAACACTTGCATTTATTTACGGAACTCCACGTAGAGTCAATTATTCTATCTATGAAATAATCTCAAAAGATTAACCCGTCTACATTATTTAAATTAGATTGTATGTAAATAGTGTTTAGCATGATTCAGCTAACTTTAGCTTAACCCTTTATAGAATTCTATATAAAAACTTTTTATCCTTTGTGTTAATGCGACAACGACGTGACTGGCTAACGAATTAATTTGGCGGCAAAAAGTTTCAAGGAAAACCCTCATAGAAAAACCCATTACTTGAGCATTATTACTTATGGATACGAGATCAATTATCACTTTAAAGATTTTAAAGAGAATCTCTTTAAAGAGAAAATTAATTAAACATTCAATTACTAGATACTTAGCTGAGAATAAAATAAATCAAAGTAATTAAATAAATTGAATTTTATGTATGTAAGTAGGTAAGTAGTTTTGGTTAAAGTTTTGTTAATATGCTTTAACATTCTCATACCTAAGTAATAAAATAAACCATTATTTTTTTTTCTTATATTAAGGTAAACATGTAGATTTTCTACCAAAGAGCTATAAAGAGATGAGGAAAAGATAGGGACCATCTTTGGTGGGTACTCATTAATAAGATGCACCACCCAATCCAGTTTGGCAAGTACATAAGTTAGTTACAAAAATAAAATAAAAAATAAACCAACCACAAGTCCATCGGTGGCTTCCAAAATGAAGTTAACGAGAATCACGGCGACACAGGGCCACAAAAATGCCATTTTATAGTTGATTATTCACAGTGAATTAAGTGCACATTAGAATAACACGATTTATTTATGTTGTTTATAGTTGATACGTCAGCCTCGCGGGTCGGCCGGCGAGGTAGTCCGAGACGGTCTCGTGCGGTCCAGCGACTGGCAGCTGGGTCCAACGCAGGATCAGGAGTAGGGACCAGCGGCCTTGGCCGTCAACTGACTCACCTATCCAATACCTGATCAATTCGTAACGCTTTAAGTAAGTTTTGATCATGTTTTCTTTTAATGCTAAGTACCTAGGTAACGCGTTTAGGTAGGTATTTGACTACAACGATTACTATGCCTACATATCTATTAGGTACCTAAGTATACTTATTGTTAGCAACCTTAGAACATTAACAACATGTTAATTTATTTTGGTTTTAACTCTTTTTGTATATAACTAGATACTATGTCTATTGGTAAGTTAAAAAAAAATTACACAATTATAGAGAAAAGTAGGGGAGCGCAAAGAAGAACTAGCTAAGTATTTAAATTATAACTCCTTTAAACGTACCATACTTAAGTAAATAAGAACGTGACAACGATCGACTAATTTTTTCACAAAAAATTAAAGATATTGCTTTGTCTGTCAAGTTCTCGTGATAGTATAGTACGTATTGCAGGAAAAATATTCTACACGTGTTTCATTTCTTTGTCCTATTTTTCTTATCTCTCTCTTGATTGATGCAAAGTAAAGTCTACATTGGTTCTTATTTTACATAATAGGAAGAAATATAATATATTCATACCTTTATACTAAATCTAAATGCTTCGATAGCGGCGTTGGACTTCCAAAAATATATTTATTAGTATTTTGTTTGCAAAAATACTGCTTCAAGTTTCTAAAACTTTTTAATTTCCCGCCTTTTATTTTTCCTATGCATCTTAGTTTTTCCAACCGTGACTATGAATATTACGCTACATCCATGGGAAATACTTACTTTATTAAAACTAAAAGTATTATTTCATTACTACTTACGTGAAATAATTATACTGAACTGACTCAGTACAGTAGGTAGAGTGCTTTTCACGAAAGAAGTCCCCCGGATATTTTTGGAACTAAATTTGACAGGTCTATTTTCCCTATTTTCTGACCTTTTCTCTGATAGTGGGTAGAAAACCCCTTACTTATCTTAATAAAAATACACTTTTTACATAACAGAAATATAGCTAAGTAGACAATTTTATCAAAATATGTACCAGCCTACTCATGGAATGACCAGAACAGTCGAAATATGCAGGAAATAATATTATTTAATAAATTACAAATGAAATAAACATAATATAGGTAGATGTTGTACTTAAAATGGCAACATTATCAATTTTGACATGAAATGCAGCGCCGCGGCTAGGGGACTTCTTTCGTGAAAAGGACTCTACTTTTAATAAAGTTTTGAAAAAGGCCGCGTATTTTTATTTCTTTTGGTTTCTCTCAACTATCTTTATAAATACTACGCATCTGTCAAAGGTGTCATTCTGACAGTTTTAAATGTTTTTTAGTACCCATTTCTGTCTGAAAACTACAAATTTTCTTTTAAAGAATATTTCGTAAATATTTTGAATGTAATTCATTTACTTAAATATAATAACGTATTGAAATAAATAAATCTATTTAAATAAATTATTATCAAAATATGGGTAAAGTTCTACAGAATTTTATTAATTAAAATCTTGGAGCATGACAAACATAGCTACTATAAAAAACCCGTAAATTGTAAATAGATCGGGGGAAATAACCTCAATTTGCCGAAAGTTTTGTTGTTTTGCAAATTCAATTTTATCATTAATTTAGTAAAAAGACGTTCAGAGAGACCCGTTGAAAATGTCTTCAGACCTGGAAGAAAAGCTTTCAGACTTTAAGGTATCGTAGAGTCATGAGATGGCACAAATCTTTGATTTCGAACTCGATTTGGTTGATTTTTGTAACAATATGTTTTAGATACCACCTATTCTAGAGGATTTAAATGAGCGCGTAAAGGTGTACCTGCTGAAACCGGAGCGGTTGTCTATCCACAGATGGGAGAGGTCACAGACACACTGGCACCGAGATACTGATGTTGATTCTCTTTTTAAATTAGACGACGACGACATAGGTCCTGACACCACTCTAGAGGTAACTCTCTTTAGTTAGAAAGTAACAAAAACATAGCAAAGTAAGTCAATTTATTCACATACCTATATATTTGGTCTTAATTATGACATCTTATAAAGATAAAAGATAAGTCAATTACTTTCACTGAATGAGTGCAATGCCTTGTTAAGGTGATTTAAAAAGCATTCTTTTAGGTGGTTAGAGACCCAATCACAGGAGAAATAACAGGATTAGAAGAAATAAGTATACCGATAGAAGATGATGAAGACAGCCTGTCAATGTCTCGGGCTCCATTACCTCCCAGCCTCTCGACTCGGGGCACCACCACACAGAATCCGTTCCTGCCAGCAGGATTTGAGGAGGAGCTGGAGAAGATGCTGGAAGCAGCAGCACAGCATCAAGAAATGAATATTGATTTGGAGGCTGATGAACCTGGAAAATTTTTGGGAGAAGGTAACCTTTATGACATCTTTTGTCCTTAAGACACTACTAGCAAAGTCCCAAGTTCCTTATTTCAGTTTTTCTTTTATTAATTGAGAGCTTCTTTTTTAAATAAAAGTATTAGAGATAATTAAATTCACATGATGGAATGGAATTATTGCACTTGATGAATCATCTTAGTTTCACATCTTGATGACAACATAGCCAGTAAGTACTATAAAAATCTATTACAAATTGTGGGTACCTATCTAACATTTATATATCTCACTTTAGAACTCCTGATTGCTCCACCTGGTTGCAAAGATGGTGCAATATTTGCCACTGACGGAGTCACACTCCTCAACCACCCCAACAAACAAGAAGCTCCCAGTCCAGGGAATAAAGAAGATGTAGACATTCAGATCAAGATCAATCTTGAAGAGGTGGTTGATTCTAGTGCCCATTTAGTTGGTAAGTAAACAGACCTGTTAACATAGAATATTGTGTTTTTCTGTACCACAGGTTCAAGAATGACTGTTATTCTTATTTGGTAATTTTATGCTGTCTTCTTCTAATTTTCACAATGTACAGTTGAAGGCATAATAAGCTTTTTTGCAGTGTAAAGGTTGGCCATTGGAAAATTTTGTAATGGTTGATCTGGTTCAGTCAAGATTAAGAGTAAGAATATCAAATAAGCCTCCACAAACCTATTTTCAGACTTAATCTAGAATGTTGGTTATGCCTTCGTTTCATATTGTTCTAATTTCAATATTTTCAGGTCTTTGGAAGGATGACGATCAAGAACTAAAACCAAAGCGGCTTCCAAAGAAAAAGACAGAAAATCAAGATACATACACGAAAGATAATGATAATTTCCTTGAAGGCACAATAATTCATCCACCAGTGGAGTTACCTGACATCCCAGTGTTGAATATAACAAGTTCTTCAATGAAAACTGGAGCCACCAGTACGGAGTGGGCTGAAATGATTGACGTGTCACTGCCTGTACCAGAGTTCAGAGAGAAAATAAAAGACATGGCTCATTCTTATCCTTTTGAACTGGATAATTTCCAAAAACAGGTATGTTTTTCTGTAAAATGGAATTCAATGAAATATAAGGTGTTTTTTTTATGAGTTTTTGGTATTGTTTCTGTAGGAAAAGTAGTTCACTAATGTAAAATCGATTGTTTAATTATTTATTTCTAATTAGGATTAAGTATTAATCCTTGTATTATACATAGTTCTTTCTATTTTTATCAATTTTACATGCTTATTCTAGGCTATTTTAAAACTAGAAGAAGGCCATCACGTGTTCGTCGCTGCGCACACATCAGCTGGTAAAACTGTTGTAGCTGAATACGCCATTGCTATGTCTAGAAGGAATTGTACCAGGTACAGTAATTGACTACTTAATACAGAATGTTCTATAAAACTGATATATTTCTATGTCTCTCTATTGTTAATTGTTTCAATTAATATCTTCGCATCGCATTAAAGTTAAAACTAAAATGTCTGTACGGCAACGTGACAGAATATTGTTTTTGTCATTTTATTCAATATCTACCTGCAGGATTATCGTAAAGATTATGTCGCTTTCTCACATACTCCATCCTTGTCACTAGCAGCTATTAGACAAAGACGGAAATCGCGAGAAATTAACATATACACGTGAGATGTGTCGGTTTTTTAATATCACATTATGAATACTTACAGAGCAATCTACACATCTCCAATAAAAGCGTTATCAAACCAAAAATACAATGACTTCAACAAGATGTTCGGTGAAGTAGGTTTACTCACTGGTGACCTGCAAATAAACGCCACTGCTTCCTGTCTTGTGATGACTACAGAAATCCTTCGCTCTATGCTGTATTGCGGCTCTGACGTCACTCGCGATCTCGAGTTTGTTATATTCGATGAAGTGCATTATATTAATA
Organism: Anarsia innoxiella; assembly: GCA_947563765.1. Lineage (NCBI taxonomy): Eukaryota > Metazoa > Arthropoda > Insecta > Lepidoptera > Gelechiidae > Anarsia > Anarsia innoxiella. The sequence continues at coordinate 4,891,679 of OX387408.1, forward strand.
ATGCTGAGGTAAGTCACTTTAAGTTGAAAAAAATCGTTAAACATTAAATATCTAGTGAAGTTATAATTTGTAAAATATGTATGTTTCAGACTGCATATTTTACAAATTATAACGCACAACATCTGATCCGAAATCGTGCCGATAAAATTACTATAGAAATACTTCTCGGTTCTATTACTGAGATGTACAGATCAGATTCGGATCGGCTTCAGATCGCATATAGTGCGAAACTACTCTTACAGTTTTCTTCTGTATTTGTAGTAGTAGTAGATCCTTGGGCACAGTACATTTAGTTTGTCCAAAGATTTCCTACAAAAGCAAATCTAAATATGACACGATATACCTTTCCAGCGCGGCTACGTTTGGGAAGAAGTACTAATCTTGTTACCGGCGCACGTGAGCATAGTGATGTTAAGTGCAACTGTACCGAATACTCTGCAGTTCGCGGACTGGGTCGGACGGACTAAGAAACGGAAAGTTTACGTCGTCTCTACGCCGAAGAGACCTGTGCCGTTGTGTCATTATCTTTATACTGGTGAGATGTTATAGCTATACTCTACTTACTTTAGTTGCTTAGTTTGTATGATTTTTTGAAACAGACATTTTGATTTAACGCTGTGTCCTATTGAAAATAAGGAGTCTAGTTTATTTATTTATTTTATTAGATACACAAACAAATAACTATACATATAGGAAAAGCATACAAGTACATATGAACAAGAATATAATACAAAAAAGTAACTATAAGACAATTTTTAATTATTTGTATTTTACTCCAGATGGAACTGTGCCCTTTTAAAAAACTATAATCAATAATAGCTGGAAAAAACCTATCTTCAAACAGCTACATTAGTCAAAGATTCTAATTAAGGTTTCGAAATTGTATCGATCTAATTTCTTACTCTTACTACTAATTTCTTCGTTCCAGGATCCGGCGGCAAGTCAAAGAACGAAAGGTTTCTGGTTGTGGACCAAGAAGGTAATTTCCAACTGAGAGGGTACAATGAAGCACTTGCTGCTAAGAAAGCTAGAGAGGAGAAGAATGATTACAAGAAAAACTTTGGGCCTAAAGGTATTGTCATTTTATAAAGATTTTTCGGAGCAGTACGCTATTTTTATTACGCTTTCTGTTCACTTGTTTTATTTTTCTATTGCTTATAGAAAAATTAAATACCTATTATAGGGTCAACGAGAGAATGCGTTCCTGACACATGTGACTAGTGATGTAACCTTACGTAACTGATATTTTTTATGACCTACTAGAAATTAATATCACAATGTGGTTCGTTATTCTCGTTTGCAATTTTTACCCGACTGCGCCAAATCAGAAGGAGAGTTATGTTTTTCGAAAGTAGGTATGTATGTATGTATAATATTTTAGCACGCTCTACACTACATAAACAAGATTAGATAACATATTTTCGGCCAGTTCTAGCAAAAAAAAAACAGATTTCGAAAATAACTGCACGCACTAAAAATAATAATACATTTCGGGCTTTCAGAAGAAAACGTGGAGCGTTTTGTCCAAAAAGAGAAAGGATTATACATAAGTACTTATAAACGCTCCACGATTTCTTTCGAATGTCCAAAATATCTTTATTATTTTATAATTTTTACTGCCTCTCCAGAGGCATGGGAGAGGCTTTTGCCCAGCAGTGGGACGAAATAGGCTAAAAAAAAAATTTTACTGCGTGCTAAAAGCTCGTTTTTTATTTTTTTTAAACTATTAATTTGATAGACATAGCCGTTAATCGTTACTTTTCGTTAATTTTGACCGCTATTTTTGTCACATCACTAAAAAAATTAATGGCTGCCAAAACCTTGTAGCAGCGCAGTATATTTTTTGATAATTATTGTTTTCTTAACTTTAATTGTAATTCGAAGTGCAAATTTACCGTGATTGTTCATAATTTGACATAATAATGTAGTTTTTATAGCTTGTTACTTGTTAATTGGGCGAATAGACAAAAACATTTTTTTATCGTAAATTGAGAGCCGCCTCAAAGTTATATCGGCAAGTCAATCACCACCTGTCAGGAACGCATTCTCTCGTTAACCCTATAATAGGTACATATACATATCGGTAGGTAATTTGCCATTGGGCTAGCGTAAAGGATTACGGCCTAATCGCTCTTGTATTAAAGTAGGGTCGTGCCCCTGGTAGTAGGGACGTTAAAAAGGCTGTCAAAATATAGGTAGGTACCCAAATATATTATTGCAAGTAAAACATAGTATCTTTTTCATATAGCGTCCTTACTAATTGAAACATTTGTTTGGTTTAAAACGTACGTACTGCAACCGGACCTAAGCCGGCAAAGTTCCGCAGCCTTACAGCCCCTAGTACTATGTCATTAGAGTATTCTTTGTAAATTTCCAGCTGGTGGTAAACAATACAGCAACCCAAAAGCCGAGCAGACGATGTGGGTGGCGTTCATAGACCATTTACGACAGAACGACAAGCTCCCGGTCGTAGCGTTTACTTTGTCACGAAATAGGTAAAGTATGGGGTATTCCCTTTTTATGAAATTGACGTTCTTTATCACAAGTGAATATAGTTCTTTCCCGCATCTTAGATGTAAGTAGGTACCCGATTAACGACAAAAGCCTCAGTCAATCGGCGACGAAAGGGTGTGTGTTCGGGCGCGTACTCATTAACGAGCTGTAACCATAACCATTGCATGCACTGTAACCCAAAAACATAGGGTCGTAGCAAGTTCGTGAACAATTAGCGTACAATGTACACCCTGATAACAATGTATGCCACGGTTACCTACACAAACTTTTCGACGCTATTGGAATGGTTCATAATTTTAAATCTTATTTTATCTAACCGTTGTTGTCCCAATGCTAGGTAGAGGCCTCTCTCCTCCTTCTCCATGATTCTCTATCATGAGCCGCCTCTGCCCAGTCGATCGTGAAGGTGTCCAGTTCATCTCGCCACCTTTTCCGTGGTCTGCCGCGAGGTCTTTTGGCGGTTGTTTGCCATTGGGTTGTTGTTTTATTTTAAATCACGAGGTAAAAATAATCCATCAATCAATAGAAGCCATAAAGCGTTCTATATGTTTGTAGATGCGACCAAAACGCTGAGAACTTGATGTCAGTGGATCTGACGACGGCGAAGGAGAAGGGACACATTCGATCGTTCTTCCAGAAGTGCTTGCAAAGACTCAAGGAGCCTGATAGGAAGTTGCCGCAGGTATTTCTTTCTACCAATATATTAAATCGGAAATAGAATCGAAAACTATCTGTATACTAAATATCTCGGCTCGGATAAGAATCGGATGTAGTGCGTAACCGCTGTTTTCTCTAGTGTAAGTCATAGGCTCAATATATGGTAGTTTTAGTTTTAATAGGTATCCTTTTGTACAACTGAAGTTAAAAATTTCTAAACTACGAATAAATATACTAGTACTATTTCACGTATGTTCATGATCAATAATAATTTTCAGGTAGTCAGACTGCAAAGGGTATTAGAAAACGGCATTGGAGTCCATCACAGTGGAATCTTGCCGCTATTGAAGGAAATCGTAGAAATGCTCTTTCAGTCTGGTTTTGTAAGTAATTCCTCATCATCAATTTATTTGTGCCTTTTAATTATTAACACCGATTCGGTGGAGTAACGACGATTATATATATATCTTTGCCTTACATCTGCTAACAATTTCACTTCTTGATACGACAGGACGTAATTTTTTTCTTTTACTTGAGCGAAATAGCTACGTTTCGGTCTTCCTTTTCCTCTAGATACATGGAGAACAAAAACAGTACAGTCGAGAACAGATAACCTTTACAAAATAGTTCTTATATCGCCCTAATGTCACATTAAAATAAGGTGCTCATATGTAAAGCTTGATGTGCCCTCGACTGTACCACCAAAAAATTTTATAGTTGAAAAAACCTGTACATATTATGTGTTTGCCTCCAAAATTTGTTATGAATTGTGTGCAGGTAAAAATCCTATTCGCGACGGAGACGTTTGCGATGGGCGTGAACATGCCGGCGCGCACGGTCGTGTTCGACGAGACGACCAAGTACGACGGACTGCAGCGTCGTACGCTCGCGCCCGCAGAGTACATACAGATGGCAGGACGAGCTGGCAGGAGAGGTTTGTGCCTATATAGGGTGACTTTAACTTAGTGAACGATAGAAAAGGATATGCATGTACTCGTCATAACAAACACCTTTTACTATAGGACCAAGGTCGAAATAATTAAAAAAAAATTGTTCCCCCATACTATCAGCTGATGCATTTTGTATGGGGAGTTCAAAAATTTTTGAACGATTTCGACCTTGGTCCCATAGTAAAAGTTGTTTGTTATCACGAGTACATGCATACCCTTTTCTATCGTTCACTAATTTAAAGTCACCCTATATACTATATCATAAATATAAGAGTGCCTTTTTTATCTCTCGTATGAGAGTATGCTCGTGCCCCTATAGTAGAGCTGATTAGGAAAAGTGCCTTTCCACCAGAGATGTGTAATGCTACGAGTAAGTACGTTGCTATAGATGCGTTCAATATCCACCAATCAATATTCAGGATGCCCTCATATTCAATTAATATGATTGGTGTATATCAAACGCATCCATAGCAGCGTAGCATAGTGCATCTCTCTGCTGAATAGACACTAAAGAGTACAAGAAGCAATCACGCGATTTGCCCTCTCCTAATGTGGAAAAACAGACCTAATTTGCATGGCGGGGTTGGCTAACTCAATGCATAAGTAATTTACACATGTGATTCAAGTTTTGTCCCTGTATAAAGCTTGATGTGTCCTCGACTGTATCATGGTTTCTATCTAACCAATTTTTTTTCCATCGCTCTAGGTCTAGATGACACCGGCACAGTAATAATCCTGTGCAAGGACGGTGTACCTGACCTGATGACGTTGAAGGGAATGATGCTGGGTATCCCGCAAAAACTCTCCTCGCAGTTCCGACTCACTTACGCTATGATATTGAGCTTGCTTCGGTGAGAATTATTATATTATTTAATTTATTAAGTTACATTGGACTAGCTTTTGTTTGAGTTGGTTGAGGTCCGATTTTTATGCACTCATTGTGTAGCGTTCTATTGTTTTTAAGTGGTCTTGGCGGTGGTATAAAAGCTATTGCTACTCTATAATTCCACTACGTTGGCGAATTTGTAAGTGTACCTAATAAGAAGTGTTTTTTTTGTAAGCCATCATGATCCCACCGCTGGGCAAAAGCCTCCCCGGGACTTTTCATTTAACACGGTCTCCGGTAGTGTTAATGTGTCTTATTTCTAGTGCAATAAAGCTTATTTCTTCTGTAAATTTGATACATGACTGCAATGAATACAATTTGTTTTACAGTGTAGCAACAGTATCAGTAGAAGGCATGATGCAGCGATCATTCCGCGAATTCAATCAGAGCATCCAAGCTGATAACTATCGTAAACAACTTCAGTTAGCTGAAAAGGAATACTCTGAGAAATGCAGTACACCGCTGGCTTCCCACCTCGCACCTTTAGCTACGTTCTATGACGCCGCTGCAGGGTATATCGACGTGTTAAATGAAATCATGCCGATATTACTAACGCAGCCGAAAGTGAGCAAAGAATTGGTGGCCGGGAAGGTACTGATACTGTCCGCCGGGCCTTATATCAATCAGCTTGGGGTATATTTGAATAGTAGTGGTAAGTGCATATATTTATTTATGTAGTTTAAACACCCGTTTCACCATTTCCAGATAAAATTTATCAGACAGATATTTTATACCTATCTCTGTCTAAAACGTCATGTTTTATGAAATAGACATAGGTGTATCTGTCAGTTATTTTTTTTATATAAATGGTGAAAGAGCCTGTCTTAAAGTTTTGTCATTCTTTGCTTTTCTTCACTCAGCCTGTTCGAATCCACCACATTCAACTGGTTTGTCTGGCATCTTCCATAAAAGTGTAAAAAGAGCCTTTTAGTAGATACTTACATAAAAACATTTTTAATCATAGCAACATAAAAGTTGCCTTAAGATTTAGCGGAAGAGTCCTTTTTAAACTATTCCTTATTATTAGATTTCTCAATTACGCTAATATCTCCCATGCATTTTGATCGAAGCCTTTTTCAAGCGGCCTTTTATTTTTTCATTTTCTCTAGGACCCCGTCAAACGCCATACAAAGTGCTGGTGCTAGAAACGGCAGTACCAGACACAAATCAATACAACTTCACTGTGGACGACAACTGGTACAGGATGCTGGGATTTTCTGCTCTCTATGACGGTATTGGTAAGTATATGTACCTCTACTGTTTAGTTTTATCACTGTTTAGCCATCTACTTTATTTACTGTTTAGCCATCTCTCTTCATGGCTTTGTTTGTAAAGAGAAAGAGACTCAAAATGAAAATAGTACTCGTAAGATTTATATGTTTAGCTTGTCAACGACCACGAAAATAAATTCACCTTTCTTTGAATAAATATCTTGACGCTGAGTGTCATATTAAAGGAAATCTTAAATACCTAGGTACTTATAAATTAAATGACTTTTTTTACAGGTACAGAAGAAAGTACGCTCAACCACACGATTCTTTGCATCGCTCAGAAAAATGTGGTCGCGATTACTAAAATGACATTGAAAATCGATTCAATGGTCATCATCGCTGACTGGGAGAAGCGGCAAATGCCACGGTAACTTATCTTACTTGCTTTTTTTTCATCTTTATTGATTTGTTTAATGTGTCGTCTTTACAGAAAAACAGAAGACGATCAATAAGTGATTAAATAAGATCAAAAAAATGGGATATTGTTCTATATTTGAAAATTAAAAAATATAATTTACTTTTAAAACCGCCTGATGATAAGACTTGTAGATATAGATCCTTTTCAATCATTATAATATGCTATAGTTCTTGTAACTCTTTTATTAATGTTCTGACATTTATATCACAATTTCAGATTCAAAGACGCACCTGTAGGGTCAACCTGCGCGAGCGTAGTACAGGAGTTGTCGCGGGTGTCACACGCGGTACGGACCGGCGCCACCACCTTAGAACGAGTCAGCTTGAGCCAGTCACTAGCCATTTCCACCGGAGAAATACTGCAGTCACTTGATAAGATGAATAAGCTTCAGGTACAATTCTTACCTAGCTCTACATAGCGCTAGGATCCAATCTAACCGAGCGAAAAAATACACATAATTTTCTTAATGTTCTCTTCATTACAGAAAGAACTGGAAACCTTAAAGAAGTCTACCGACATTGCAAACTTCAAATCTGAATTCGCGATAGTCTACGAACGGAAACAAACCGAGAGGAAAAGAGACAAATACAAACGACTTCTTTCGTTTGAAAACCTTGCGCTATACCCTGATTACCAGCGCCGATTATTAGTTTTAAGAGAACTAAATTACATAGACGAACATGACAGTGTGATATTAAAAGGGAGAGTTGCCTGTGGAATGGGTACAAATGAGTTAATTATATCAGAATTGGTATTCAGAAATGTGTTTACCGATAAGAACCCGGCAGAGATTGCGGCGTTGCTCAGTTGTTTCGTGTTCCAAGCGAGGACGCAAGTTGAACAACAACTCACGGATAGGTTGGCTGAAGCAGTGCGGACTATCGAACAAATTGATGCCGAGTTGTCCAATATCGAAGCTAAGTACATGGTATGTCTTTTAAACCTGTTATTTTATTAGCCAAATGTCTTAGCTTTGCAAAGGAAAATCATCTGGTTGCAAACTGTTCTACTTTAATAAAAGCTAATTAAGCCAGAATATAATATTTTGTTTCCCTAGGTGGGCCAATTCGAAGGGCAGCAAGAGCGGCTGAACTTCGGTCTCGTGCGCGTAGTGTATGAGTGGGCGCTGGAGAAGCCGTTCGCTGAAATCATGGACCTCACCGACGTGCAGGAGGGCATCATTGTACGCTGCATTCAGCAGCTACATGAGGTAAGGCACTGAGAGAGCGAGAATAGAACTGAGCAACCTAGCCTTCCTCTAAAATCCTTTTAATAGAATATTTAGAGAAACCAATAATAAAATTATTTCTCTTATACTTATTCGATATTGTATTTTCCAGCTCCTAGTGGACGTAAAAGACGCAGCAGTAGCCATCGGCGACCCAAAGCTGCAAGCCAAGATGATGGAAGCCTCCACTGCCATCAAACGAGACATTGTCTTCGCGGCCAGTCTTTATACTACCCAGAAAGAGACTGTCTTGTCATGAACATAACTATTGTTGCTATTTTGTACAGATCTCATTATTATGTTTACTGATTAATTTCTTTAAATTTTATACATACTTAATATAAAATTAATTAAAAAATTTCTTGTTAGAGTCTGGCTAATGAAAGCTGATACTGAAAAAGCGCGGCAAATTTAAAAAATATCAGTATAGCAACCCTAAAGTAAAAAGGAAAGTTAAAACAACTCACTTTGATACTTTTTCTCTTCATATTTTGAAATCATACAAAACAATAGTTTTCGCACTTCACTCTTTATAGTTTTATTCATTTTTATAGCATCAACACGGATATATCACAACAAAAATATACGCAAGTCAACCACAACGAAACATCAACAACACGCCATCTTGTTGCGTCAGAGATAGGGATACCATATACTGATTCTGATTTTACCAAATCTTTCGGAAAACAGGTGAAAATAAATTTCTTTAAAATAAAATTGCCAAGTTTTTCTCTAGTAAATAGTGTACCTAATTAATTAAGCTATTTATTAGACCAACTTAAGACTTAGTGTTGCTCTTGAAATGATCCAACACGTACATACGATACTTATTTTTGATGAATACAATTTTAGCACACGTACGAATTTTTAAAACTCATTTTATAAAATGTTGAAAATGAGTTTGTTTTAAAAATGCCTTTTTGGAATTAATTGTTCCTAAGTACTTTCTGTTTAAAATACCCCAATTTGTAGGGTAAATATCCGATGGTAGGAACACTTTAGTGTTGTCATATAAAAAGTTTGCAAAAAAATCCAGTATCTACTTTCGTTAGCCAGACTCTATTTTAAACTTGTAAGAATCACCCAAGAATCACCTCAAAACAATTCGGTTTAAAAACTGCTGCAGCTACGCTGAAAAAAAAATTAAAAACAAAATGTATCAAAAACTGAAAATCATCGGTTAATGCGTGAAATGAAATGCTTCATACGTCATTTAACATTTATGACGATGATGACAGGTGTTTGAACTGTCAAAATTCGTGAAATGGAGCGTACCTATCTTCCGACTGATTTGGTTTCTTCATTCTTGAACAACTTTATTTTCGATGACTTGTGTAATTTGATGACGGAACAATAGTTGTAAATTGTTATTCGCGAAACGACGTCGTGCGTGAATGCCGCCGCGCTAATGTGTATATTAGTGCGGGGCGAACATATTGGTTGATGACTTGGTAGTTTTTGATAGTGTAAATTGCTCAAGATGATTCAAGACGACGAGTTTGAGGTGCTGGTGACCTGCCCAGAGCGGGAGAAGCAGCTGGGCTTCAAGCCGCAGATGGAGATAGTCACCAACTGGCTCCTGCCATATGCGTCGGAGCTAGACGCCGAGTCCCGGTTATTCCTGGACCAGGTCAAGACAAACCTGGCTAAAGCAGTCATGCTGCGGGAAATGAAGCCTGCCTGTGGTGTCTGGTCTTCTAGACTTATGAAGTAATTCATTATTATTTTACTTTTTTTTTATATCTTCGTCCTATATTAGGTACTTACTTGAAAATTACAGCTTATGCTCAGTCTTACTAAGACAACTACCTAGTAATTAACTTACGTCAACAACACAATGCGAAAACAGTCTTCGTTATATCGAGTGGCGAGCACCTAATAAATATTTATTCATTCAAATACCATCCGATCGAGGCCTTAGTCCTAATATGAAATAGAAAAGTCTTCAAAACATTAATTAATATCAGTTTACTCCACATGCAAAGTTAAAACTACTTTATATAAATAATAATTACTTTGTTAAAAGTTTGCTCCAAAAATGTTAGTCTCCCAGTATTATTATGTTGAAATAAGTACACATATTATTCATTCTCATTCATATATTTTACTTTTCATTCCCAAAGAAAACATATAATTTAGTCAATATAACAGAAATCTAACAAAAACTTACAAAAATATTTTTAATTTATTTCAATAGCTTTCCTTGAACCTATCTGATGCATTCCAAAGCCAACATGTATGAAGTTTACGGCTAAATTTCGTGTACAATTGTCTGTTGGTTTAAATTATATTAACCTTTGGCAGTGGCCGTTGTCTGTAACATCTGGCGGGCACCCAGCACTTCCTAACATCTACCATTGACCTTGTTCTTGCTATTCAGGATATACATTGTCAATGTTAACTAGTAATTAATACCAACAGATCTTTATTTGGTAATTTATTTAATGAAATGTAACTAGGAAAATCTGTTTTGTCATAAGATGACTTGCTGTTTTAGGAATGCTTTTGTTGTAAAAATTCTCTGAAAAAAGTAACTCAAGTGAATATTTTTGGAGTTTAGGTGTGAAACATCTTGACTTAAAGAATCTTATTTTTAAATTATATCAATTTAAAAATTTAAGGAAATCCTCGAAGTAAGTTTTGCCTATCTAGAACAAAGATACAAAGTAACATATTTTTAAACTGTAAATATTTTCAGGTACATCCGGATATATGGAATGAAATTCACAAAAGAGGACCACATTGCCCTTGTAAAGTTGGCATATGAGCTAGTGTTAGTACCTGACTTGGAGCCATGCAAAATTCACAAGTTTGCCACCTTGTTCCTGATGTTGACCAAGTGAGGAACTTTACATCCCTACATTTTAATAGTAGACCAAACAAATAATATATATAACTTACTTGAGGCAAAAACTCATGAAATTGAAAACTTAATTCTTCAATTATAAATAAGGTTACCAATAGAATCTGAAATTTAATGAAACACTTTCAATTTCATCAAAAGAATAAAAAGATGCTATAAATCTCATTTATTTGGTTTTAATTTATCTTGGCAGCATCTTAATGCATCTTGGATACCTATATGTATACATATAAAGATATAACCTGACCTAGCTAATTATATAAAAGTGAAATGAGTTGTTGATATCTACATAATTTATTTTAGGAAACGCCATCTAATTTCACCTGAAGAACTTACTCTGCCTTGGCGGCCGCTCTATGATATGGGCAGGAAAATATTTGAGAAGAGTGCCACACATATTGGCATGTATCACTACCTGCCGTAAGTATATTTATATCTTTATTACAGGGGCATTCTACTGTTACATAAATAAAATAGAATTAATGCTTATTATGAATAACAAGTGAGAGTCTTGTAGGGCAAATAAAAAAATGCATAGAAATCAATCAATGAAAAAGTTACACCAAAAATAAATCGATAAATTAATATTTAATAAAGCATGTTTAGGAACACTTGTGCTAGCGTTATCTGTGCAGTAACTAATTTTGTACGAAGTTACATAGTTGAAGAATTAAAGTAAGCTATAAAATCAACCCTCATAACATGTTGAATGAACTTCTGCCATTCTAACCATGCGGCAGCACACAATAACCGGCGATTTCTAAGCTTAATTAATAAATCCATGATGTGTTCAGGGCGAAACGCTCTTGCCCGCAAGGTGAGGGCAGCACGGTAGATTTGATCCGCAAGTTCCTGTCCGGGGACGGTCTGGATGACGCTATGCACCTGCTCGGAATGGCCGGGCCGACTAGTGATGAACTGCCGACGTAAAACTATATTGTTATCACCCGGTCTTGGTCTTGGCAAAGGGTCGCTTCTCTGGGCTCATACAATCTTGTGTTTATTGGGAGACAGTGTCAATGTGTTTACATATCTAGGCATATTTATCAAAATTTGGTAATATTTTAGGATTATATATTTCTCTCACTCGATTTCTCTATATCACATTGAATTATTTTTATAATAAAACTAATAATTTGTCTTTAAATAAAACATTTGTCTCAAACTAAACACATTTCACTTATACGTAAATAAGAAACCCATCACATTGCCTTACTCGTTTCTGACAAAAAGTCGGTGTTTGGTGGGTGGAAGAAATGCATGTAATATCTGTTTATGAAATACCTTTAGGTAATACAATAGTAGTGTGTTTCATTTGCAGATCACTTGAGGGGTCCTATATGTCCATGGTCAAAGCTGCCAGGCCGTAAGTATTCTTTTAACCTAAGTTTATTTTATCATATGAAGATAATTGCAAGTATCATAAGTGTTAAATAGTGAAATTCAACTTTAATGTTCTTTAATAGATGCTTATTTGCCTTTCCTACGTAATAGATGGCGCTCCAACTCTAAATATTACAGTTGAACCTTTAAAACTGTTTAACTTTATAAATTGCCCTTTTTCAGATACTTCGATGTATCAGCGACAAAAGAAATTTTAGAAGAATTCTTGCCTCAAATATGTCCATGGGCCAACGACAATCAAACCCTAGTGCAGCTAGCGGTATTTCTACCCGTGGCACTTCACCCGCGACACGCAGACAAAGGACATTTATTGTGGTTCGATGAACTGATGACCTTGTGGGACACTTGCTACAACTCACAATGTGGAGTTTCGGTAAGTTAAATGAGGAAGATTCATATTTGATATACATACGGTACGATGTTCGAGCTTGGAGCTCGTAGCCAAATGGGGAAAAGCTTCAGTGTTTTTGTAATTTCTCTGGCATTTAGTCAGTCTAGTTTGACAAAAACAACCATTCACAGGATCTGATGACAATATTCGCCGGTCTGGCGAAGAGGAACCCGGGCGCGGTGGACTGGGCGCCGCACGTGCCCAAGATGTTCATGAGGTTCCTGCACGCGCTCAACCTGCCTGTCAGCTACAAGGAAATGCAGTATTCCAAAAACTACTCATTGTGTACGTACCTATGTAATTCGTCAAACTGTGAGAAATAAGGGTGTTTATACAAGTGTGGTCTGTGGTTAACCTTGTACTTATGTTTTCTTATATAATCTATGATATCGCTAGATACCAAGCACATAGCAGCGTGGATAGTATGGAGCATCCGACCGGACGGGCTCGTGCTGGGACACCTACGGACCTTCCTCGCCGGCGTCGAAAGCTATCTTCACAGCGCCAACCAGGGACGCTGGTCCTACAAGCTACGCGACCTACTGCGGAAACTTGCCAGAGAGTTCCTCGTCAGGTATACGACTATAATATACATACGTACGTGCAATTTAATTGAGCACAACACGTTATTGAACACTATCATTACATTTCACAGAGTGCGTAGAGAGCGCGAGAAACGCTTCAAGAAGAGTTGGGAGAATCAAACGCCTCCTGAGTGCAAACTGAGAGACGAAGACGTTACCGAGTTCGTAAACATCGTGCTGGAGCCGACGCTGCAGGCGGTGTACTCGCGCAGCGGCTCGCTGGACATCTCGAGCGCGCTGCACGACCTGGCCACGCTGCGGCCCGCACTGGTCGTGCCGCCGCTCGTCGACAAACTGCAGACGGCGCTGACGTCGCTGACGGAGCCGCATCGCGTGACGGCCGCTATGTCCGCCGTGGCGGCCGTGGCGCGCCCGCTGCTGCGCGGCGCCGACGCCGGCTACCCCGCCGGGCCCACGCACGTGGCGCCGCTGCTGTTGGCCGTGCTGCCCGGCCTCGACCCCAACGACCTCAAGAAGACGCTCGTCACGCTGCACTTCATTCTCATCTTCAGCTGGATGGTGCCCCTCGTGGACTGCAGCGCCGCGCCCGACCACTGGCCGGACCTGACCGAGGAGGAGCTCCTCACGTGCGAATCCACCGCCCAGTTCGAGGACTTCGTGCTCGTTTTCCTCGACCGACTGTTTTGCATCATCGAGTCGAGCGTGCTGGAGAACGTCCGCCTCGACACCAAGGAGTCGGACTGGGGCCGCAGCAAGACCGACGCCGTTGTCGAGACTGCGATATCGTCGGCCGCCACCGCCGTGCTCATGCAGTGCTCGCCGAGAATCTTCGCGGAGGCATTGCGCAAGTTCCGCGCGTTTGCGACGGAGTCTACATTCGAGACCAGCGTATCGGGCAGCATGGTGGGCGTGCTGCTGCGAGTTTTCGCGCGCGTCGACGCCGCCTCGACGCTGGCCGCCTTCGTGCCCGCGCTATGCGACCAGCTCGACGCTCTGCTGGTGCACGACGAGGCGCTGCGGGACGAGAATCCGCCGCGGGATCTGCTGTACCACCTCGTGCTGCTCATGCACGTGGTGGAGTGCGACGGCGCGCAGCTGCTGCGCTACATGCCCGCCATAAAGCGCGTGCTGGACCGTGCGCTGCGGCTGCACGCTAACTACGCCATCACTCGCGCCGCCACCATACTCAGTCACATCTTCACGTCACTGTGCTTCATCGATCTCAAGGAGTGGAGGAGCTCACCGAAGGACTATGCGGCGGCGCCGGCCACGTGGCTGCCGGTGCGGGAGTGGGGCCACGGCTGTCTGCTGCGGGAGGCCAACTTCGAGTGGCACGTGCCCAGCGCGGAGGAGGCGCGGTGCGCACAGGAGCTAGTGGACCGGTACCTGAAGCCCGAGGTGGGGCGTCTCCGACAATGGCTGGCGGGCGAGCGGCCGATGTGCCGCGACCGGTGCCTTCGCAGCTTTTACATCATGAACGCGGTACTGTCGGCGAGTACGTTCCTACCGCAGCCGGACGAGCGGCCCGAGCCGCTGCTGGAATCCGCCGTACCCGCGACCGACATGCCGTTCTCGAGCGGCGTCCCGCACTGCGTTACGCTGGACGGCGAAAACGTCCGTACCTCCCTCACGCGGCTGCTGCTCGACGTGCAGGCGCGGATGCTAGCCGACCGCAGCGACGACACCCGTGGCCTCGAGATGCTTGTGCAGGTGTGGGAACGCCTCGTCGTACTCAAGGGGCTGCGCAGCGGACCCGGCGTCGAGGCGCGCATGCGCTCTTACGGCGTGCTGGAGCGCGCGCTGGACGGACACGGCGGCGCGGCGCAGGGAGCGGCGGGCCCGGCGCGTCTGCGCATGCTGCTGGCCGAGGCCGCGCGCCTGCAGGACGAGGCGCGCCTCGACCTCGTGTGTGACGCCGGCATCACGCCGTCCGCGCTGCGGGCGCTGCACGCGCTCTACGACCTCTCCATCCATACCTACACGTCCGTGCGCATGCAGGCGCAGGCGCGTCTCTACTGGATGCTCGGCCACTTCCCGTACTCGTACCGGGCGCTGGTGCCGCGGCTGGCGGAGCTGCTGACGGCCGGCGACGCCGACGTCGACCCCGAGGAGTGGCATGCGCGGCATAAGGGCGCACTCTTCATCATGCTGGGACCGCGCCCCGGCCCGCTCGTCGCCAAGCAGGACTGGGATACCGTGCGCACGCTGTGGCCGGCCATCCTCAACGCGCCGCTTAGCGAGAAGCCGAGCATCATGAAGCTGGAGCAGGCGTTCGGCGACACTCTGCACCGATATTTCCCGGCGGTCAACACACGGCTGGAGATGTCCGACGGGGCGGTGGAGTCTGCGCGCGGCCTGATGACGGCGGAGCAGCTCGCGGAGCCCGAGCTGCGGCGTCAGCTGGCGGAGGCTAGGGAGAGGGAGGCGGCCACCTCTGCGCGTTGGGAGCGCCTGTACGAGGAGCTGGTGCTGGAACTGGTGACCGTGGCGGAGGCGCCGGCTGTGCCGTGGCGGCGGCTCGAGCTCGCCATGCAGATGCTGACGTTCTGCCCGTCTGTACAGACGCGGTACCCGACGCGAGCCGTGCGCCTCGTGCTGCGCGGACTCATCCACGACGACATCGCCGTCCGCCGCACGGCACAGCGGCTCACGCACTACGTGCTCAAGCAGCGCAAGCATCCGTTGAGAAAGGTCAAGTTGGATCCGTACGAGGTGGCCGGGACGCCTCGGCCGGAGCGACCCGTGCGCGGGTACAGGAAAGACCTCGAGTGGGCGATCTGGGCCGACGTCGAGGCGCCGCAGACCGACGAGGAGTGGGACCGGCCGTGGCTGCGAAACCCGTTCGTCGGATTCTACGCGTGGCCTGCGCAGATCGAGGTGGCGGCGCCGGCGCGAGAACAGACATTCTCCTCGGATCTGAGCCCCGAGGATATGGAGGAGGGCGAGCGACACATCCGAGACTTCTTCGACGACGACGCCAACGTCGAGCGCCTCGTCAAGTTCCTGAGCGTCGAGGAGAAGAAGGGGAAGGACAAATTTAGCGGCGTCCGGTTCGCCGTGTTCCGCATGCTGTTTGCGCAGTTCGGCGAGCGCGCAGCGTCGCGGCTGCTGGAGCACGCGCTGCGCTGCGCCGCGGACCCGCAGGAGGCGCCGCAGCGGTTCGCCGCCGAGCTGGCCGCCGCCGCGCTGCGGGCGCCGCGCTACTGGCCGCGAGACCGCGCGCTGGCCTTCCAGCGCCGCGCCCTCGACGTCGTGCGCGCCGGCCTCACCGCCGTCACGCCCGAGACCATGGAGGACTGGGGCACGTGCCTCGCCACGGGCGTGGAGAAGCTGGACCCGCGGCGCGGCGCGCTCGTGCTGCGCGCTCTGCTGGAGCTGTGCGCGCCGCCACCCGCGCACGGGGACGCCGACCCCGACCGGGACACCTCGTTCGTGGTGTGCGCGCGCCTCTACGCGCTGCAGGGCGCGCTCGGCTCGCTCTCGTGGCGCGCCGCCCCGCTCGCCGCCGCTCTCCTGCGCCGACTCGAGGCCGCCAACTTCATCCAGCACCCCTACCAGAACGTCCGCGAGACCGTCGGCAGCCTCCTCATGACCGTCTTCGACACGGAGCTGTCGTTCCCCGGTGGCTCGTGGGACGGCACTCCCCGATTCGCCGAGTTTCTCGAGACGGTCCGGCCGCGGCTGGCCGCGCTGTACGACGAGAATGGCGACGTCGTGGTGAAGGCCGCCACGTCCACGTCTGCCACGCAGTGCGACGCGAGGCCCGACGCTCCCGCGCCGTGCCCCGCGCCGCCCACGAGCGTGCCGGCGGTCGTGGACGTGTGCGTGGCCAGCCTGGCCGGGCCCGCGCCCGCCGCAGACCGCGCGCCGCCGTCCAAGGCGGGAAGCGAGTCGCCCGACGACGAGGCGCCGCCCGGGCCGCGCGCCGAGCGGCTGGGCAAGCAGCTGGCCGCGCGTCTCGACACGGCGCTGCGGCTGGCCGGGGACTGCACGGCGCCCGGCGTCCGCGAGCACGCGCGCGCCGTCAGCCTGCTCACCACGGTGCTGCGCAGCTGCATGGGCATCATCGTGCGCGGCGTCAACGGCAGCACCGTCGCGCAGTACTCTCTGCTGCGGGTGGCGTGCGCGTTGGCGGCGCGCGGGCCGCCGCAGCCGCACGACGAGCTGCCGCGGGCGGCGGACGGCTTCCTGGCCAGTCTGGCGCGCCAGCACCATTCGGCCGACGAGTTCGACGCGGCGCTCGCCATCCTCGAGGAGCTGGCCACCGGCCGCTCGTGGTGGGCGAGGCTGGCCTGCCTCGACTTCGCCCAGCCGCTGCTGTTCTACGGTCTCCCGATGCTGTGCGAGAAGCCGGAGCGGGCGGTGCGCGCGGAGCGGTTCGCGCTGGGGCTGATGCGAGACTCGCGCGTGGAGGTACGCGTGGCGGCCGCCAAGCTGCTGACGGGGCTGATGCACTGCCGCGCGCTGCCGGACGAAGAGAGTACGCTGCGCACGCTGATGCGCAACTGCCGGTCGAAGCAGCTGGTGGAGCGGCACTGCGGCGTGCTGGGGCTGTGCTCGTACCTAGCGTCGCGGCCTTACAGCCTGGGCCCGCAGCTGGGCGGCGTGCTGGCGGAGCTGGCGCAGCACACGAGCGCGCCGGACCCGGTGCCGGCCACGATCCGCAAGGCTCTGGCGGAGTTCCGACGCACTCACCACGACGATTGGCCGCGGCACCGCGACCAGCTCACAGAGGACGAGCTGGACCTGCTCGCCGACCTCACCTCGCCTCCCACTTACTGCGCCTGAACGGACCGCCGCTTTCGGGTTTGTAATGTACCGAGTCGCCGATATGACTCTCAATACTTACATCACGTGAATGATTTACAATGTTAGATATTAAGGAATGTGATTTTCTTTGATTTTCCTTCTTAAGAGTTTAGAGGATTTTTGATGATGGTGCTACTACTCATCAGTGTATATCGTCCTTTACACGTAAATGTATGAAAATGTGATTCTTTTACGACGACGGTGACGGCTCAAAGGTTTCGTTAGGTGACGGTGATTTCGTTAGACCTACTTAGAGTATTGTGGAACTTGCTCTGAATCAATATAATTCAGTGAACTGAATCAATACTCCAAGTGGTCTAAAAGTTGTTTTGACTGGTTGATACAGTTGTTAAATTACTTGTTTTAGTATAAATTGTTTTTAAAGTTAGGACCTGTTTTATTTTTAAATTTTTTACATGTTATAATAACGATTTTTATTTGTTTATTTTGGTATAATGTATATGTTAGTTTAAATAAAGGGAAACCATTGCAAATACGATGAACTTTGTAAATATACATGTGGTTTATATAACTTTGTTGTTACCATATCACCATATCACACCTGCAATAATATTCCAAATATTTGATTTCAGTAATATAATAATAACATTAACAAACTACATCCAAATTGTAGATCTGACTATGGGATGATACCTGTATTTTGTAAATACTATATTATGTAAAAATGTGTAATCATTTTCTAGCCTTTTAATATACTTAATGAAGGGTAACTTCATTGTTTTTTTAATTCATTTCTACTTAAAATAATAAAAAATATTTATTACTAAAATATTTTGGTTGGTTAAGTTAGTTTGCATGCGTTGATGCGTTGAGACCTGTGTGAAGGTGCTGCTGTGATGGCCGGTCATGTCATGCGGATCCTATGAAACTAAGCCTTTCACTTGTCTGTTTCCCATTTATTACCTTACTTTTTCCTGGATATTGTGGGGTCAAATTTTTATTTATGGATAGCTCTTTTGAAATATTAATTTTATTAGGTATATGTTTGTGTTTATGCCTGAGATTAGTAAAACTTAAATTGAAAAGAGCAACCCTACAGAGTTTCTTGCTAGGTTCTTTTCTGGGGAAAACTGCACTCTTGCGAATCTAGCATTAACTTTAATAAATGACCCGTCCTAAGTGTTGTCAAAAAACCTACAGGATTAAATGATCATTTCATTTCAGTTGTCTTATAAAAACTATATTTTGTAAGTATGTAATGTAACTACTGCATCATATTAGTAAGTAAAACACTGAATTGGTCACTTAGATAATTTATTTTATAGGTAGATATAGAAATGTACTGACAAGACAAAATTTTACATTATAAAATTGAATGTATAAAATTTGGAATGACCACCAACATTTTGTTGGTACTTGGGTGATACAAAATTTGCGAAAGAAACCAATGACAGATTTGAGACAGCAGAACAATTAAAATACTATTTGAGAAGACTTAAAATTACAACTATTTATTACCTACGGTCATCCACATCTGAAAAAGAAAAAAAAGATACTTAGTGAATATATCAGGTAGGTACTAGTTAAAGCTAAAAGATTTTAAGCAGCTGTATTATGGTGCATTAACTTCAAAAGTATTGAGTAATGGATACTTAAGACCTAACTATGCAATTATTCAATATTCTATCTTTAATCAACTATTAGTTACAACAATACAAACGTTCTCTTAAATGCATCTTTGAATTTGTATGATTCTAACTACAATTTTGTAGAGATGATATCTCTGTTCTCACAAATAAAATCAATGATTTATTTATAACAGCAAAGTAATAAAATAAATCAAAAGATAACCATCAAAACTTTGTAAAATATGTTTCACAATGAGGGAGTTAACATTCTCCAATGGGTAGTTAAGTATTGTGTGCCATTAAAATAATTTACATACATGTATGACATGTAACTGCAGCCCTAAAATAAAACATTCACAATACTTACTCTTGCCATCACAAGCTACAATTTTCACTTTATCTACTTTTGCTACTTCTTGTACTTCTCGAAATTCCACATCATTTAACATGAATGTCCAGACATTATCGCAAAATCTGCAATCAAAATTAAGTAAGTATTAACTTTTCTATTTAAGTTGTATCAGTATAGGGGGTTGTTAGCATGCAAATATAATTATTTAGACAGTCACTGAGAATTGGGTACTTTCTTTTTTGTTAGGTACCTTGATTACAAATTTAACAGTAAGTAGGTATGTAAATGTGTGCAAATAAAATAACCACCTGTAAGTATTTAATTTTCCTGCTTTAAAAGTAAGTCTTGATTTGACGCGATTCGATAATGCTTGGTTGATTGATTTATCGAATTGCAATAAAACCTTCATTGCAAGACCTGGAGTAATTTGTCCATACTGAAACAACAAAAAAACAGTTTTATGCCACCATTTCAGCAACAGAGCAAATCGTGTATGTATATTGTATGTAAAACAAACTTACTTGAATCAACTCATCAAGACTTTCTTGCAAGGTGTTACCGATAGTAGTATTTCTGTACAATTGATAAGACATCACTAAGGCTAGAATTAATTTACCTATGTATTTTAATTCAAACAAAAATTATCACACAACAAACGAGTCGCTTTGTTACTGTCAGGCAGGCAGGCAGGCAGACATGAATGCTAGTACTTACTTACTATACTCTTTGCATGAATGACATCTATCTGACATTCCACTGTCTGTAGTCTCTGACTAATTGATTAAAAAGTTGCATAATTGTCTATGGTTGAATGCTTGCTTTGCTTGCTTTTTCAGCTCAGTTCAGTTGCACTGATTGATATAAAAGGGCAGTTTGGAGTTTGGAGCTATGGTTTGGAAGCAGTTGTAAATACTTAGCAGTTTTGGTAAGTTAATTTTTTTATCTTTTATTGGTAATTATAACAAGTAGGTACCTACATAAGTAATTAAAATGACGTACCTAGTATTTGCTTAGTAGCAGTTTCAAATAAACTTTCTGTTTCAAGGAAGTTTGGTTTTCGACGGTCAGATGGTCTACGCATGGTCTACCCTCATTTCATGTGGTAGATCACGCTCTTCCTTTTACCTACGTCTTTCTTTTCAAGGTGCCACCGACGACGTCTCACACC
Source organism: Anarsia innoxiella (assembly GCA_947563765.1). Classification (NCBI taxonomy): domain Eukaryota; kingdom Metazoa; phylum Arthropoda; class Insecta; order Lepidoptera; family Gelechiidae; genus Anarsia; species Anarsia innoxiella. The sequence goes on from OX387408.1 coordinate 4,912,724, forward strand.
TTTTTACCTACCGCTTATTCAGTTACTGGACTTCTAAAAAGAATCTAAATGATAAAATAACTGTCTAATAGTATTTTATTACTGAGCCTATGTTTTATGGTCGTAATAATTAATCAACTGATATTAAATTAAATAGGTAACTGCTCAATACGATTTTCTAATTTCAACATCTCAAACAGCGGGTGGAGGACAGTCTGGTACAGTGACTCACAGTCGGTTTATAAAGTATAGGTCGCGCCACGTAAACTGAACCCTAGCTGACAGATGCGTATTAGACGATTTTTGAGTCTGACGTCTAACATTTGTTTTAAAATACCATCGCGCACAAAAGTGTTTAATTACAGTCATGGTTTTACGCACAAAGGAAAGAAAAATATTATTAGTAGTATTAGTAAGGTGGAATATAAATAAAAGACTAAGTGTATTGGCTTTCCGTGAAAATAGGTGTAGGTATAAATGGTTATGAGTTGTTGTAATGTATAATAGGTATAGTTCTTAGATTATTACTATAAGAATTCATCCTAATCCGTTAAGGTTTAAAAAAGAATATCTTAGCTTACCAAAACCAGTTTGTTTTTAAGTGAGCGGTAGCTTATTTGATAGAACGCCTGCCTCCAATCTTAGAGACGCGGTTTCGATCCCCGGCCTGTACTTACCTCTGATATTGATATGATATCTCATGTACGGATTGCATACCTATTCGGTTACCACTCGCTAACGGTGAAGGAAAACATCGTGAGGAAATCTGCATACACTAGAGAAGAAATTAAAAGGTGTATGTAAAATCCACCCGTATTGGGCCAGCTTGGTGGATTACGGCCTAATCACTTCTGTATGAGAGTAGGCTCGTGCCCCTGCAGTTAAAAGGGCTGATAAGGAGGATGTTTTAACTATTCTTTTACAGGATACGTCGTAAAGAGAAAATTGGTAGACTTAAGTATTTAAACCCGATTAAATTCGTAAAGGCCTCCAACAAGGTGGACTGCCGACTCGGTTAAAGTCGCTGGAAGCCGTTGGATGTGGGCAGCGCAAGACCGATCGTTGTGGAGATGGGAGGTTTTTGTCCAGCAGTGGACGTCCATGAGCTGACAAGAACAAGAAGAAATTCGTAAAGGAATTGTTTGACTTGTAGGTAGGGGTATAACCTAATGCTGGCTTCTCACTGCGCGTGGTAGCCCGCGCCGCGCGCAGTGTGAAGAGCTAGGCGCGGCGCGGCGCGGGCAGGTGCGGCGCGGCGCGACCTATCCGCTAAAAGTCGGTAACTTCAAAGGCGCGGCGCGGGCTCGCGCGTGTAGGCGCGGGCGCGCGCGGCGCGGCGTGTGTATATCGATAGGATTCTTAAAAATTACGTACCTATGTAATTATCCTAAAATACAAACAATGATGACCTTGACCGGCTCTTATTGAACGTTGACATCCACCAACGCCTCTTCTTCTTCTTCTTTTTGTTAATTTTATTAAGTATACGATATCCACAAAATAAGACAAAAACGGCTGATGCAACAGCCATGCCTTCTTCTCCAGTGGCATTGCTCCATGGCTGGAGGTGGCAATTCGACTCACAAGACATAGTGCGCTGCTCTCAACAGACTGAATCAAAGTGAAGTTTAGTGGTTTGAAGCTAGAAGGCACGCGCCGCGCCGCGCCAGTTTCCGTTGGGTGGCGCGGTGTGTCGCGTGGCGCGTCCTTGCGCGTGGAGCGGCGCGGCGCGGGCTAACACGCGCAGTGAGAAGCCAGCTTGAGAATCACTCGCTACTCTCGACCCCTACCTAGAAACTACCTAGAAACCTGCCTAACCTAGATACCTAGAAATTTTCGCTTGCTTGGGACTCAAAACACTTAGTCACTTGAAGCAAATATCAACTTTGCTCTCTTGTTGCACTAATTCTAATAGGTACTCAAATAGTTACTTAGGTACTCAAATCTTTATTGCACGCCATAGGTTTATTTATTTTCTGTGTAAAAACGTGCGTGCTTTGCTTTTAAACTATGGTGGTGAATGGCTGGTCAAAAAGTCTCCTAATCTCATAAAGGTATTATCACCATTATCATCTTGCTCATAATCATTTCGGACCTAGGTACACACCTTAAAACAGTGGTGTAACAATAACATACCCTCATCAAAACCGTCTCGGCGCTTATGGTCACACTAGCGAAATGTCCCTCTGGCTGAATGCCCCTTTCGCCGAGGCAGTCGCAAATTGTAAGAAATTATCTATTTGTACTAGGAGATAAAATGATTTCATGAGAGGTTCTTAACTCAGACAGTAAGGCCGTGTTCAGACCAAATTATCAGTGACTGTAAGCCGTCGAATATCAGGGTCTATGCATATTATACGTAATAAATAACGTAGATTATTTTGGTTCAGTTTAACAACCTCTCATGACATAATCTCCTATTTTATGTTTTAGATTGGGTCTATTGAAAACCTCATTTAACGCCCTGGTGTGACGTTATGCGAGACATTTCGCTAGTGTGACATTATGCGCCAAGATGGTTTTGCTGCATGTTATTGCTACACCAGTTTTCAGTTGGCACCAGGATTTAGACAAAATTTTTTCGAAATTCTCATAATCTAATCAACTCAAGTCACAGAAAACCAGCCATTCTGACGCTTATAAATAAATGAACACACAATTTGTACTTAATTTGTTTAATTGGTCAATAATAAACAGCATTGATACGATTTTAGCATATATTTTAAAAAATATATTACACTAACGTTAGATAAAATATTATTTTCATATCTTCGTATTTAGAACCTGTCTGTGGATTTCTCGTGATGGTTGTGGTACAGCAACTCCTGGTCTCCTTCTGGAATAGAAAAGGTAAGGTTAATTGAGTAGGTAGGTTTCGGTTTTTATTTTTATTCTATAACATTAATTTACGTCTGATCTTCAGTTGCTAAAAAAAATATGAGAAGCTCTATTAAAGTGATGCAATGCATCTACATAAAATATTTCACTCACCTTAATTTTTGATGGTAAGTTTGCCTCTTATTTTTGTAGGGTCCATTAATAAATAATTATTCGTATTGTTACTTTATTTATTCGTGTTGTATGCAACCATTCATTCTTAGAGTTTTGGTTTACTTTTTTCATCATGTTTCTAATCAAGCAACTCATGCTTTTCTTGTAGATACTATGTTTTAATTTTTTTAAATTCATGATTTCATAAAAGTAGGTTTTATTAATTTGGTATTGAGTTTTCTTCTAATTATTTTTTTTTTGTCTAGGTATGAATATGTTTCCATTGTCTTTTTTATTTCTTCACCTTGTTGCTCGATTCTTTGCCTTGCTGCTTGATTTTTTGCCTTGCTGTTTGATTCTTTGCCTTGCTGCTTGATTCTTAGTCTTGTTGCTTGATTCTTAGTCTTGTTGCTTGATTCTTAGTCTTGTTGCTTGATTCCAAGTTTTGCTGCTTGATTCTATGTCTTGCTGCTTGATTCTTCGTCTTGTTGCTTGATTCTTCGTCTTGTTGCTTGATTCTTCGTCTTGTTGCTTGATTCCAAGTTCTGCTGCTTGATTCTTTGTCTTGCTGCTTGATTCTTCGTCTTGCTGCTTGATTCTTCGTCTTGCTGCTTGATTCTTCGTCTTGCTGCTTGATTCTTCGTCTTGCTGCTTGATTCTTCGTCTTCCTGCTTGATTCTTTGTCGTGTTGCTTGATTCTTTGTCTCGTTGCTTGATTCTTTGTCTTGTTGCTTGATTCTTTGTCTTGTTGCTTGATTCTTTGTCTTGCTGCTTGATTCTTTGTCTTGCTGCTTGATTCTTTGTCTTGCTGCTTGATTCCAAGTTTTGCTGCTTGATTCTTTGTCCTGCTGCTTGATTCTTTGTCCTGCTGCTTGATTCTTTGTCTTGCTGCTTGATTCTTTGTCTTGGTGCTTGATTCTTTGTCTTGCTGCTTGATTCGTTGTCTTGCTGCTTGATTCGTTGTCTTGCTGCTTGATTCTTTGTCTTGCTGCTTGATTCTTTGTCTTGCTGCTTGATTCTTTGTCTTGCTGCTTGATTCTTTGTCTTGCTGCTTGATTCTTTGTCTTGCTGCTTGATTCTTTGTCTTGCTGCTTGATTCTTTGTCTTGCTGCTTGATTCTTTGTCTTGCTGCTTGATTCTTTGTCTTGCTGCTTGATTCTTTGTCTTGCTGCTTGATTCTTTATCTTGCTGCTTGATTCTTCGTCTTCTTTCTTGAGTCTTCGTCTTCTTTCTTCAGTCTTCGTCTTCTTTCTTCAGTCTTCGTCTTCTTTCTTCAGTCTTCGTCTTCTTTCTTCAGTCTTCGTCTTCTTTCTTCAGTCTTCGTCTTCTTTCTTCAGTCTTCGTCTTCTTTCTTCAGTCTTTGTCTTCTTTCTGGAGTCTTCGTCTTTTGTCTTCAGTATTCGTCTTCTTTCTTGAATCTTCAACTTCCTTGATTATCATTGCCTGCAAAAATAAAGTATCTCCTACCTACTACTGGGCTTTGCATTTTCGTGTAAATTTTTTACTCTTGCTATTTTATTTAGCCATCGTTTAATTTTATTTTGGTAAAGGTATTTATTTCTTTTAGTTTATTTTTAATTGTCTTATTTTTTTGCTTTCTCTTTTTTTTGGTTTGTTTTATATTTTTATGGCTGTATTTTTTATATGACCAAGAATACCGTTATAGGGATGATAGTGATTATGAGTAGGCAGATTCTTTCTTCAGTCTTGAGTCTTCGTCTTCTTTCTTCAGTCTCGAATCTTCGTCTTCTTTCTTCAGTCTCGAATCTTCGTCTTCTTTCTTCAGTCTTGAGTCTTCGTCTTCTTTCTTCAGTCTCGAGTCTTCGTCTTCTTTCTTTAGTCTCGAGTCTTCGTCTTCTTTCTTCAGTCTTGAGTTTTCGTCTTCTTTCTTCAGTCTTGAGTTTTCGTCTTCTTTCTTCAGTCTTCAGCCTTGAGTCTTCGTCTTCTTTCTTCAGTCTTCTATCTTGAGTCTTCGCCTCTTTCTGGCATCTTCCTCTTCTTTCTTGCGTCTTCCTCTTCTTTCTTGCGTCTTCCTCTTCTTTCTTGCGTCTTCCTCTTCTTTCTTGCGTCTTCCTCTTCTTTCTTGCGTCTTCCTCTTCTTTCTTAAACCTTCGTGTTATTTCTTGAATGGTCCCTTGGTTTTCATTCTTCCTAGATTGTCATTCCCTGCAAAAATAAAGTATCTCCTACGTACCTACTACTGCGCTTTGCCATCTTTTTTTTGTGTATTTTTTCTCTTTTATCATTTTAGCCATCGTTTATTTTGGTAAATTTTTTTTCTTTATTCCTTTTTTTTAATTCTTTGAATATTTTTTATTTTTTGTGGCTTTTCTTAGTCTATTTTTTTTTTCTCTTTTTATTGTCTTTTTCTTTTCTTTTCTAAACATTTTTATATAAGTACTTTTATCATGAAAAAAATAATAATTGATTGCAAAGAGTATTCAAATAAAAATGTTAATGTCTTTTGTTCTAATTTTGTCAAGAATACGATTATAGTAGCGAGATTATGAGTAGGTAGATAAAAAGACTATTTAATAGATTCTTTCTTCGTTCTTGAGCCTTCCTCTTCTTTCTTGAGCCTTCCTCTTCTTTCTTGAGCCTTCCTCTTCTTTCTTGAGCCTTCCTCTTCTTTCTTGAGCCTTCCTCTTCTTTCTTGAGTCTTCCTCTTCTTTCTTAAAGCTATGTTTTTGTTGTTTTCTTTCTTTTTATTGCAATTAACAAGTAGGTTTGTTCTTTTATTTTTTTCTTTTATTTAGGTATGGTTTTATTTTTTTATTGCTTATTAATTTTATTTTTTCTGCTTCTTTTTTTTTATTGCAATTGCTTTTTATGTTTTCCTTTTTTTTTATTAAGTACTTATTACGTACCATTTGCTTAAGATAATATCTACAGTTTTAGGGTTTCGAATCTAGTGATTACTTGAAATGGAGCCTTTTTAGAAATCAATTCGTTAGTTATAATCTTTCTTCAAAAATGATCTATCTCCCATCTTTGATATATAGGTACTCCGCTCTGTTCTTTTGCCTAAATTTTTGTTCAAGTAGCTTTTATATCTCAATATCCAAACATGGTAAGGGTAACCTGCAAAGAAGTAGAGAACCTACTTACCTAAATTATTTAATGGATAATCTTGACATAATATTTTTATATATTTTTTATGACGCCGTGATATCTCTTTATTTCCTTTTATTGATCCAGTAGGTATATTTTTAGTAGCTTAATTGGCCGAATGTTATCTTCAAAATTTTTAGAACTTTGCTTTGTATCTGTAAATATTGTAGCACTCTCGATGATCATAGCAGTTTGTTCAGGAGACTTCTTTCTTGAAAGATGATTGTTATAAAAAAATAATGACTATTGATGCACGATGAACTCGTTGCACTGATGATGTTGCTCGTCGATGTTGACTTTTATTAATGTAATTAAATAGGTACGTAGTTTTGTTGCACGCTGTTTATATATAGACGGGTACCTAAAATAGAAAGTGTTATCTAACCCATAGATGGCGCTTATTTTGTTTTTTGAAGTGCATTGTTTATCTGGTTTCATTTTGTAATATTTTCCATGTCGATCATCGAATGCCTTTTAAATTCAATTTTTCGTTTTCAATGTTTACTTTTAAATCTTGTATCTAAGATGCCATTATTATTATTTTTCTGTAAAATTAGTTTTGCTTCCAAACATTTTGCAAGTTTTAACTATGGTATTCAATTTTTCAAATTGCTTCTGAAGATTTAAACTTTTTCTAATTGTTTTATAAGATGTTTAGCTGAAAATTATTAATAAGTCGCTGCAATAGAAATAGATTAAAACGCACAAGTATGTAAATATCTTTCACATAATGATTAAGTTACCTAGTATTTTTTTCTGAAATAAAGATTGTTATTTGCAATACCTATTTAAATACTGAAAAGAATAGATATTATGATTAAAATACCTAAGCCTGATATGATTTCTGAAAAAAAGTTCATTATTTGCAATTTATTCCGTAAATAAAAAAAAAGTACCTATATTAAAATAGGTAGGTACATACCAGACGCCTTGAAGCTGAAATAATTTTTTTTAGATATAGTTTTCCTAGTGTCCTAATTCCACATTTAAAGAAATACTTAGTGAGATAGTTACGTAGTGCTTTTTACCTTTTAAGATTAGCTTTTCCTCAATTCCAACAATGAAACCAATAAGCGTTATTCACTCCACAGTGCAGTTAAAGTAGATATTTGTTCCAAGTCCCAAAAATATCAGTCAAGTGACATTTCGCTTTTGAATGCTGATTAGTCGCCCCGCTAGTTAGTATTAGGTCGTCGATGGTAATGAAAGAGCTGTTGGCACACAAAACAAAACATCGCCACAGTAATACCTACGAAGTATAACTACACTACACATTTACAAAAGAACAAATGCAATACACAAATATTATAACAAAATAAAAAAACATCTACTTCTATATATCTTATACCGAATCATTCATACCTACGATGAGGCAACGCAGGAAGGCGAACCGTGGCAGCAGTGTGAGAAGTTGTACCGTGGCAAGGCAGCGGCGCGAGAGAGAGTGTGGGGAAGCACTTTGTGACGGGGCAGTGGCGATCAGGTAACACCGTGGCGGGGCAGCGGCGCGAGAGACTACGTCGCATACCGTGGCAAGGCAGAAGCAAGACCGGCGCGCTGAGATGTGGCAGCACAGCGAGGGAGGAGGCACGCCGTGACAGGGCAGCGGCGACAGGTACTACACCGTGACAGGGCAGCGGCGCAGGAAACCAGCGCGCTGTGACGTGGCAGCAGCGCGAGGAGGCACACCGTGACAGGGCAGCGGTGACAGGTACTACACCGTGACAGGGCAGCGGCGCAGGAAACCAGCGCGCTGTGACGTGGCAGCAGCGCGAGGAGGCACACCGTGACAGGGCAGCGGTGACAGGTACTACACCGTGTCAGGGCAGCGGCGCAGGAAACCAGCGCGCTGTGACGTGGCAGCAGCGCGAGGAGGCATACCGTGGCAGGGCAGCGGCGCAGGAAACCAGCGCGCTGTGATGTGGCAGCAGCGCGAGGAGGCACGCCGTGACAGGGCAGCGGCGACCAGGTACCACACAGTGACAGGGCAGCGGCGCAAGAGACTAGCGCGCTGTGACGTGGCAGCAGCGCGAGGAGGCACACCGTGACAGGGCAGCGGCGCAGGAAACTAGCGCGCTGTGACGTGGCAGCAGCGCGAGGAGGCACACCGTGACAGGGCAGCGGCGCAGGAAACCAGCGCGCTGTGACGTGGCAGCAGCGCGAGGAGGCACACCGTGACAGGGCAGCGGCGCAGGAGACAAGCGCGCTGTGACGTAGCAGCAGCGCGAGGAGGCACGCCGTGACAGGGCAGCGGCGACCAGGTACCACGCCGTGACAGGGCAGCGGCGCAGGAAACAAGCGCGCTGTGACGCGGCAGCAGCGCGAGGAGGCACACCGTGACAGGGCAGCGGCGACCAGGTAACACACCGTGACAGGACAGCGGCGCAGGAGACAAGCGCGCTGTGACGTGGCAGCAGCGCGAGGAGGCACACCGTGACAGGGCAGCGGTGACAGGTACTACACCGTGTCAGGGCAGCGGCGCAGGAAACCAGCGCGCTGTGACGTGGCAGCAGCGCGAGGAGGCATACCGTGGCAGGGCAGTGGCGCAGGAAACCAGCGCGCTGTGATGTGGCAGCAGCGCGAGGAGGCACGCCGTGACAGGGCAGCGGCGACCAGGTACCACACTGTGACAGGGCAGCGGCGCAAGAGACTAGCGCGCTGTGACGTGGCAGCAGCGCGAGGAAGCACACCGTGACAGGGCAGCGGCGCAGGAAACTAGCGCGCTGTGACGTGGCAGCAGCGCGAGGAGGCACACCGTGACAGGGCAGCGGCGCAGGAAACAAGCGCGCTGTGACGCGGCAGCAGCGCGAGGAGGCACACCGTGACAGGGCAGCGGCGACCAGGTAACACACCGTGACAGGACAGCGGCGCAGGAGACAAGCGCGCTGTGACGTGGCAGCAGCGCGAGGAGGCACACCGTGACAGGGCAGCGGCGCAGGAGACAAGCGCGCTGTGGCGTGGCAGCAGCGCGAGGAGGCACACCGTGACAGGGCAGCGGCGCAGGAAACCAGCGTGCTGTGACGTGGCAGCAGCGCGAGGAGGCATACCGTGGCAGGGCAGCGGCGACCAGGTACTACACCGTGACAGGGCAGCGGCGCAGGAAACCAGCGCGCTGTGACGTGGCAGCAGCGCGAGGAGGCTCACCGTGACAGGGCAGCGGCGACCAAATAACACACCGTGACAAGGCAGCGGTGGTAGCCAGACGACACACCGTGCGTGGGCAGCGGTGGTCAGTGTCGCGTCGTGCTCATTGCGAGGCAGCGACCGTACACTCAGCCGAGACAAGGCAGCGGCATATTAACACACTGAGCGCGGAGCAGCAGTGGTTTACAGAATCACACCGTGGCGTAGCAGCGGTGGAACTGTTAGACATGCTGTGGCCAGCAGCAGTCATATTGCAGCAGTTGACGTCGTGCAGTAGAGGACCTAGCTGAAACAAATCGGGATAAAGGTACATAACAGATTATGGTTAGGTAAGGTATCATTGTAATCAAAATCAAAACCACGAGGCATACATATATTCGTATTGCTTTTAAATAGTATTTCCTAAACTAACGAACGATTTCACATCTAAGCCATTTTCCATAAAAGTATCATAATTGTCAAAAAGAACACTAGTCTAAACTAACAAAAAAAATAGCACAAATTAACAAGTAATCTTAAGCCTTGTAAAAATTACAAACACAATGCAATAACTGTCACATCACAAAAATAGGTAAATAAAGTAGAATCACACGGACACGACACCTTCACCAATTCCACAGACTTACATCTAAAACTTACTTCGAAACGACAAGCACATCTATTGCATTTCAGTTAAGATGATAATAATATGATAAGTGCACTTTTAACTTCGTGAGATATCGTCAACACTATTCCATACCACTGACACAAGCAAATTCCCCTTTAACTGCACCCCAACTTTCATTGTAGCACAAACAACACATCCTCGACAGTCAAATAATCCATAGAAAGCCATGAAAGTGACCATGTTAATCTTCATAAACTTTTAGTAAACATGCTCCAGCTAATATCCCAATTTTCATCTACTTAGTGGGGTGAATTGCTTTTGCACCTAAAATGCTAGAAACAAAAAGATGACCACAATATGCAATGTTACAGAATAGGCAATATATAATAAGGGTAAAGAAGTAAGAAAAACAAACCATACCAAAACACGAAGCGATCTTGTGCGTGGATTAAATTGTAGTCATGCAAGCTCTGCTACTTCTTAAAAGGTTGGCCTATCGAGTGAAGCAGGACATCGCACAAAGAAAACGATTATGGGCTTATAAACATAATTCTTCGTTAATCATTTTTTAATCTTCCAGTAGATATTTAGTGCCTCCGTGAGTTTAGTCTGATTTTAACATTAGGCAATTCAATTCTACGTAGAAGATACCAGGCAATTTTACAGAAACTAAGTAATCATACCAGTGCTCGACAAAAGCTGGAAGTGGAAAATAAGGCGTCAGGATTACAACTTCGTTTTTCAGTACCAGGCCCAGAAGCATGTTTCGAGAAGAACACTTACCTAGCTAAACAGAAGAAAACAAGAGACATTCGAACAGGTAACTGTTATGTTAAATTAAAATCCTCGTGTTATTACAGTTTAGATATAATACAACAGTGAACATTACGCTACAGACTTTATTGTCTAGTAAACAATAATCAAGAATACCAGTGCTCACAAGCAGGGCTGTCTGGGTAGTTTTCAACTTTCTTGTAGTTTCTAGCACTGTTCCGCCAATCCACCAAGCAGCATCATTCAAGAGCAACCTCGACCTAGCTGTGCAAACCACAACAGAACGAAGATCCAAAACATTAAGGTTAAAATACCTTGCCTATTGTTTTCAGTTTCTTTCATCATTCATTGATTACTCATTATTATTTCCTTCATATTTTTCTATTTTTAGTCAGCATTTCATAAGTCTTGTTTAAGAAGATTTTTTAATTCAGTACCTCCGTAAGTAAATCCTCACGACAAGTGTTTCTTCTCCATATTGTGGTAGCACAAGAAAGAGACGAGGAGGCTCCGCCGGCCACATGTACAGGCAGCTAGCAGGATGAAAGCCATGTTACTGTGTAAAACAGAACAACATTCCAAGGGAAAAGGCAATTAAGTTAAACCAGCCCTATAATTCATTTTATCTTTCCTTTAGAAATTGTTGTGGGAATCCGTCTTATGTTTTTGTTCGGTCCAATTTGTTTTTAAGGTAAAAAAGGCACTTGTGAATTTGCATGTTGGTAAGCTAAAAATGTATAAAGAAAAAGGTTCAAATCATACCAGGCACAAAGTGATCTTGATCGTAGATTACTTCAAACTTGCATCATGCGTGTCAGAACTGCTACCGTCTCCAATAACTCACCTAGTTTAACAAAGCGTAACAGGCATCGCACGAAATAAATCATTATAACAATTGCAATACTCAGTTAGCCACATCGTATTTAAGATACTAAATTCCATAGGTGTCACAGCATCTCCGGGTGCATTTAGTAAAATAGGTGCCATATTTTATTTAGTTAAACCATTACTACTGATACTTCCATAGAAACTCAATTAGTCATACCAATCGTTGAAAGAATGAAGCTGAAATGTAAGCCAGGTGTCAGGATTACAGGTTCTATCTTCACAAGAAGCGGGTTCTGCAGGTGCGACACTTACCTGCTAAACAGAACGGAAGAAGCCACATCCAATATGGTTGCGAAATATTACAACATGATTTATAAATTTCCTCGTATAGACTTTTGTACATGTTTTGGTACTTTGATATTTCATACTTTGATTTGCGACTATGACTCAAATATTACAAAACCATACCATTGCTTCTAAACTTTGAAGGCTAGATGTGGACGCTTGTTCTTTCTGTAGTTCGTATAGTAGTTGCTGGCAATCTGATACTCGACTCGCCTCAGCGCTCTAGCTACTCGTAAACAGCGACCTAGCTGTACAAACCATAACAAAACGAATATCCAAAAGCATTAGGATTAGAGGTTTCCCGCCTTCCATTATCGTCGGTGTTTTCATTAATTTATGTTCTAATAACGTCTCGTCATGGCACTTTTTTTCCTTTTACTTTAAATATAGTAAGTTGGTACCTTCGTTGTGTTTCTGAAGCCATTTTACCCGAACGCACTCCATGCTAACCGCCACACTTCCAATGAACCCGAACTTCCAATGTCAGTACATGTTGCTCGCACGCATATGCCAACAGTAACTGCGCAAAATACGAAAACCACATCCAAAGAAAACAAAGGTTAATTGACACTAACTCCTCTACTATCTTCGATCTTAAGTACTAATCAACAAGAAAATTGCATAGCATCCATGCATCTATATTTGAAGGAAACAAAAAGAAGGGTTTGCATAAGAGAAAGTATCTACACGAAAAAAATGCAAATCATACCATACTCGAAGTACTTAGCACAAAAGTCCCGTGAAGCACGCGTGGTCTCGATTTAGTGGCGTGCTGTTGCAAAAAGCACCTCGTTTTCCAGCAGAATCACCACGGCAAGCGTAAAAAGGTCTAGCTGAACAAATCTCAAGAAACGAAGATCCAGAAATTAGGATTAAGGGCTTCCACCGCCCGGTTTTACAGTCTTAAAATAACTTTAAGTTTCTTCAAGTTAAAGAGGTGCTGAAATTACCTTTCACATCAGTTTCCATCATAGCACTATAATCTCCAATCAACTCCAGCATGCCCACTTTCGCAAGCCGCTGCCAGGAAAACAAGCCATCTGCGCAAAACATTCCAACCACGATCCAAACTATGGTTAAATACCTACGTCAATCGCATTTGCTCTTGGGTCATCAATTACCTATAGGTACTTTTTATTAATAGGATTTTGTTTTTCCATTTTTATTATTCAGGTTTAGAAATAAGTTGAACATTCATACCAAGCTTCTTTCCATATAGGGCACGCGGCGTGCTTATTGTATCTAACAGTCTGTAAGACTGTCACCGATTTTTAGAAGTCCGACTTTGCTTTCTTGTTAATAGTCACCCGAGCGTGAACAAAACAGCTGCCTAGCTGAACAAACCATAACAAACGAAGATCCAGAAATATTAGGATAAAGGGCTTCCATTTCCCAGTTAGGTATTCGATTCGATTTCATTTCAAATAGTGCAATACACTGAAATTCATTAAGTACCTTCAAAACTGGGCAATCCTTTTATGAAGACATCATCTTGGCAAAGCCGCAGCAGGTAGAAGACAGCAACACAAACACCGCATTCACGCTGACTGCTGGCATGTAGCAAGCGATCTTACTGCGCAAAACATCACAAATATCCATAGGAAAATAAAGGGATTAGGATTCTACATACGTCTCTTCATTATCATTTAGATTGTACTTTCTGCGACTTCCAGGACAGGAATAACTTTTCAAACTATGGAATACCTCTAGAATAGAGCAGCATCCACGAATCTTCAACCTGTCTTTATGTACTCACTCGTTCTTCTCCAAACTATTCTAATTTCCAATCTTTCGTGATTTTACCTCAACACTTTAATTGCAAAGTATGTTCAATGTCACTACTTATAGTTACCAAAACTCATTTCTTACTCCTGTCTTTATCCATAGAATCAGGAAATAATTACCTAGCTGTACAGAAAAAAGGAAAACTAAAAAGATTAAGAGGGGATTATCCCCAGGGCTTTAAGATTAAGGGTAGTTCACAATCCATAATTTATTCCGAATTCATTAACAATAATTCATATTATAAATTGTTATTCTAACAATATTGAAACTCCTGATACCTTGCAAGCATTTTGAGAGCTGCCGCCACCATCATCTTTCGTACATCACCATTGATTGTATAAACATTTTAACGTTCTTATGTCATTTATGTTTACTTGCTACGAAAATCAATATTTAAAAATGCAAATGTCAAATACCTCTATGCCTCAATACGCAGCAATTCCAGTACTAAATTGATGCACTTATCTTAAGATCTCTAGCTCGAGCAACTTGACTGTAGAAATCAGAAGCATGTAGTCCAAAAGATTCCTATATTCACTCGCTACTTGTTTCATGTTTAAACTTATTAACTAGCTGTTTTTCCATTCCATTAATGCACTTAATTATATGGTTGGTGTATAGGCATTTGCATTCCTATGTATCTGTGTAGTCAGCTAATTTACTTCCTTTTGTCAGCAGCTCGAGCATAGCGTCTTCGGATGCTGTCGGCCTCAAGAAGCAGCAAGGAAAAGAGCAACCTAGCTAAACAAGACAACACAAGACAGGATCGACAGAAATGTTAGGAAACAATTGTTAATCTTGTCATTGCTTACGTGTTTGAGACCTTGATGATCTTGGTAGTTTTAGAATGGGTTTCGGTTCACCGCCATTTAGGGAAGACACGATATTGGATTGAGAATTGTTCAAGCCACGAAGACGGCCTTTACGAGTTTTGGACCTCTGCTGTAATGTGTTTCTGTAGATAGCTTTCAAACGACATACCATTATAATAAACAGAGGGTTTCCCTCAGATATTAAACTGTTCGTTATGGATATTTATTTTATTCCTTTTCTAAATTATTTTGTTTCGGCCTTGGACTTAATCATCTCGACAACATCAGTATTTTATGTATATAAGTGAATATTTCACAGCATTGAATCATTCAGTAATTTTCCGCTCACCTAAATAAAAAAGCATTAACAACTACCTCTAAGAAGAGAATCATTAAACAAAAGAAAATAGCGAAAATTAGACATAAGTAGGTAGCAAGAGATAAAGTCAGAACAGCAAAAGATAATACTTTTACCGAATTTTTAACCATTTCAAGTAAATCGTATTAAAAATCATCTTAGTGTCATCGGGTCACATTTTATGAGATATTTTATGCGCTCAATTGATCTGAATTTCACAGTATGATTTTTTGCAGGTAGTTGCTAAATGAACTTTTCCATAGCTTTATCATGGTGGACATCATATTTTACATTTACGACGCAAAATTCATTTAGGGATACGTTTGTAGATATATTCTCCGATTACACTTTTTATTTTGGTACCTGCAGATAAATTGGCGAATCGCCGTTAGGAGAAAAGCAGTTTATACAATAAGCGAATTATTTTACGTTCAATTTCATGATTATAAATTGGATTATCTTATTTTGTAGTCACCTGTAAATAAAGCCTATTAGTTTTACCTTTGGGCCTGTTTTTATTACATATTAAAAGTCCTTAAGTGATTGCCGATATCTAAAGTTTTGCTTTTTACACCCGAATATCATCAGCTTAAATCGTAATTATTTAGGAGTTATGTTTAGTCATTTCTTATGATGCCTTGTATTTGAAGATGTGATACATTATGATGGATGATTGCTTAATTTCATTGTTGTCATTGTTTTATGGGGAGACTGCTAATTATATGTTTATCAATAGAATTTTAATGAACCTGTAAAATCAAATGTCCAGTTAAAGCCCTACAAGTCCCGAAGGACTTCGTGAGAAACTTGCATTAGACTTTCTTTGTACCCCTATATACATATAGGTAGGTACATTTGTTTCATAAGTAGTCAATTTCGAATAGCTAGATTTTTACATCGCACGAATCAGTTCAGAAGCTTTGTAGTAGTGGAGTGATGTACAAAATAAGTGGCAGTTAAAGGTATCTCCACTTACCTATAAAATTTTGTTACCTGGTGTTTAGGGACCTTAGTTAACTTTCTATAGCCTCGGTTTGTAAGAAACTTCTTAACATTA
This sequence comes from Anarsia innoxiella, assembly GCA_947563765.1. Classification (NCBI taxonomy): domain Eukaryota; kingdom Metazoa; phylum Arthropoda; class Insecta; order Lepidoptera; family Gelechiidae; genus Anarsia; species Anarsia innoxiella. The sequence goes on from OX387408.1 coordinate 4,928,515, forward strand.
GGTTTTATATCAATTCAGTGTTCTAATAATAGGTCCTCTACAATTGGACTTATCTGTGTTGTTCCACTATAGAACTGGGGCCGAGGGATTTATCTGGTCCCGGGCTCGGTCTCCCGGTCGCCTGGTTAGCTTCCGAGGCGAAGCTCCCATCATATTCGTCGTGATAGCTCACGTGAGATGGCCCCAGTCTTCTCGATAGCTGTGGAGATTGTACAATCATCAGTAAGGTATTTGTGAAAAATATTCAGCCAGACTTTTGCATTTATGTATTTGATTTAAATGTAAAAGTGTACCTTAAATTAAAAAAGCTAAATTCATAAATATCTACAAGATCAAAGATACCAAAAAACAACAAAATCTACACAGTCTGCACCTATCTATAGACATCGATCGACCATTTCCTTAGAAGCAGTAGGTAGGTAATTTTAGAAACTCACCGTAACATGATAAACCCACGCAGTTGCCCTAATTCTTTACTAAAATTCAATGTTCGTTTTATAGCTTCAATGGGAAGTTTTCCAGAGTGTTTTGGGTTGTTTACGTATTTCCTGACTTGACGCGTCCCGAATATAATCAGCCCACGTTCGAGTAGGTATGCGAATGACGTCTTGTTTATCAACTGGCGAAGTATGTACCTAAGTCTTGGCGTGAAGCACCGCTGTAGCACCGCGTGATCGGTCAAGCTTTTAACCTTCGTTCACTTCGCACGTCACCGGTGACGCAGTACGCTGCGGAGATAAGTTAGCCACACAAAAACAAAAATCCAAAATCGGTTCAGTTTTTCTTGCTTCAAAATTACCAGTCCTGATCTTGTCCAACTTTGTTATGGTTTACTTGTGTTTTCATCATCAGCACGTATTTATAAAAGCATGCATAGTTATTGGATTGAATAAAAAAATTACAAAACCAGCGTTACCTAAAAGTGAAAGTGGGCCACGCGCAGCGCAGCGCCACCTCGAGGTTTACCCAAGGCGAGGCAGATTTCGGGCGGTCAGACAGTTCAGTTAGACACAGCTGTGTTGATATTGTAGGCAGAAATCTCGAACGCGCACATCTTCCTTTGATGTTTCGTTCTTCATTACAAATTTATTTAGCCTGCTTGAATAGAACTTTTATTTGACACAAAATGCCCGTAGGCATGTTTAGCATTACTCATTGTCTTACAAAGTCGACGCAGTTACAGTTGCTTGTTGATATCATTTTTCATAAACAGCTGTGACTCACCGGTAAATTCCTACATCATTTAATTTCTTATCATAACAATCGAGTCAGGGTTCTGGAAAGTTCTGGCGCCTGGCATCGGTACTCGGCACTAGGTACGTATCGGAGCGGGAACGTCGTTTTATTGGATGTGGCATGATTGGCAGCGTCTCGAACCGGAGCTCTGAGAGAGATCTAAAGACATGTTATGCGTAAAAGCCCGCGAGAGCGGGTAATAACAGTACTATCTACTTGGCATCATTGTCGTAGTTTCCTACCGGTTACCTAGTGGGCTGACAACCGGGACCGAGCGAGTGTATGTGAGCGCGAACGTCGTGGCACAGTGTGCGGGCAAGATACGCAGCCGACTCGATCAGCGCCGCTGACACCGCCTCGCTGACTACAGCAGCGCCTCGAACCTCCTCGGAGTCACGATGATGACGTCATGGAATAACACATTTGGGTGAAATCACAGTCAAAAACAAAATAGATTCAGAGATACAACGGTATTTTTTGAAAAATATTTTTATTTTCATACTTAAACATATGTTACAGTCTCTTATTCAATATGAATAAAAATTGAATTCCAATTTAATCCATTTAGCAATAGAGTGAAATTGAAATAAACCTATTTACAATAATTGACTAAAATAAATAAATGCACGATACATTTAGTTACAAACCCATACTGTAGCAAGCGGCGACCACGCCTCGGGCAACCAACATGGCGGCCGGTGGAAGCAGACCCACGCGAAACGCAATGGGACTGTAATTTAGAAAAACATCCTACATATATCACAGATCCAAAATAGTTTACATTACCTAGAAATTACTTCAACATAGGCTTGACATTGTCTAGTTCTTTGAAAAAGCTATCTAGTCCACTGAGATCATTCTTCCATATATTATCGATTTTCTCGCGCTGTTGCCGGGCTATGTCTTCCTCTTTATTGCTCAATCCAAGGTCTGCTTGCATTTGAGCCCACCTCCTGGCGCGTTCCCTTTGTTTTGTCACTAGTTCGCTCTCTGCGCGCAATAAGGAATTGCTCAAGATGGCGATTATCCGCAAGTCACGTTTTCTCTTCGTTTTAGCATTGAGGGATTTATTTTTAACTTGACGAACCCAGTTAGACAAGGATTCGGATTTACTTTCACAAAAATCAACAACAGATTTCTCCTTCGTACTGTAGCCCATGATTAGGGAAAGGGCTAAAAATATTGTGGTGAGACAATATTACACACCTGAATCCAACCAGGCAAAATGTCACCAGCACTTCACACACTGTCACGTCCGCACAGCACCACGTCGAGAGGAGGCAATGAGGGCGCTGACGTCACAATCGCCTTTTATATCGCGCACCCCGCGGGGCCCCTCTGCTACGCAGTTGCGCACAAGATGGCGGCTCCCCGTCCCCGATCTGCGCCGAACGCCGCCAAACCATGTCGAAAATACACGAATCAATACCAACGCGCAGGGTTTCGTTCGGATGTCTCCATAGTTACCATTATTATTTTTCGATCTGCCATTTTGCTGAATTTGTACATAGAATTAAGTTATAATAAGGTTTTACTCATTCCTCAATTTAAATTAAGCTTTCCAAAACATCTGGTTGGCTTTATCGGTTAGGTTAGTAAGGCCATGGCTTACTAACGAATTACCGAGATTACTACGGATCTAGAAATTGTACTAGAGATGCGCCGAATATTCGTTTACTATTCGGTATTCGGCATATTCGGCACCTCAACCGAATATTCGTATTCGGCCGAATATTCAGTTAAAATGACCATTTATTTGTTTATTTTGTTTAGGTAATATTTTGTTTGATAAAACAAGATATTAACCTCATATTCAATTATTTTAAACCAAGGAGCAGTCAATCTTATATCCTCATTTTCACATCTAGGTATTACAAGAATTATTAGGAGATGATAAAATAAAGATAGGTTAATAAGTGACACTTAAAGATAGAATTTAGAAACCTAGACATTCTGCTCTATCTAGTGACAGTCAAAGGAGCTTTTCTTTATAAACTTTACCTATTTGTTGTATCAAAATTAGTGTGAAAAAACAACCGAATAGTTCGGCCGAACTATTCGGTTCGGTAGGGTTTTAAATATATATATAATTTATATTTTGCCGAATAACGAATACTGAATAGTATAAATATATATGTAATAGTATTCGGTATTCGTTATTCGGCAAAACCCATATTCGGCGCATCTCTAAATTGTACCTACTACCTACGTAACTTTAGGGTACCTACCTATTTAGGTATTTATCATGATTTATTTGGATGTCTGTTATGTAGATATTGTGTAAGTAGGTAGCTAGATATATGTCGAAAAATCTAAAAACCTATGAAGACTTTTCCATGTATGTTAGTTGTAAGTAAAGTAAACGCAGCAATAAAGACATATAAGTATTAAATGTAGGTACCTAAATTCTTCGAAAACGTTTATTTAATAAATTCAAAACTTGTCTTGGCACTTGAATAAAAAAAAAATGCACCGATACTTAGAGACTTTTCGATCGCGCTCTTTATTCCGGTCTCTTGAGGTGAGGGGGCATGGGAGGCGGGGGAGGAATTTCGAGGCCTTTCCTCCCCTCTCGACAGAAACCAAGGGGGAAGCCCTAGATTCACATTGATTTTCTCAAAATAAAGGCCTTCCTTCCATGAGAATCTAGAATCGATGTACCTACCTAAGTATTTCTTTTAAAATAAAGACGTAGGTAAGTAAAATGCCTACGTACGATACGAATATAGGTAGGTACTTAACTAACTACCTACTAAGGGTAAATGACAGTCTGTACCAAGGTGCTATCGATAAAATAAATAGGTACCTAGGTACCCTCCTACTTAATAAGATTAATTGGCCCCGTTTGAGCACTTTTTTAGGTGACAGACAACAGCTAGATAAAACAAGAAGTAGGTAGGTAGGTAACGAAATTACCTAAGCACTTAAAAGGACTATTTAACAATTCAAGCTTCAAATAAACTTGGAGCCTCAATATTACAGTCTAATTCCCAACAATCTTGCGTCGCCACTACTCGCCACAGACATCGTGAAACCAGTTCATAGTTACAATGGTCCCCTCGGTTCCCAGGTAAAATAACGGCTCATTGCAGCCGTTGAGGGCACATTCCACAACGGGCATCCAAGTCCCCACCGAGTCCCTGTATATTATTTAATATCTACAAGTCCCACGTAGTAAAACTGCCATGCTTTTTCGCATGGGAATATTTTGCATTCTCAGAAACATGATCTTATTTTGTGTTATGTTCATGAGGTGATTATTAACTAAGTTCCTACTTAAATGTTCATTTGTCTTTGTAATTACGAGCTTGTCTTTAAAAGATAGGCTTTTGTAGTTAATGGTAATTCTTAAATGACTATTTATTCGCTAATTAAGCACCATCATCAGATAACTACCAAGCTACTCAATCAGTGGTCTGGTAGGTACCTACTTAAGAAGTTCTTTGTTCTATCATTGGCACTATTTAAACAGATGATATTATTAAGTTAAATATTCATTGTCTTCAACAGAAATACGTACCTAACTGTAATAAACAATATTATTTTCCATTTCAATTGATTCATGCTAAAACAATGAAGATGACGCATTAGCAGGAAAACATTGAGTCGAGTGAGATCATGCTAGCTTGTTATGAAAAATAACTTTTATTGAACTTTAGATAAGGTTTATATTGAAGTGTTGGTGGGTACCTATGTCGTGTCGCGCATGCGTGTTGCAAGTGGGCTGGTGGGCCGTGACGACGTGATATCCCACGTCTGGCGCTCCGTTGTCGCTTGGGTTCGATATTCGAGCAGCTGCATACAACGGTCGGACTTAAATACCAAATGGCCTTGCTAACTAACTACCTTTGCTAGAGGAAGTAGCGATACCCTCGAATGAACTTGTACAGAAACGATAAAACTTGCCTTTTAGGAATAATAACAACGTTTTGTAATGCCTTTTTCCATGCACAATTTGCCTTAGCTTACATTTGTTTTAAGAAGGAGCAAGTTACTAATCATACAGCCAGCCCATTTTGCCACTACTTGACCCATAACTATTAATGTCCATATTCGTGGAATAGAAGAAAATACGACAGCGCAATAACGTTTCTTATCTTAGTAGGTAGGTAGGTACCAGTTCTCGCAAGTTCACAAAGCAATCGGGCTCACGCGATAACACATTCAGAGGAAGTTGTAAGAAAAAAACAAAGGAATGACGTTCATCAATAGCAAGTCTTTTGTGAAGAATAATTCAAGGATTATACAAATTCCCGGATTCACAAAGTAGGTAGGTAAATGACTAGCCAGAAAACAACTAATATCTTGAAATCGAGATTCAGGGTTAAAACAACTTTAGATTAGTTGAGGTGTATTTAGGTCTAAGCCTTTTTTATCTGCGTGAACTATTCTGTAATTCAGAATACAGAAAAACTTCCAATGACGAGGAAATAATTTGACAGTAAATTAAATAAATTCACAAACAGTAAAATAAAACGCCCTCAATACAATATAATTGTAAAAATACTTTTATTGCACCGTAAATAATACTAATCGTAGACTTTCTACAAAAACGCAAACTACCAAATAGAAAGTAGAATATCACTTAGTTCTTACTAAACAGAACATAGTAATAATAACATTACAAGCAATCACAAGTTAGGTAGCCAAATCCTTGTTTTAGATTCTTCAATTACGTCGTGGCGTGGGACATTATCATTTTCTAGAACAAAGAACGGAATGTGAGACTTGTTTAACTTCTTATGTAGGTAATGAAATGAGGGCGATTAAAATAATATGTTATTGACATAAATGATAAAGTTAGTAGGTAATCAAAACCCTGAGATTAATCACGCACGTGCAATTTTGCCCAAGAATTACCTATACCTAAATAAGTTCAATATACAGTTTGCAAAATAACTTGAGATTATTGTTAGTAGAACGACGCAAAAATTTATATCAATGATAGCTTATTGATACCAAACATTCCTTCATAACATTGAAAGCAAACAATGCAATTTTGTTTACATTTTGCTGATCATTCGCCTTTTGTTTCCTCACACCAACTTGAAATAGAAAAGGGTACAATAACCTTTAAAATATCATTTGGTACCTAGGTAGGTACGTACCTAATGACTAAAATGAGTTTGGAAGACGAGTTGGTAAGTAATTATACAGAAACACACAATTGCCAAAACACCACATGAAGCTAAATGAATAATGAAGACAGGACAAAACAAACTATTTTTAAAACGACTACTGTATTAGTTCTAAATGCTAACGACCGTACTACAATGTGAAATGATCACGTGTAATTTTTTTAAGAAGATGTTCAATTTGTTGTGCGATAAAGTCTAGATTTATTTTTAAATACCTATTCTACGCACCATTTTGACTAAGAGGCCGATAAGTTGAACAAAATGTCGCTCGACTTTTAATAATAGGTCTTTACCTATGAAATTGCCATTTTACAGTACTGGCCATTTCAATTAAAAATATTTTTTGTTTAGCTAAGAATTCTAATTTCAAATTAATTTCATTTTAAAAATATGGAATTCTTTTTCCAAAAACAGTCATTTGTTTATTGGTTAGTGTTACATTTTCATTGTATTTCAATCATTTTCGTCCACATAGATACGTTAAAAATTCGAGCAATTATGGAATATGAGTTCCGTCGTGGCAGCAACGCGGCACAAGCGGCTCGCAACATCAACGACGTGTACGGAGCTAACACTACAAACCAACGAACCACTAGTTATTGGTTTGCTCGCTTCCGTTCTGGAAATTTCGACCTGAAAAATGAACCCTGCGGTCGTCCGAAGACTTTGGTCGATGCAGACGAATTGAAGGCGATCGTGGAAGCTGATGATACTCAATCTACGGCTGAATTAGCAGCAGCTTTCGACGTTAGCATCAAAACAATATTGGTCCATTTGCGTCAAATTGGCGAGGTAAAAAAGCTTGACAAATGGGTGCCCCACGAACTCAATGATCGCCAGCGCCAAGTACGCGTCGAGACGTGCCGTGCATTGCTCAACAGACACACAAATGAAGGAATTTTGAACCGCATTGTCACCTGTGATGAAAAATGGATTCTGTTTGATAACCGTAAGCGCTCAGCAAGTTGGTTGGACCCTGGTTCAGCACCTAAACAATGCCCTAAACGAAAACTTACCCCTAAAAAGGTGATGGTTACTGTTTGGTGGTCTAGCACCGGTGTGATTCATCACAGCTTCTTACCAAATGGGGAGAGTATTACTGCAGATTTGTACTGTGAAGAATTGAACACAATGATGGAGAAGCTGGCACGTCTCCGACCAGCATTGGTCAATCGCTCGTCTCCGCTGCTCCTGCACGACAACGCGCGACCTCATACCGCACAAATGACGGTCTCCAAGTTGCAAGAACTGGGGTTGGAAGCTCTCCCTCATCCACCGTACTCACCGGACCTTGCCCCTACTGGACTGGAAAAAAATTCAATAACCAAGAGGCAGTTCAAAACGCCTTTGAAGAATTTGTTGCCACTCGTCCAGCTGATTTCTTTAAGAAGGGCATTAATAAACTGCCACTGCGTTGGCAAAGATGCATTGATTGTATGGGTAATTACTTCACTTAATACAAATAAAAATTATATGAAAAAAAATCGTTTGAATTTTTTCATACAAAACGGCAATTTCATAGGTAAAGACCTAATATAACGACAAAAAGCAACTAGTTACGTAGGTAGGTATGTATGTATGTGGAAACATGAGATTGTTTCGCAAAATGGTACCTAGGTACTTGAGTAAAAGTTATTTGTTTTGTAATGAAGTGACTCATTACATAAGCTAATGACACATAATGAGGTAATGATGCATGTTTTATAGATGTTACTTTAGGTGGTGACGTATGTAGGTAGTGTAGTGTAGGTACTACTTCTAAATTAAATACCTACTTAAAAATAGTACGTAAATAGGTAGGTATCTGAAACTGTTTCATGATGAGTTCCATGAAAATTGATAAGAACTGTTCATTTATGTTAATGTTAAAACAAATGTTTCGACTGTAGAACATTGACGACCTATTCTCCTGATTTCCTTTTAAAACACACGCTATAAGTTTAATAGGTACGTAGGTAAGTAAAGAGAATCTATGAGGATGACCAAATGTACCAAAAATATTTCTCTAATCTTGTAAAGACAAAGTGAAAAACTATTTTGTACCTAGTTAGGTACAGCTTCTCTACATACACTAGCGCCACCTACGGTTATTGCTTAAAAATGTCAAACGTGGGCGTGCATGATGATGAGTGGTAGTTTTACAAACATGCGATAGATGGCTGTGTTTAAAATAGGTACCAATTTTAGTGAGGACGTTAGCCACATTTTAAATTAAATATAGCATGAGAGAAATCATAGATCAAATAAAACATACCTTGACAGGATGCAAAGCATTGGTGATCTGCAATCCGAGACTCCTGAGCAGTACAAATGGGGGTAAATCCACTGTGTACAATCTATGTAACGCGTCGATAGCCAGCTGGGTCGGAACGTTGTGTTTTTGACGAGAACTCTCGTATCTTTGCAACCAGTTGTGGTCAGCTGGGAACAAAAGTTGGGGTAAATAAAGGCTATTTTTTGGTTAGGAAAACCAAAATCGAACATAAGTATTTTCTTTGAAATGCTGCTACTAGTAGTAGCCCAGTTTTTAATAACAAATAAACATATGTAAGTTATCTTATACTTACTAAGAGGTAATCCCATGTAAAGAGCATTGGAGAGTAATTCATTGAGCTCCTTCACGTCACCGAAGCCAAGGTTTACTCCTTGACCTGCTAGAGGATGTACTCGATGGGCTGCGTCACTGTATAAACAAATACGTGCAATCAGAATAAGTCACCTACATCTTTGTCAGCGCCTTAGGTAGACTGTGTCTTCGCAGATATACAACGACAACTCGTTTTAATCTTGTTTTCTATCATCATTGCTGACTCATCGTGTCATAATTCCTCATAAAGACTACAAAGGTGGCCAAACCAATAAGCTCTACCAATTTAGCGACATATCTGATATAAAAGAGTAGATTTAAGAGCTTACCCGATGAGTGCAACTCCATTAGCAACATATCTGGTGCTGTGTCCGAAGCCGAGCGGGAAGGCGGCGCGCGAGGCGGGTCGCACGGCGCGCACGGACGGCGGCAGCTGGCGCGCCGCGCCGTCCGCCAGCCCCGCGCGCCGCAGCCAGCTCGACAGCCACAGCGTGCACGCGTCCACCGCACGGCTGCGCGGGTACTGCTTCCACTGCGGGGGTTACACCTTCATCAGTGGGCCAGTGTTATGGTGATAATAAGTCCCTAAGGCCAATTGTCAACGAAATCGAAACCGAGTCGCGTCAGCCGCTCCGTGGATACAGATTTGATTGTTTCTACGCAAGATGCAAACATTCGACTTTCAATCGTCAATTGCCTTAAACTTGCGTATAATGTGCGGTTCCGTGGACAATTGGCCTAAAAGTAATCTACGATGTTGATCCTATATATATAATCGACAAATTTATGTATTCGAAATAGTTTAGTAGAAAATCGAAATAGTTTGGCTCTAGCCTACCCTCCTTTAATATAGTGAATAGTGAGTTTTACTTTTACCACTCTTAAGACTACTCATTTCTTACTTAATATTGTGAAACTAGTCCTTGCGACTTACCAAAGCATCATTGAGCGCATCAACAAACTGCTCGTCGGGCAGGCTGAGCAGTTGTTTGGCGTTTTCCTTCGTTGTGGACCACACAAGCGAGCTTCGAGTGGAGTCTAGCGGCAGCAGCGCCACTGGACCTGTCGGGAGGAACCGCTGCCAAGCTGTTGTGTTCTCACATTCCTGGAATTTAGAAAAATAAACTTAGGAATTTTGTAAATTAATTGTTGAGCAAAAACAAAATGATACATTGTTGTTTTTAATTTCATATATTGACCTTCTCAGACAAAATAATAATATAATAAATTGATTACGAAAAGTTGTTACAGATGCTTTGCGTTCGTTTAGTACCTATTATGGAACAATTTAAGATCTACATCAAACCATTATATAGTCTTCAAGAAAATCTATATTACTTCCAGATTTGCTCAAATAAAATCCGCTAATCTAATCCTCTTTATCTTCATAATGCTTTATCATTTACCTCGGCTAAATTAAGTGTAGCGACGATGCCCATTTGGTCGTAGTTCCATGATAAGTACTGTTCACCCATAGTTTTGCGAACGGCGGAGTTAGCTCCATCAGCTCCAATCTGCAATAAACATTCACAACTCTATTAGTAAAGAAATAAATAGGTACCTATGATCAAAACACTAATAAAGAAAACACAATAAAGATTTCCTTGCAAAAAATTATTTTTACTTATAACTGAGCTACTTCAAAATAGTTACGCAATGTAGGTATTTTCTTAATTGAGACGAAGATTATCGACATCTCCTGATACACATACGCCTCTTCCTGCTGAATCACCAATGTTCAGTACGGAAATATCGGAATTTGTGTAGAAAACGTATTGTAAACAAATGCGGCTATCGCTTTGTAATTATTATTTCTGTAGTGTTTATTTGTGTTAGAGGTAGGTATATGTAATGCGGAGAGGTGTACCGGCAGAGGCTGTTCAGTGTTGTACGCATTCGCCGGCTGCGTACACACTCCAAATTTTCAAAACACGTTCTCCAAGTGACATAATATATCATCTACAAAGAAACTAGGATTCCTAGAATTTGCGATCTTTTATCTTCAAAGTGTTGTTCCAAAGGTATACCTACTAAAAAAATCTATGCTAACTTTTTTGGCCTAAAAATAAAAAAATCAAGTGCGTTTGGGTAAAAAATACTTTTATTTAAGTACCTACTTTGTTTTCCGAGTTCTTAGAAACAATATTTATTGAAAAATTTTGGCTTCGTTCGAAGGTAACTGTAGCACGCCTCACATTGTTACGACCGGCGTAATTCGCCGTAAATCATCCACTTTTGGCGCTTTAATCATAAACAATCAGTTTCGATCGTGCTACAATTGGCTCTTAAATTAGAATCAAGTACCTATGCAATAAAAATCTTTGTAATAATTTAGCAAAACCACGGAAAGCACATATTTTCAGCTCAAAAGCTGCAACCGGCTAATAACATGTCAAGATATCATATCGCCGGAAAAAATGACATTGGATCATGACCCAATTTCCAAAAAATCTCCGAATGTTATTCCAATTAATTCTTCATCCTTGAGCAGTTGGTTTGTGAGAAAGACGTGAGGAATCAGTCAATAACATATCTGTGTGCTCTCAGAACTGGGACGCGGTCATTAATTGAGCTCGTTTAGGGAAAGCGTTAATTATGTGCATAAGTGGATTTTGAAAAGTGCAGTGTTATATCATGATTTTGGAGGAGTCCATTTTTGATTGCGAGTCACCTATACAAACAAGACAACAAGGTCACTACAAGTCACCGCCGGTAAGTATCTATCTATTATTTATGCAAGTAGATTTTTTATAAAAGGTACATTCATTTGACACAATAGTTATTTGTAACCGTATAGGTAATATCAATCATTAACCTTATTTAAGCTCTCTGTTTAAAAGCAAAGCTCCTTCAATCAAAGGTAACGGTGAGGCAAGTTCCGTATGTATTTCTTTCGTCAGTTACCAAAAAAGCTTTTTTGTGATTAATAACATACTGCGATGCGAGCAAACAAGCTATCAAACTGTAAGGCTCGTTGGAGAGACGCATGTCTAAACAGAGGTTAAAATAGTCTATCCACCTTTATTTAAAGTAAATATTTAGCACTATCAGTTGTAACTTGCGTAAGATAACGAATCTGTAAGATTCTATTGGTAGATTAACGCATAGAAAACAGGGTTTACATTTATTACCTTTCGTTAAAGATCTTATGAACTCTTGAAGAAAATAGTGAAGTCATTAATATGAAAAGCATTACTTAGAAAGAACCAATAAACAAAAATAGTCCGACGATAAAATACGATTGTTCGAAAGAACAAACCAAAATGTAAGCAGTACACTGATATTCTTAGAAGTTTGAAATTAAACTACATTAACTTCATACCAGTAACAGAATTTGCAATTTTTGATTACCTACAACAAGGCCCTACTAATATTAGACGTGATGCCATTTTTTGAAATTTTGCTGCATTGTATCTGTGCAGACTTTGACCCCAATCAGTTAGGAGATTTATGTAGTTAATTAATATATTTTAAAAAGTCAGTGGTAACAAACAATGTATCACATTGGAGTCGCCAGTAGACGGACACGAACACTAAGACGCTATTAACGTGTTCAAAAATATATGAATCGATCAGCATAATATATAGCTCTTGTATTCAAAATAGACCTACACAAGTAAGAAAATTCTAACAAGAGATGAGTTAATCATTGTCGAAAACAATATTTCAGTTATGAAACATTAATTTAGCAAGACAAGAGCGAATCAAATGATATAGGAAGTTTACAAATATATAACGCGTGGGCGTTAGCGCGACGCGGTTAAATAAAATATCAAAGAATTCGGCGCAAGTGTGTGAAAGACAGTTTGTGAGTCTTCCCAGAAAAACGTAACCTTTTAAACGTTTGGTAGGTAATAGCAAGGCCGTTTATCAAGAAAATGTAGTGTTTTCCCTAAAATATTTTACATTGTTTCACGTGGGATGCGCAAGATTAAGAGCTTTCAGTTTCAGTATCGCGGGTGCGTCTGCACGACACAAACCTGTGTGCAAAAGAGACGCAATGTCTTCAAAAAAGAGTGATACGAAATTCGATAGGGAAAAAGATAAAAGGAAAAAGGTTAATATTATTTTACTTTTAGTTTTATATTAATAAAAAATAATGAGGTGTATTTAGTATTCCGTGAAACCCAGATTTAAGTATAAAATAAATTTAACTTTATTTAATAAGAAGTGTTGTGATGAAATACAGAAGATGCGTTAAGAATTTAGAAGTTAGAAGAATTAAAAGGAACGAGAAGGGTTTATCCCAAAATTTCCTGAGCTACAAGACTAAGCTTTTATAGAATATTTTTTTTTAATTTAACGGCGGATGTGTCTCCCTTAGAGGCACATAGAAACATAATTTTTCTCACAATTATCAGAACAGTAGGGATATTATACCTAGAACATTACAAAAAATATATAAAAAAAGTTTTACTCATGGGCTCTTGGTGTACCATCTACTTTACTATTGATTACTTTCTTCAGAACCTGTGAACATATTGTCAATGCTCAATGTATAAATATGTTTTAAAGATCCTACGTGAAGGTAGTGCAAGATGGTGCGTAGGAGTTGGCATGAGCCAGTTGGAAGAGGATTCAGACGACCTGGAAACTGGATACATCTCCAGCGACGAGTCGGCACACGCGGCCGATCTCGCTGAACGACTCCGGATCAAACCTTCCAAGGATATTTGGGAGCTAGGTAAGAATTTTCACAAACGTAACAATGACGAATCCGACAACGAAAGATGATCAATTTATTAGAGATTTCGGATCAGTTTAGTTCAAGCAGATAGACAGTCCTGGAATATAGCCAAATATTACTATTACCACCGACTTGTGTAAATTATCATCAAATACAAAACAATTCCTTACAGATGCCATTAAACACAGTTTGAACAACTTGCCATACGCAGAGGAAATATCAACAATGATAGAAACAGCTGAATGTGACGATGTGGTCAATTTTGCTGTCAACACAGAGAACGGTGCCGGGATGAAAACAGCAGCCCTATGGGCTAGCTGGCAAGGAAAGAACTGCTTGTTGTACAAGATGTTGAAGCTTGGAGTTAACCCTAATTGTACTGACGACGCTGGCAGGTATGAAGATGTCGATAGACGCTTAATTTTTTGTTATGAACAAAAATATTTTTATAGTTACTTTTCATAACGCAAACTGTTTAACAGGACATGTCTACATTTGAGTTGCTTAGTTGGCAACGACGAATGCGCCACATTGTTGCTAGAATACAAAGCGGATCCCAACAGGTGGGATTCATCACACGACACAAAAGCCACGCCACTTCATTGCGCCGCTAGCGCTAAGAGTCTTGCTTGTGTAAAGGTAAACTGAACCGGATACATAAAAGATGAAAGAGATGAACTTATAATAATATGGCTTCTTTTGCAGGTGTTAATTGCAAACGGAGCTGACGTCAACGCTGGACTGAGTGAGCGTTCGCCTTTACACTATGCAGTATTGAGTGATGCGCCGGAAGTAGTTACAGCTTTGTTAGAAGCCGGCGCATGTCCTGACACTCCACAGGTGCGCTTATTTATCGATTACCCCGCAAGAATATTTATCAAATAATCTAAATATATTCCTCAAAGTTCCATCTTAACAGGTATTTACAGAAACTCCATTGCATGTGGCTGCGACGTTAGGGCTGGCCACGTGCACCAAGTTGTTGTTAGATGCAGGAGCAGATGTCCGGGCAGCAATGGGTGCTGGGCGAGCGACTGCATTACATTTAGCCGCTGAAGACGGACATGCGGAATGTGCTCGACTTTTATTAGAGCATGGAGCTCATATTGACTGGCCTAATTATAGAGGTCAAACGCCTCTTCATCTAGGTAATTGATTGTAAACAACATACTTTATGATTACCTTAGAATAAAAAACTCAATCTCAACGTTTCCTGTTACAGCGGCATTAGCACAATCAGTGGAAGTAGTGGAGCTGCTAGTAAACAAACGAGCTGATGTACGAGCCCGTGATGTAGACGGAAGGACACCATTACACGGGTCTATAGTAAGAGGAGCAAGAGCATGTGATGTAGCGAGGATGCTCCTATCAGTAGGGGCTGATCCAAACGCTTCAGACAATTTTGGTTACACACCTTTGCATATAGCAGCTCTCAATGAGTTTTCAGCATGTGTTTTGTTGTTATTGGGTAAGTAATCGGTTATTGCTATCTGGGTTAGGTTAGGTCACTTTTCATTCATTCATGTAGCAAAATTACGTCAGCCCATAGTCCAAAATGTCTATTTATGTCCATTACATTGGAAACTCATTTGCTTGATTTGTTTTTTCATCAGATTATGGAGGCGACGTAACACTCCGCACAAATGGTGGAGTATCAGCCCTCGCATTCATAGTCCGTCGGGTACCAGACGTGGTACCAAGATACTTGGCAAAGTTCGATGATGCTGTGCACGTAAGCGAACATGAGCTAGGAGATGTGGATTGTGAACTGACCATTGATTTTAGACCTCTAGTGCCTTGTCTCACTCGAGGCGAGGCTGAATTGCTACTTGCTTTTATTGAGGTAGGCTTTTATTACATAATTTCCAATCGAATACAAATATAAGTAAAGAATGTTCTGGTATGATCCATATTTGTTTGCAATTTCAGGTGGGCCACAAAGACGTATTGAAGCATCCACTAGCCGAAACGTTTCTATTTCTCAAATGGCGACGGATAAGGAAATTCTTCGTCCTAAGCTTTATCTACCACGCGATTTTTATCACGCTTTACAGCCTTTATACTTTGCGTAAGTATTTTCGTCTTTGAATTGAGTAATGCTATGTAATCAATCATACAATAATTGTACCTACTTATTTATAAGATTCTTTGTTTTAATTTCTTTCAGAAATATTTCTTTGTAAAGAGGTAACGTGCGACGTGCCTAGTTATTTGAAACCAGTACAAGGTCTTATTTTACTTTTGAACATATGTTTTTTGGCAAAGGAAATATTTCAAGCGTGTCTTAATTGGTCTGCTTATATCCGGCAATGGGAAAATTGGTTGCAGTTGTCTATAATCTTAGGAGTCTTTCTTTGCACTGTAAGTATCTTACTTATTTACAAACGTGCAATGAAATTTATAAGCGTCAAAATAAAAGATCGTTAGCTAAGTTAAAACTAAATTGCTTGTTTTAAGATTGCTATTATATGAATGCAAAGTATGTACCTATGTACGTACATATATTTTAAAGACAGTTTCTAATTTGAAAAATAATTGAAGGTCCCAAATGGAGAAATAGTCGACGGAGTGGTAAAAGGACGCACATCGGACTGGCAACACGATTTCGCTGCGATCACAATATTCTTCTGTTGGCTCGAGCTGATGATGATCATCGGGAGATTTCCAACCTTTGGACTTTACGTGCAAATGTTTACTACAGGTCAGTCTATACCACAATACATGAAAATAAGACCACAGAATAGGTAATAGTGGTAAAATCATAAATACAGAACCAAGTAATAATTTACTAATAAGCTGTTTTAGAGAGGCTAAACTCTGAACCATGTCAGCCCCTATGTAGTAACAAACAGATTATTTAAATTAATTTAAAGAAGACGAAATCAACCTACAACATTTTATTTTTATACATTCCAGTGACAGTAAACTTCGCAACATTCCTGCTAGCCTACAGCTGTCTTCTCATCGCGTTCGGTCTCGCATTCAGCGTGCTGTTCAGCAACTACGCCGCCTTCCGCCTCCCCGCCGGCCTCGTCAAAACAGTCATGATGATGTCTGGAGAGCTCGAGTACGAAGACATATTCTACAATAACGGCACTGAGTCGCAGATACAATATCCTTTGACAGCTCATGCGATGTTCCTGATATTTGTGCTGCTTGTCACTGTTATATTGACCAACCTCTTAGTTGGTTTGGCTGTTAGCGATATTCAGGTACGTATTATGTTATACTCGACTTTTAATTAAGCGATGAAGAATATTAAACTACGTAATATTAAGAGAATATTACTAAAATGGAAAGGTTAATCAGGGGTGCTACAAGGTATCAGGGGTGTTTCAAAAAACAAGGAATATGTGAATGTGTATGTATTAAAAGACATATTTCCACAGGCTCTCCAAGAAGGCGCGGGTCTCGACCGTCTAGTCCGGATGACGCAGCTAGTAGCCCACCTCGAAAGTATGCTATTCAGCTCATTGCTGACGTGCGCGCCGAAACAACTGATAGCTGTGCTGCGATGGGGAGCGTTACTTACCGCCACGCAAACGAGGACTTTGAACATACGACCTAATGATCCTAGGGAGAGTAGGGTAAGCAGAGTTTTATTGCAGTTCAATTAAAATTACAGAAAAGCTTTGAAAAAGGGAACCTCTAAAATCCAAAACCAAAGCGATTTACGATTATTAACACATAACACAAAAGTATTAAGTCAATACTTCTGTGTTATGTGTTATGTGAAGCTTGACAAAGCCAGTTTAATACAAATATCTAAATATTTTAATTCCAGATCCCAAAAGACCACATCGCATCTATATACAAAATGGTAGCAAGCAAGAAAGACACGAAAAAACGGAGCATCCGTAAGAACAACAACTACGAATGCCGTATAAACAAATGCAAACAAGAGGAAGGTGTAAAACAACAGCTAGTTAAACGGAGGAGTAATTTATTTGACAGATATTCCTGTGAAAGCCAACAAGTGGAGAGAAGGAAACGAACATCATCAAATGTTAACAGACCGATGTCTCTAACAGTAAATGCTATTCAAGAAATCTGCATGGTTGACATAAAGAATCAATTAGCAGATTTAACAAAGAAGGTCAACAAACTTGTTGAACTTACTGATTCAAGGCTAAATACGATTGAGAATAAAATTGGCAATATTCAACCTCCATAAACCTGCTTTGTAGTTAAAATATTGTAGGTATATTCTATAGCATTGTTATAATTTTCATGAAATATAATATACTTGAAATAATGTTTAGCACAAAAGTATGCCATGTAGTAATGCCAAAGAATTTTTAATTGATCTTAAGATTAAGAATCTCTAAGTTTCTTTCTTATCTTGATTAATTGACTTTATTATTATTTTAATTAGTTATTAGAAATGGGATATTTTTATCTATAGCTTTGAAAGTTATTGTTAAAATCTATTTTTAGATTATATTTTGTGAGGAAGTGGTTAGATAAACTGTGTTTCATTTGAACTAATCCTGTTAAAGTATATTTTGCAAGCACAATAAACTGTGCTAACGATTATAGGATGCAATTGTAGAGAAGTTTAAAAAAAACTTACCAACAAAGAACAGCGGTAAACATCTCCATTCTTCATTTTAACAACACTCTCAGGTTCTTCATCATGTTTCTTTGGTAATTCATACCCCTCGATCTTAGCTCCGTATAGTATACTAACATCAGTCTTATTCAGCTCAATGGTCACTGCATTTAGAAGTAAATCATTCTCTACTATGTAAGCTATGTCTTCATCCAGGGTCTCTGCACTGCTGAATGATATTAGTGCATCTGAACATGCATCCCAGACCTAGAATTGAAATTCTAATGAGCAAGTGTTGGTTATAGACAGAATTAGTATGTTTGAGTAATTTGGATGTGCTTAGGACTTGACTACATGCCAGAGTGAACCACTTAGCTTTGTTTTACATTTATAAACATACACTACAGTTATGTCGCTATGTCTATCCTTATCACTAATAGCATTAAGACAAGGTTGGCAATAGTGATAGTGATGTGATAACATTTTTTGCACAGGAAAGTGTATGGGACTTAGATGTATAAATACCTGCATATGTCTAACAGGTTGAAGCCGAGCTCTCTCCACATGAGGCCATATTTTAAGAGAGTTCATTAGAGATTTAGTGTTCTGATTTAAAGCTATAACTCTGTTGCTATACTCAGGTTTCATCTCATAATTGTGACTCGGGCTTCCTTCTAACAGCAGTATTTTCAAATGGGATAGTAATGAATTTTTACCTGAAAAAGCAATATCAAATCTCATAAGAATCGTTTAAGAATGTGAGGTTAATTGCGTCAAAACAAGGTCTATTTTTACCTAAAGAATAAAATTGTACTTACCAAGCGCACAGGCCAATGTACATCCAACCATGCCACCACCAGCGATAATAATATCGTATTTTCCCTTGTTGACTCCATCTTCATCTATTTTAGTGGCTAAATCACGAAAAGATGAGACCGCCTTAGAGCCGATCCTTATTTTATCCAAAACAACGTATTTCCGGACAATTGTCTTGCACAACAACATTGTTAATTAATTATACTGACCCATATATTAAACAAATTTCAAATTAAGAATATTTGTATTGTATTGTAAATTTCTTGCAAATTAAAGCAATTTATATTTGAATGCTTTATTTTTTCATTATATTGCCGAAAATTCAATTTCATCACAAACTTTGGATCGTTTGACTTGACATTTGTGCTTTTGACTTTGACAGTTGTCAGTGATGACGTATAGTGAAGCGACTTAATTCGATAAATCGATCGTTTCAAGAAAGTGCTGTCCATTTTTTGTTAGTGAATGCCATTTTACAAATACCTAACTAGGTAACTGTCCGTTTCCTGTCAAAAAAGTTTTGTAATCGCCTTTTAAAATTAAATATTATTTCTTTTTCTAATACTTTATGGCTATTAAAAACGTTTTTGAGCAATAAGCGCCAGCACTTTAGAAATAAAACCTTTTTTGTAAGTTTTTTTTAAATTCAAAATGTTAATATAAATCTTAGGTAGGTATTTATGAAAAGAAAATTTAATTAGCTACTTATTTTTAATATTATTTCGTACTTATTAGCTGGTGCAATTAAGTTGCGATGCAATGTTTCCTTGACAACACTAATCACAACAATCGAATCAACATAAATACTTAATTAAAGCATTCTTTAATACCTACTTAGTTATCATTAAACCCTGGCCATGTCGCTGTCGCAAAACGTTTCGTGATGAACCATCAGCGTAGTGTGTTCAACAATTCATGTTTGAAAGTCCCAGTGGACCCCATCAGCAAGATGCCGAGATCATCTCACGAACGGAAAGGCAAAGCAGTTTTAGAGCAAAGTTCTATTGATTCTGTATCCACCAATGGCTCTGTATCCACTGCTGATATTGACGCTGAAAAACTCAAAGACTTCTACCGTAGTATCCCCGACTACAACGACATCAATCACTTACCACCAGAACAGTTTTATTCCACGTTAAAATCGTTGAGAGAAAAGAAAAAAATCATGTTGGGTTTAGCCGTTGAGCATATTGACGATTGCAATCATCATACGAGAATAACAATTAATACTGTGTATAAAACTAATGATACTAGTCACCCGTCCTCGTTTAATGATAAGGAGAAGACTAAAAATCACAATACTTTGAGAAGAAAATATTCTACAGAAAGAAAAATTGCTAATGGGAAATTGAAAGGAGATAACACAAAAAGTGACCTCAGTTTATTTCCAGCAAAAGTTACAGGTACAGCAATAAACAGAACTTCTAGAAAAAGTTCTCTGATAGAGAATAGTTATAAATACAATGACGAGAATTCAAAATCGAGTCCTGACATAGTGAATCCAGAGAAAGAGTCGATAGTTCGGAACGATCGTCCGAAACGGATACAATCAGCTTGTTCAATTTCCTGGAACGACACTAAAGTTGAGCCTAAGGACGAAGTGGATAAGAAGTTTGATCAGTTCTTTGAGGGAAGGAAGTATGCAAGTCCTAACAGAGTGGATATTGGGGATGATTTTAAAACGCAAAGTATGCCGTCGAGTCCGCTTAGAGTTAGACGGTCTAGGTCTCCGACGAGAAGAAGAAAAAGTAGCATCACAGTGCCTAAACCTTTTAAAATGACGGAGAGGTAAGTAAGATTCTTTGTACTAAATATGGACCCTTTCACAGAAGAGCTGGTTGGTATAAGGCTAATACTAGGGTGGTTCTTTTATTTGTAAGTAAATAACAGATCCTAAAGTAAGCACTACTAATTAGTTTTATAGCATATAGGTAGGTACTCATTTTTACTAAACGAAGCTATGTGAAACGTGTATTTTAAGAACTATCGACAATGTGTCTGTTCATAGGTTTACGTTAAAAACTTATCTCCAACTGGTTGTATCTAAGTGCAGACATTTTATTATCAAAGAACACTACATATTAATATCTAGGCATTATAGATCATTTAACCTCTAACATTCTAACAGAGATGAAGAGTACCGCATCGTGAACGATCTCCGGAACTTGCGCAAGTCGTTCTCAGCCGACATGCTACATCAGAAACAGGAGCGTCATTTCCGAGCGAACCCAGTGCCTATCGAGTCACGGATCCCACTCTACGACAAGATACTCGAAGACCAGGCTATGAGGTTCCCTTGCACGCTGCAGATGCACATTGTAGGCTTATTTATGTTCTTCACTCTTAATTTGAGCATAGTTTTTAGTCGGTCACATTTAATTTAAGATCAATCAATGCGCTAACTCTTTGGCACAAGGACACAAATGAGTTAAAGCAAGGTAGTCTTACCCCTTATGTTAAAATAAAACCTAAGAAAGATTTTTATTTTTTGCAAATAGGTACCTACCTATCCTGATTATCTCTCACATCGCAAATTGCTTTGTAGGTGTTTTTAATTTGTACGTATTTACATTGTTAGGTACTATGATTTCTTTATTTATCTTCTTACCACATGTAGGTAATCTAATTCAAAGTCCATGCTTTGCGATTTTCTTAACACCTACTTATATGTATTTAATTTGTTATGCATTTAAAATCGATAAATAAAATTTATATTGACCATAAAAATATAAAACCCGTGGCGAGATACAAGCAAATTAAATTATTTTGTGTATGTTATTTTATAAGTAGGGTCATGGATCACTTTTTTTCCGAAGGCCGAACATTGTAGTTTCATAAATATGATTCATTTTGTCGTTATTCTTAATAGGAAAAAAGGATTTCGCATTTTTTTTTAAACACAGAAATGAGCCACTGTGTACTAGAGGGTCGAAACAGTGGTTCGGGGGTCAATACGCAGTGGATCAGGGTAGTCCGCAATGGATCATGGTCGTAAATCTATTCAGTTTTGTCGAAAAATTAAACAAATTCATTTATATTTAATCACTCTTTCATTTTTGTACTCCTAACAATTCAAAGCCTCAATAGGGTGTCTACAAGAAATCTTCTTAGTTTTTTATTTAAAATATTTTTTTAACTCTGTAATTTTCTTCAGAATTTAAAGAAATTGTTAGGTAAATAATTATAAAAACATAGGTATCAAAAGTTCACAGTGGTTCAGGATCCACTGGTAACTTTTCAAAACTGAGCCACTGTGGATGCTTACGCCGTTTTGAATTTAAAACGGCCCCAAGTAAAATATAAACAATAAACGACACTATAATGTGCATTAACTTAATCTTGATTAGACATAGAATCTACAGAAAAAAAGCTACTCATAATAAGACATTAATAAAAAGTTTGAACAACATGTTTCATACCTCAAAGACGGCTATTTTTTTTACGAAAATCTGAAAAATCCACTAACACAAAAATTTCACATAATTTTCGCCGACCAACTGGAATGAACTTGTACACATGTCAACCGCTTTCGAAGAGTAAATATAACGAATACATATATCTGCTCCTTTCCCAAATACTGTAGGTGAGCCACTGTTTCTGGTATAGCCACTGTATCACAAGTGACCCTAGATATGTACCTACCTACACTTAAAACTTTTAGCAGGTAAGTAAATAAGAAGGTTAGGTAATTTGTTTGAATTTCGAATCGACATAAATCTCCATGTACCTACTTGTTCTCTTTTTGGGACAGTATATGGCCTTAAATCTAAAAATCCAATTAAATATGTATCTACAGACGAGCGATCACCAAGATAAACAGCGAGGCTGAACTCCGAGCGCAAATGAAGCCATTCAGCTTTACTAAACGAGAGGAGAAGGGGATACGCTCCGTGTGTGAGAGAGCCCTGCCAATACTACCGAAGACGAAGAAAAAGAAACGCTTTAGAGCTCGTCCTTTCCCGAAGAATCTGTTTTCCAACTATTTTTACGAAAAAATGAGGGAAGATGATTTCTTTCGGTAATTTCTAAGGCAGTAAATAATTCTTAACAGTCATATTCAATCAAAGGAATGTAATCATTTTAATTAATAGATACCTAGGTATATAGTTTTATAACTTGAATTTTCAGATGTATGAATCGCAAAATCCGCGCTGAAGAAATGCTTAAAAACGCAACCTTACCAGGATCCATGGCTGCTCGTGAACGCAGTCGTCTCTCCACTCCAGCAGCTCATAGCGACCTTCCGACAGACCCCTCACCAGCTGCTGGATCCTCTACATCATCTGATAGACAGAGATGCACAAGTCCAACTAAGGGGAGGAAGCGAGACAAAGTGAACAAAGATGAATTTATTACTACAAGTCCACAACCGTTCAAATTCAGTACTGCTGAAAGGGCGGCAAAGAAAGTTAGTTGCTGAAAATTGTTTTTTTTAATTAATTTTACAGTCAATTCAAAGGAAGCTTTTGTTGTCAAAAACAGAAGACAACACGAATGGATAATTTGACGATCTTTTCTGCCATTGACTAAAGATACTAAATATAAGTTTCCCACATAAGAACTATTACTTCAACTGGTTCATATTTCAGATGCAAGACATAACGCGAAAAATCTACCAGGAGAGCAAAAGTTCAGACAGTAAAGCAATCAGCAGCAATGATGGGTCAAGAGCGTTCTCGGCGCTAGATTTGCGAGCCGCTGCTTCAGGAAGATCCAACTTAGCAGCCTTGCTTCGGGCAGAGGCGGTTCGAAGGAGGTTCGACTTGGAACAAGCTAGGCGGTTCGCTGAACATCAACGAAGAGTGGAATTAAAAGCTCGGGATAGAGTGCTGAGATCCAAACCGTCTTGGCATCTTGTGAGAAACAAGTGAGTGTCTAACTCTGTTACTATGTTGTTCAGATACGTTTACAATGTCACTTTGATATAAGTGGCTTTAATTTGTCATTATTTTCAGTCATGAAGAAGATATAGCGATGAGACTTCAAACACGAAGAGACGAGGAAAGAATGAGACGCGAAGAGTTCCTTCACGAGATGGAACTTATGTACGGAAGGGTTCACCAGCAACCGATGCTTTTTGAAAGATATTACGCGCCCCGTTCACATTCAGCACCTCTCGATTCCATTCAGTTATCGCCGAGAAAATCTAAGAAACGTGGTAGTAAGAAAAACTACAGTAGCTATGGTAGTCCGAATAGGTCACGCAAAGTTTCTATTAATGACAACCCTGAAGCTTTTAATGGAGACGTGACAGAATATTTAAACAGGATTGAAAATGAGATTTCTGATTCCGAAGTGGCGATTGACAGTGAGAGAGGGAAACTTTAAAACTTATTATGATATCTTTAAAGTTTTGTTTGGTGTGCTGTTACTAGAAAAAATGTTTTTGTTTACGAATCAGAAGTGTTTTATTTAGGTATTTATT
Source organism: Anarsia innoxiella (assembly GCA_947563765.1). NCBI lineage: Eukaryota > Metazoa > Arthropoda > Insecta > Lepidoptera > Gelechiidae > Anarsia > Anarsia innoxiella. The sequence continues at coordinate 4,952,956 of OX387408.1, forward strand.
GATAGGTACTTAATTGACTATTAATTAATAAGTATTAAGGTAAATTTAATTAAACTATTTGGTCAAGAATCCATCCTAGAAAATGTCCGACTGACGCATAAACTCCAGGTTTTTTGATCCCGCAAATTGTAGGTCCGAAAGATACTATTCCCACTAAGAAAGTTTTCGGTCCTTCCGGCGTGTCAAAGATCTGAAAAGGTAACATCGTGATTGGATCAAGAAGAAAACGCAAAGATGCCCCTATCCTTTATTACATACACCTTGGTAATCGAATCTATGGTCATATATTTCCTTGTGATTGCAGCCTCAGACAACGTTTTGTCACAACGTAACTATTCTGGCCAATATTTACTTATTCAACTCTTATGTTTTGAACAACTGAATTCTAGATTCTTCCAAATTTCTCAACTAACCTTCATAAGTGGACCCCCGGAATCTCCCCCACACGCGTCTTTATTCTTCTGCGCTCCGGCACAAATCTCGGATTCTGACAACTTGAATCCTCGCCCGAAGGAGTCACACACCGACGGCTCCACTACTGGAAGCTAAAAGGGGAGTAAAATTCATTTATAAAAAGTAATTCATAGGCTTTTTCTTGGTTTTTCTCTACCTAATTCTTGGTTAACAAGTAGGTAGCGGTTGCATTTTTTGATTTTGTTTCCTCCCTATCATATCCTCAGTAAAAATAAACAAGACTGCACTCACAGCGACATATTGTAGAATTTTCGCACGCTCATCCGTAGACATGTTCATCTTGCCCCACCCAGCCACCGTGAGCAGCTCGCCTATCTTCAAACCCGTAAGTTGCTCTTCCCGAGGCAGGCATATTGGTACTACGAAGTCTGCAAACAGTTAATCCATGTGTTGATTCTAGCCAGAGCTTATGGATATGGAAATACAGAAATGTAAGTCAATTTCACCTACTTAGCATTTCAGATTTATCACTTCCTTCTCACATTCATATGAATTTTAATAAGGGTCTTTGCAATCATTACCATTCAAATTAACCGGAGTGTCCAGCTCAATGATAGCAATATCGTTATGAAAGGCGGGATTGTTGAACTGTTTGTGACTCTTGATATTCTCCAGCTTCACATTTCGATCCTGGTAGGGAGGCGCGCACGTCGTTCGGCAGTCGGGGTTCGTTTGCGTGTCGTATTCACCCAGTCGGACGAATTTCCTGAGGTTTATTACGATATTGTTATGATAGTGTAGATTTAGCGGCTACGTAGTACCTAACTGAACGCGAATGGACGGTATAAGAAATAATAATAGGTAGGTACAATACCTAGATAATACCTAGTTATGAGAGGATACTGTAGGTACTCATGACTTTCCTTTCATTTAGGTAGATATCTTAATGTGTGAAACAAATAATGAAGGTATGTATTTATGTGATCCTATATGTAGGTATAATGAATCTAAGTATTTTAATAACTACTTGTCAAAGAATACAACATAAAAATGTTTCACATGTTAGCTAGCGCTAGCAGTATTATGCAAGCAAAATTTAAACAAAGTGCCTGTTCCACTCATTTGTTCGTAATTAGCGTAAATTAATAAATGGGCGTGTAATCTATTTCCATTGAAACATTCTTAAAATTGTTTTATTAATATGACGTAATAAAATTGCAACGTACCAAAAAAGTAGATAAATTAACGAATGCCCGAGGTAAGAAACAAATGAACCGTAGGTTATTATAAATAAGATAGTGTTTTATTTCAATCATTCGTTTTATAAAAGGATGACAACCAACTACTCGTAGCAACAAGTTTGACATAGGGAAGAATAATTACACGAACCGTTACGAAATATTGTATTTAGGTAGGTACTTAAAAAGTAAAAAGCCATTGTCTATTTAATCTTAGATGTGTATGATAAAGTAAAGGTACAAGCCAGATAATATGTCGAAATATGCAGGTAGTGTATATTAGAATTTTATTTTTAATGTGAAATTGGATTCTAATAAAAAATCTCAATAAAATAAAGCTTACAATTGAAACTCATCTTGAGGTTGCACCTGCACGCAGTGTGCAGCAGTGACAACGTGTTTGTCGGTGATGAGCGCTCCACCGCACATCCAGTCCGTCTCGTCGGAGTCTCCTGCTGTTTTCAACAAACTATTCCTTACTTTTAAACCGAATACGATAAGGGAGGTTCTTCATTTGTCGCGAACTTTCATTCGGATCTTTATGATTATTATGGCGCCAAAGTGACATAGGTACTGTGTTTTTTGTAAGCAGGTTTAAGAAACCTTAAAGGCAATGTTCGCGTTTATTTCTTTCGACCTTTTCCTTATTTATTCTCGAAAAATGAGAAAGACGATAGGTACAGCGTGTTCAAAAGTTCCACGCTGCAGATACAATTAAAAGACTCTGTCATATAAGAAAATGCAATTATACCCACTTTCTTATTAAAAAAGTAAACAGTAACCATACTATAAACCTACAAAATACAAAAAACTACATACATACGTATCCAAGTCGAACAATCCAAGGAAACTGTCCAAGTGAAGCGTTGAGACCACCAATGATACGATCAGCCACATTCTCCCCGCAGTCAAACCCATCCAGGATCTTCCATCCAGGGTGGTGCTTCACAAGTTCCCATGGCGATACACCTGCATTTTTTTCAAATGAAAACCTCGTAGGATGAACGTGTGCCCTAGATAAGAGAATCCTCGCCAAATGGTCACCTAGACCTGCCACCCAAATAAAGTTTAGTTAGACACTCGGGACACTGAGTGAGACATACGAGTATCTATATGGCAGAGTAAAGCCAATAGCAAAATCATTAAGGCTAACGGACTAAATAATAACTATTAACCATAACCTCTTATGACTAACAATAATATTAATTGCATTTACCTACTGGAACTGAGGATATTTGACTAGGTACGTAAGTATTTGCCGGACCTTCGCGTTGCTCAAAAACCCTTCCTGACGAAAACAATTAGGTACCTTATTTAACATTTTAATATGTAGTTTCCGTTTACTTAATCAAGCATCTTCACATTACTAAGAAATTTGCGGTTTCTGATGTAGATATGACACATTGAATTTGGAATAACCTGTAATCGGGACCTTCCCATAACAGTAAACCAATCATTAAGTTGGTAAATATTTTTACATTGTAACAATATTTAATTAACGGGTTCTGCTTGTAGAGGCGACTATTTGTATACGAATGCACTATTAAAAACTTGACAGTTCTTATTAGTATCGAGAGAAACAGTTGTAATCGACACAGCAACCGGCCACAATTACTGATTTTCGGTCTGAATTCTAAGCAATATCTATGAATAGATTGATTTCCTTACCGTAATGACACTCGCTCGGGCGCAAGACCACAATAACAGTAATCCATTGCAAAGTATAAACCATTTGATTGTTTTTATAAAAATCCAAAAAAAGTAGAAATGTAGTCAATAAGAGAAAGGAAGCTCATGACTGCATGTTTCAGGGTCCGTAACAGTCTCGCACTATACGCGTTATAAACCGATTTGTTCCGAACTCGACTTGATCGCAACCATACATTTATAATCGCGTTTACAAAAACCATTAAATGTCTACCAATGCTAATTTTCGCGACGATAAGCATAGAAATATTGTTTTAAATAAATTTGCATGTTTCCATGAATAATATTTACAAATTGAATTTTGTTGCGAAGTTTTATTACCTATATTAAATTATGTCGATATTTTTTCTATTGAGTAGGCACAAGGATCAATTCCAAGGCAATTGAAATAACATGAGATTAGTTTCAAATAGGTATTACTTACATGTAAGTGCTTGTAAGTAAAATATTCATACATATTTAAATCAAAGGTAATTTATTTGACTCTCTGCTGAGAGAGAAAGACCACAACGACGGCATTGCTGATTCACAACAAGTCTGCATTGAACGATGCGTGTGTTTGCTGACTCGTGTTGTCTCGTAAAACTGGTACCTACATAGCACAGTTAAATATATCATTATGATAGGTGAACATCGTTAATCTATTATGTTATTGGCAGCATCTTAGACTGCCATTATTCTGACAACTTATGCGAACACCGCAACTGCTTTGGTGACTAAGATAACCATCATAATGTCGTACATGTACAGCTAAAAGCAAAAAACCTGATCTAAACCAGTCACCTATAGTGTGTCGCCTTCGCCGTGAACGAATATCGCCACTTGTATTGACCCGACTTATCATCGGATAACCCGTCTCCGCGACAATTTATTTTCGTAAAGAAAACACAAAAAATAAATCAATGCCAATTAATTTGTGAATGAATCTAATTGATATGAAAGTTCTACAAGGTTGTTGTAATTATTTAAATGCAGTGTTTATTTCTAATCAAGCTGAGTGACATGCGTAGACGGCTGTTGATACCGAATAATAAACTTTAGTTAGAGAGAGATCGCTATAATTTTTAAACAATAGACATGTGCAAGTGGTCAGTCTGTGCTTTGTTTTTGACACTGTTGTTAACAGGGAACTGTTGTAAGTAAACGTAAACTAATTAATAATGAAACAGTGAACAATATTTAAAGTATGGTAAATCTGATTGTCACGTCACGGCGCGTTTTGGGCCTTAAATTGGCATTGCTTTCATATTTTCGATATGTTTATTTGTTTATGGCTATTAATTTAATCTTAATTTATTTAAAGGAATTAGTTAAATGTCGTGACTCACAGTTATTTCCAAAAGTTACAGAGATTTCTCGTGCGAACGCCTTCGCTTGATAAACAAGATTTCCCTTGATTTAATTAGTCCCTGAGAATTTTCCTACACGCATAACAGAACAAAGTGTAGTAATTTATCACGTGTTTTAAGTATTGTTATAAAACAAAACGATAAATTAAGATTTACTTTATTACATCTGTTTAAAATGAGGGGCCATAAAACAATTATAAGTATTAATTTAGACGTCGACGAATAAACGCGGGCTTTTTCGACAACAATAAAAAAATTAAGACAAGAAGCAAAGAATATTATAAATGAATCTTACCATAGTATTTGCAGAAGACAGTTGCGTGGCGGAGGACGAAAAGCCGGGAATCTGCCGTCTGCTGTCAGAATGCCAGCCGCTACTCCTGGAGATCAAACGAGGAGGCACGCCGATGCCGTCCAGGGTCAGGATAAAGCTGCAGTCTCTCACTTGCGGTTTCCAGTCAGATGAACCTCTGGTATTGATAAATTTATTTTTTATATGTACTTACTTGCTTATCAGTAAATAAACAAATCAATGTAAGAATACCTTGTCAAACTCTCAGCTGAGATAGTAGGTACTGGGTGTTCCTAAGATTAAACGAGTATTTTATTAAAACTTTAACAAACACAGGTATGCTGTGCAACCCCATTCACGAATGGCAATCAAAACACGGTGCCCACATGGCAACCTCCGCCAGACTTCAACGGAATGGGAGGAGGTACCTTCACTCCTAACCGAGGAAACCAGAACAAAAACCCTCCAGTTACACCCAACAATAGAAACGGTCCTCCTGACATCAGAGGACATCGGAATCTTAATCTCCTGCCTGATAACTGCGGTGTGGTGGAAAGTGACAGGATATGGGGCGGGAATAGGACTAGACTGTATGAAATGCCGTGGATGGTCCTTTTGGCTTATGACTCAGGTGAATAGGTTAAGGAAGTCAAGCATAACTATACACTTTTTGTGATTGATTTCTCAGAACAACTCCTAACGTAACGTTTTATTTCAGCTCGAGGCACAAAATTAAGTTGTGGAGGCACATTAATAACAGAAAGATACGTGCTAACAGCTGCCCATTGTGTATCTTTCTTAGGACGCCGACTAACTTTATCTAGTGTAGTTCTGGGTGAATATGACGTTAGGAAAGACCCTGATTGTGAACGGGTTGAGGGGGAGCTGCATTGTGCTCCGAATGTGCGGGTAAGTGACTAAAAGCTAACAACAATTCTTAATCGAACTTCTTTATGGCATTAAAACAATCAGAAAATCTTTTTTTTTTCAGAATGTAACAATAGAAGAAGTGATTTCACATCCCGGCTACAGTCCCCAAAATCTAACTGATGATATTGCACTGATCAGACTTGCGGAGCCTGCTGATTTTACTTTAGGTCAGTAGGTACACCTGTTTAGAATAGCTTAGGACAATACAAATATTACAGGCCTAGTGACCTAGTGGTAGTGGTGATCTTAAATCGAGCTCTAAACGTCACTCTGTGAAATCTTGTTATCTTATTAAAAGTTACACATAGGTATAATTGGCTCACCTACCACATTTTAATCCTCAGACAACATGAAGCCGATCTGCTTACCAGCGACATCGGAGCTCCAAGCAGAAACCCTCGTTGGCATGAACGGCTTGGTAGCAGGGTGGGGTGCAACTGAAGACGGACTACAGTCGTCTGTCTTGCTTAGTGTAGACTTGCCTATTGTCTCTAATAAGGAATGCCAGGATTCTTATAATGGGTTAGAAAAGGGTGATAGTTATTCCTGTAGAAAAAGAAACATTAGCTTTCTATTTACAATTTATTATAAGCAGAAAAATATCATTGACCTTTAGCCTAGTAGGTAGTAGAAAATCTAATTTTGAAATAAATTTTGCAGGTCACCTCAAATCCACGACTGGCAGATGTGTGCAGGCGGAGTCCAAGATAAGGACTCATGCGGGGGTGATTCCGGGGGACCTCTGATGTATCCAGGCCGTCTTAAATCCGGCGCCGTCAGATATGTCCAGCGAGGCATCGTCTCCTACGGCTCTAAGCGTTGTGGTCTTGGAGGGTATCCAGGAGTGTATACCAGAGTCGCCTATTACATGGACTGGATCCTTGATAATATTAAGCGATAGTTCTATTTTTTTTAGTCTATGGATGGTCCAGTCTAGAGTTAGTCAGTGGCATCGAACAAACAAGTTACTTAATGTTTGATATACGTAGATGTAACCCTGCATCACTTGAGAGAAAAAACAAGGTTAGGAATTTCTGAGAATTGTATCGATCAAAATTTGTGTACGCTCATGGCCAGTTCTAATATAAGAAATCAAAACACGGATACGATTCAGTACGTATACCTATTAGATAGATAGGTACTTATAAGAATTTTTATTCGCCTCTTCTTATCTAATTGAGAAGTAATAAAGTCAATAGTTCTTTTGTCGAATGATGTAATATTTAATTTATTTATAACTTTTTCGCTGTAACTAAATATTTACCAACGTACTTGTCTATCGCAATACAATAAATGTAAGTCGATTAAAGTATTGCTGCTTAAAATTATGGATCGTGTTGAAATACTAGTCTGTCACGTTAAGCTGGTAGGATTGTGATAATGTTTTAGAATTAAGCATCTGTATTGTATTTTTAAAGTTATTAAAGCGGGCAATGTTCTTAGGTTTCTTTTTTATTCTTATACCTACTACTCATACGGGACCATCCCTAGTTATGTAAATCACGTAGGCAAAGATCAAAATTTTAGTAGTCATGATGCCTCAATTTAAAGAAAAGTCAAGTGTTTATTCTTTCGACAACATTTTTTTACAGAAAATTACAACTATTGTACAATCATTAGTGCAATTCGTTTTCGAAAAAAACTTGCGGAAACTACAAACGATAATAACTGTACTTGGGGATTAATGTTACCATCGTAATAACAGTTTTAATGAACCATGGATGTAGACTCAGATGTAAGTAATTCAAACAATAGGTTGCTTGACAAGAAATTAATTACCTAGTTAATAGAAAAGGAGGAGAGAGGCCTTTGCCCAGCAGTGGGACAACAACGGCTAGATAAGATAAGATAAGATAAGAATAGACCGGCTCGTCGACATAGGCGCAAAGTTGTCTTAAGTAATGTAATACGTTAACAATCCATCAAAACTTTTTCAGAAAATTTATCATACCTAGAGCTTTTCATATTTTTTTCGCTTTGGCGCGGCGCCTTTACATTTAAAAATCTTTGCTTTACATGCTCTTTGCGTTTCATCGTCTGTCATTCAGTTGCCAAACGCGGCAATAAAATAAAACGTAAATAATATCAAAAAACAACATGCTTCAAAATAAAGCGTCAAGATAAATAACCAAGATGCAATGGGATCTGAAATTCAACTGTAAACATGTGCGATTGAAACAACATCTTCATAATGGATGTTATAAGTCCACGCTCAGTACAAATTGACGCTTTTAAATTATAGTAGTGGTGAGGGAAAGGGAAAAAGATCAGATTTTTAAGATGGTTTTTGGTACACGATGTGCGGTCCCTACTTGTGGAGATGGTAGCGGCAGAGCCGGCGCTGGTGGTGCCGGTTGGGGAGCCGGTGGTGGTGCCGGTTGGGGAGCCGATGGTGGTGCCGGTTGGGGTGCCGATGGTGCTGATGGTGCCGATGGTGCTGATGGTGCCGATGGTGGAGCCGGTGGTGGAGCCGGTGGTGGTGCTGGTAGTGGTGCTGGTAGTGGTGCTGGTAGTGGTGCTGGTAGTGGTTCTGGTAGTGGTGCTGGTAGTGGTGCTGGTATTGGTGCTGGTAGTGGTGGCGATAGGTACCCAAAGCCACGTTTCCACAGAGCTAACGTGTTTAATCCCCCACCAGAAGGCCTGGTGAATATTCCTTTTTTTTTTTAATTATCCTACCCATGTTTGTATCGTAAATCGTAATATACGTAAGACCCTTTCACACAACTAGTATAAAACTTTCTAAAAATAAAAATTGAGCAGCATTGCTTCGGCAAGTTGTCATAGTTATGCAATACTATTAGCTTCTAATAATATATTTTTTTCAGCCCTGGTACCGCCAAGGCTACGAGAAATTGATGAATGGTTTAAACTTTGTAATGAAGAACTTTAAACATTGGATGGTCTCGTTATATTACAATAATTACTACTGGAGTATTTTGAAAGGCGGAACATTGTTCTTTGTGAGCTTGAAAACATTCTCCGATATCGTCAAGCATCTACGCAAGTTGGACAGAGATTGTGCAGACAAATTACTTAAGGCCCAAACTTGTAAAGACTATTGGCAACAGTTAAAAGCTTCTAGAGAATGCAGAGGTGGACCAAGCCACTGTTGATCCCTTCTTAAATCTCTGTATTACTTCAATAAATAAAATTACGGCATTTGATTCTTCTCTTTCGTTTTAATACGCGACAAATCAAATTAATAAAGTAATCCACGAAGGTAGGTAGGACCAATTATCAGGAGGAAATATCAAAGTTCGACACAAACCGGCATGCGGCATTGGATTGTTATTAATCTATTTTCCTACAAAAGTTTTTATTCGTACTTTGTGGCTCCGGGTATTTAAGATCTGTGCCATACAGGGATAAAATAACAGAGGTGACTTGTCGAGTGACTTGTAGTGTCCAAAGAGGAGCCAAAGAGTATGAGTAGGGCATGGAATACCGGAACATATTTCATACCGGTATTGATACCGGTATTAAAATTTTAAATACCGGTATACCGAAATTTCGGTATTTTTTCGGTATTTTTTTAAATACTACTTTTTGTCATTTGAATTGTTCCAATAACGATATTGGTAAGTATGACGGTTGCAGATAGTTCGGCCGAACTATTCGGTTGCACTTTCACACTAATTTTGATACAACAAATAGGTAAAGTTTATAAATAAAAGCGCCTTTGACGGTCACTAGATAGAGCAGAATGTCTAGGTTTCTAAATTCTATCTTTAAGTGTAACTTATTAACTTATCTTCATTTTATCATCTCCTAATAACTCTTGTAAGACATAGATTACCGCTCCTTGGTTTAAAATAATTTAATATGAGGTTAATATCCTGTTTTATTAAGCAAATTATCACTAAGCAAAATAAACGAATAAATTGTCATTTTAACCGAATGTTCGGCCTAATATTCGGTTGAGGTGCCGAATATGCCGAATACCGAATAGTAAACGAATATTCGGCGCATCTCTAAATTATTTTAATTGTCTCATTAGCTCAATATCACAATCAAATGGCAACTTAAATCACTCTTAGTTTAGTATCCATCACTAATTATATAAAAAAAAACAAATAGGTAGGTACTAGGGATGCGCCGAATATGGGTTTTGCCGAATAACGAATACCGAATACTATTCGGTTTGAAACCCTACCGAACCGAATAGTTCGGCCTAACTATTCGGTTGTTCTTTCACACTAATTTTGATACAACAGATAGGTAAAGTTTATAAAGAAAAGCGCCTTTGACGGTCACTAGATAGAGCAGAATGTCTAGGTTTCTAGATTCAATCTTTAAGTGTCACTTATTAACTTATCTTTATTTTATCATCTCCTAATAACTCTTGTAATACCTAGATGTGAAAATGAGGATATAAGATTGACTGCTCCTTGGTTTAAAATAATTGAATATGAGGTTAATATATTGTTTTATCAAGCAAATTATTACTAAACAAAATAAACGAATAAATGGTCATTTTAACCGAATATTCGGCCGAATACGGTATTCGATTGAGGTGCCGAATATGCCGAATACCGAATAGTAAACGAATATTCGGCTCATCTCTAGTAGGTACCTTATCTAAAATAGTATCTCCCTTGGACGGACCCATAATATGTTATTATTTTAAAATAAATCAGAATACAAAACTCACTATCTAACGTAACGAGTACACTAATGATACTTAAACAATATAATGTTACTTTACGGGGTTCGTGATACTAACAAGCATTCTGCTTCTGCAGAGTATTTTATCTATCTCCTTTGAAAAAAAGAGATATTTCATTAATATCGAAATACCGGTATTTTGTCTTTATATACCGGTATCAAAATACCGAAAATATTTACCGGTATACCGGTATTTCGGTATACCGGTATACCGGTATCCATGCCCTAAGTATGAGTAGTGTCAGTCTGTGTCAGCAATGTTGTCAAGCAAATGCTAAATTCTAAGGCTAAATTACAATAAAAAATAAGTATGTTTTCACAAAAGCAAACATTGTTTAATTTAAATCCCTGACAACAAAAATAATCAGCAATGTGCAAAGACACTATAAAAGTAACATCACAAAATGCGCGTATCAAACCCAGCAATACGTTGATTAGAACACCTTAATAATTAATAATATGATATAAAGATGGTCAGGTTCAGGCTGCCCAATAGATCAAATCATCACAACGTGATTAAAACCAAATCACCAAAATAAATAGTATTTAACAAACATCAACATAACCAAAAAGATCAACTATGTAAGCAAACACACAATAGAAATTACAGTTTTCCGAAATAATATAGAACAGTAAAATGCCAAAGTGTGGTGAGACGGACCCAAGTCGTCCTCTAGGTGTAGGAAACCTCACGGGGTGTATAGAGGATAAAGACGTGAGGGAATGTGACTTCGATAGTCTTGACGGCGACAGTCGAAACGCTATCGGTAAATCGAAATCGTCACATCGTCGCCTTCGTACCTGTCCTGGGCCAACAGCGGAATACAACAGCAGTGATGAAGATTATGAAGAATATGAAGATGATGAAAACGGCGATGGAGACGGCGATGATGACGATGACGAAGACGTAGATGCTGATGACGAAGACGTAGATGCTGATAACGAAGTCGTAGATGCTGATGGCGAAGGCGGCACTAGCGGTGGCGGCACAAGCGGTGGCGGCACTAGCGGTGGCGGCACTAGCAGTGGCGGCACTAGCGGTGGCAAGAAGAGAAAAAAGAAAGGAGGGAAGAAAGCTAGGATAATGAAGAGAAGGAGGAAAAAAGGGGTGCGGGACAGAGACGGAGATGAGGACCCAGAGTATTACGAACGACTGGCCAATTCATATGCACCGTACAGTTTCTGGTGGTGGTATTATAAAGTACGTAAATGTATTTTTGTTCCTGCTGTTAGAATATTAAAATTCAATTATAATATAGGTAACATAAGTGTCTACATAGTTAAAAAGTCACTCAAAAATTTAATTGAATGCATATTTACATAGTTACCTACTTACTGATAGTTTCTGTTTAGACCCCTTAATCATTGGTTTCGGTTGAAGTAACGGTTTAAGTTAAGTAGGTTCCACAAACGTTTGGTAGACAAGGAGGTGGGTACTTTTTAAATTATGTCCTATATTTCAGATGATATCCATCATGTATATGAGAACAAGTTTCATGCGTAGCTTTGGTCGCAGGTTTGGACGTAAGTATCTTAAAAGTTTTTTGACACTACGTGGCTGGATGAAATTGGTGTTCAACTTCCGAGTAACGTTTACGAGAATGGTTTGCCTCGCCTACTACCTGCTATTCTTCGTAATATATAAGAATGCCTACTATTGGAGCATTGTAAAAGGCCTCACCCTCTCCATGTCTGGCTTAAGATTCATATTCTTCACTGGCAGACGGCTACAAGAAGATTGTGATAAGCGGGCAGAGAAGGCAAGACAAGCGGAAGCGCGCCAGGAAATGATGAAAAAATATAATATAGATCCAAATAACAAAGGAAATAAACCATGTACTTTTGGTTGGTTTTAAAATAAAAGAACACGTTTTTACACTTTTTTCTTTAAAGAATGAGAAAACAAGAGAATGTTCGCGTTGCGTCTCGTCGCGTCGCTACTTCGCCGGTGTCTGATGCTCTCAAGACGCCGAACGAGGAAAATACCGACTTTAAATGAGCATTAATTAAAGCCTCGGATACATTTAGTATAAACGTGTGACGCGACACTTTACGGCAAAAAATACATGCACAGAAGTGAGCGTCAAGGCTCGATACGTTAATTGTAGAAGTTTACTGTGTGTGAAATTTTTATTTTTATTCCAGTAGGAGAGAAAAACACACAACACGATATAACAAATGTAGGTATCATTTTTATCGGTATAAAATTTGACAGTGCCGACAATTTTATAAGAATGCCTTAAAATGAAAGTACCTATATGTAACAATGCCGCCGTGTCGCGTGTGATCGCGCTGTTACGCTAGATGTGATGTGATGAGACTACACCTTAAACACAGACCGAGTGCTGACGCGTTGCGTTTTTAAAATACTGGTAAGCATACTCGTATTTTGTTGTTGTGTTGATAACCTTTAGTTAGGCGCTCGGTTCAAGTCAGGGCCGGTTTTGTTTGCGGTGGTCAGTCGCGCGGATGCTATCTTGCCCGCACCAGCTGCGCTTATTAATACAAATATTATTTACTTATTTAATAAATGAACAATTAAGACAATAGCTAATATAATGAATGTTCAGTGGAAAATTGTAGCAGTAACCTGTTTAATAGTAATATCCGCATCGCACATAAGTGGTAAGTGTTTTAGCTTTACTTTTTTACGCAAATTGAATAATAAATAGTGTACTCCTCTTGATTACCATTTTGGTCTATGTCTTTCAGTTTATCTTAAGTCTTTGAGATGTCTATACGATACGTATAAGAATAAGCAAAATTATTGCAGTCGCAAAATGCTCGTGTCAAAGACGAGTCAAACTTGTCTGTGTATCATCATAGGACGTAATTAGACGTCTACGTAGCCACAGTCATTAGAAAACGAGTAGGTAGTTAAGTAGATTCATACAAATATGCGGATTATAATAAGAATAACTGCAAGCATTAGGTATAGGTAATACCTAAAATATAATACAAAAAGAAATAGGGATGTCAATTTAAGGATTCCGGTTTATCAACATGTGAATGACCCGAAGGAGACGACAATTTAAGTGGTAAACAGGAAAATGCTTGTAATAAGTAGGTATATTGAAGTACCTATAGGTGCATGTGAAATGTGATACACTAACATCTGCAACGTCTGTTGGAATTAATGGATTATTTTGTGACCAGACATAGTTAATTAGGTTACTGATTAGAACAGGTTTTTTGTGGTGGAAATATTTGAGAATACCGATGTATGGAATTCCAGCGCGATGTGATGGAGGAGCAGAATGCATGCTGCTCAACGGCTGCACAGGTCTATACAACCAGCTCGTGAATGGAGCAACCCCTCAACTAAGACAGTTCCTAAAGAGCCTTCACTGTGGCTTCAATGATGAAACGCCCATGGTATGATTATGATATAAAAAACCCTAGATGCAGTATGCTATCCACTCTAATCTTGTGCTGTTTTTCCTTTGCTTTCTTCTATGCATCGGTGTCTTTTGACTGCGTTATGGGTGGTTCGACGAGAAACAAGGAGCAGTTCGACTAAGCAGGGCCTGTTCTGTATGTGGAAGTTTTATATATATAGGTATGCGAAGGCCCGTATTAATAGATATAGATGCCCATCTTTTATTTTGTCTAAATTTTGTCAACACAACATCACGAGATTAGAGAGTTCAATAATAATAAATACAATATAATTACCTACTTACATATGAAGTTACATTTTTAAAATTTGATTCTTCTAGTTAGCTATTAATACGGGTCGCGCACGCGCAACCACTAAGAAACCTTCAGTTGAACGGGTTCGACTGCCAATACCTCGAAAAAGTAACAAACGGAAGATAGTTTCTCATACAAGTCAACCAATTGTAGTGCCTACTAGGCCTAAAAAGGAACCACCTCGTACGAGTCAACGCCCATTTTTTGCGGTGCCTACTAGGCCCAAAAAGGAACCAATGTCGTCTAAGAAAAAGGTAGCTCTTTGAGTAAGGTGGTGGAAAAGTATATGTTACTAAATTGTTACGAATATCGTGCTCTGTATGGGTTGAAGAGAAAATCTAAACCATTCGTTAAACCTCGCAGGCCGACAAGATATGAAGTTCACATTTAGTACAATAAAGAACTAAATTATTTCCAGATTTGCTGTCCACCAGAATTTCAAGATTATCAGAACACCAATAACAATAGACGACCGACTGAAAGTAGTTTTAGACCTTCAAACAATCAAGGCGGCGGATCTGAGAATACCCATAGGTATCCAACTGAGTATCCCTCGAATGGAGGGAGTTCAAGACCTGCAAATACAGGCAGCGACTCAAGACCTACAAATACAGGCGGCGGCTCAAGACCTACAACTACAGGCGGTGGTCGTCCTACCAGCAGGTCATCTCTACTTCCCGACAGAACCGTGTGTGGGATCCAGAACGACGAACGAATAGTCGGTGGCAGTCGCACCGAGATTGACGAACACCCATGGATGGCCTTGATACGATATGATAAACGTAAGAATTATTTAATTCTGCTATCTTTTGTTAACTCAATCATAGAGTTTTTAAAGAATTATCTATAGGTAATTCGAAACCAACTCCAAGTTTTATTGTTTATACAAAAACTTGACTAACGACTTAAGAGAACTTTTTATGAGGATTTTTGTTGGTTTAAAACCCCAACGTCATATGTTATTTGTATGTAAGTTTGTATGGCTTTCCTCAATCCGAAAAGGAAAATAGCCTACCTGCTTATTATGTTCTGCACTACAAATTATGCTTGTTGTTGCTACCTACAATACCTACATGTATTCGAGAAGAATAACTTAAACTACAAAATTAAAATTGTGCACATAAAATGATATGACTAGGTAGTAATTTTATGGCCATGTCTATTTACGTGCATTAAAATCGATTTGGTTAAGAATACTTATATCGTTTATATAACATTGTAAGTATAGCTTTGATGAATCATTTTGATATTGAATATGTATGTAAGGCAGTTGGATTATATTACCGGTGCCTACTTACACATGGTTTGCGTGGAAAATACAAAAATTCTTAGAATCATTACATACATATATGGAAACTTGACCCGAGTTTTGGCCTTAATACTTGACTCCAATGATATTTTCTAAAGAGATTTACATTTGACTTTTTCATGTAATTTCATTGATGTAGGGCTGTGAGGTGTCGGAATAACAGACAAATAAAACAGCTGGGCCATCCTCTAATTACGTAATTATGGTTATACTTATTCCAGCTTACGGATCTGGTTTCTACTGCGGTGGGGTGCTCATATCATCAAGATACGTGATGACAGCTGCTCATTGCGTGAAAGGCGAAGACCTACCGTCTACTTGGAGACTGTGAGTACCCGTCAAAAGTCAGAAGTGACCAGTAGTTACCCTAATTGCATGTTTTGTCTCAGTCAGTTGTCGTAAACTGAGATAAAGATAGAACTTACTACGATAACCAATACTTGCTTGTTAGCTTCTAATCTTCTATTTAAAATGCATTATTCTATCAATTTCTCAATTATTTGCAATACCTAAAGCCGAGTGTAAAGCAAAACAAATATTTAATGTTAACTTGATAGAGCTCTTTAACATAAACTACTTACCTTAAGTACCTACCTACTTCTCTTTCTTTTCTGATCTGTGTCATAACATAACAAAATCTAACTAAGCATAACCTAACATAAAATGACTTTAAAGAGCGTTTCAATCGTAACATTTTAAGTTCTATCGACCGTTTTCATTTCAAGCTTATTATGTGATATTACATAAGTACCTATAAATAAAATAATTTATAAAATATTTCAGGTCCCAAGTCCGGTTAGGCGAATGGAACACTTCGAGCGAATACGACTGCGTGTCAGATGACTGCGCGGGGCCCGTTCAGGATGTTGACGTAGTTGAGACGATCGCGAACCCGGGATACAATCCTAAGGACCCCAACCAACACAACGATATCGCCTTGTTACGGTTGGCTCGGCCGGTTAAGTTTACTGGTAAGAATGTGTCTTTTGAAGAAATGCTACATTTAGTACACTCTAATCTACCCGTACCTTCTTCTTCGTAGTTTTAGTGGTCGTGAAGCAAAAAGCATTGGTAACCTCACACGTAGAAGCATGATGTTAGCGGATACAAAACTTAGATATGTTGAAAGTGAAACAGTGAAAGGTAGTTTTTTGGAAATAAACTAAGTAAAACGTAGTAATGCAAATCACATCATAATTTGAGACGTCGTTGTTTATTCCCGTGAATATTTAAAAACATATCTATTATTATATTTTATTAATCTAACAGATAGGTATAAAACAGACAAATACAATGTTATTGAACTTAGGGTAAATTAACTTTATTCTGTTATCTTAATAGCCAAATAGATGATGGCAATTCCAACGAATTCATAAATATTACAAATTACGGAGCCCATTATAATGTAATGACGATAATAACATAACATCCTTACGTACATTTCTTGTAATCAAAGGCCATGTAGAGGTACAAATGAAATCATAATAAAAGAGAAGACTGACACAGATAGCTCTTAAGGAAAAACTTTGTATTTCAGACTTTATAAAGCCAATCTGCTTGCCAACTACAAGAGATCTCAAGAATCAAGGGTTCGATGGCTACTCGATGGAAGTTGCTGGATGGGGCAAAACTGAAACTCGTGAGTATTTTTCGTGCGGTCTCTAGGATCTTTTAGGACTATTGATAGCTCAAACCAAAGTAACTTGATCGATGAATAAGTTTAGAAGACAGATACGATTTCAGCATCCCGCAGGTTTTCAGTGCTAAGTAAGTAGTATACAGAACTTCTTATAACGAATATTGACCACGTTTTAACCTATTCCAGGCTCCGACTCAGACGTTAAACTTAAAGTGCAAGTCCCAGTGGTGAGCAACAGCGATTGCTCAAAGATCTTCAGCAGAGTAAATAGGGCTATCATCAACAAACAACTCTGCGCTGGAGGAAATTCCGGCCAAGATTCCTGTAGGGGGGACTCAGGGGGCGCACTCATGGGCCGGGTACCTTCGGTTAACAACTGGTTCGCCTTCGGAGTGGTGTCGTACGGGCCCTCTCCTTGCGGCACCCCCGGATGGCCCGGCGTCTACACGAGGGTTGGGGCCTACATGGACTGGATTCTAGAGACTATAAAGTCTTGAAGCAAACAATTTAAAGGGTCGGTTTCGCGAAAGATTTCAAAATCAGAATGCTGACGTTAATACCTACTGTAAATAGACCCCAACTAGCCAATGACTGAGATTATAATTACTCTTATTTAGAATCGAACACTCCTCATGTGCCATTAAATTTATTTTGTTACTAGTATCTCGTTTTGTTTCAAACATGATCAGTTTCGATGTCAATATTAGGTAGGTAAGGTGTTTTAGTGAAACGCTGTGTTAAATTAAACTTAAATTTAATAAATTTTTCAATGTGTAAATAATTTATAGACTATAATTTATAGACTATAATTTATATCTAAAATGGCCTTCATCATGTCACAACGTCCTTGCCGAAGCACCTCTCTATCACTCACCCGCTCTACTGATGAAAATGAACAATGTGATATTCCCTAATATTGATATTAAAATCTTTATGAAAAAAAAAATACAAATATGGTTTACATATTTAAACAAATTACTAATTAAACCTTGGCACAAATTATCATTTTTGTACTTACAACTTTTCTTTGATATTCTTTCTTATCCTAGGAACTTGATGTTATGTGTAAAATGTTATGATTAGTATTTTAATTGATTTATATTTAATGTTAGAGTAAACAAGTATTGCTTGTTATTTAATTGATTATCTTGTTTTACATCAGAAACTACTGTGACACCCCAAATGAAATTCGAGATACAAATTCTTACGATAAATACCTACGTAAAATCAAAAAGCAGTTCAACGTTTAAAAAATGCGTTTTTGGAATGCAAAATAAAATGGAATGTTAGACTTATCGTGGAATGTAGTTGATGGACAAAATAAATAAGTAAATTAAAGACCAAAGCTACCAAATTATTCAAGTCACAACCGCAGTCTATAAGCTGCTCAAACAATTCCTTCCGAAAAGTAATTAGCTATTAATATATCATTATAAAGCCATTAATAAAGTTAAATACTAAAATATATAATTGATTATACTTGCATAAATAGCTTATATAAGTCTAAGAGATTCAGTAAACAAATAAATAACATAATAGAACTGTGGGTAGGGTGTTACATAGTTACCGTTTTCGTCATGTTAAGATGCAGCAGCAATTTCAACGGGAATGTTCTCCGGGACTACTGGAGCCTCGACCTCGTTTTCAACCTCCTCATGATGATCAGCTCCATTGACTTGCACTTCATTGGTTTCCTCTTCATGATCAGGGATGAAAGCCTCAGTAAAACCATTCATATCTCCATTAACAGTTGGGCCATTGAGGATGTAATCTTGGAGTTTAGCTCCAAAATCTGGGTCAATCTCTGTCACTCCTTTGACTAACCGATCTTGTTCTTCTTCAGCCCAAGATGGATACCACTCATTGAAAAGTTTGATCTGGAATAAGGAAATTGATATTTTTGAGTAAGTAAGATTATCTACTATAGGACAAGTAGCTATGTTTCTTTAGGTTATTTTGACATAAAGCTACTCCACTTATGCTCACCAAACTAGGCAATAAAGGTAATAACACTCTTCATGCATTATTGTAGTCCTATACTTCATCTATAAAATTTAATTTTAAAATAACTTAATGCAAATGTTTTAAAATATCTCTTATAACATATTGTTATGTAAACATGACTAATCTATTCCTAAACATATTCTTAAACATCCTTAGAGTAGAAATCCACATAACTGTAGGAATTCTTAAGTATTAAAGCATTGTCGTCGTCATACTCCTTTGTATGTAAATTAGTAGGTAATTTTCTAACTGAACAGGAATTATTAAATACTTATTACAAAGGTAACGGCGAAGTGATTCAGATGTAAAATATTTACTTGTTTACCTTCAAACTGAGACTTTAATATGGTTATTATAAGGAACTCTTAAAGATTATAAATTAGATGATCTACTTAAAAGTGCCGCATCACTGGCAATAGCAATTACTTAATTTTATATGACCATAAGTTATATGTTCTGAAGAGAGAAAGTTGAATACTAACTGTAGACCTGCTTTCCAAAACTTTCAGATCTGAACATTTATATTTTTCATTTCTGACTTAATACAGTTACAAATTCTAAAAACACAGTTATTTGAAGCATTAATCCCTTTATTATTAGCCTTTAAAAAACTGATAGAGCCCTTGTAAAGTGTTTGAATGAAGTTAAACTGATCGAATGAAGGTAAGAAAAACAAACAATAACATAGTGTCTCTACACAACATGTATGTATTGTATGCCTACATGTTTCATATAAGTACCTAGGTATATTATGTTCCATACATGTGACTAAAAAGTCATGAGGCTGCTTTTAGTTGAGACACTATTTTTGTAACAACAAAAAGAAGTATCTACTTACACGGCACTGGAACAAGCTGATAGGCTTATCCTGACAGGAGAGGTTGGCAAGAGTAGCAGCCAGCAGGTCAGGCTTGTCACCACGGGCAGCAGCCAAGATTGGCAGGAAGTCTTCCCTCTGCAGCTCACTGAACTCAGCAAACCACTGCAGCAGGTAACGGAGCTGAGCTTCTGAAGTTAACCCTGGGGCTGACATCCTCCGAGCTAAAGGTCGGTGGTCTCCTGGAAATGAAATTACACCATGTACTTGTACTAATGATTTATATAATTAAAGGTTAATTATGATAAAATTCTTTACAGTAATTTATTATCAATATCATTTGAATTCATTGGAATGTAAACCTCAATTATAATTTAATTGTTTAAAAACACATCTTCTTTTGTTTCTTGGTAGTATCACTTTTATTTTTGTTAAAACTGATAATGCCAAATTGTATAGGCTATTGTTTTGAATGAATTACCTATAAATTGTAATGGTTGCTCACCATTAGGGATTGAAAGGCAAACAGCAGATCCCAGTAACAAACTCATGGCGTACGAGCTACAACCGCGGGTGCTCTAGAGAAACTAAAAACGCTGGCGACTTTCTATCGGCTGCAACGCCTTCTACTTCTACCTACACCGAGCCGATCGCAAGGTTAACTACCTGCCATATTTTCACCTCTCAACTTTATTATATCACCCACGGCACGCGCTTCACTTTCTACGGTAGATTAGCATTTTTATCGAGATTACGATTCGAATATTTATTTATAACTACGTAATGTTGCACAACAAACAAGTTTGGCTTACCTTTGGATCAACAGACGGGTTACAGTGTTTGCGGAAGGGTATTAGTGACCCGGTGCTGTGAGATATTAGTTTTATGAAATAGTTTTATTTAACGAGATTAACAAATGATAACGTTTACGAATTCTTCCCTCATTAAACTCTACACACTGGCTTTTGTTTAATTGTATTTTGTATTGTATTTTAGTATCGGATGAAAGTAAACGTCAAATGACGTCACACAAGTGCAGTGCAGTGACAGTGACAGTTGAATGCAGTGCACTGCAATGCACAGAAACAGAGAATTAAACCGTAACTTTTTTTATGGTGGTGGTTTGGAAACCACTATTTTAAGCCGCAATTACGAAATCTATTAATTCTTGCAACTAAGCTAGACATGGTGCTTGCTTTTCAGTTAATTTTATTGAGATTTCTAAAATACTGTATCATAAGTACTTCGTATAGGTACCTAACCTATACTTACTTTAAGGTTTCGTGTGCAATGGTTTTTAAAAGTTGTGTTAAGTAGGTTAATATTTTTTCATAGTTCCGTCCTAGGGTACCTTACATTTTACACCGATTTTAGGCAATAGGAAAAGATAAAAAAGTCGTTTTAGGAACCAAATTAACTTGAGGAAATGTAGAAATAAATGGCAAAAATATTTTCTTTTTATTTATTTACAAACATTGAAAAATACTTATTTACACAAATATGGTACAAACTAATTGCAAGTTTGTACTTTAACATAACAAAGCTACTTATGAGTAGGTACTTCCCCATCTCTCTAATAAAACTAAGTTTGCTATGTTTATACAATAATAAAACATTATGTAATATAAATAAACTAATCCACCTGCTTCGTCTTTATGATATCACAGACAGATAACAATACTTCTAGGTAGTAAAACAGTCTACTCCTTTATGTAGGTACATCACTTATAATTTGAACTATCTTTTTACAAAACATTTTGTGCATTGCGTCGGATATTAAAATATAAATGCGCTACATAGGTATTCCATGAGGCACTGGCACTGTATAACAATAAGAATATGAGGTTTAGACTATTAATACTCCTATAAAGTATTTCTCCTTTCCTGCTTATAAATTATTATAATTACTTATGCGCCTTAATCTTTCTTCTATATTTGCACGATTAAAATGTTAGCATTTTATTGATGACTAGAATGCATTGAGCTGTTATTTAAGAAGTAGCCCTTTGCTCTACCTTAAATCGGTAGATTTGTATAAAAATGTCTTTGCAAATTCTTTTACGCATTAGTTCCACTTAACTCTTTACTTATTTTCTTGATTTATTGCGGTTTTACTTTGATTAGGTATTCTTAAATTATTTTAATTTCAAAATATTAAAAGTAGGTATTTTTCTTCTTTTTTTTTAGTCATGTGAGTGTCCGTGGTCATGGGTGTGGCCGTGGCTGCATTCGTCGTCGCCGTGGCTGTGCGCGTGAGGTGCTGGAAAAAGTAAAAGTTTAGTTAATGATTTGCTGAATAGACCTACTTATTACCTGGTTAGTAGAGTCCTCGGTTATAAATATGTAGGTAGTTAGTGTAGATATAATAAGTATCTAATTAAGTAGTAAGTATTTAATAGTGAATTATACACACAAATCAAATGTTTTTTTTTACCCGACTACTGCTGGGCAAAAGCCTCTCCCATGCCTCTCCAAACCCTCCTGTTATTAGCTGCTTCCCACCAATCTTCCCTGAATGAGCGTAGGTCGTCACTCCATCTTTTTTTGGGCCTACCTCGGCGACGTTGGCCGAAATGCTTACCGAATTAAAACTATTTTTTAACATGTAGGTAAATTAAAACACTCACTTGCTAATTGGATTCCAAACATAAGACCGAATCCTATTAGAGCAGCGATGTATTGAAGAATTCCAGTTCTATCGCCTTTCCAAATCTCGAAGAAGATGACGTAGAGAAGAGTTCCTGAAGCTAATCCTTGAAGGACCACGGAGTACACACCGGCAGCGGTGGCACCTTCGCCTCCGACCAAAAGCATTCCAATTCCAATACCAAGAGGCGACACAACAGCGAATGTTGTGATGTACACAACCGCAAGCCACATTTTAGTGCGAGTGGCAATTAATTCGACGCCAATGCAGAATGCAATAACCAACTTGTGAGCTGAAACTGCACCCAACATGTACCTGCAAAGAAAAACGATATTAATTAGAATTTTGCTTGAATAATGACTTATAAAAGTTTTTTAATTTTTCGCGCGTTTCTAAAAATGGCCAATGAGCTAACGATATATTAGGAATTCTCTGTCTTTGTTTCAATTATGACCAAAATAGAGACAACATCTATGATGACGTAAATGGTTGCTAATGCCATCTAGTGTCAAGTAGCAGAACTGCTAAGATACTAAAATTACGGCTTCTACTACTTCTACTCGACGACAGATGGCGGTATTAGTCTCTTAAATTCGTGTTAGATTTTTTCTTGCAAACTTACCAAACGTGACTTGTGCTTGATTCAAGGCCGACTGCTAAACCTTCGAAGAGCTCATGTATGGATAGAGCTAGCACGATGAGCAGACCCCGTAGAGCTGATGTGACGTCATCGCCGGTGTCTACTGGCATGTGGCTGTGGTGATGAGAATGGCCGTGGTGGTTGTGCTCGAGATCCTAAAAATAAAAACAAATTTACATAATACAGGTAGTATGCACAAGCCGTACTGCGAAATAATTTTTTCTATTAAGATTTAGTCGGTATTTTCCGGATTCCCAGTTTGTATCGACAAAAAACTATTCCCACAGACAACTTCCTTCCTCGATAAGTTAGTAGAAATACGTAGGTACATAGTGAGACTACGTTATATTTTTGTAAAATTGTAAGAAGTTGGTAATAACTAAACTAATATCTGTCTTTATCGTTGCTTGAGGAGGCTAGCAGATCCGAAAGGTACTTAGTTTTACAAACACATTGATGTACTTAGGTAGAGTCATGTAGAGTTTTTTTCGTTCCGCTGTTTAAACACAGTTTTTTAATTTGTTTTCAAAAAAACAATTTTATTTTCCTTATTTATTGTTAAGTATAGACTAAATTACCTTTTCCATTTTAGAGTCAGGCTCTACCAAATCAGCGGTAGAGTTGGTGACGCTTTTTACTCCATTTTCCGTCGTAGAGTTGGACCGTTGACTCTTTCTGATGCTCAAGTTCCTGACGAGAGGAGCAGCCTTTCCGTTCTTCCTTTCCCTCCAGTGGATGTACATGTGAACTAGTTCTTCTACTAAGTACATTATGAAGAAACCGCAGCATGTTAATAAAGGAGTGAGGGAGAAGTCGAATTCTTTAAGATCTCCTAAACCTGCGGACAAGAGAAAAAAAACTGTTAAAAACTAGTATTTTATTATCTGTGCTGTTAATGAGGCATTAAAACCTAAAGAAATGTCCTGTTTGATCCCTATTAGGTATAGAACTTACTTATAAGTGACTAGATTGTGTACGATTACAAAATATGTGTAAACTTAGACCGTACCGGTATGTAAGTAACTAATGAGGAAATATTTTATGAAATATTACATAGATGTTGAATTCCACATTACTGCATTAACAATAATGTGTTAATCTGCAATTTATAACGTATAGCTATAATTAGTGATTTTTTGAACGAGACAAAAGCTCGGAATACTTAGTTTCTTTAGATTTAACAAAATATCCATGTAGAGTTTTGAGATTAGTTGACATTTCCGCGTTAATTTTATCACAATGTCATGTGATTTACGAAAGAAATTCCTGTCGACAGCTCTAAGAATCTGATAAATCTTTGTGTTGTAATGATTTGCACAATAACATACTTACATGTTGATTGTGTGTTGCTCTAAGCGCAATGACTTCTTAGGAAATTCTTCCTTTCGCTTGTATTTGGAATGAGAATTTTATTCCTAACTTAATACCTAAGTATATCTACGAGTATTTTCGGAAGTTTGGTACACAGACTTTTATAATTTATCTACATAAGCGAGCTTCACAATTTTAATGGCTAACTTATAACGTTACGATCGTTGAATTTAAAAGTAACATTATTTACTTTTGTGACCATCGTGAATGTAGTGTATTTATATAATACTATATCTATAATACTAATCTGGTATCAGCAAAGAACGCCAAACCGATCTTGCATATCAAGTACTGTAACGAAAATAAGAAATAGAACGAAGTGGGCGACCTCGGTCGGATCTCGCTCAGTGAACCCACTTTCCAAGGTGTCGGATGGAAACATTAATAATATGCATGACTTTACTACATTACTTTTGGAAGACTGTGGAAGTCCTAAATTCCTTAGCTATTTTACTTCAATTATCCTAGGTTAAAAGAGAGGATAGTACAAAAACTAAGACTAACTAAAAACCGTCTAACTCCTATTTTATCACGTACCTATAGGTATGTACTTGGTTATACATAAATGTATAAGATAGGTAATTCGTTATTTAGCTAAGTTACGAAAAATTTTTAACTAAGCTTTCGTTAAGCCGGGCACGTTCGGTTGATGAGTTGAGTATTTTTTATCGAGTTTGCTTCGTCACTGTGATGATCAACATGACGGGAATATTCAGCGAATGTAATATCGACGCAGGTTTTGTCTTATTTATAGTTAAGCGCTTATTGTCCTCCATTTTCTGCTTTTAGCTAGAATCATCACGTGATGTCAATAGCTGTCAAGAGCAAATAGCTCAAGAAGAGTTAGTTTCCAAAGTAAGTATGTAGAGTTATCTCAACAAATTATGCAAAATGTAGAATCACTTGTCGATTACCTCGGCGATTAAAGAAATCGGTGGCAATTTCGATCGTGAATGAAGATTACGAACAGCCATTGTTTTAACTGACAAAAAATGTAAAAACGAACGTAGCTTCCCGCTTTGTGATAAGATAAGTAACTGTAATTAAACTCTCATTGTGCATAAACAAAGTGAGTGATTATTATAAGGATTGCAATTGCGAGGCTGTGCGATGTACAAAAGGAGATACTTATTTTTCTCCGGCCATAGTCCAATCTACACTATCACATGCTTGTTACATTGTTTCATAAGATTCATAGCAAAAATGGAAGCTATAAGTTTAGATATTTCAAACAAAAGTGTGTTTTAATTAATTGTAAAAATCTAATGTTTTAATCCGTAAATTCATAATATTTATTTGGCGATTCACGTTCTACAGTAGCTAGTTGTTATTAAAATTGCTGAAACAAGCTGAAATAATATTATTTTGAAACTGCTTACTGCAGTAATAAATTAAAATCATCCATTATTGTTTTTGACATGAACAGGCACCGATGTAATTGATGATTATTGATAATAAGCTTAACTAGATGGTGTATGTGTTCAGCTGAGAGTTTATGGTTAGGCAATGTCTTCTTGATCTACTTTTATGTAGCTTTGTATTCCAAATTATCATTTTAAGATCTTTGGGTTTCAATGTAAGATAAAAGAGTATAAAACTTATGAATAGGTCATAAAATTACTGTCGCGGAGGGAAACATTGCTTAGTATTTTGCATCTAAAAGTTCCCGCAGTCCACGTGTTTATGTAGGGCAATATACTTTATTTTAGTACCTTCTTTTTTGTTGCAATAACATAGGTTCTCATTGGGTCTGATTTGTAATAATTTGTCATTTTATTATTTCAAGCGGTTAACAAATATAGGTATCTAATTGAGGTTTGATAAAAGAAGTAGGTAGATTTTGACCTTCTTAGATATACCTATCTGAATATCTAACCTTTATTATTTATAAATTATACGTTTATTAAAGTAAATAATTATCTGATAATTTTATGTAACAAATATTATCTAATGATCGATAAAATTATCAAAATATTAAAATGTAGACAGATAGAGTTAGAAAAGTATAAGTAATAGATCGATGTTTTATGGCAAATTGTTGTTAAATATCTAGGTTATTTAATTCACTAACATTTTGTGGAAAAAGTGTCGATTAAATTATATTTTGTAACAGTGCATCAATAAGTTGTAAATACCTACACAATTAGACTCTGTAAAACGTATATAAGAAGAGTTAAGATTGGATTAGAAACTTAAATTCCTGACTAACAAACAGTTTGTGATGAGGTTTATTGGTATGCATGTCGGGTTATTATTTAGCACATTATAGTTTGGCAACAAAGACTTGCGAAGTTAAGAATAAATGGTTTTGCATAATTAGGTTCCGCATAGGTACTCTGTTCACTTTGTCTTTATGATCTCGTGATTTGATATAATATTATTTATGCAGATATAATGAAGCTGCCAAATTATTTTTACTTTAATTATTATAAGTGTTGAATTATCCCAGAGCAGAATTAAATCAGTCTAGGTACTTAACTTCTTTAAATAAATAATGATGTAGTTAAGAAATGTAACTACTTACCTATGATGAGGGTTTTATTAACACATGAGTACTTCAAACTCGAAAAAAAGTACATCAAAATGTGCTTGTTATAAGTAAGTATATAACAAACAAGCACATTTTGATATATAGCCATCTACTATAGATAAATAAACTAAATGTATACACTAACTACTACATGCATACAACGTTATGAGTAGGTATAACAAAAGGTGAGGAAATAGAGCGTGTTGTATTTTATACGCCGCGTTTTTTGTCGCAAACGCAATTTGTTTAATTAATTGAGTCATTCAAAGTAATTGTGGCTCGTTTTAGGAAGTATAGAAAAACTTATTGGAGTAGGTAGGTACCTAGTAGAGTTTGCAGCATAACAAACCCGCAGAGAGCTTTTTAATTTGATTAAAAATTGAGAAACAGCTATGAGACATAGAAGAAACTTATACCTAGATAATAAATAATATTTCCGAAAGGTAAATAAATTATGTTAGATAATGCGGATCTATTCCTCGTGCAATAAAGATCCTTGTTAAGATAAAAGATGATGGACGCGAGAATTTAATGATGATGATCCTAACCTATAATTTTCACAGCGGAATAACCTAGCAACTTCATACAATACATAGAGTAGGTATTCCAAAATATTACGCATACGTCCTTAATAGCTCGATTTATGAAAAAAAAATACGTAAAAACTTCTTTTTAGTTTTATGCTTTAGCTAGGAACCTACACGTGAATAAATAAAATACTTAAACTTATATAAACAATAAAGTTCATATAACTGCATGATTTCGCGTTTAACTATAGGTACCTACGTTTACTTTAATAAGAGCGTGACTGAAAGCACGACTGGGTTTTTGTCTCAATTTCCACGACTCAGCCTGCAGCTTGGCGCATGGAGGCGTGATATAATTATTTGTGTCGACATATTAACCTTGGCAGTGCGGTTTCACTCTCGACACCGGTAGACCTTCCATCTCGGTGACAGGTGTATCCTTCTTTTGTCTTCTAACCTGAGTCAGCCTTTGTCGGGAAGAAGAAACAAAAGAGCGCGCTTTTTGTTTTGAAATCGGAAAGAGCAAGTACCCTAATTGAAGCTGGTTGATCGTATTCGAGGATGTTGCGAAAACTATCAAATAAATAGGCAAAGAAATAAAGGATAAGAAAGTTTACTTTAACGTCGTAATTTAAGGACTACAGAAAAATACCATCGATGCGTAAATCTTCAAATTGCAATGATAAAACAATCGGACATTAAGTATAACTAAAAAGTCTAAAAACACAAATTCTGCGGTGGAAATAGACGGTAATTATATCCGGAAGGGAATTATCGTATAAGTAACTGCCTATTTACAATTCACGAGTTTTAGCAATTCCATTACCTAGTAACATACGTTATCGTCTCAGTTAGTTAAGTGCGTAAGTACCTAAGTAATTATATCAAACGAGAGTGACTCCCACGTTGGAAAACCTTAACAATAAAATGTAGGGTTTGACCACAACCTACAATCAGAAGAAAGTCAGCCTTTGTCTTTACCCACTGATGTATGTAGCAAACATGTGCATGTCCATTTATTGTGCAATACTTTAAGAATGCTGTACATAGTGTGTTTTTGTATCCGCGTTGTTGTTTATTGTTTTAAAACGATTAGGAATGTGTAATTGATGTAATTTTAGTAATTGAACATTGTTATTTAATATTTATCAATCAGTATCAGATGCGCGCCAGTTTGTTGATTAAGTACCTAGTACTTTTCATGATTCTTTTATTCTGACTAGTCCTTTATACGCTTGTATAACATGTATGTTTTAACAATTTTATTTTAGTAAATGAGCGGGTCCAGTACCGACCTAATGAATCTAAGTAATAAAGATAAAGTCGATTGACCGTGGTCGGGGCTATTTGTTATGATTCACAGCCGACGTAACCGCGATTACACGCTCTACAACCGCAATGCACAATTTATATCGGAAGTTGTACGGAACCAATATTTTGGTCCAACAAACAGGCCGACCGGATGTTCAATAAATCGGACAATTTGTTGATTACATAGAATTGCGTCAGGTCTCCTTATATAAATAAAAGTAAGAATAACGAAGTGTTTTATAAGTTTAAAAACTTTCTCTATTATTTTTTTATTTACTAAAGTCATCGTGTTTGATTGATCGATGTGAGTACCATTAGTTTGTATTAGGCTTATTTCATTAGACTCTCGACAAAAGATTCAAGCCGCCGCCCTGAGATAGTATCTATAGATAAATATAAACAATTTTATTTTAGTTTTAAATTGAACAAGAAAGTGCAATGAGTGCCGTTATATGTCCCGAAGCGTGAGTACGTGCGACATATTTTGTATAGGAGACTTGAATTCTAAATATACTTATCATGATACAATCTAAGTTGTTCTATTATTATGGTAAATAAAAGACGTGACCAATCTTATCATAAAACAATACTATTATTTTTATTTTTTTATATCTTTCGGTTCATTACTTCTACATGAACATAAACTGAAGTTCCAGACCCCACTTAATATAAACAAGTACGTACCTACCCTAGTAAACGACGAAATAATATAACTTAGTAGGACGAAATAAAATATTCAATATCGATTTCCTTAATCACAAAGTAACGCCGTTATACTGGAAGAATATAACTGAATATTTGATTAGAACATCAGGAATATTAACGTCTTATTTATATACAGCATGTTCTTGTTCAACTTCCTGATTATTTACCTACCAAATAGCGACGACGAAAACTTGTTTTTAAATCCCACTGTATAACGATTAATTTGTTAGATATTGAACGGTAGATGGCAGTTTGAAACTATTTCCTTAAACATAGATAGGTAGGTACTTACTCACATATACATAGGTACATGCTAAACCTATTTTACCTTTTACTACTTTGTTCTGCAACGGTTATCGATTTTTACCTATTTCTATCGAAAGTCCTTATTATTGTTACAATTTGTAAAGATATCTTCTTACAAAGTGGTTATAATTAGGTACTTGGAGTTCACTATGAATTAAAGTCCTTTACTTTTTTACTCTTTCAGCGAATAAAATATAGGTACCGTGATATAACTGCTGCTATTATGCCACAATACTAGCAACAGTAGTAACATAGTATTGATAAGCAAAACAAACATCCAGTAGAGAGACGCAGGTATTCGATTAATGACACATTTACTTTGTCGCGTAAGTAAGTAGGACTGTAGAACTCATTTCCTCTCTTATGAAATGTTTAGATGGTCTATGCTTACGAATATCTTCCTTATTGCCACCGAACAAAGTTGAAAACAAGATCAAATTACAACTGACGTGTTAACCGGTGTGCAGTTAGGTAAAGAAGTTTGCATTATAAAAGTATAAACTTTCGAGAAATCTAGGAAGATGTAACGTAACGTTAATATTCGTCATTGTTTATTTAGCTCGATTTAGCGTTCTTATCGTACTTAATAGTATACAGAGGAACTAAACTGCTCCAATTATGAGTTTAGCGGATGCTGCGGCGCAAATTATGCAATCCAGCTTTAATTTAAACAAGTAATAAGATTGAAGTGAATATGTAATGGTACCGGTCAATAAAACTTCAAAAAAAGCAATGTTTGATTGATTATTCTGTCAAAAATATGTCAAACGATAGAGGTAAACTAATCAAGGTACTAGACACGAATCACAAAATGAATTAAACGTAAATTGTAGAGTACAATGCAATCCTAATAACCGATTATCGATAGGTCTTATTGACCTTATTAAATACACAACATTTAAGTGTTGTAGATCACGCTGATCACGCGAATATCTGACCATGAAATAACAAAGAAAACCTGCACTAACTGAGTGCAAATGACTTCAATGTCAATTTGAAACTATTACACAAGGTTCAATGACCGGTTAGCTTAGTTCTTTAGTGGATTTCTTTTTTGAGTAAAAAGTGTCAGGGTTGATAGATTGTGAATGAAAAGCGAGTCATGTGTAATGTGAAACTAGTGTGTAACCTAGTCTGACACCTTATTCACGACCGAACATGACAGCTTTTCAAGTCAACTCAAATTTAATAATTTTCAAAAAAATTCTTGGGTAATATTCAGAAATGGTTTTTCTTTAGTAGTTGCAGATTCGCATCCCTGATACTCTTCGACTTTCAATACATACCTATATTTTTTCAATCTGATTTTGATTCAGAGTCTAAAATTATACAATCTCACGCACTAACTGAAACATCAGAACTACAGGTGAGTAAGCAACTGTCAGTTGTGAAATACCACAATAAAGTGAATTCTTCTGAATATTTATGATGTTTACTGACCTACTTCACTTGGTTTGATAACTCAAAACAACAACTATATACAGCCGAAACAGCCTACTCTACTCTAAATTGATGGAAATAAAGTTATACAACATTTAAAATAAATAGCCGAGACGAGTCAGTTTCATGGAGTAGAGAAAATGGGAATATTATGGCATGATAGATAACTAAATGGAATTATCTGATAGATAACGGCAATATTTGCAATAGTATGATAGGTAACCAATAGATGAAAACTGTGTCAGATTGGAAATGTGAGATTCCTCGAAGCAATTCGTAGAATAATTTACTAAAGTTAGATGAAATATCAAGGAATTGGCATCACTTATGTAACCAACAGGCAGTGATTCATAAGAATTATTAATAATAGGTAATACTTGCTTAATGTATGAAATCCGGTTAGATACTAGTTTGAGTTGCGCTACGTTCTCGTAATATTGTTGCAAAAAACAAAAAAAAACTGCAGGATGGTAAATTCGCAGAATCATCGGCCCGACGAATAAATTGAAATAAAACTATAAAGTTAAATGCATTTTGTTTTGCTTTTTCGTAATTTGAACCTCCGGCAACTCTTCTACTTTAACCTACCGAAATCGGCCTATAAACTTAACTTTCAAAACACTTACAAATGTAGAACTCTTCCTTTTATTGAAGGAAGTCGATAAAAAAGCATTAAATTAAAATGTGTCACATTGCACACGTAACAAGAAAGCTAACGCTACGATTCCTTGTTTTCACATTTACGAGACCAACTTTCGTTGCAGTAAATGGACTTTCGTTGTTATTATGTTTAATACTAAGTACCGTAATATACTCGATTTACTTCAACAACGGGTAGATATAATAATAGGAAGCACAAGTAACTACACAGATAGCAAATTATCTAAAGATGCATCTATTTTGTGTCTTATAGTTCGTTTCAGAAATGGTCATTAAATTAAAGCTAATGCTAAAGTTAAAATCTTTAGCTGAAACTGTTATTATTGTTAAAAATCAGACGACGGCTTTAATAAGACACAGGATATTTTTAGGGGTATTTTTCTTTTTAGAATTTTGGGCGAAGATCGTGCCTAGTAGTGAGATTTTATTTAAGAACTGCGTTTTTCTTCTTTTTTATAGGAGAAAAGAAAAGGAAAGTATTGCGCATTTTAGTAAGGATTTATTTCGACTATATACATATTTCTACGAAAGTACTTACCTATTCTTGGAGTTTCTGAGAGATTTTCTGACGAAAACTGCGCACAATAGCACCGACTTTTTCTACTACGTTGAGTGGTTGAACTAAGTAGGTGCGCATACGCCGCGCCGGTAATTCCCACGCCCCTCATTAAGTTTCCTCGTCACGGATGACGCTACTTCATTTAACCACGCATTACTCAATTAAAGGATACCTTATGAGAAAAATAAATCGCAAGAGACTAAGATAATTGACGACTAGAATTCACATTCTCCAAAGACTGCAGCCGACAACTACCGAAATTACTGATTTTTAGACACATACTCGTATCAGCTCAAATAGAAGTAGTTTTATTCTTATTCCAAGATACCTAAATCAATCTAAGTACCTACGTAGCTTAGAATTTCGTAATACAAGAAGAGGCATCAGTTCTGCATATTTTAAGTTAATTCCCTATTCTTCGATATGACTCAACCGTCATAATAATGATTTGTAAATCAAAGTACAAGCACATGTGTACAAGTCATCATGGTTTTTCGAAACAAATGACACTCGGTCATTATCTGTCAATACGTTTTGAGACATTATTCGCTTAGGAAAATCCAATTGCATAAGGTATTAAACGTGCTATATCTGTTGCGTGTGCCTTGAGGTAAACTTATTAAATAAAGATGTTTTTGTTTTGTTTTGTACATGCTAAAGGAATTATGTCATACCGTCTCCAATTAATAGGTAAGTCAGATCGAATCTAAAAACAAAAACATATGAATAGGTAGGTATACTAATTGTATAAAAAATAAATAAGTAGGTATATGTCGTTCAAATGCGTTGAAAGTTGGAGTGGTTTTATGACAGCAATTTTAAATTTTTGAACGAAAATTGACCCGCTTTATGGTTGTAAAAAAAACAAATAAAATACCTACAATACATTGTAAAGTTTCACATAAAAATAAATAAAACCATCATAAAAAAATTATGACCGTTTTGTTTTTAAACAATAAATAAAGACAGGGATATAAGTTAAATCATTCACAATTAGTCAGTGACGCAAAATGTATTACTTACGTACGTTCTATTTTACTACATAAATTGTAAAGAACTCACTCTTTACAAATATTAACTAAGTCTTTGGAATTGAGCCATTAAACTTCAAATAGAATGGTTAGGTTAAAGACATGAGTTTGAATATCCTACTATTGTTATACGGGGTGTAACAGAAAGGGTGTATAATGCCGAAAGACAGCGATAGTCCTCATGAAACTGAACAACATTCCCCAAGGAACTCGGGTCGTAACTCGAAAAAAAATTTTGGATACTTACTCGATCAGTTGATCGGGCATTTTGTAAGGGGAGGCGAATTTTTTTTTTCGAGTTACGGACCATGTTCCTTGGGGAAAGTTGTTCAGTTTCATGATGACTATCGCTGTGTTTCGGCATTATACACCCTTTCTGTTACACCCTGTATACTTCTTCACTAATTCACTGATAATTTAGCAAGAAATATGAGGCCTTTGTAGCTATTCTATGCAATATACATATTTACTTAGTTTTACCATTCAGCTAATGTCCGACGTTGTACAGTCGGAGGGTCAATTACACTCGTTCAAAACTACCTTAAAAGTCACTCAACTGTATAACTCGACTAAATCTAAATCAATCGGCGATATGAAGATTCTGACTTTAACCGGCATTCATTTAAAAAGTGTGTGTTATTTTGTTGTGTGATTGATTTATCAATGTATAAACGATTGGAATTACCGACCTGATACCTACAAAATGGCCTATCTATCCTTTAAACCGATTATATGTAAAAAGGAGGTTTATTGTGTTGGGATTTCGGACACGTAAAACAATGGACAATCGCCAGACAACGCAGAATACAAAATAAGTAATAGACAGAAGTAAAAGGCGTGCAGCTAGCCAATGAGGGCAATATGGAATTAAGTATTCTGTTAGATGTTGAAGTGACGCATTGGTGTCTTCGATTTGTATTGTTTGTGTGCAATGTTGTTTATAGTCATCCGGGAGGCCTAGACTACGTAACTTGGCAATGTTCGGTAAAATGTGCAAGTATAATGCGAGCGAATCATGTAATTCTTAATCTACAGAGTCTGCTTAGGAGTTTAATTCAATAAAACGTTAAAACTTTAAGGACTGACTGGCTCATCGATTTTTAAATTAAGAAACTATTGCTGAGCATCCGATCGCTCATTGTCAATCACAAATGAGAACTTAGTTATCAGGCGACATTACTTGACAAGATTCTATTTTTAAAAAAAGCGAAACATATGAAACTTTTCTTTAAGTTTCAAAAGTCCCCTTTCCCGTAGTTCACACGCTGACTTTTCCCCCTACAGTACTAAGAACTCTATTTTATTCCACCGATTTCCTGCATCAAAACGCATCATAATAACACTCGAAACATGTTTCGAATACAAATAAAAATAATCTTAAATCCTTGACATTAACTTGTCTTGACTTTGGCATTTGCTTGTATAGAATGTAGGTAAAGAATGTATGATGAATGCCTAGTAGGTATGTAAGTAGGTATAAGAGAAGGTGGCTCTCAAACTGTAACGCTTTGCCACTTCAACACTGTGCGTCTAAACAAACTATAGATAGATCTTATCTTATCTTATCTAGCCGTTGTTGTCCCACTGCTGGGCAATGGCCTCTCTCCTCCTAGATAGATAGTACTTGAAAATGATAACGAAAAATTTTGATGCAATAAGACATCTTTATTTTTAAATGTGTTATTTATCTCCAAAATAATTTAATTTATTTAAAAAGACACCTAATTACTTTACTGGGAATGGTGTTCATAAATATAAAAAAGTTTAGAAATCCCTGTCCTAGTGTGTAACGCGGTATGTAAGTATTGGCTCGGGAATACGTCACGTTCTAATGTAATGCGCAAGCGCATACGACTCGGTTTTGTTTCCCTTCATTGAATCGGAAATGGTGACTTGAATTGTTGAGCCTAAGCGTCACATGCCGAGAAAAGCTGAACCTAAATATTTCTTTTTGAGTCATAGGTAAGTACCTACTCATACATTTTGTAGCTATTTTGTAAGAGGTAGAGTTTGGCACGAGTAAAACATATTTTATTTAATATGTTACCTAGAGCCCTCAGAACAAAAGTCAATAATTTAGTTCTAATGATAATCGTGGTACCTACTTACTTAACTCTTATAAATAAACAAGTGTTCTAGGACAGGTCATCGGCAAATTCCAAGAGGTCGGTAAATTTGAGGTAAAGGTGCGCCGGAGTGACCAGTAACCTCGTCAGTCTTGAAGTTTATAGTCATTTTGGACGTGACTAGTATTTAGCTATCATATTCTAATCGTAACATAACCTAACTACTTTCGCAATTGTGAAATCGACGGAATAGACTGTAAACACACAAAAACGATGCGTTTTAACGGCGGTCGGATCTTATAAAAACCGATATAAAAAATGTAGAGTCAATATTTTGCATAAACGTTTTTATGTCTTCTCAGTATATATTTACTTTAGATTAGAGGTCAAATTAGTTGAAGAGTAGACATAAAAAAGTGTCCAAATTGAGTATAACTTTTTGCGTCTGAGTGATTGCCGGCCGGCGGCGGCGGCGGCGGTGCGGCTCGGTTGCTGCGGCCACTGGCACACATTCGCCGGCCGGCGCTTGCGCAACTGTTAGATAATGACCATCACTGCAGAGGCTGACCACGCGAAACTATACCAAACCTTGAAATTGTTATACCTTTTAAAGGTAGTTTTTGAAACGGGTTTTGAAAAGCAAATAGCCTTAGCAAATAATCGACGAACTGAAATTGGGATACTCAAATGCGCCATTTTAATCACATTGCAGTTTCAGTTAAGACTATTTACAATTAAGAATGAAGCTAATTTAACGGTACAACTAAAAAAAAATGTGACAATTTGGGAAGCTCTTTTTTAACTGAAATGAAATATAAATGAAATATCTAAACCCACTTTCATTCATTACATCAAATTCAATGACATAAAGACTGATGTCTGATGAATAATCGCTTGATTATTATCATCCATGATTTCCTAAGTACCTCATGACCTAAGCCAATGTCACTTTACTAAGTCCGATGACCGCCTACACAATCATACATACAAACAAACAAGCTGTTGAATTCAAGTTTACGGAATCACACTTCCTAATTTCCTATTGTCATGCCATACAACTTCCATGTTACAAGTTTGTCCACGATGACAATATGTATAGATTGACAAGGAATGTTTACGGCAGTTTATTCACGTGCTGTTTCAGTTTTTAGCAAAGGAAACGTGACACGTAGATAATCCCGAAAAAAAACTTCAAAATCATTGTTGATGCTATTCTACGCACTTACGCACCTGCCGTTGCGGTTTGACGTGAAAAACGCGACTTCTTGTAAAGATAAAGATAAAGAATATTTATTGTCATAGATGCGGTACAAGTAAGTAGTTGTTAAAGTACATACTATAATAATGCTTCAACACATCTAGTCAGTTTAACCGACATACCACATAAAACAAAAACATAACTAAACATATACTTAATAACTTATATATAACTTAAGAATGGCGTAACTTTGCTCTTCTTTGTTAAATAGTAGAATTGAAGTAAGAAAAATACATCATTAAATTATTAATTTACTATCAATCTGACTCACGCCTCACAGCAAACGCTTGTTTAAATAGGCTCTACACACGGACGAAACGACATTAAATTGATTCAAAGCATCTTACGATACGTATATTTCCACGATATATTAACGAATGACATTAATTTTAAGCCGATTGGTAACAAATTAAGTCCAAAGGGTTATTGCGTAATTATGCAAAAGGGTTCGTTCGGCTACGTGTTATCTGCGAAACAGGTCGTTGTATGCTTTATTATTCAAGATCATAAAAAATCGGTAATGTGAGAACTGGGCCTATAAGGTTGTCGACATATGTATGTTGGCTTTAAGACTCGGCATCGATTATAGTGAATATTGAATGTACAATCAGATCACGTGCACTTGCCATCACGTGTGCGAGATCGCGTTAGTTTTCGTTTAATGATTTTTAAACATCATAATTCAACAACGCCTTTAAGACAAAAGTGAGCGAGATACAAGTTTGCATTATTTAAAAACTTTGCCTTTGATATAGTTTTGTTAACGTCATTCAGCCTTTTCTTCAATACAAACTTTTTGTATAAACTGGCAAAGAGGATGGCAAATGAAAAAGTCCAGTTAGAAAAAAATATTACGTATCTATGCTAAACAAAAGAAAAGAGAAAATGATGTATGTATTTGAATGGCACGTTAAAACGTAACTTCAAGTGATTCAGCAACGATTCGGAATAATAAATTGTCAATTTGTGGTCGCATTGGTTGCTCACTAGGGTTCACATTAAGCCCGCAAGGAAAATATCTTCTGTATTTAATGGCCATTTAACACTTTAGCAACCTGTGGTTAACCAAAATAATCATTGTTTTATATCTACATACTTACATCCCATCTCTTGCTAACATATTTTCTGTTAGGTACCATACAATCTTTTTGGTTATAATAGCCATAAACTAATTTAAAAAAGAAAATAACTTAGAAAGAAAATAAACATTATTTAAAAATAGAACGTTAAAATAATTTTAAGAAAAGAGATTTACTTCAAAAATAGAAACCGCTACTGTATATCAACTTAACTAATGAATTCAATCATTAACTTAAAAATATTTAACTGATCATGACTGATATACGTAAGTAGTTAAAATGTATTGGTTAGCAAATGAATTTAACCGTAAAACTTTACAACTATATTTCTGGCACATTAAATTTTCAATTTTGAACCAATTAATTTGTGAAGTTTCTTATTATTCATATTACTCAAATGTAACAAGTACCGACTTTACAAAAATGTGACGGCGAGCCCACTTGGACCTCATTATGTTTTAAAAATGTACTACTTAAGTACTACGAGTCCGTACTACGTTTTGTTTACTATAAATCATAAGTAAACACCTAACAAACGCTTGTCATTACCTACTTGCAAATATTATGGTAGTTACTTATAATTGTCGTATTTTTATGTTATAAAAAGTTCAAGGTTAGAATTTAAAAAGTAATCGGCCTTAAAGAACTATGTGGGCGAAACTGCACCTTGATTTGATTAGTGTCAATTAAATACACACGAAAACCGAACTCGATTTTTGATGGTCGATTCGATATCTGGCGCACCCTTTAGAAAACTTTTGAATGACAGGTACCCAATTTCAAATAAGAGCTATAATCAACCGAAAAAATAATTAGATATCTACTTACTTTTAAAATATTATCTAATTAATCAAATGTCAACAAGCTATAAATGTCGCCGAAATCCAGATTTCTGTATGAAACCGTAAGTCAACTTTTACTTACACATACGTAATAATCGAAAGCTTAGGATAAAAGTAAAAGTACTTACATTGCAGGTATTCTACGTTCTCTTGGACTTCGGGCATCAGGTGGAGGAAGGTCGTGGAGAGGAGCACTCCGCCGCCGAAGGAGAGAAGGGTCATGACGATTTTGTTCCTGGATTTGAGTTCGCCGGCTTCATCTGCGGAGATCCATTTGAGTTTCTTGGCGAGGAAGAGCGGGACCAGCCCGCAGATCATGGAGGCGCAGAAGAGCACCGCCATGGAGACT
This sequence comes from Anarsia innoxiella, assembly GCA_947563765.1. Taxonomy (NCBI): domain Eukaryota; kingdom Metazoa; phylum Arthropoda; class Insecta; order Lepidoptera; family Gelechiidae; genus Anarsia; species Anarsia innoxiella. The sequence continues at coordinate 4,992,334 of OX387408.1, forward strand.
CCCTTGGCCAGCAAGACACCGTCGGTGTCATTGTCGTGGTCGCCGTGGCGTACGATGATGTCCGTACTCATGTTGTCGGGAGATGCTGCTCGAGTGGGCCGAGTGTCTGTGGCGAAGGGTTTTATAGAGGAGTGCTATCAGCGCGTGCGCGAGCGCCGACTGCGGCGCTGGGACTACGGTGGCAACGCGCAGTCCGCTCCGACCACTCCCGCGCAGCGTGTCTGCAACACTTTTCTGCTACATGCGGTCGCTGGAAAACGTCCGCAATACATCGCTGGTTTTGATCATTGTTATTGCAATGGAATTTGGTAGAACACCGATGTATTGCAACTTGCATCTCATGTAGAGTCGGAAAATGCATAAGTTCTTTATGGAAAGAGAAAATACAGTACCTAGATCATTACATCAGAAAACTCTTTTTGTTAATTATGATGAAAGTAATCTTTGGTTTGTTTGTGGTGTCTGCATAAATAAGTAGTTTAATGGATAACCTGAAATATAAATTAATCTTCCCTCATTCTGTCCAAAATACACAAATTAAGAAAAAATCTTGTGAAAATGCCAATGGGTTCGATATCGTTTTTATTCCGTTTGAAATCGTAGTTGCCGTAGAAATCAACCTTGCCTTGATTTTATGCGGAAATATCTCTTAATGCAATCAATTACAATAAAAAGCCTGGGATTAAGATGTAATTAGGTACAAGGACAAGTAAGTAACACATTCTAAATAAATTGTCGTATTATGGTTATTTGAAACACGATCATAATCTTTTTCATTGGTTGACTCTTGCTAGCTAGAGGTTTGGACTTCAAGAAAGACGTTCGACTGGCATTCAATACCATATGCTCGTGCCTCAGGACTTCATAAAACCAGAGTAGTCAACTGTGCCAATAATAGGTACCTTCGATAATGTCACACATAACTGCTCATTCCAATTTTGACAGCATTGGTCCACCTAAAAGTTTCCGAGCCCTTCAGTCTAATCCATCAATTACCTAAGTTATAAATTGCGCAGCATATAAATACTTAATTGAACTAATACATAGATATGAAATAAAGCGAATAAAATGCAAAGTATACGTATAAGTACAGGAAAATGTTATGTAACGATCAGTTCTAAAGAAATTAGATATGAGGATGAAGATAAACGAATGCGAAATGATATGAAGACATTTGGCATTCGTTAGAATACCTACTTTCGTCTACTTACGAACTCACTTGTAGACAATGATATGGATAGATACCTACTTACTTATATTTTATCCTAACTGCCTTTAGGTAAAATATTGTTTGTAGCTTTGCAGATTTAAGCCAAAAACATGGGGATCTATCCGGCTCGAAGTTGGGCAATCCTGATCACTCTGATTCCAAAGTCATACAGAGCTATTTTAGTTTAGATTTGTTATCATTGGGACCTTATCTTACGCAACGGGCCAAAACCGCGAGTTACCCGTTTGCTGTGGTTCGCATTTTTCGTATAAAATGTGAAACTATAATCGCTGATTGCAATCGTTGCGCCGCTGCTCGTAACAAGTGTACCAGCAAAGCCTTGCCTTGCAGATTACGATTTAGGGGGCAAATCCTAAATTAGTTACAAAATACATACAAGTAGATCTATGGAATCTACCTACGTCATGCTTATGAACTTAATGCACATGCTTAATGTAGAGACTTAAGCGTGCGACCGCCGAAACCTTCACCCGTAGGTAATGATGATCTAATAGGTACCTAGTTGAAGCATGCACATGATTATGATTTCATAGTAGTTGGTATAGTCATTTCAGAGGTTCTTGGACCGCAGTCACGTCAGTATAGAGAAGGTTAAAGTCGGTACCTATTAAGTTCTAACTAAACGCTCTAACAAAACAGCTGTCTGTAAAATAAATGTAGTTATTAAAGGTACGTGAATTAGTTAGGTACCTAAGTTCACTATAAAATAAATTGAAAATATGATATCGCATAACTTGGGGCTGGACTACCTCCGTGGTTTAATACGAAACCTGGACAAATCCGCTGATAAATAATTTTCCAAATCGAACGTCAAACTATAGAAACGGTTTAACCGCTAATGCGTAAGTAAAAGGCCTTAACTACTGTAAAAAGTAGGTACTTCATAAATTACAATCGTCATAATCTTATAACATTATATCTAGAAATTGTAATCACTTGTGCTAAAAGTAAGTATAAAGTTTTCTTATCATTGAATAGGCTTTACAGAAAAATATTATCAAAGTGGTTGTATTAAATGATCAAACCTCTTTAAATATTTACATTTAGAAAAAAAAATGGGTACAGCCGTACAGCCCGTTTTACATGTTTTCCTTGTTTTCAAATTGACTGGTTTCTGACAAATATAATGATTTTGTGTTATTGTTATTAACCGAGTGTGCCTTTTCCTTAAAAACTGCAACACCCGCCCACGATGATTGCTAAATGCATTTCTTGCATTCACACATATTTATCTTGCTCTTTAAAATGTTCTCCCAGAAGCGTTGCACTTTTTTACTTTTAATGAATAAGAATTTACGTAGGTAGGTACTTTTTTTAAAGTAGACAATTCCATTTTATTCCCTGAGGATAAACAGAATAGCGAAGTTAGGTCTTTGTTTTAGACTCTACATTTTCAAAGCACTTTGTTTTTTCGCTAAGTATCATAATTGATTACATTTTGTTAGATAAACTTAAGGGCACCACATATATGTAGTTGTTTCATCTTTTTGTGACCATTGCCGAAGTTTTCGTGCTCATATGATTATATGCGTTGCTTGAAGCGTTCTCCTTGCATCTTTATCCAGTTTTGTAAGAATCCAAATAAGTAGTGTTCAGTCAAAGAGGAATCTGGCTCCAAAGTCTCGTTCCGAAACCAGCGCGGTTGGTTTTTCTGGAATTCCCACAAACTCATTTCGTTTGCAATTTAACTGATTGCCTCACAATGAGCCGCGCTTTATATTTATGGCGCACAACGTGCAATAAAAAGCTTACCGCGGCTGGGTGAATGTACGGCTAAAGGCAATATTAGGACATGGGAACGAAAAGAAAGGCTTCATAGGTACCTAAAATAATTACCAGTACTTTGTTCTTTCTGAACCTAGACTTTGAACTGACTTCAAAATCTAGCTAGTATAATGCAGCCAATTCTGTTTTACAACGCGCAGTAGCAATTTAGGTAGGTACATGTATGTTCTTTCAGGCATGCAAATTGTTGAAAGATGGTTCTTGCAAAATTCGCTACGCTAAGGAACCAGAGAAGGATATACATAATTTTGTGATATAGGTAATGAACAAAGATAAGAGAATATTTCAAGAAATTGATTTTTATTTATACGCAGGTGGGAGGCTTATCGCTTGAGATTTAATCGATGAAGGTGCCTAGGTAGGTTTGCACAGAAAAAATACGATATCTGTATTTGCAGCACTCATCTGTTAAACATAATGTGATGTAGGTACCCAGTGTTTGGTCGCTTATAGTTAGAGAATCATGTCATGTCTCTCATTTAGTTAAAGTTAACCGTATAGGTAACATAATGTAGATTGTGTTGTGCTATACAGTAGCTATAGTAAGCTATGTGGTAAGGTACATTTGCGAAGCTCAATTTACGAATTGGCAACTGGGTCCCATGGTTTACATATTGAAAGGAGACCTTGCAAATATAAATCTATGATCACGTCGTAAAAGGTAAGAAGTGACGGGTAAATAGGTTTCAAACATGATCTAGATTTCAAGCTACGATCACCAAAGTCATAATAAACATAATGATTTACGAGATCGTGATACCTTTGAGTTTTCAAAGGATTCTTCAAATGTCTTACGAGTGACTTTAAAGTATAAAAAGTTTCGATTTATTAATTATTATAACTATTATATTTATGCAAGACTCATAAAAAATATATTTTTATGAAAAATTTCCTTATGCATATTTTTTACATATGTCATAAAAAATTAAGTGCATCAGGCAGGTGGCTTTACCTTAATTGGGCATTGGGGAATCCCTCAGGTAAAGTACCCACAGGCAGTGCAATCTTTATAGAGGTTCTGAGTTCTGAGAAAGACTAGGTAACATCATCAAAGTTCTATTTATAGACGTACCAAGTAATAAGGTTTTGATTAGGTACGGTACCTACGTAGGTACCTATTCTTGAATGTAAAAATTTGAATTAATATACCTACGTAACAATAAAATATAACACTTATTACACTCAAAATATAACACCTATTGCTACCTATTTATAATATCATATTCGATACAAAGATATCTAGGATGATTATAAGCAAGTACCTACCTATGGTTTAATCGTGGTTTAACCAAAAAATTAAAATGTATATTTTTATAGTATCTATTATTTTTATAGTTAAAACATGATGTCACTACCTACCTATAAATCGTTTGAAGTTATCAGCACTGAACTACATACAGTAAAGAATCTTTATTTACCTTCCAATTGAGTTCTGAGTCTTAACAAACAGTAAACATTTATAAGACTGCTTGACCTACAAGGAAACTTTCTTACTAATTTCTATTCTACAAGAAACTGAGGCTTTACTTATTTTAATAAAATTACATCCATTTTATTTAAGTAGCCGGCGCTGTCCTTCGTTGAACCAATGCTCTAAGGCGCTGTCTATGGGAAAAGTCAGTTTTAGAGATTAGAGAGGAAATATCTTCTTGTATATAAAGCTTATAAATTAAAAGTTGTTTGTCATCCTTCATACGGTTACTAGGTACTTACTTATTTATCGCCAAGCATCATAGTTTTTTTATATCGCCATTTTAGCACACAATTTAATTACAGACATAACATGAAGAGGTAGTTTGATCAATCTTTTATAAAAACGTATTAATGAAATATTGTGTCTACTAGCATTAGTTTAAGCGCAAGTATTTTAGATTTGATTCTTAAATATTATGGTGCATGGTTAATAAAACTAATCGTAGCTGACGTAAAATACCTACGTGCGTAATGCCTACTTGCTATACATTGCAAGTGATTGTGTCCTCGTGTATGATATTATTATCATAATCTCTTTAAAGGCCTTTACGCATATGCGGTTAAACTGTTGTAGGTACCTACTGGTTTGTTGTTTAGTATGAAATTGCGTCTTTGCCGATCATTTCTCAAGCTCTACTAGCGGTTTTTGTTTCCCATATTAACGATTTCCACGGATCAAACGCTAATGTAAGTAGATGTTTGTAGATCTATACTGCATTTAGGTGAATTTTGGACAAAAACTAGGAATAAAGTTAAAAGGGTCTTTACTTTACGTAGGTATATAATTTAACTTTATCCTTATGTTTTTGACAATAGTTTCATTATAAAGTATAGATTAACAAACATACAAACTTTCAATTAATTATATTTGTAAGTAGGTAGGATTATAACGAAGGCTAAGTATTCAATTATAACGACTTATTTTCCGTTTAATCCTATTCGATTCGATAACTATCTCGTAATTGTTATAATACTTATGCATAAGTATTTTATTGATTTGTTATCAAGAAAGCAAATCCCGTGATCGATGATGGATTCAACATTAGGTACCTACTTAGGCAACTAAGTAAGTATAATACTTAGTAGTTCCTTAGTAGTATTAATTACTATGGTAGGTAAGTATTACTCAAGTCGAGTCGTTTCTTTATTTAATTAATGTAGTTAAAACAATGTTAGGTAAAAACAATTCTTTTTACCTATTAAAGAGATTTCTTTTGGTAACATTTTATTAACGGTAAAAAAAGGTGGCTAATTTTCAACCCGAATTAAGAGTGGGTACGGATTCTCTTATCTGTGACAAAATACTGCGTAGCAATGTAGTACCTATGTAGGTAAGTATAGGTAGGCTTATCTCCACAAGCGAAGATGTTGACAGTCTATCTACTTATAGCCTTTTTTAAGCACACTACAGAAAAAGATGGATCTGCAACATTGTATCAAAAATTGAATCACTTATCATATCATACAAGAACCCGAGTTGTTATCAATACAAAGTCTCTACATTTATCTAAATTATAAAGCGCTTTATCAGGTTCTTGAAGCATATCTAATAAGTCGTATCTGATAACATCATTTTAGAGGTTTAGTTATATAGCGGCGTTATCACGTATCAAGTGCAAGATACGACGTTATCCGTGTAACGGCCGTTAGCCCGTAGTAACGGACGTCGTAATCTTATCGATTTTTATAGCAATGATCGCTAAACTCGTTCGCCCCGTGACTTCTCTTGATCACGTTTATTTTTCGTGATCGTCTGGAAAGTACTTTGTTCGATTAGATTACCAAATATTCTAATACGTCTATTTTAGGTTCATTTTGAGTTTTTATCCGCACTCAATCATGTTTATGAGATTTAATCGTATTGTGCGTAAGGATTTTTTCTTGGTCGCAGGTATTGTAGTCGTATCGTAGGTAAATAAACGACAATAATGAAGATAGATTTTAATGATAAGTAGATAAACTACTGATTCGTCTCGGCATTAGAAAATAATCAAACAAAGTTCACAAGCCTCTCTGGTTACAAAGTTAGGTAAATTATTGTTTTATTCACCAGCACATTTTGGTCTAAAACCGCCTAGGGAACAACTGGCGTGCGACACCATTTGGTAACTTTGTTGCATTGCAGCCTTTATCTAATCGATTGTCTTAATATTCAATAATCATAAATAATTCCATAAAATCGGCATTTAAGTAGGTAAGTACCTAATATTTTAATAATAAAGACATAAAATGCAATAAACTTCAAACGATTATTGGTCGTTAGAAATAAAAGAAGATTAAGTAGGCAGGTTAGGTAGGTATTAACACTCACCTACCGGTCTGTTAAACTTCCGAAAAGATGTGCTCTTCGGGTCTCCTACTTCCCTAAAATATGTGGAAGGGGTTGATGGCTGGCACATGCGTTGCTTTTTAGCTAGGTAGGATCTATCTATTTACATCTTGTGGTTTGTTTGAATGCTGCAGGATCAAAGATTCATTTAGGGACAATAATTGTTATAATGTAAATATGTAAACTGTTATAAGAAGAATTAATTGTAAAACTCTATTTGAAAAGAGCAACCCCACAGAGTTTCTTGCTAGGTTCTTCCCTGGAGGAAACTGCACCTTGCGAATCTAGCACTAGCTTTAAAAAATGTATAAATAATGTAACGGTTTCAAGAGCATTTTCTGTGCATATGAAATAAATATATATTTGACTTTGATTTCTTAATAATATTAGTTTTTTCTTATCTGTGTTAATTATTGAAAAACTTGGTCTGCTGTCGCAATTACCTACAAACTTATTTAAAAGAGACATCTAGCGTCGAGTAGCAGAACTTATTAAGTTTGAAATTATCACTTTGTGTAACTATACTACTCGACCATAGATGGTGCTCAAAGCAGCTGACTTTTTTACAAACGTCAAAAGTCAAAATATTACATTTGGCCATACATTACTCTACTCTTTGATTTGGCCTGTTTACAGTATTATAAGGGGCGGTGGTTATATTAATTAATAGTTTACAGTTTATTATATTCTTACAAATCTAGATTTCGCAATTATTTCAAGAAGTTTGGCGCGCATGTCCGTTTTTCCGAAGGTCAATGCGCATAGTCAAAACATTGCGCATTCCGTTCGCAGCTAACCTCATCAAGTCGATCGACCTGCTTCAGGGCTACTGTCATCAGTGCTCGTCTCAGTGCCGTATTTTGGTGCCTATTTGGAGTGCTAAGTGCTTCGGCAGCTTTTGTTAACTTAGGTGCTAGTTACAAACCAAATTTCAGGTGAGTGAAACTTTGTTTGTATCCGGCAAGTATTTTCAATAGAGTCTGCCTTTTCTTCATTGTTCACTATGGAAAGCTAATTTACTTCATACTAGTTAAGTTATATTACATTGTATCTAACAATACGAACACATTTTGTGATCGTAATATTTATTTATAGTAGGTACAAAAAAGTCTTATTTATAGGCGAGATATTTTTAATTTATTACATTCATTTATCCACAAAACTACACTGTCTTGAGCCAGTTTGCTTTCTCTTTTTACTTATTTTTAACTAACGCACACGTATGTGACTGATTCAATATTGTTATCAACATCTGATAAGTTGTTGGATTCCTATTTGACAATTTTGTAATATCCGTTTTGTCACTTAATTTTTTTCTACACAATATATGCTTTAAAAATAAAGATAACCATATATTTATAATTTAAGTGTACATTTTGTACTGACATATTTAATTCAGAACAATTTAAAAAGGCTTTTGTTTGCCAGTGGGTTTTTAAGATGAGTGACTCACTTTATGAGGTCAGCAAATTATTCATATGTCAGGTTATCAGCCTCCGTTTTGGTTAGACTGTTTATTACGGGATTCTCAATGGTTCATAATTATTGTTAATGAGCATTGCATTGCAGATAAGATAATTAGAGCTAACAATTCATTAAACCTATAGCTGAGACTGTCATGTTCAGAAATCAATAAACTGCCTATAAATATTATGTTTAATGGAGAAATTTGTATAAAAATCTATTCTGCAATTATTGGTTAAACATACATTAGTTAGACGAATGAAATTAAATAGCAAAGATTTTATTAATATTGAATTAAGTCTTATTTGTCTAATCTCTGCAGCAATTATGCATTATTTTTTAAATGAAATATTTAAAAATAAATCTTACTTGTCTATTCTCTGTGACAATAATCTATGTTCAATTGACTAATGACTAATGTTAAACCAGACAGCTGAGATAAGTATGGGATTCCTTGTTTCCAGACCGACGTAGGCTGATAATAAGCTGGTGCCTATTGTGCCTAACCATATGCTCGGGTGCTTAATTTGCTAATCTTGGCAGTCTATTTTCCATTTAAACTCAATTTGAATCTTCTTAATTATCTCTTTCATGAACACCAATTCTGTTATTTTATTTATTTAAAAAATAAATCTACTTACTGTCTTCGGTAAGATCAATTTTTCTTTTTCATCTCATAAACCAATGTCACTTTTCCCAATGAGACACAAACACAAGACTTTCATGGATTGCTACCTATTCTACTTGTGTTAAAATTTAAAACCATTAATGATTTATTAATTGCCAAACAGACAAACTTCTTCTTTATTATATTTTATAAATAGACATGATGTGTGTGTCAAAAGATTTTTCTCCCAAAAATATTAAAGGGACGTTGGTATTCAGGCCACCCAGCTACATATTGGATATGAACTACTTTACATAATGTTATTGGCTGCATTCTTTCACGTATCTACTTCATTCTTTAGGTCGGATGATAATAGGCTTTCAGTATTTAAAATAATATATACTCTACCTACACTGATACTAAAGTTGCTTTACTGGAATACTTTTTTTATCCTAGTTTAAAGTCTTTCATCAACTGAACTTACCAATTCATATGCCAAGCCTTACAATATCTAGACCGAAAGAAACATTAGAACATTTCGAAAAATATAGACTTTTCGTCAGCACGGCCTGGAGATCCACGCCGTGAATCTGTTTTCAACGGTCTTTCGGGCCTCTTTTCGGACCTCAAAATACAAAAACGTATATAATTTTCCAATTATATTTACGTTCCTCAGTCGTCAGTCAATGGATTAGTAAACAATGTATACCGCAAATATGTATAGGTAGTAAACACAAGTGGCAGTGACTGGCACCTTGCCAGTGAGATTAACTGGCCGGAAACTGAATTCAGAGTAGCTAATACGGTTCAAATATTTACAACAAATTACGTCGGTAATAAGGATGTAATGCGTTTATTTCAGTTTTATTTAGTCAGGCGGGAGGGGGTGAAATAAACCATTTTTGTCCCCTTACTACTTATTTAAACTAAAAATTTTGCTGATTTCGGGGATTTAAAGGCTGTAGGCATACTGGCTGAATGTAGGACAATTTTGTTGTGTGTGTAAAGTGTCTTTCAAAAATAATTTTCTTTGTGTATCTCTGCGCCCAGACTTTAAGAAACCATGTTTTTTTTTAAGATTAGCCTAGCCAGAATAAAATATTAAGTCCTTTTTAAAAATGTTATAAACCAGAAAAGGTACAAGTCATGATTGATAAGAATTTGTTCTCCGGAAATGTTAGTAAGTTGCAAGTAATCTTGATCATGGATGACGTCATGTGGCTAAATTCGACTCTATCCACTTGATCATTGGAATAGGCTGATTGTCCGTTGCGGTACGAGTATCCTATCTATAGGTACCTACAGAATATTAGTAGATAAATAATTATGTCTTAGATTATAAGTCCTTCTCAGGACACAATCCTTACGCTATTCATTCAGCAGCTCTGTTAATCTTCATAAACATTCCAAATTAGGATAGTTAAGGTAAACTTTATTAATTCCGAGATCGAACGTCTACCAAATACATGAAACCTTTGAAAAATGGCTATTTTAACTGCGTAGTATTGAAAATAATGTCGAAGTCCTATTCGAGTGTTTTCTAGCTGAGCTAGGTCTTGTTAAGAGGCTTTCAACTAGTGATCGACCCTAACAAGTACCTAGCAGCTTCAGTTAAGTGGGACGCAGAATCCCGATAAAGCTGATTTCAGTATTGGAAACTAGGTACAGAATATTTCTGATTTTAAACGGGATTTTAAAAAGACTCGGACTTTATAATCAGAAAGAGACCATTAATTTGAAGAACATGTACTTACATTATTAAATATTCGATAACTAATGCTAATCAATGGATCGGCAAAACTTAAGTGAGGTACGGAAATCAAACATCCCGTGACGCTAAAAGTTATTAAACGATCTTTAATCAACCAACTGGGAGAGTATTTCAAACTTGAATTTTCATTGCCGATTAAAATGACTTGCCAACTTGATATAATCGTTTCCAAAGACTTAATTTTGCTCGACTTCAGACTTTATATTTTAAGAATAGAAAACAATACCTAAGATACCAACAATCTGATGTTTGCTTCGCATCGCTCTCATGCTTACTTTATGATGCAGCCAGACAGCGGGGTTATTCACACGAAGTCAATGGCTAGTAAATCATAAATAGCTCGGCTATAAAGGTCTTATATCGCCGTTATAACTCCGTTAGAATTAATCCAATAAGTAGCGAGACTGCCGTAAACAAAGCACATAATGAACCCCCATCGAGGCTAATATGACATGTGATAAGCCACGCCAGCCTACATCCTACGTCAAAGTGACGTCATGCAGATAGTAAAGCTTGAATGATTTGTTTGACGAAAGTAGTAAGGCAAGAAATGCTAGTTGGATCTACGGTATTCTTAATACGGGCCGTTCACGAGATGTGTCTGGATATTCATTCAAATTAAGACACCATTACAGAATGCTATCTAATTAATGATACCACTAAAGGTATCCTTAAAATTGCAAATAATGCAATGGAAAGCAAAATAGACATTTTATTTAGCGTCTCTCGGAAAGGTTAAACAAATTCTGTCTATCACATCCCTGTAAAAAATTTATCGCATTACAATGGAAAAGAGTAGGTAATTCGACGGGTTCGGGTAATTTCGTCCCCAAATGTTAAGCTATAAAAAGGACGAACTATCTTAATCTTCGATCAAAAACGCGTCTCTTTGTGGACATTGTGATAGGAAGAAAATAACGGTTTAGTAATAGTAAAATTCCATAAGATTGATGCAAGAATGTATTTATGATAGATCAAATATTAGCCTAGGCTCGACAAGTGCGTATTTAACTTTATGATGATTATATATAACATAGATAAATCCTTTGTAGATAATGAATTATTAATTATTAGGTTTAAGTAAAGTTTGGCATTAGGTACAGACAAACAGACAAACTAACCCTTTAATCCTTGTGCTCGTCGCCGTCGGTACGTTCGTGACTTACCTCTATCAAGACTACTTATTTGGATTCAAAAAGTAATCAATGTTTAACAGCTCGTATCATAAATGAAAAGGTAACCTGTCTCTTTGTCTCTGTTGATATATTACTGAACCATATATTGAACCAATATTGATAAAATCCTTACTTATGAGAAGAAGAGGAAGAGAAATCTAAAAAGATTTTTTGAAGTTTTGCAACGGCAAAAATAGGTAGCCGTAAATAAAAGTAATACCTTTTTACTTTTTTCGAAACTATATTTTGGAACGAACTGTATTCGTACCTTTAGTAATGAAAATATCTCAGCCATTTCTTATTTCTCCTGTATTGTAGCCGGTTTTCATCTCATTTTTCCTAAATGAAATAAAACCCAATAGGGCGGCGGCGTGCGGTCACTGGTTACGTAAGATTTTCCCTTTCCAGGATATTTTATGGATCAAGGAGAGTTATTTATGTTACCGAGTACAACAGACCGACTTAAGTGGTCTTCGTTTAATATTGAAAAGGGTTGTGTAAACTTTGAAAGGAACAACGAGAGCTTTTAGTTATTTATTTTTGCTTTCAACTTGTGTAGTAATAAATAGTAATTATTCCTCAAATAAAATTTACTTAATTCAACTGCTTATCTGTGTTGTCTGGATTAGTTTGATTAATTCAAAGCCTTCTTTTTCTTCTTGGCATCTATCAAATCAAAGATACAATAAGGAAGGTCTTTCATCAATAAATGCCTTTACCTCTATTAAATCTCATTTAATAGAGCACTAAAAGCCACAGTATGTTAAAAGATATTAGCTTAGTCGGAAATTCTACCAACTCAACGAAAATTGCAACAACTCGTGTGCAATTTACTTAAACCGTGAATTTTGAAGAGCAGCGAAACGTAAAATCTCTGAGAATAAAATAGAATGGCAGTTTTCCAAGAAACTCTGTGAACCCAGATTAGTTTAAAGAGCAGTGACCTTTAAGGGATTCTAAAGTTGATGTTATCAAGAATAGATACAAACTATGACATTTCCTCTACTTGTCGGATGTTTGCTGAGCGGCCCATACATAGGTACGCCGTGGGACCTTTATCGCTTCCGACAAATTGCTTTCCATTGTTAAGCTAAACCCGGCCGTTGTTGAGCCTTCATTTAATTCTGACTTCTGTTTGGAATAGACTTCTATTTTTCAATTTCGTGACCAATTATTTTGTGAGAACAAAGGTTATTTCATTTAGAGACCTAAATGTACTTACCGAAAGAACATGTCTCTTAAAAACTTTTTTTTATTCAAATTATACAATTAGTTTATTTAGTTTAATTTAATTAAAACATATATGTACTTAGAACTACAAGTTAAAAGTTGCAATAAGGGTAGGCAGAGGCCCGCCCCGCTCCGCAGCGGTGTGCGCGCGTCTATTGATTTTCTGAAACCGACGTGCTACCTCGTCGAGCGCATATCTTCACAAAGATTACTGGATCTTTTAGGACACGCCGAAATCCGGCTGTCATGACCAGCAAATCTTCATTATGGCGATCAAACCGCGGTCGCAAATTGTCGTCCTGATAAACATATATCCTGGGAGAAGGCTTGGCGTAGGGTTTGGGACTCGAGTTTTGTTGGGAGAAAATCAATGGTTGAAGTTGAAATGCGTAGTAATTGTGGCCGAGGTCGAGGAGTGACACCAGACAGATGAGCGTCGGGTCGGGTCAGCCACCAAACGCATCCCCCTCCCCACTGCGTGTCGTATCTCGACTAGCCGCTGCGGGACGAACATGAATAATGGGTTATTAGATTCGACACGGGTTACCACTTGTAGTAAAGTTGATCTGAAACAACCACAAGTGTCGAGAAAAATAAAGGAAACGTTTTATCTTTAATATATGCCTACTGAGAATATGATGATGAATTTCATCTAAGGCGCTGAAAGTAATCACTTGCTTATTAAAATACTAAACAAGTGCGATGCACTCGAAATCGCTTATGGCACGAAAGAATGGAAAAGCGAAGTGAAAATTTAAAGAAGCTTTTTCCAAGACTGATAGTTTCAACACGTGCACTTTATGTTGCAAGTTAAGTACCTACTTCAGGTTTTGGCGAGCAGCCGTAAAACTTATTTATTACTTAATTGCGGTTTTCGTGAAATTTTAATTTACCCAGAAAATGTGTCCCAACAATGGTTTAAAACGTTTAAGTACCAATTACATCTTTAAATTAGTACTAAAATATTCGAATAACCTGCGTTATTTGTAAAGAAAACACTGTTATGGTAATACAGACAATTTCAGCAGCTCAACAATACAATAAATGAGCTGCCGACATGAAGATAGACCCTACAGTGTCGTATAATAATGGCGGCATTAAAATTCAAAGGTCGGGCCTGCAGACACGATATCGCATGTTCCAGCAAACTCTTATACTTACATATTTATTCAATTCTGAGTATAATTTCACTTTCCATTGAATTAATTAGCCAAAAGGAATGTCATTGAATATAAATACAAATGCGTCGTTGCGAAGGGCATTCTTCCAATTATCTAAATACAAAATTATAGGTACAGTTTTTGAACGTAAGATAAGATGTGAATCAACGATCTTGGAATAGCAATTTAGTCTTTCTTCTGACATTCTTTCGAACAGAAGAACTCTGTGATTGATTGTGTTATCACATCGATCTAGTCTTGAATTGTCTAGATAACAACGCAATTTGTTTCAATAGATTGTCGTTCTGTATTTTGGGTCTATTCCAAGAAAAAATGTGTTTGTTGTGCTCAATAATAGACACGTTTTCTAATACTGACTTCGTATACTAAATTAATGTTTCCAGTATCGTATCGTATCATCCTTTATCGATTGCCCACTCAGTACTTGAAGGGTTATATTTATAATATAATTTGTAGTCACTAACCTACATAGTACAACACGCAAACTTGCTATGTTCTGTCACACTTTTAGTCCGAATACACGAACATGAATTATTTCCTAAATATAGACGTAAAGACTTTTACTTTTATTACGTGGGTAATGTTCATTTGAAATACTTAGGTCGTGTCTGTTTGAACAATTGTATTTTAATTATTTTCTTTATTTAGTGCTTGTTAAAAATTTAGATTTTAATATATTACCACATATTACCTATAGGGTGTTGCACGAGTTTATTCTGGACTTCAGAAGAAAGCATAATCTAAGAAAGTATCTGGACTAATAAGGAAACTACGCAAGCCCAATTGTCATCGTAGACAAATATTTGTAGTATGAACTCTAAGAAATGCTTATCTTTGTCAGGATCTCTTCGTTTGTGTTTATGCTCAGGAAGAGCTTAACATACTTGTTTGCAGTATGTATTGATGACTAGACGATGATGTTTTAGTTTAGTGCAATATCAAAGAGTGCAACAAAGAATGACTTAAGAACATTTAAGACGTACATTCCAAAAATGGTTTAAACCGCAAATTCGTTGTAGCGTTGTAGCAAGAGACACATAACCACAGTATAAAGTGTAATAAAAAAATGTTTCATATCTAAATACCGATGCTAGATACCATGAATAACATTTTCTCTGAATATATTTGTTAGAAAAGCTTCGCGTTTGCGACTTATGCGGGATAGAGTACGAACGAACATAGCATTTTTATCACTATGTTATTTGAATACATCGTGTGTATGTTTTTAGCATCCACATAGGACTTTCCTTTTTAAATCAGGGCTCACGCACAGATTATTAAATAGGCTCATGATATAATTTTCATGATGAATATAATTAAGTGTGTATTAATGATTCATAACTATGACTTCATAAGAATATTATTTTCCGATTAACTTATTAATATTTCAAATGGAAAATATGATAAATATGTGTATAATGATTTAATGATATATTCGCGCTGCTGTTTCAATTTTATTGATCGATATGTGTCGATATGTTCGTTCGCGTGAAGCAAACAAGAATTCCGCATAACAGTAAGCGTGTATAAAATAAATGGATGAACCGATGGTTGTATGCGGTTGACGCCAGCTGGCAGAAATCCCGATGGCTCTCCTGACCTACTTCAAGTTCATAATGTTATCCGATACGCTATAAAGATAAAGACAGCCTTCGCTCCTTGTTTTACACGATACGCTGAAAGGAACTACGTATTGGGTTACTTTCTAAGCCTTGGGTAGTGTCTTGAGATATATCTCTTTGTTTGATTCTTCGCTAAGGCTTTCTTTAAAGATTTCTCGTTTATTTTTGGGTTATTTTCATGCAGAAAGATACTGCTTTCAAAAGTGGAACATCATTTGATTTCAATTTGATCATGCATGTTTGATAAATGAATCGTGACAGCACATTGCAATGCACTGCAACCTAATTTTCCGTCATGTGCATTGAATGTAAAGCAAACACATTCAGCGGTAATGAAAACTGAACATTTTCAGTCGGCTATTTGCGGCAGATGACTCGGTTATTACCTCAAAACAAGAATGTTTATGATTGTTTAACTAGAAGGTTTCCCTTCTATTGATTTATTAGATTAGGTATTCATTGTTCTACATTTTGATGTTTCTTTCGCTAAAAAATTTAGTAAAAATCTTTTATCTCATGCTCATATACTTACGGGAAAAATACTAATCGATCGCCGCACACTCGAGCGTTCAACCCATTCGTTTCTAATCCAAATTCTTTGTTTACGCGTGTACATTAGCCGGTTCTTGTTTGACCAAAACTAAAATTACCTTTGATTACAAGGTAAAGTTGTAATTGTGAGTGTAACCGCAAACCCGGGCCGTAGGGTAGTTGGTGGCTCAGTTCACTCAAGGTCACCGGTTGCCACCTCACCCCACACCCCCACGTTTTGACACCGAAGTTCATTGTTCACCCTCAACCGTTAATCTAACAGTAAAAAATAACACGGATTAGCGGAATTTGCTGAATATACTGTACCTATTTATTGGGCCGCTTCATTAATTATGTTTGTTTCGAATTGTCTAAGATGGAGGCTTGGCTGAGCTCCATCGTTAAGTTCTTGCATTTGACAGATTCGATATCGAGAATTAACAAATACAGGCATATAATAGATGTTAATATAAAGGCGATTTAAATATATTTAAACAGATTTTCGAGATTTAAAAACTAGAAAATAAACTTCTCTTTTCTTAAAACTATTTTAAACCCAAACCCAAATTAAACAATTAATTCATTAGGTCAACAAGCAATTTTAACAAAAGAGAGAGGAGCGATTAAAAATGCATGTCATACCCTCATTCACGGCTTTATCTAGCATAGAAAAGGTTTCCGTTTAAAAATTCAAAGCTAGCTTCATAAATAGTTACTGGGGCACGTTCAGGTGAGAGAACAATGGAAAACAAATGCAGACTCGGGCTGCAGCTTTATGAAAACTTTCCTGCATACCAATAGACTAGTTTCTCCAGATGGAGCCTGGTCTTACGTAATACCCGACTATTATTTACATGGAGAAAAGAAAAGTTTTCCAGCTTATATTATTCCTAGAAATCAGAGCTAAGTATTTTAATTTTAAAATATTGACTGCAGTTGTGTTGGACAGTTGTGTGATTGAAATCAAATTAGTTGATTGAAGATTCATAATGAATTATGTGAATAGAGAGAGGGAAGAGCTATGTCGTCTAACTTTACACGATTGCCGAAAAATCTCAGGTAGATACCTATTTAATTCGATACCATTTCCCTCAAGCAACAACAGGGTTTAATTACAGGAAAATATTGAGTAGCATCTTACGTGGGATTATAGAGAAGGGTCTCTCCTTCTCAGGTTAAATCTACTTAACAAACAGGAGGAGGTCATCGTTGGCTAAATCGTATCAAGTAATTAACCGAGCCTTAAGCATAAGCTGCTTACAGCCTGTTGCAAAATATACCGCTAAAATTAATTATCTATTAAATATTTGTCTTCTTTTCTTTGACAAAGAAGGTCAATTAAAGGTTAAATGTCGTATTAGGTACTTAATGAACTAGCCTGCAACTAGGTGTAAAGAGAATAATTAAGCCGGCACTCCTGTTTATCAAAATAAGCACTTTGGCCTTTCTACGAGCTATTCCCGGGACGAAACCCGCGGTTATGTGCTGGCAAACCCATTTATGAACCGTGTGGTTTATGTTTATGACCATATTCCTCGGACAGATTAAACTTTATGCTTTTGGAATAGAGGTGGTGTGATTTAATAGCCGCTAAGACTGTCCCAAATGGATTAACTGATAAACTTGAATAGAATTTGACTATAGCTGTACAACTGTGGGTATATCTCTAATTCTCTATCTTTTGTTGATCTGTAAAGGAACTTCCAAACGATAATGCTGTTAATGACGTTTGCAATTAATATTGCCCATTATTGGATGACTTTAAACCCAAGTGGAAAAACCCAAAAAATAATTACCGATATGATATCTAACAGATATAAAAAGTAATTGATTGTTGCCAGCATAAAAACAACCATAAGGTTTAACACAAAGTAAAAATTATGCTCAACTCTTACCTTGGTACTTGCAAATAATTATTCATGCTTAAATTGAATCAAGGCAGATCTGCACCTGAGCAAAACTATGATAATATTGTTAAGATTAAAATAACAATCAGCCTCTATTGTTTTTTTATCTACTTACGTCATAGGTACTTATAACGTACCTGTCTGTGTTAGAAAATCGTGGCGGAATAATAGAAAAAATAATTTAAGAATTTGTTATTATAATTACAAAGCTTTGAGAGCAAGAGCTGAAAAACAAAAACAAAGTTCATTAAAACGAAAAACTAAAACTTTTTTGAAGCGAGCTCAACTTTTCCCTTTAAGAATAATAAAACAAGCAGCGTATACTAATTGGTGTTTATGCTACACACAAGTTTGTTGTGTAGATAAGAGTAACCCGTAGTTAATTGCAAGAGGCGTAAGGCCACGGCAAGGTTGTTCCAAGGCCGTGAAGCCTTGCAACTCGAAGGTATATTTCATTAAAAACTTTGAACAATTACAACTTTTATCAAGAATTAAGTACTTAGGTAGAATATACGATCTTTTAGGTACCTACCTATATATCTTAGGTATTCGAGAGTTACTCTGAACCCGTGTTCTGTGAAACGGAAAACGTTTACAGAAACGTATGTTTTCAGTGATTCTTTTAAAATAAAACTCAAACTGTGTTATACCACGTACGTACATACAATTATACCTCTATGAGTAACATCGTATAACTTAGGTTCTTCTTATTACGTAGGTGCGTATTTTGAGTGGTAGGTACTTCAAATCAGCCAGCTTATACTTGATAGATAACTCTATCGAAATGACAAGGGACATCAACTCTATCTACATGTTTCCAAGTGAACATTATAATACTCCTAGTTTAAATAGTACATCATAATGGACCAAAATCTAGATATTTATTTCCAAGTTCTACTACACTTATCCAGGTAACTTGGTAATAGCAGTAACGCTTTAAAAACCTAGAGGGACAATACAGCCTTTATGATATTAGGTATGTACTTATGTTATTCCTCTAGTCCCGTTGGGCGAATAGTTGATAGAGGCATCACAAAACGAAAGACGCCCAAAATCTTTATTTATAAAATATGTTACTCAATGCAAGTATGTGCAATGTTTCCAGGATGCCTGCCCCCGCGCCACCCGTGGAGAATGGCGCGCCTCGCAGCGAGCTGGAGCAGCTCCAGCTCCGCGCTGGTCAGGTCACCGATGAGGTCAGTATTTTGACTCTTAGTCTACGAAGGTGAACTAAGTAGCCTTAATGATCAAGGAAATCTCTTTAATGATGTTTTAAGCCCTAAAATTTTTGGTATCAACACCAATCAACACAGGGAACCTTAATCGTTTCGATTTTGAAAACTATACAAGCATTTTATATTATTACTTACTCAAGAATAACAAAGGTAAATACTTTGAAACCTAAGATGTAAAAAACAGTCTATTTGTAAACCAAATAAACATAGCGTAAAATGAATGCGAATCATTTATTTTCCAGTCACTGGAGTCGACCCGGCGTATGATGCAACTATGCGAGGAGGTGAGTTCTCTTCACTCCATATAATTAATGTTAGACCGCTAAGATACGATACTATAACCAACTGCCGTCACGTAACTATGGTACTAGTAACGCAATCTGCAAATTACACTACAATATATGTCAGATCTTAACTTACGTTACGACAGTTCATTACCTAATTATAATTAAATCTTAATATGGGAGTGACATCTGAAATGTCGAGAATACCTCCCAAATGGAATTATGTTCAAGTAAATCTCTCTCTGTAAATCTTGAGATGTGAATGAACGGATATCTTCTCATTAATATTACGTAACCTGATTGGATTATTCCAGTTTTTGTATTCAATTCTTACAACGACCCCCTTCTCCACCCAAAATTATGTGTTATATTAAAATGTTTTAATTTTCCAAGCGTTCGAGAATATTGGACCAGTCCCCATGTCTTTGCTAAATTAGTTATAGAAGATAGAGTGTGCGGATTCGTTGGTAGCCGCGATTCAGTTGTTTATGTTCCCCATGTTTATGTTGAGTTGTTTTGTTGTTTGTGATTATTTGTGATCATCTGAGAGAGAGGTGTTCTCGATGCGAGGGAGTGAGGGGTATAGCGGAAGTGTCCTGGAAGCCCCAAGCTCGGTTTGGTCTCCGACGCCCGTCCGTCCCGTTACCCCCTAGGGCGCAGCCTCTGCTATCCCTGGCTGTTGTGTATCGATGTCGCTATTTTTTATTATTTTCTAAATGTATATGTATGTATATTGTAGCTGTCCAATTATAAATACCCTTATTATAAATTTTATTTCGTAACCCTTTGCGGATATATAAAATATAGTATAACCAGTTGTTATGTTACTATAACCATACATATTATATGTGGGTGTTGCATGATCCGTGCCTTATTGTGCCCGAAGATGTTAGAGACCTCTATAGCCCTTTGTGTTGTATGTAGTAATTGTACATTTTGTGTGATCAGATTAACTTCCTGGGCAACTCCGAACACGGCGCTGACGGTTAATTAATTCGTTAATTATTCTGAAGAGAACTTTGTTAATTGAATTGTTGGATTTATATTACAAAAGCTAATTAAGTTAACCGTCAGCCGTCGGAAAACCAGCCCTGTTGCGGTGATTTTGGTTTCAAAGCATGAAGAGCCCATTTTAACGATATAGAAGTACCCGAGCCCCGTTAGTACAGATACTTCTCAGATTAGTGTTCCCTTTAGTGTATTATTTGTCCCGATGTACGCTTTTCCCTGGACCGATAGTCTTATCCATTGTGCTTGGGCTTGCTTCGATTGAACCCCTGTATGATCGGAAGCCAACTCTCTCCACTTCTAAAATCTGCCTACGAGGCTATCTTCCTCTCTACCGCACCTTCTATTGCTGTATCTTCTTTCCTTTACTCTTCTTAGCCTACCTTTCTTACATTTCTGCCACGACCATACCTCGACATATTTGGTGTCTCTATCCAATGGTCGAGCTCGGGACCCTCACTAACCGATCTACCGGAGTTCCTGGTCACGTCATGGTCAGTGTATGTTCGTTCTATCCTGTTTAGTTACTCTGTCTGTATCTTAGGTCTCTGTGTAGTGGCTGCTCTCTGTTGTTGACTGTAAATCTATTATGTTGTATGATTTCATGCCTTCTCGAACATTCACAATACTGTCAATGTGGGCGTGAACACACCCCCTAACTGCCACTTTACTCCTACAAATATATCGAGCTACACCTATGCCTACTCTCATAAACAAATACAGACTAATTGAATATTTATCTGTATTTACCTACTTACATATTATTTTTATTTCTCTTATCTTATTTTGTATTTATTACTTTAACTTTACACGAACCGGTCTAATGATTTCTACGTGTTTTGAGTTTAAATACATTTTTTAAAATATCTTATGCATTACTTTTTAAATACTCTTTTATTTTACTAACAAACGAATTCTACGTCAAACTGGTCACGGTCAAGTATGGGTCACATAATAACAGATAGTATCGGACACCATACAAAACAGACTCCGCACTACTCTAACTAAACACAGTCCAGACATCGAAGAGGGCACTCCCACACCACACTGTCGGTTCTGACTCTAGATAGTGAAAGGGTGGTAAAGTCGCTGCAGTGTGATGTGGGAGAGTCGGCGCGACACTGTAAATACAGCGACACCCCGCGGAGCCACCACTCCACTGTACCCCTCACAACTAACATGCTCTCTGACTTTTTGTTTCTGCGGCTGGTGTAGAGCAAGGAGGCCGGCATTCGTACTCTGGTCGCTCTAGACGACCAGGGAGGTGAGTGATCTGCGAGATTTCAAACACTACATTATTTACAATTTTATCTATTTTACTTTTTAAATAACTTTGTTGGAGCGACGTAGGGTTTTCAGCCTACCCGAAGACGGGCCCGAAGACGTAGAAGGTATAAGGGGGTATCACATTATGTTCTTAAATTTCGTCACTGCTAATTGAATGCAAAGGTGCGGGCAACCCCTGAGACTTGGGCTCTTGACGAATGATTACTCACACACCCAGATCACGGATAACCCTCATCTTTGTATATTATAATCTTATTCATTCGTAAGTAGATATTATACACCACTTTGCACAACCCGAACAGCGAGTGCTATTCCGCGGCAGGCAGGTCGATGTCGACATACAAAACTAATATCTCCGATTGTACCAATACCAATACATGTGCATTTCAGCCGATCGTACTCGACTCTAAATAATAACAGCTACTCTAATTCACATGAACGTATCGAAACGACTGAGCGAAGTAAATTCGAAACGCTTCTCCTCAACGCACGACTCTTAACATCACACAGAAAATCATGATTCATATGAAACTGAGCACAGATGAAACTAAATCTGGTTTACTTGCAAGCTTCACTGCATGCATGTCGTTGTTGATCGAGTAGTGTGTGTTAGCGGCGCCAGCGCGGCCGGCGAGCCGGGTCCGAGCGTTGGCGCGCCGGCCGCGCTGCGCCGCTCGCTGCACGCCGCCGGCCCCGGCTAGCGCACGGCCCGCACGCACGCTCGCGCCGGACTCGCGCCGGCACGCACCCTGCCACCCACACGCCCCGATACTCTCTCCTACGATATATTATTTTGATTTGTATTTTATGTATAGAGCGAGGACGCCGGGGGGCAAGCGCTTCATATGTTGAGTCACCAGGGCGGTAAGAGTTATACTGACACGTGGGTAGTCGAGCCGTGAGAACGTCTGTGTTTGAATGTGCAGTTAATTAATCAATTAATCTCTTTGTTTTTCTTTGACGTTTCTCTTGAATAACGACTTATCTGAGATTGATGTTGCGTGTGTTCTATGTTCGATGGGGATGATTTATGGAAATAGTGTACATAGAGCCCGATGGCCGTTCGTTGCTAAATGTCGCAAAAGACTGTTACTCTATCTTTTGCTGAAGATTTAATTTGAATGAGCTGCGCAATCTGTTTAGTTCTTCCGTTGATGTTATCGACCGGAACGCTTTTTATAGGTATATTTAGTTATCTTTCCGAATCTACTGTACTCTTCTCTAATGAACTGCGGTATTACTGAATGCGCGTATTATACCAAGTGTACTGTTGGACGTCTAGAGTGTGCGCCTCACCTCCATGGCTAGCGCGTTGTTCATGTTAGCGTAGGTCTGCCACTGTTAGCTCGGCGTCTATGTCTGTCTGCGAGGGGCCCGCCAGCCCGCGCTCCTCGCAAACACTATTTAGTTTGATCATTTCTATCTTCAACTAAATCAATACTTTGCTACATTCACGTTTCATTTAGGAATGGCTTTATGGATACGCTCATTTGCTAATTGATTTTATTTTACCATCACATCGAAAAGGCTGCCCAAAGCGGCCGCGCGCGTTCATCAATACATTTTTTTTTTTGTTTTAGTTGTGTTGAGTTTGACTGTAGGGAGCGTGCGAGGCGCGCGCGGCCGGCCGTCCGGCGGCGTCGGAGCGCGTCCGGCCGCGCGCGCCGCCCTGACCTCACGCATACGTTTGGCGAGCTATAGTGACATCATTATTGTGTTGTAGAGTCACGAGGTGGGCATGAAAACCCTGGTCATGCTGGATGAACAGGGCGGTAAGCATCCAGTAGTTCTACTTACATCACTCATAAATAATTTTAGTACAGCTTTTGTCTGAGATGCCAGTTCAGATATGAGAACTCGTTGAATGGCAATGATTAATTTAATGTCGATTGAAAGCTAACAGTTTGTTTTAATGGATAATATGCGAAGGTAAAACATTCATGATCATATATTAAACTAGCGAATAAACTGCATCGAGCGATGTCTCGAGTCCGACTCGGGACGCCGAGATATTGATTCAGTTCACTTAAAGTTTTGTTTCGTTTTCTCACGCATCTAGCTATGCACGACTACTTCAATTTCGCTGTTTTTTGCATGAGTTTTTTAGTATTTATGGATTTTTGAAATCTAAGTGTTAGCCTTTTTTATGAATAGCGTAATTTTATCACTTAGTAACAGCACATACATCATGTTGAGCAAAGGTAAAATAAAGTAATAAATAGCTATACCAGATCAAGTGTAAGACATATTGAGTAAAGCAAAAATTGTAAGAAATATTCATGAAAATGAACTCAAGGTATTAAAACTTAGTGACTTAATAAGCTGAATCCTTGTAATCTGATATTTGCATGAGCATAAGTAGTCTGAATAAAAGCAGCAAGTAAACTATTGTCTTACACTTAGCTCTGGTTTTGTCGAGAGCGTTGAGAATTTACAAATTTCAAAATCAAGACTTAATTAAATGAAAAGAAAAAGAAATCGCGAGTAAACGATTAAATGCAGAAGTGGTTAGGTGCTTGAACACAGTGTTTGGGAAGTCGAGGGGTAGTTCTAAAACTATTTGTTGGTGTGTGTGGACAGAGCAATTGGACAGGATCGAGGAAGGAATGGATCAGATCAACGCCGACATGCGCGAAGCTGAAAAGAATCTCTCGGGAATGGAGAAATGCTGCGGTATCTGCGTACTGCCTTGCAACAAGTGCGTACTCGTTTGAACACTTAACACTGACGATTCATTTGTTTTTACTTTCAGGTACAGGTCTAGCGCTGAACTAAAATCGTGTGATAGGAGGCGTGTATTTGCTTTCGTCACTTGACGTGGAATATCAAACGGGAGCGTGTCAGTTGACGTCAAATCGCCCTCGCGTGCCGCTATACAGCGCTACACCTGTACTTAAAATCTTGATTCTAATATTCGCTGTTATGTTGCTTGCAGGAGTGCCTCGTTTAAGGAAGACGACGGCACGTGGAAGGGCAACGACGACGGAAAGGTAGTGAACAACCAGCCACAGAGGGTGATGGATGAGCGTAACGGAATAGGGCCACAGGCCGGGTATATAGGCAGGTGAGGATCGCTTGAAAATTACGTACATAGTGTAATTACACTTGTCTCATTTTTGGATAGAGCAGATATCCTAGTTACTAGGGGATCTGCTCTGATACATAAGGCCCTAGTGTATCACGGTATTCATTTATTTAAACCCAAATAACTGATAAAATTGGACCTGCTGTCTGATTATATCCAGCTTCACGGCCCAAACATCAATAATTCCTACTTGTTTCTTCCAGTTTTTACGCCTTGTCATACATTCGATAGCCTAATGTTATCAAATACACCCCCCTTAAAACTCTTTTTCCTCCAAATTCCAGGATAACAAACGACGCGCGCGAAGACGAAATGGAAGAGAACATGGGCCAGGTGAACACGATGATCGGCAACCTGCGCAACATGGCGCTCGACATGGGCTCTGAGCTCGAGAACCAGAACCGCCAGGTCGACCGCATCAACCGCAAGGTAACCACCGGACTGGTGGTGCTTTTGTTTTTTGGGCGGGTTCGTTGGTGGAGAGGGATAGTTATTTGAGTTTTAAATTGGTTAGTTTTGTGAAGTAGTAGGTATTAGAAAGAAGTGTTTAAGAATTTTGAGCAGTCTGCTGAGGCCCGAAGTTATAACTGTTTCGCAACAATTGCCACAGATAAGGAGAATAGAGAAAAATGATTCTTTATCATAAAAGTGCTGAGTAACCCTTGCTCAACGTTAGTATTGTACCTACATCGAAACATAAGCACAGAATTTTTTTTAATGGCATGGCTATAGAAATAGCCAATAAAATACTTAGGTACTTTTGAAGTAGGTAGTTAAAGGGAGCCAACGAACTCGCTTGCACCTTAAAATTTGTTTTATTGCAAATATTTGAATTTTTCACAAGTTACTAATTATTGGTGTGATTTTTAAAGATTCTTCAAATTTATCTCCTGTAATTCATCATCTATTTCATTACCTAACAGTCTAGTAATGAGACGTATAGACCGAATCATAATTATTTTTGCATTCTTTCATCTGTGCACTTATACATAATTATAGGAGATAAAATTGTATGCAAATATTTTATATCGTTCAGGGACGCATTAAGATTTCTATGTAAATCGAAATGCGTTTCATTCCATTACCACATTCGTTCACCATCAAGCGTTTGCCTGTCACCTTAGCAGTGGATTGTGAATAGAAGTGTCCTTGTCTACTGCAAACTGTCTGAATCTTCCATAGCTTTATTGGCCTTCTAAATTCCGATCACTCGCTTCCTGGATTCGTACCATCTAGATCCGTCCTCACTCGATGCATGCACCGTTCCTTCCAGTAGTGAATGCGGTTAGAAATGATTGGTTGTTGTTAATTTCCTCTACTCTAAATGTTGTCCTGCGAGACTGTTCATAACATGCCCACAGACCACGACACATCTACACTGTCATTGTGTACCGCTCCTAGCTCACATCCATCCGACTAACATGCGGACTAGCCGCCATCAGTGACACTCCATCGACATTACATGTGTTTAAAACAGCGACTGTACATACCGTTACATCCGAACACACATTGGCTGTACAGAATACAGATACGAACAAAAGTTTGCAACGATAACCTACAGTCGCTGTGCATTGAATTGTGGAAACAATACGGGTGTTCTGTATTTAGGGGGAATCGAACGAAACGAGGATAACGCTGGCGAACCAGCGCGCGCACGAGCTGCTCAAGTAGACGCCGGCGGCCCCCACACACCACACACACCGTCTCGTGGTCTCTGACCCGCGCCGACATCACGCCACCACGTACTTCCAAACCGACAACACTTTATATTATAACGACGTTACTAGTAAACATTTACGATATTCAGTTCTTATCTACGTTAAACGAGCTAGACTTTTGTTGTGTCAAGTGTTGTGGGTTGTTCGTATGCGAGTGGTCTTGCGACCGACCACTGACAACTATAACTCCAATATTTTGCTTAGTATCTCTTAGATTTCGAGATACCTATATTATCTATATTTATCCAACAGTATATTCTAAGATCTACTACTCCGACAGTTAAGCATGCTACTGTATTAAGTGAACACTATTCTCATATTCCCGAGTATTCCCTTACTTTATTTCGCTGATTTGTATTATTATCGCTCAAGATCTCCGTAGATTTTATTATAAATTAAAATTCAGCATTTGGTGCTCATTTCGTGCAGTAGGACATGTGAAATTACGTTAAGTCTTATCCACGTGTGATCGTTTTGCCCGATCTTGTCTCCCTATCGTATCATGGAAGTGAACCTATTGCTTGCACTACGTAACTAGATATGAACGGTAAGAGGTTACGACGATGATATGATGGAGTGTTTCGATCAAGAAAAATGACCACAAATGCACAAGACTTCATCTAAATAATTATTCATCTCGTATATAAATAACTTAATCTCTTATATAATAATTTCTACTTTTAGTAGTAACTTAGGAAACGAAGCGGTGAGATTATTTTGAGAAAATGCATTTACCTGTTGTTAAACTGTTACTGTTAGGTATAAACAATATCTATCGCTGGTCAAGTTCACGTTCGCCGTAATGTTACTGTTGACATGTTATTTTACAATTACAACACAGGATGGTGCAATCGCCTTTCACATATTACTTTGCGTCTGATCATTGTTAATTTATACACTGTTAAAGATTAAAGTATTGTAAGGAGAGGATGGATAGATGGCAAATCTGAATGGAGCGAAAGAGATGAAGTGATATGTGATAATAGTTCGAAGTTAAGTGTAGTAGAGTTAGCCATTGCCGAGTCTTCGATAGCATTCACTTGAGTCTGCACTGCGTCAGATGTCATCGTTTTATTTAAACATTTCATGGGAGCATTTATGTTCTTGTACGAATACAAATATCTTAAAATTACCGACTTCATTTAATTTTAAGTCATTTTGAAAAATTCTAGCAAAAAGGTAAATATTACAAGTCATTCAAAATAAGTGTACATTATCAGGCAAAACGCCTACGTATTTAAAGTTTCCAAACAAGTATTATAAACTTAAATATTCCAAAATAATCTAATACTAGCTTCTAGCACATATCTCTACAACAACATATCTGCTTCTATGGAAATTAACGGCAGTCACTATCTGTAACTAGTATTTATATATTAGCTAATTATTATAAACTTAGTGATAACTCTTATGTCTTATTTAAAGTTTTTTTTTTATTAATTTATTTCAAGAATA
This sequence comes from Anarsia innoxiella, assembly GCA_947563765.1. Taxonomy (NCBI): domain Eukaryota; kingdom Metazoa; phylum Arthropoda; class Insecta; order Lepidoptera; family Gelechiidae; genus Anarsia; species Anarsia innoxiella. Next base: position 5,020,712 of record OX387408.1, read on the forward strand.
AATCTTTTCATTTACAAAGCTATTTTAGTTGTTTATTTTCCCGGAATTACTTTTGAAGAAAACTGCACGTAGTTTTATGTAGGCTTTATCGCAAGAAGGTGCCAGTTGTTATTTGATGAGCTCGATTGTGGAGAATTAAAAATATAGGCTTGAAATATTTTATACTTGACTAGAAAAGAAACAATTAATTTTAATATTTGCACCAGCCATACAATACTTATACCGCCAAAACATAATTTATAAACAGCAACACAATTAATTGCAATTTTTTTTTCTCAAAAATGGCTCACTCTTGCGCAAAAGCCTACAATCGGTTATGTATCAAATAAATTCTTAAGCGCAATAATACAAAGCAATCCGTAGGTAGTTAAGATTAAAAATATACTTTAAGTAATAAATAGGAAATATCGTCATAATATTTTAAATACATATTTAAGTAAAACACAATAACTCAACGGTGAGCAATAAATAACTAAGTACAAAGTAAGAATTCTCCGTGTTGCCTTCGTTTTATCAAAGCTTGTATTTTAACCTACAGTTTCTATGTTTTGGTGTAGTTGGTCGTGTAAGCTACGGTTCAACAAGTTATGGGCTCGATTCACAATATACAAAATCATTTAACGTATTTAAAGCATCAGATTATTTTTTGTTTTCAAAGTTTTGATTTCACTAATTATTCTATCGGGAAGAATATCATAGTTCCTACTAAGGTCGATCGTGAAATAAAAATAATACCGAAAATTATATGAAAATTAAAATAGAAATAGGTCATAACCACGAGACACACATACACACAAACAAACACACACGTCGGTGACAACAGTGAGTATATTATATTATTATCGATACCAATACAGATCTAGGGTGAAGCTTCAGAATTTGGAACCTTGTCTGTTTATTTATTTATCCATAAAAAATCTTAGAAAGAAAAATTACGAAGTATGAAAAATCCAAATTGTGAAGATACGCCCTTATTGCAGCGAAGCACAGCTTACTCTAAGCAGGGTAATGCACAAAATAAGCTTTTGTGTACAGTTTGAAACAAGCATTACCTTTTTAAATAGAAGTCGGTTTTTGGCACGGCTATAAGCCTTTTTGCTGGAGAGAAGCTTATGCGTTGTATTTATATTCTTAGTTGTAAAATTTGATAAGTTTTAACCAAATAAGTGTGTTGGCAATTTATAAGAAAAAAATTAACATTCATGAAAATAAAAGCGTTTATAAATTGCTAGCACGTTTGTTAAACCCGAAGAAACCATGATTATAAAATTACTTTATAAATCTTTCTTTCTTATCTTATTGTACTTACCTCTTCCTATTTTCAGTATTTTTTCTTTTATTGTTACCTCTTTTCTTTTTTGTTGACTTCTGGCTTTCTTTCTTCTCAAGACTACTTCTCTTCTTTTTTTTTCGATTTTGTTTTTTGTTTTCTTTTGTGAATTTCGTCATATTCCGAATCAATAACTGGTTCGGTATACTTAACCACTTTTAAACCTGTAATAATCATATTAATCATCTATCATTTATAAATAGCAGTTGTATTTGTGAAAATACTGTCACTGGTCACTTTATGGTGTTTTTAATAAATTAATAATTTATGTATACTTAGCAAACATTGATTTATAATAATGTAACTATATTATAAATCAATATCAATGTAGATTTAATTTTCACGAATACAAACTGCACTTAACGTAATTATTGTGATTGGTAATACTGTGTGTATTTTAGGGCGAGAGCAACGAGACGCGCATAGCGGTAGCGAACCAGCGGGCGAACAAACTGCTCAAGTCTTAAACCTGTCACCAGACACCCTGTATACCACGCTTATTTGGAGAAATGCTCGTCAGTCGTATGTGTTACGTAATACTTTGTAAATCAAGTTTTAGGGGACCCAAGAGTCCCAATGTCTATTGAACAACTGTGAACAAAATTGGCTACACTTATTTAGTTTCAGTGCCTACTTATTCAGTTTTATTACTTATGTTATTAAAGAAGTTAAATGAGGATTGGTCAGATATGACAAAAATGCGATAGGCATTTAAAGATGGCGCCATGCGTGTGAATAGGGTTGTGCGAAGTTGTAAAATGTACGTATATTTTTATATCCGAAAAATATAAATACATCGATTGGCGAGTATCCTCTCTAAGTAACCACAAAAATGTAATCGATATTAGCAGTACTCGGTAAGTACAGTAACGTTGTATCCTTATATTTAAACAATAATAAACGCAATAATATCCGACTGCAGTAGGTTCCTAGTCGCATTGCATCGAGAATCACGTTTATATGCAGTGTAAAATTAAATAAAGTGAAAGGAGAGTTATAAGTAGGATTAAATTATTAAATCTCATCTGTGTTTTATCTTGTCCTAAATATCCAATGTGAAATTATATTTTCTAATCAATAAAAACGAGCACTTTTGATTCCTACTTAATAATAAAGTAGGTATTTTTCTTTACACTGATTTAAACTGTACTCGCCTATGATAAAAGTGAGTACCTACTTATTTTAATTTTTTGAAATATAGTTTTAGTTGGTATGGAGAGTAGATAAGGGTAAGAAGTATAATTTGCTTTTTATACAATAATAATAAATCATTAAACGCTATCAGACATGTTTTGAGATATGTGCCAAAATTTTGGTTAATCAAGAAAACGGATATTTTATTAGAAAATCATTAAAATAAATGTTTCATGAAAATCAATAAAAGTGTACCTAAGTAAATAATAAAAACTCCGTTTCTTGCTCATAAACGTAATCTACAATTTTGTTCGAGATTAAAATAAAACATGCCGTTTATTTGTTGTAATAGTCCATATTACTATAATTATTTTTTAATGTAAATATTATTCATAATTATTCGGATAAGTTTATTGCACAGCATCTCACTAGTTGCACCTATAAGGTTTATACGAATAAAATATGAATGCGCCGAGCTCTACATTTAAGTATAATAATTTGCACATTTCGGACATTGGAGTAAAGTTTAAAGAAAATGTTTGAAAATGTTTTATCTCTTAATCCCGAAAATGGTAAATGTCATTTTTCAAATAATATTCAGCTGTGTACTCACACACAAATTCTTCCTAATAAAGTACTTACTTAATAATAAAATTAATAGTGAGATTTTTAATAATTAGTCGTGTGATGCATTAGAGATTGTAACTTTTGTTTGCTAACATTGCGTCTTTAATTTGATTAAGTAATACAGTTTGATGTTACCCAGTGTCGATGTTAATTTATTAGTGCGCAAAAGTTCTTGTAACATTTTGTCCAAGAGTCCATAGTTTCATACAACTTTAATGCGGTGACTTGTACAAACTGTTGCAAGTGGAGGCGCGGCCTTAGATTAAGATAATGGTGCCTCAATTTATATAATTTGACTAATTTGGATAAAACTCCAAAAGTTTAGTTGTTTAGGAAGTTTAGAGCTTGTCTTGTTGTTTTTGTATAATTAGGAAGTGTTGAAGCCAGTAATGAGTCTTTTCAAATAGATGTGTTTGGCTCATTTTTATTGGTTCATAACTCGGTCGATACCAATTAAATTCTTCAGTCTTTAATATGCGACGTTGAACACACAAAAAGTTCTTCTACGAAAACTTCCTTGTGAAACCAATGAAAATGAGTCAACAGTCTATGTTGAATCGGCCCGTATATACCCATTAATATAGTTGTAATGTGATTACAAAAAATGCAATAGTCTAATAATAGTTGAACATTTAAAACTTTATTACTTAAAGTATATTGTTGTAAGTATGAGGAATAAAGTGTACCGGCCTTAGGAGTATCGTCTAGGATTGTAAAGGCGGCGGCTTGACAAAATATACTCGTTTGTGGAGCAGGCTCGTGGTCACGGAACTGAGCTATCACTTGATACGCTACACTTCAAACATGCACCATTGTTTCCATCTTCCTTTCCCGTTTACAAGCACATCACATCTAAAAACTCTCTGGTATGTGGGTAGTACCAATGTGAAATGGACCATTTTTCATAACTTTAAAGTAAGTTTCTCCCTACTTGTAACCCTCACCCTGAACATCCTGACCACGACTCTGTTCCAACTAGAATTAAGGATTTTCGAAATTATCTCTATGTCTATTTCTCTCAATATTAGTTTCTAAGAGTTACCGTGTTCTACGCGTGTTTGTCTAAGTACATAAGTATTTTAATATTGAAATATTTTAACAATGTTAACTTGTAACATAGTATTGTGTTTGTAACAGCTACTTTTATCCAATAGATGTCTTACCGCCTGCAAATTATCAGTAGGAACTTGTTTAAATTCAGCCTAATAAGTACTAAATATACTAGATAAAGTTATGTATATTTTTCTTTAAGAATAGAATAATATTACGAATAGTATAAAATGTTAATTTCGAATTACATTATTGATTTGTTAAAATACAAAGACCATTGTTTTATTTGTGCTCTACCTTTTAAAAACATCAATTTATACTTGTACGTACAACAAAACGGGCTTACGTTAGCACAGAGTTACTCATATTTGGCTAGTTAAATCTTCATAGAATTAAGAACTTAATTTTCATGTTGGTCCCATTAGAAATATCTCAAGTGCTCGTTTACTTAGGTTCTTACTTACGAGTACAACACCTACTCTAAGATTTGCTAAAACTTCCCTTTGTCTAACTTACATTTAGTCAGGGGGTTTTAGTACAATGAGTCAATGCAGACTAATAGTGATTCACTCTATAGAAAAGCGGAGCGCAAGCGTGGCAAAGTGCCAAAGTAATCGAACGATGACATTGCAGGAAAACCACCCCTTGGCCTAGTTATTTACCTACCTAAATTAAAGTATCATTTAAAATCGACTTTTTGTTCAAAATTATACAAAGGCCAAAAACAAGAAACCTTATAATTGCGTATACTTAAGTAAATTGTAGGTAATATGTAGTCAGTCTCCCCTTGGTAGGTAAGTACGTCGAAGTTCGAAAACCTTGTTTATTCGCCCAATGTGGATGAAAATAAACAATTCCTGGAATAAATGTAAACGAAACCTAATAACAATATTAGCCTCGAACTCAGGCAAATTGCCTTCCGTTGCCCTTAATTAATCTGTCCCATATAGGGAAACGAATGCTTTTAATTAAATTAAGTACGAAACGGGCCACATTTTGCGTCATTGCCGAGAAAAGTGAGAGTTATCAAGCAATAAACAGTCTCCCATCTAGTGGAGTCTATATATAGAGGTGGAATGCGTCAATGTACCACCCTCCCCCATGGAAAACACCCCATTTCTCCATAAAATGGAGTGGGGAGTCAATTCATTCATCCGAAGGCCGGTGTTGGAACCAGACGTGGGACAAAGGAGCTTATTTATTTACATTAAGGTATGTTTACTTGTTTCAGTATATTGTCTGTGTTATATATAGATTATATTCACTTTTTAAATGAAAAAGCTAAATGTAAAATGATGACGTAATTTCTTAAACAAAAATATTTTCTTTTGGTTTTGTGTCATGGAAGTTGTAGCAAGAATAACTTAATAAATCCGACGTGTATTTATTTTATTTAAGTTCTATACAAATTACCATATTTGGTCATTCTGTTTGAGATTAGATAAATGATACTGTCGTAATTTTACAGGATGACTGCCACGATGAAACCCGACGCAAGTTTCCAGCCAAGTAATAGTGTAGACTTACTCCAGTCGCGGTCCAGAAAAGTCGCTGAGCAGGTATGGTTATTTATAGATACGTATTTATTAAATTAGGACGTAAGAAAGACTCCAAAGAAGAATCTTCAAACCTTTTTAATCAAACTACTTACTTAGGTACATTAGATAGGTAATATAAATCAATTACTTAGGTCTTAAATTAAAAAAAAACCATGTTAAGATCTGCTTCATAAATGTTATGTCGTGGTGGGTACAAAATTGTACACCTTATAATTATAGCATAGGAACATACGAGTATAATATCGTAGGTATATGTAGGTACCAGATAAAGTATTTACAACGCTATTTACATCCAAATGAATATTGATTGCCAATAAAGCCACAGATTCCTAGTAATCACACCCCGCTCTCCTCCATCTCATTTCTAAAGTAACTACTTCAATTTCAATATGCTAATGAAATAGGAAAGCATTCTCTATAAAGAGACGGAGCTATTTCCAGCTTACTGACTGCAGATCGATACTGCATTCAGTTTGTACATACCTACCTAGTTATACGTCTGCGGCTGCGAATAACAATACTTTATTAGTAGGTCTGCGTTTTATAAGGCGTTTCATGCGTTCTCGGGAAAATAAAGAGACGTAATTACGAAACTGAACAACTTTCCCCAAGGAACATGGATCGAAATAGGTATAATTATATTTTTTATAAACTTTTCATACAACATGCCCGATCAGCTAATCGACATGAATAAAGGGAATTTGATTTATTTTTGTCATTATAACTGACTTTATGTATGACAATCTAGTCTCGGTACGTAAATAGTGTCTTATTTGTTTCAGTCCCTAAAATCCACGCAGCGTATGGTTGTTATGGTTGATGAGGTAAGTGATTCATTACACAAAAATATTTACTTAGATCTTTACTCTTTACCTATCTACTTTAAATTTTATGTTATTGAGCAAATGTAGGGGATCATTTAAGTTAAGTAAGGAGGGCCCCATAATTTAGTTTTTCATTGCACCTTTTGGTTTTCCTGCTGCTTGCTCCATAGAGCAAGGATGTCGGTGTTCGCACTTTCGCCACACTCGATAAACAAGGAGGTGAGCACATTTACTTTATACTAGTAATTTAATATTTCTAGATAGGTCTAGTTAACTTTTTGGTCTTTGAGAAAAACAAATGAAAGTCTCTTATTTTATGACTTCCTTTTTTTAATTCCAAATCGGAACGTTGCGGAATAAAAGTTCATATACCTACCTACTTATTCTATCAAATAGTTGTGTGTTTAACTCAAATATATTTAATTACATTGCAGAAAAAATGAATCTCCTAGATGAAGCTAATGAGAAGATTACAGAAGAAATTAAAGTGGCCGAGAATAATATAAGTCGAATGGAAGCTTTGTGCGGGATTTGTAACTTAATGTCTTTTGGGTAAGTCATAATATGTAATTGTCACGTTTTTGTTAACATATTTCTTTTGTATTCTTGTACATAGAGAACATTTGTATTGTAATGTAATATTGGTACTATAGGTAACGCACTATTTCTTTCTTCTACCCAGTACTTAAATATTGAGGAAGAATGTATATAACTATATTTTGTGTTATCTTTCCAGATCGAAAGTTTCAAATAACAATAACAAGACAACAGAGAAGAATAGTAACAAAAGTAACAAGGCGATTCACAAACAGCCGCAGAAAATGTGCCAAGAAAAAGAATTTTCAGATGGATTTGTACCTAGGTAACTAATTGAATATTAACTACGAGACCTCATACAGTAAGCAACCTATGCTTAGATTATACCTAAAAGATATCTACCTACTTAGGTGCTTACTTATTTTTTACGCAATAAATACATTTTTTATTACTTTAGTCAAAAAATTGCGATCGTCCGATCAAGCTGTTGTCATCTTCCATATCAAACGCAAAGCGATTCGACGATTCAATCGCTTATGCGAAAACGTCCATAAAAAGTAGGGAAAGGAAAAAAGTAGTTAAGGGAAGTGGTCTCTGCCTACCGCGACGGGAAAGAAACGTGACAGATTATGTACTCCTATGTATGAAAAATAACTTAAACAAAACATTACAAAACGAGCTTTAAACGTAGTTCGACGTTAGTCTGTCCATAGCCGAAACGTCAAACTAAACGAACTAAAGTCGAACTATCTTTAAAACTCGTTTTGTAATAAAGGGGTATATGTTTTATTCAGGATAACCCATGATGAAGATGAAGAGCAAATGGACGGCAACCTCGCTCACGTGCATTCAGTAGTAGGGGATTTGAAGAGTATGGCAGCTGGCATCAATGCTGAGGTTAAAGCACACAACCGACATTTGGACAAGATTAGCCGACAGGTAGGGAATTAGTTTAGTTCGCTAGGCTGGGAACTGATGGATGGGATTAGTTGATGTCCATCCGTAGTTTGTAGATAGGTAAATACTATCCATCGATCCATCGGTTGACGGATTGGTTTTACCCAAACACTATTTGTACACGATGTTATTTTGGTTTTTTCAAAAATTACTCCTGCAATATGAGTAGTACTTTCTCTATGGTTAATTATTTAAATGTGTACCTACTTAATTGGGCAGGTACCAGAAAAAAGTCAGTACGATACGAAATAAGGAAAGCTATAAAAACTCGTAGCTGCTTTCAAAGTAGGTAATCGAAATACAACTAGTTATTTTCTTGAAAATTACATTATAAGAAATGCGTCGTACCTACTTAAACAAATTGAGTTACATAAATATCTATTAGATATCAGATCTGATATTTTGATAAAGTAATCGATTTACCTATTCAGCCAGAATAAAATTGGCTTCCTTTTTTGTGCGATTGATACTCGTAATTTTATATCAATTTATGCAACTTTTTTTTCAGACCGATAACAACGACTTGCACATCCAAAATGCCGCCCAAAGAACTGATAAGCTGCACCATTAGGATGTAATACTTACCTATATTATAGTTATTGTATAACATTAAACATACTAAGTATGTAGGTACGTACTTAAAACGCATACGGCTATACACAAAAAAAGTTAAGTAGATATAGTATTAAAAAAATATGTAACTAGGTATATGTATAACATTTAGAATTAGATTTTTTAATAATGATTATTGGTATTGATGAAAAAAAATAACATTGACTATTTTAAATAAACGTGTATTTACAAACAAACGTATTTACAATGAAATTAATCATTAATTAAGACTATATATATTTATAAAAACAGTCTGAAAGTTTTGACTATGATATGTTGAAATGGTGATTTTATAACATAAATAACTTAGCACGTCCTTATGATAACAACCAAGTTTTCCATACATACAAAAAGATCACCTGAAGGACAATGTTACAAGCACGTACAAAGAACTCGCTTTAAAACTTTATAGTTTCTTGTCTATACTCTGTGTGTAGGTTTTGTACTTATCTTTTTTTAATACGAAAGTAAAAGTACGCATTACGTTCTGTACTTGCAGGTATTCAGTCAAATAACTTAATATCTTAGTTAATTAATATCTAGGTACATTTTCGTATAACAACTTGAATGAGAACATCATTCAAGTATTCTTTCTCAGTAATTTGCTGAGCTAGGTAATTCGTTTTTAGATTTTTTTTTTATTTTAACAAATCTCAATGAAGGAAGTACTTCTTAGTTTGTGTTATACAATAATGTGACCTAATCGTTCTGTGTTTATGGTAACTTACTTATTAAAATATCCCCGAAGAGTATGGTAGGTTGTGTGTCGTTACCGTTTTTGAAAACTGCCGATGAAACAAGTGACTCGCTACTTTTCAACTCGATTTTCATCAAGCAACTGAAAATAAAACACGAAAGACATAAATAAACAAAGTCAGTAGGTACCTATAGCTCTTATTGCAATATTTAGATAGGTACTTTTTTTAAAGTTATTAAATTCAAAATTCAAAAAGATAAATTAATGGTTAGTGTGTTTCTAAGGAAAACAAACATATAATATACATAAGTATAAAATAGATAACAGGTTATTGTAAAAATGCGTTTTCTATATTTCAAGTGTCCATTAATTTTGTGATAAAAAAAAATTATTACATATTATCGTTATCAAATATTTCTAGCGTATTAAACAAAACAATAATTGACTATTGAAATGTTGATTTCAAGATAAACAAAAATTAATTGCCCAATATGTAGATATAAAGAAATTCTATATCGACAACCGATCTGATAAAATTTTGGTAAGTACCTACCACCTAAGTTGTAACACGTGATAGATAAATAAAATACTGCGGTATGAACTTACTATAAATAACTTTATTGTTAGCCTTTAAATTAAACCTAAGTATTCTTAAAAAAACTTAGATTAGAAGATCATCTCACTATACTCTCCATAAACGTGTTGTTTGGATAGATGTTTGTTTCTCTATCACGCAAAAACCACTGAACACATTTTAATGAGACTACAATATTTCAGCTTACTTATAATACATATAGTTTTAAGATATGGTGTAACTTTTCCAAGATATGACGGTTTTTCTACAACTTGTGACAATGTTTTTGCCTATGGATGGATGTGAGGATATTTGTTAGTCTTACACGCAAAAACCACTGAACACATTTTAATGAAACTTTACCATATTGTAGCTTGCACATCAGAATAACACATAGACTTTATTATTTTGAGATAGTGCGTAAGTTTTCCAATAACGATATATGCGTATGAAATGAGCAGCCTGTAGTTTATTAAAAAAAGGAATACGTACCAAGTTCGACGGCGACTTCAAGACCAACCATCACTGCGAAGCCGAGCACTGAGCAAATGAACTGTAGCAGCCCTGTGCGGTCTTGTCTCCATACTTCAAAGAACACCACGTATACTAGTGTGCCGCATGCGAGACCCTGACAAAAAATAAATAGTTAAAAGCTTAGGCCGCACCGAACGACAACGACAACCGAACACAATTGCCTCTTATTAGATTCGAACGTTTGAAATTTTGAAAATAAGCGGTGTAATATTTAGGGAGTGGCATGAATTCCCTTTAATAAGAGCATCTGTCTTATAACAGAGAAAATTATAGCATTCATAAGAATAGAAACGTCTTTCAAGTGTTAAAAGATCACGGAAACCACAATAAGTATATTAGAAAACTGTTTTTAGAAATACAACTTTAGGTAGATACTCAACTCATAGCCTCGCGATTCTCTTCACCCACGTGTAATCGTTTTATCTGTCATTGACTTTTGACGGAGTTGTTTATTTAATTTAATTATAATTACTTGTAAGTACGGATGTACTAAGGACATTAAAAGAACAACCGTTATACAGATACGGCACACCTGGATATTCAACTAAAAAAGCCTATCAGCTATAAAGGCATTAAAATAAGAACCTGGATTATTTTAGCTGAGGTTCTCTTGATAGTTCTATAGCACTTGAGCATTTCTTCTTACGACTAAAATTGTCTCACTACCATTCAAGCAATCACTAGTAGAATCTAAAAACCTAAGCTATATTGCGTACCTGTAAAACAACTGAATAAAGCCCAGCCTCGGCCGCACCCGCGCCTCCAACCAGCAGAATGCCGATCCCGATGCCCAGCGCCGACACAAAGGAGAACGTGAAGATGTACAGCAGCGACAGCCAGCGCTTGGTGCCAGCCGCCAGCAACTCCACGCCGATACAGAATGCGATTATGTATTTGTGCGCTGACACTGCGCCGAACATGTACCTGAGATGAACATAATATCAAAATCGATGTTGTTTCCTTAGATAACAATTCTTACTACACCATTGTTTGTAAGTACAAAAACAAATGAGGTTTAATAAAAGTTCAGCATATCATATTATGTGAAACTATAACGATGATGTGCGCAATATTTATCAACAAAGTGTTAAAGTCTAACATAAGAAAAACCTTGATTTTGTCGATTTAGCATGTACATGAAATGTATCTAAACGTAGATAAACCAATAACGCTATGTGTGAACAGGTGTATTTCGTACGAACTAATAGCCAAGTATTTTATTCAGTACGCTTCAACATGTTTTAAGATAAGGATAAAACTATTAAAGTACCTTTTTGTTTCTATATTTAGCCATTTTAACCAAATTGTATTTGGGTAACATACAACTGATAAATATGCTAATATAGTTTAAGTATCATAAGAAGAATTATAGGCAGAAATACGCAAGAAAAACATCAATTTTCATCATAGCAATGATTGTCTCTAAAGGGAATCGAACCCTCAACCTTCGATGGCATGTAGGGTCACTACCACGACTACCAACCCAACAGACTTTCCGTGTTTGGCCTTAGAATAACTTACCAAACATTACCAGCAGAAGCTTCGAGGCCAACAGCTAAACCTTCAAACAGTTCATGAATGGACAACGCCAGGACGATCAGTAATCCTCGAAGAGCTGCCACTATGCTGTCACCAGAACCTTCCACAGTCAAGTGACTATGCCCATGGTTCTGAGCCTTCGCTTCCACATCTTTAGGTATGACAGGCGCTTGAGTCGTCCCAGCGTCGTCACTGCTTCTCCTGATGCTCAGCACTCTTGTAAAGCTAGTATTGGCAGACTTGTTCTCTCTCCGGTTTATGTAAACGTGCACCAACTCTTCGACTAAGTACATCATGAAGAAACCGCTGCACATGATTAGGGCGGCCAAGTAGATTGGCATGTCTGGGAGCTCTCCTGCCTCTGTAATGTTAGGTATAAAGGTATAAATACTTGGTGTTTAAAGGACCTACAGGGACAGGAACCTGTTGCTGTAATGCTATGTATCCCAAACATTGTTGTACAGGGTGCTTGTTTGTTTGTTAACAAAAATATCATAACAGCTTGTTGCTAGCCATCTAATATTTATGTAAGAGGTGCGAAAAACTCGCCTTGAATTTTGGTTTTTACCATATCTTATCACAACAGCAATAGATTGTAAGTACTTATAATTAATTGCCAATACCCTTGTTAAATCTATGCAGGATCTGCATGCGTACAGAAATAAGTATCGAATATTTCCGTTGATAAGATACTGTTAATCCTATAATACTTAAAACAAAAGTACCTTTCAATTACCCTTATCAGTATTACGATGACGGCTGCTTATAGATCCTAATAGCGTATGAACATAGATAAATATAATACCTATACTACATAATAAATAAGGTAGCTTATGCTATATTTAAATACATATTATTCAGATTAACATTGATTGTAAACGGACAAGAAAATAAGGAATAATACGTACATTAGAATAAAAAATAAATAATATATTAATATAAAATAATATATTAATAAAAAATAATAAAAAAAAAAAATAAAAAAAAAATACGTAAGTACATTAGATATTGCAATGCTATAGGTAAATTAAATTATTCGATTTGGCTCTGCAATATTGTCTATATTGATTGTATAGGTATTGATTGTATGATTATACACCTACGATTATACACGGTGATTTGTACTTCTTTTAGAAATCTAGGGACAAAATCTGCCTATGAAACTGAACAATTTTCTCTACGCGACACGGTTGAATAAAATAAAACCCATGTTATTTAAGGACAGGATGTTCAGTTTCACGGGCACATTATGTTTGTTGATTTTGATGAGAAGTAAAAACACCCTGTAAAGATAAGTGTACCTAACTACCGTACATAATTGGAAAAACAAACGTGCAAAATTTCTTCTACAAATAGAATTTGTAACGCTTAAACCTTGTATAAGATAAGAAACAATAAAATGTTAAGCTGTTTATAACGTCTATCATAATATTTAGCTATCATATAATCCTTATTAATTATTGTTACACTACCGTTTTAGCATACAAAGCATTTGAAGGCGAACTTTAGATAACAAAATAATTTAAAACTTTCATTTAAACTAAAACTCGCTCAATTCCTTTTTCCTTTTTCTTACTATAAATACTGAATAACAAATATTACTGGCGTAAGTGTTAACTACACCATAACGTGACGTATCTAGATTGTCCCTAGTTGGCCTATCTCTATATACCTATAGAACAATGCATACGTAGCTATGTCTTATTGATAGGTACCTACATAACTTTGTCGTGTTATTGTTAATAAAAGCAATTGAGAGTACAGTTTACCATTTTGGTTCCTCAGTAAACAAGTAGCTTGTTGGTTTGTTGGTTGTACCTATCTATCTTGTAACTAGGGATTGCAATCCGGTCCGGCGGATCCGGTAATCCGGCGGATCCGGCGTGTTTTTGGACCTACCGGATCCGGTGAGTCGGCTCCGGATCCGGTACCGGATCCGGTAAAGCAAAAAATACGCATAAATCAGTACTGTACGCAATGATTTCTTAAATGATGAAAATGTGACAGAAACAGCAGACGAAAATATGAATTCCGGTTCCGTTTCTGATCTACAGTTACTTAATTAACGGCGATTAGGCCAACCAGTGTTGAGGCAGAAAGGGCCTTTTCTACTGCGAGTTATATTTGTAATGCCATCAGAAGCAGATTAGGAGACAGTACAGTCACGAGCAATAATATTATGTGTAGGTACACTGTCACATTTTTAAACTATCGTAACTTCTGTTGTTTCAAAAATATATGTTTATCAATGTATTTAATAATACAACCAACAATCATATAATTATTGAACAACTTGACAAAAACTTCGTTTAAAACGACAGAAATTACGATACTTTGAAAATGTGACAGTGTACACATATGTGACTCGTGACTGCACAATACAATAAAAATTATAGGTATGTTTTCTAAGATCGTATTTCAGGTACAGAAATAATATTCACTTGCATTATGCATTGCAAAAAATAAATGCTCCTTGTTTTATTGTTAGGATTATGGACTGAAGTTGAATTTATAAGTACAAAAAAAACTGTTTTGTTAACTTGAGCCTATGTAGATTATTAATAACCGTTTAATAATTATTATTACTGAAGTAACTACTTTCAGATACTTACAGCAATAGGTACCATAATATCATATAAAACAATAAATGAGAGTCTGACTTTACTTTATTATTTAGAATAATTTTATTTAGTACAAATAGTACCAAAAAATACAATTAATACAAAAAATATGATTAAAAGTGATTTTATTTTAATTAAAAATGTATTTTATTTATCTTTTTATGTATTATTATCAAAACTAAAAGCACTAAATATTAGGCCCTAAGTAACTTTCTAATCCGGCCGGATCCGGCCGGATTGGCGTCAATCCGGTAAAATCCGGCCGGATTGAAAATGATACCGGATTGCAATCCCTACTTGTAACTGTACCTAGCTACTTAAAGAAGTAAATAACACATTGTTATTTACTTTGTACTGTAAAAATAAATAGGTCCGCGTACACTGTACTTAAGTAAGAATGATTCTTTTAGTTAAGAAGATGACTTTTCCATATGGAACATCTGTTTGATAAATATTCTCTTTTCGACCATTCTCAGTTAATTACGACATTATTGGTACTCAAAAGTTACTCGAGGCCCAGTTACGAACAATTCACATAAGTATTATTGTTCTGTTCATAGCCAAACTTGGCACTATTGTTTAACTAACTCTTACATAGCTAAGTAGTACGATACAAATCAAGAACAAATAATGTGACACCTGCATTATTGCGTAAAAAACAAACTCACGTAACAATAAAGTTTACATAAGAATTTAGATGAAAAATACGTGAAATACGTGTAATCAAAGTGTATGTGAGTTTACCGACTAAATTGAAATAGGTTTCATTATAATGTTTTGTTTTAAAGTGGTATAACAGTCTTTTATTTAGGTACGGCGGCATTAGTTGAATCAAAGGTACTGGTTCCCTTTCGCCTTTCAAGCAGATATAAATAATTACCTTAATTATGTTATTAGAAGCTTAACGATGAAGACAAAAGTAGCATGATTGATTAATCTCGAGCACATTTATCAATATCAACTTTCCAATCACGATCAATAATCTGGATAAATATGTAGGTACCTACTCGTACATTAATAAAATAAAAAATTACACAATAGGGCCACTATTGTGTATTTTTTTATTATCGATGAATTTCAGTTTAACATTAATTTTATATAACGATTTGTTGTAGGCATTTACGTCTTTCTAATTAGTTACTCATAATTCGTTCTTTAAAGTAGCCCTAACTAATACCTACCTAGGCTGCGTTTACATAACTATAATGCTTAGCTAGATTTAATTATTACTAAAGGTTTTATCAAATTTCCGTGCAGTGCACTCACGACTGTTTTATTGATATTGGTGTTTCTGTGCATTTTAACTTTATCTGAGCTTCATCTGATTTCACACACGCAATGTAAACAAACACGACTGCCTTGACCCACGTTACCTATGCACTTATGCTTACAAACCAGGATTGATATTTCTCTTGAATAAGGAATAAGTACCTACTTATCTGTTTTTACAGATACTTTTTAATGAATTTTTTGCTTGTTGCACGGAAATTAGATAGGAGTCAAAGGTCTAAGCTGAATATAAAGTAGATAATATAAATACTCAATAGATATTTAAATAGTACTCGTATAATACTTACTGGTTTCGAATAGTTATAGCTTATTGGTATTGCCATTGCAGTAAAATCAAAGTATGTAATTTAGCCCGGCATGTACGAGCATAACGTTAATTCAATACCGGATGCTGGAGACGGATAAATTGACCGCGACCGCAACCAACTATTTGACATTAGCTTAGCACCAACTTACGAAAATTGTGAATCAACATCAAACTTTAAACATACAGGCACGAGACTAAACTAATCAGGAAGGTAGTTTGAATTTTCAACTCAATATTATTTATGGATAAGAACAACAAATCGGCGATATCAAAAGTACATTGACATTTATTAATTTCAATTGAAAAGGGCACCATTTAACCCGATACAACCGGTCCGGTCTGTCTCAATATCGTCCTTAATATAAATAAAGAGCACTGTTGTTAACAAGGAAGCACTATTTTATCGAATGAATAGACGTTATTAACGGGCTCACCTTGCAGTAGTTGGATGTTTTCATCGACTTCGGGCAGCAGATGCATGAAGGTGGTAGCGAAGAGTACACCGCCTCCGAACGCCAGGAGACCCATGACGAGCTGGTTGGAAGCTCTCATGTTGGGGCCGGCGGATTTGGTGAACCAGTCGAATTTGAGGGAGATGAGTAGGGGGAGGCATCCACATAGCATGGATATGGCAAAGAGGCAGACCATCGTGATGACTTTAGCCCGAAGGACGTCATTGTCGTGGGTGACATCGGCCATGGTGCGGAGCGATCGGAGTGCGGGCTGGAAGTGCGCGCGAGTGTGGCGGAGTGGCGCGGCCGGCGACTGCGCTTCCTACACTCCCGCGCACTGAGGTAGGCGGGCCGTACCGCCGCGGCTTGATAACACCTTCATTATTAATGATAAAACTGACAGCGGATTGTTTGCTTTAAGCCGCAGGGAATCTCTTCTCAGACTATCTTAATAGAATAATAACAATCATAATGTACCTATAGCAGAGCAACACGCACAAATGACTTGGTAATTTGTCGTGTTTAAATAGACACGATTTAATTGCTAATCTGTTAGAAAACTTGAGCTTAGTATCTTAGACAACTACGTTCGAAATGCAATGTATATTTATTAATGCTTACCAATAGTCTACCATCCCCATGAATGGCTGGAACTTGACGCCTTTTCCTTTTCATTTCTTTAAGTGGATTTTGAATTAGCAACTTTTCCACAGCTAAGAAGATCTGAAAAGTAGGAGAATGGTAGAAAACAAAAAGGTAGAATTGTGAAAATAAAAAAAATAAACAAAAATACTTACTTGATCAAATTATCGAATTAATTCAGAATAGATTAGATAGGATTCAAAAATGAAGGGATGGCATTTTTAATTGTAAAGTTGATGGCTTTATTAAACTTAAAATAGTATTAACTATTAGCATTAAGCATAGTCACAAAACATACATTAATCTTATAAACTATTTTGAGCATATTATGGCACTTAACAGCCTTATAATCATAACGAAAATTCATTTAATTAACAAAACCAATGATTTGTTGGTCAATATGAAGAATATTATTTAATGATTTATTAAATAATTACTAAGTATTTGACTACCTTAACAATAGTAACAATTAAACAGTCTGTCAAAATAATAATAGTGAATTAATTTCAAGTGTGTATTAGAATTGAACTACCTACACTTATTTAAAACAATTTCTGGAAAGCAAAATAAACAGTTACCCATTACAAACAAATGTCTTTACAATTTATAGTAAAGAAATTAACCAGAACATTGTACCATACATCAATCTACTTGATTTCTGATGGCTTATGTGCCAATTCAAGAAGTTTAATTTGTCTAATACAGGAAGCATAATGCATCTCCTCTTCTAAATTATTGGTCTATAATATTTAAGCTTTTAACCAAGAAGTAGTGACTGAACTACCATTAATAATGCAGTCTTTAAAGCCCTTCATCACATATGTAGACTGGTACCATTTACTAGAGTCATTTGACTCTATTTCCTGGTAATCTTCATTTGTTTCTTCCTCATTAATGTTCAGTTTCTCCAAATCTTGATTGCACACGTCACTAAACACTTGAAATTCATTACAGCAAGTAAAGTTATCAAAACTTCTACTTCTAAAATCTATAACAACTATTTTAGAACTCCGAGGGATTCGGTGGCCATCAGTAAAGACAAAGTTGTCATGATTCAACACAACATCACTGGTGATTACTTTTTTCTTGATAAAAACATACATATTTGTTGGTTGAAGCTGGTTGAAAAACATTTGGCTAAGTTTCTCAGATGTTACCAATTCTCTGTAACAAGAAGTAAGCGCTGAATACAAGTACACTGTCTGTCTTCATAGTAGCATTGGCAATATTGTGTTTGATTATAGCTATAATACTGAAACTGACTCTGAAGAAAAATATACAATTTTGCAGCAAGTAGAACAATTAGCAAAATAAATAAATAAGGTGTTTAGTTATAGGTACCTAAAAACATTCATGTGAATCTTCTGGTCACTGGCAATGTTTGAGGAGTGACATTGTGGTTTGTGGCAAGTTGTGGGCAGCAGTAATCGGTACACTTCTTTGCAAGTTATAGGAGACCCTCCCAATACTACACACACTTCTTCTGGCATAGATGCACTGCTTATTTCTTGCAATAAGCTCTAAAGAATAAAAAAGTGACTTGGTTAACATATCACCTAGCTAACGTAAACATTAATAGTGATCCGGACAGACATATTCATTTAGAAAATTAATAACCCTAGTAAACAATCAACAAAGTAGGTGTACTTGCCTTTAGTATAAAATCCAAGTTCTCCAAAGCGCTAGAGGCAACACGAAAGTGTCGTTCAGATTGTAAACATTCCATTTGATTCTGTTCTTCGAGCATTTTCCTTTTATTCACAATTTGCTTCAACCACTGGTACGAGTAAGGTATTTGTAATCTTTGATACGCGATAAACTTGATTAATTCCACTACGACATGGCCGCACGATATGTTAGTCAATTGGTCACCTATGCTTAAACTAATATTTACAGGTTTTGGACTCGTTGAGGTCATTTTTCACTTTTAAAACTAATTTCAACACGCTGAAATAAAATCAAATTATCCGTTTCATTCAATTTTGTTTGACATTCATTTGAATCATAGGGTTGCCAAGCTCAACATCTTTTCTTTTCTTAATATTGAGGTAAATTTTCATGTCAAATCTATTAAAAATATTTACTCACCTAATTATTTATAATTGTTAAAATAGTAAGAATTTTTAAAAAGGTAGGATATTTCAAAATAGTAACTTGCCACGCTGCCATTAAACATCAATTCACCATTTAAAAAAAGTCCGGAAATTTAACAATAGAAATGGCAACTCTGCTAAATGTCATTTGTTGACGTGAGTATTTTTTTCTTTGGCCAAAACTAAAGTGTATACAGCCATTAATGTCATTTCTTTTGGAAACTTTTTGAAAGTAGGTAGTTTGTTTGTTGTATAATTTTATTTTGTTTACATTAGCTTATACGTCTGTGGTTATTTTTTCGGTTTATTTTGTGTGTTTATTCAGATTTGTTACCATTTGTTTTAAGGCGGTTTTAAGTATATATATATTATATATTAAGTGGTATATACCTACTCATTGAGTAGGCAAAAATACAGAAGGCTCATATCAAAAGGTTCTCTCACATAGGTAAATAAAACCAGTGAATAAAACAAAGTCATAGCTTAAATCATGATTTTATTGTTCAACTTAATTCAAACGAGGTCATTAGATAGGTAACTCATAGAACAAAACTAACAATACCTACCTATTGAACACTAAAATCGTTATTATCGTTAATTATGTAAAATAACTTCGTCCTAAGTCGTAGGTGTAAATAGGTAGCTTTCAATTGATTTGTCCTAAGATTTTTGAATGGATTACTTATACATCTATGAGATTTCTCATTTGATTTTTCATCAACTTCCAATAGATTTTTAATTACCAATCAATATATCATGCTGTCTGGTTGGTTAGACACATCTTAACAGCCTTGTAAAGTAACTGGAGATTTCAAAGGAACCAAGATGCTCTTTAAAAGAAGTTCCTACTTAGAATTATCTTTTCTTGCCTACTATTAATTAAACAACCTACAAGCCCCTACAACATAAATATTCCAGACTGGTAATTATAATTAGGCTTAAATCCATTCAATGGCCATTAACAGGCAGCTTATCATATTCTTGAGGACAATGCGTCATCTCAAGAGCTTCTCCTCGAAGACAGTCTCCTTTTAACGGCGTAGTGGCTAGTGACGTAGGCTGGGAATAAGGCTCGTGTTCTACTGATGCTGTCACCATCTCTGTAGTAACGGTGGGTTCAGATTTGATTGAGATATTGTCTCGTTTCGAAGGCGAACTTTGATTTGAGCGTGTCGATTTCTGCTTCTGCATGTAGGAGGTGACTTTCTGTAACGATAGGAAGTTGGTTTTAATAATTGAGTGTGTCGAATAGCAGTTATGTATCTGTACTTCAACATCAATTGATTTAAGTAGGTAGGTATATGATCTTTTTAGAGTTCACAAATATTCACATCATTGTACCATGTAGGTAGTAGGTAATAGCAGTAATTTCAGTAAAAGTCGGTAGGTATATCGTCTTTCACAGCGCCGAATCTAGCACACGACACGAAATAGGGTAGATACTGATTGTGGCACAGGTTCAAATAAAGTCTTTAAACATCATAATGAAATCCACCATGTTTCTCACCTGGCCAGGATCCTTGATCAGATGAACCGCAGTCCGTTTGACAGCGAAGTCAGCGGCGGTGATGCACCTCGCGAACAGCAGCGCGGCGGCGGCGCACCACGCGGCCCACACGCCCGCCGCCGCCGCCCGCGTCGCCGACACGCGCCCGCCCACGCCCCACGACGACTCGGACGACGACTCCAGGTACGGGTTGATGGCTGAGCAGCTACAAATACGAATCGAGGATCAATATTATTAATATTAAGTAGGTACTTATTTCGTTTACAAAATGTTTTTCGTTGATCATCATCATTAGATTTAAGAGCGTCGCCTTTCCCAGCCATCTATTTGAGCACCTGATTCGTTGTCATTCGACTGATTTGTCTTTTGGATACCTACTTAGTCTGCTTGTTACCTCACATGTAAATTGTTGAAGACCGCTGTAGGTATACATATACTAAAAGATCCAATAAATTCATCAAATAACAACTTACGCAGTAGTATTAGTATAATTATAAAACGCCGCACAGAAAGCCTGCAGCCCTCCGTTGGTGCTAGTGAAGCTGTACCCGGTGAGCACCACCATTATCAAAGAGAACATCAGCGCTGGAGCGAGGATGCGGTAAGGACGTTGAAGTCTGAAAGTAAGAGCAAATTGGCAGGTGTCAAATTCAGAAAATAAAGCTTTAGTAAGAGCTGTAGGTAGGTACAAAACTTTTGTGGTAGGCAAGATTATTCTTTCACATCCCAGAAAAAAAGAACAATAGAAAATCTATTGTGTCTGGGTTTATAATGGGTCGGTGGGATGTAAGAGGTTAGAAATGAAAATTTAACAATTGACTAGCATAACAACAAAGAAATTGAAGGTACAGTCAGCATCATAAGTTGATGAACACATTCAGATTTTCAAAATTCATATGCACCATTATTAGACGACAAAACTTTAAATATTTTCCTTATTTTGAACCCTATTGGATGTTTGTTTAACTCTAGAGTATTTTTGCTAAGCGATTTTCGTCTAATTAGGGTGTATTTTACTTTTGAAAATCAGATTGTGTTCATCGACTTTTGATGCTGACCGTACTAGTAGACAGATCTATAGAAGGCAAATAAATCAATTGGTTACACTAATGTTGTGAGGGACAGACAACCCATCTATCAATAGCTCTAGCGGACTCGAAGAAACTTACGCCCTTATACAATTTTCGAGATCAAAACTAATCAAAGAATATATTCTTACCCAGATCTAGTCCGTCCACCGCCGGGACACATGATGAAGAGCGTGGCCCAAACCACGGCGAATGTAGCCGACAGAAGGGGCATGTACTCGGCGAACTGACATTTAGAGTCGGTCTCCGAAGGGAACAGAGTTCGAGCAGGATTCAACACTAAGCGGTGAGTTTGATTTTCTGTAAAGAAAAATTATGTAGGTAAAAGACGGGTGAAAAATATTGCTACTGAGGAACTCTCAAAAGTTGACGCTTGCGTTCCTCCAGATACTCGTACTGAAGCTACTTAAGTGACTATCACAAATTGACATTTGGAAACTGTTAAGGAAGTTAAAACATGACACACGTGATACTATGGAAAAACTTCAAATGGTTAATATGAAAAGAAACGCCAAATCAAGTGTGTTAGAATTTAGATTTTAAAAAATCTGAGCAGAGTTAATTAAAGCTTCAAATCAAACATAAACCAATTGCTTTAAATAAATTTCGTTTGAAAATAAAATAGGCCGAAATAAGGTGAAGACAAACTTTTTCGAATTTTCACAATGCGAATTTGTGTTTGCGAAATTTTAATAGAGTAATTTGTGATAGAGTCGTCCTCAGATCGTTGGATATAGCCTAAAGAACAAAACAATAGATAGATTAATCAATGTTTTACAATCGAAAAGTTATATAGGACATGGCACTTACCGGTTATCATGGTTGCATTTGTAACAGTGATTGTTGTTTCATTACGACTAGTGACAAATTCATGTTCTGCTTCTCGTTTCACAGTTCTGGCTATTTCAGTTACATTTTGGACGGGTGTATTTTGAGCATCTGTTGCATTACCATGTTTTGCATTTTCTGCATTTAAAAGACTAGTTTTGTTCAATGGTTCTACGTGACCATCGTTTTCTACATCTGTATGGTCTTCGGTATTATTTCGAAGTATCGTGAGATCTGTTTCTACAGTCGTCTCGGGTAGAAGTACCCAGTGAAACTCAAGCTCTCTAGGGTAGAAAACGCAATGGTTGTCCACCAAAGTTTCGATTTCAAATAAAAATATGTAGTTTAGCACTCCAAAGATGGCTGCAAACACGTACAGTATTGTGTGCCATGCTGGAAATAAAAGAAATACTTGAATTAGCATATTTTATGATAATGTATCTCGAAAAAGTTTGTTGGTTGTTCTACAAACAAAAAAGAGAGTACGTGACTGAACATAAAGAAAATGGAAATTAATATCAATAGATAAAGTTCCTCTGTAGAGCACAATACTAATAATAATACTACTAAAAGGAAAAAATATAGATAAGACATAATAACTAAGTATAATTACAAAATTGTGAATCATACAGTAATTATCATTTTAATTACAATGCACGGTTGCTATTGTCTACCTACTGGAACAAAAAGTCCACAAGTCGTTGTAAAAGGAAAACTTCTCCGATCTTTGCAAAAAGTTTATGGTAATTTTAAACTCTTTAGTTCAAGGTATAGCTCTAGCGTTCAAGGATTAGCTGACTAACTATGAAGTCATCGAATATTAAATCGTACGTGCTTGCTGTTACGAGCCGCACTCAGTCGTATAACGGTCGTAATTTTATTATGGTTTGGAAACATTGAGGTGCCTCGTAAACTTAAACGTCATTAGGCCACTGCATACATAGGTACTGCATGTAAAATAAATTGAATGCAATCAACTTTACAGTCCTGTTCTTGGAACTTGATGCAAAGTATAACGATGTAGTTTTTAAATCAACAAGACAATAGCAATTAAGAATGCATTACGGAAGCTCTACCTTAGGCTTTTTGTTTCTTCTATTTATTCTTACATTACATACGTGTTCATTTTTAAATACGCAATCAAGGAGGCCAAAGAATAATCCATGAAAATAAGCAGGTTCTATTTTCGTACCTAAACCTCTTTAGCTACTAAGTAATTCGATTCCCTTTTAATAATATAAGTACTTACCACTTCTTTTATCAACTTCAAGTCAATTGAATGTTCATTTATCTATTCACGCTATGAAATAGAAAACAAGAATATAAATAATAATAGAAAACAATTAGAAATAATGTTGATTCACGATAACATGCGTACAAAATTGTGTTTAATGAAAAAGGGAGTTATGACTTGGAAGGTACCTATGTACCTACTAAGTATTTATTATGACTATAAGAAGGCGTATTACCTTTCCAAATTCTAAGATGTTTTGAAGCCCGTTCCTCCAGCTCCCGATAGTCGTATATTAAAATGGTCATCTTGTTGATAGTTTCGCGCCCATTCTGTAAAATGAGATGATTACTTTTAATTATTTAGATACAGTAAGTTGTCACCGCTCTGTATAGTATATGCTTAGGTAGGTCACTACGTAAATACGCAGACGTAAAGAAACAGATAGGTAGTACTTTATTTTCAGATTTTAAGGTATAATCACACATAATAAAAAGTTCTACAATGTTGTTAAAAGCGTGGCTTAAGTAAACTTTTTTACTACTGGTTGTTAGGTAACAGGAAGGAAAAGTTTTAATATTATTAATTAACGACATACATACAAGGTATTTTTCAACGGGAAACAAAACTTGAAACAAATGTAGATACCTATATTATTAATTACTAAGTAATGCATTTCAAATGTATTGTATAGGAGTGTTATACCTAATTAATTAAAGTGTTAAAATGATTGATCGCGAGTCCCTAGGCAGACATTATTTTACTAGTAAATGGAATTACATTAGTTCAATGGTTCATTCGTATCGCTACAGAATTATGAAATTAGGACGGCGTAGTTTGTAATGAGGGCATAATTCATTAGACATATTCGTAATACTGAAAAAATGTTATTGAAGAATGTTTAAGCATGGTGCTTAATGGTTTTTAACTCAGTTTTTATCACAATGGCAAACATTTTAAAATACGAGTTCCTAACTACGTATCTTACTTCCGCTCGATTACAAACGCGATAACACTTTATGTTAGGTATAGTCGAGTGCAGGTCAACCTTTACAAGTGCTTTGGAACATGGTTCCATTTCGTCCTTATGTTACAATGTAATAAAGTGATCTTGACTGGAGGAGGCTTTAGAAGCGCAGTTGGGCGTTGCTGTAGTGCTGAATAATATTAAAAACCTGCCAAGAGTCGAGATTTGCGAATTCTTACATTGTTTGTTAGTTTATTCATAAATATAAATTTAGATTTTAATATCGAACTTGATTTTATACCATAGTTTCTTTTCTTGGTTGGTACTATGAGAGATAAGTACTTGGCTATACTCCGTAGGCACAGTGTCTTAGTAGGTACCCACAGGTAGGTTAGGTAAGTACCTACTTAATTAATCAGAATAAAACCTCTAGCTATTCTATCGCAAATAACAAAAGTTATTATTAGGTAACGTGTCCAGTAGCTCAGATAACAGAATCCAGTAGCGAAATTAAAAGCAAAATTAAATAAAAAGAATTCACAAAAGTGAGACCAAAAACACATTAAAGAATGAGGCAGCCACCGTCGTCGCCGCCGTCGTTACCATGTTTTTTAATTCGTTTCGATTCGCTGCCAGTCTCGAGGTCATCGAGTTTGGACATTTCTATGTATTATTCAGTATCCATCCGTAATTGTTTTTGTAGCTTCGATTTATGTTAACGAGTAAGCTTTTGTTTAGACAATTTAACAGAATTTCAATACCCCTTTTATAGCCAATGATGTAGCAATTGGATTTTTAGACCCATTACGTGCAATAAAATCTTATGAAACAAGCGTTAAACCTACGTTCCTACCTTAATTTTAAGTCAGATACAGTTACAGCCTGTTACGTGCCAAGAAAAGACAAAGGCTTCCTGAACCAGCTTAACTGAGCTTAGAGCTGAGAGAATAAGACTTTATTTCTTTCAGAATGTATCATTTTGATAAGAAGGTAATATGCGCCTATTCGAAATACTGTGTCTGACTGAATGCATGTTACGAAAGGCACCACAAGTAGGTTCCTACATCATATAGCTACTTAAGTACCTGCTTATTAGTTTAATTACCGACTGAAATAACATCATCAACTCGCAAGCTTATCAGCTACCGAAAAGATAACAACAAAGCGATTCAACCACGCGCTATAAAGTTTGTACACTGTTTCATGCCACGGTTATCTTGACTTTATAAACGTTCGGAGCATAAATTATTTACTTACTCTCAAACATTGTAGTGGCAAACTAAAATGACATCACTCTGAGATCATTTACTACTTTGAAAATGATTCGCAGTTTATTCAAATGTCTGAAATTAAATGGTCTTGAAGTTAAGGGTCAGGGACTATGATTTTTGAATTTAGAATCCATCCTTTTAAGCATGTAGGTTGGTTTATGTTCTATGAAGTTAACAATAAATTAACTCAACAATCCACGATCGGTTTTGGTTTCATTGTGTGAAGTCGTTTTTATCATGAGATCCAATTCAAATACCAAAGCGTTTATGTATATGTATCAGAAGGTAATAGCCAGTCACCATTGAAATGACACACCAGGAACTCTGTGATTGATGAGGCACCTTTATAAGTAGTCCTAGCCCTAGCTATCGTTAGTGTCGGTAGGTACTAGATACAAGCTTAATGCATAGCATAGCCTTAAATGTTATATTTTTAAGTATCTGCTTAGGTACCTAGTTTTAATCTAGGTACAATCTAAAATATTGTAAAATATAAATTAAAAAGGATTGCGGGAAATAAATTAATACTTAGGTATATGTCTGCACTTAACATTTTGAAATTCTTTAAGAATTAATTTAAGAAAGAGGAGCATGCTCTGTAGATTATAAAGGGCTATGTATCAGACAGAGGCCCCATAGGTACAATATTGGTAGTAAAAATGTGATAAAATCCACATGTTAGATGCTGGCCACAATTAGTCTGGCGGAGCGCCAAATATTGCGTAGGCGCATTGCTCTAATTTTCGCGGTAACCCGTGTCAATATCGGCGAATACAGGCGCTAATGCCTTTGTCACGATTCAGTGGATGGCATTAGTAGAACCTGCTACATAATTATGAGAAAAAAAACACTAGTAAACAAGTTTGATTAAACAGGAGCAACGAACTGGATAGCTTGGTGAAATGATATCGGTTCAGATAAAGACGACGCAGTTTATTAGGTACCTACACAATACGGTACGTATGCACACATAATTGTCAAGTTAGGGCATACCAACTACTGTGTAGGTGTACCTAGGTATGTAGATAAAGCTACGATACTTAACAAGCACCCACCCACATAGGTAAACAAAGAAACTTATAAAAACGTGACAGCAACTGAGGTTACTAAAGTTCAAAGATTTTTATAAAAAAAGCCGCTACTATCGCATTTCTGTTCCAAGTATAACCATATCGCCTCTTTCAGTAACGATAATTAATAGATCGAAATCATGCTAGCTAGTCCATAGCGAAAAAAAACACAATCAATATCATCAGAGATAGACAGAAATTCAGAATAAAAAATCCCGTTTATGAAGTAAAACTTCTTAGTAAACGCAAAAGTAAACTGAAGAACTTTTTAATTAAGCCTTACTCATTGTATTACCCAACATTTGGCTGGAAATAAACCACCGGAATTCGACGTGAATTCGTGACCTAATTAAGGTGTGAGCATGAGAACTTTGTTGCCACATTTCTCAAGAAAGATGTTTATCAAAATAGTGAGTTATTTATTTTAGACCATAGCCAGTAGGTACGTATGAATCAATTCTACTCTTAGCTACAACGTCGTATGTTCAGTGACTCGTATAATCTCGTTATGAATGACGTAATCTCTAATTTTATAATAGGTTTTTTATAGTACCACTATTGCCGATTGATGTGTGTTGATCTGATGATTCTGTTTCATTATTTCTGCATTGTTATTTGCATTCTGTTTATCGAGTGTTAATTAAATAACTACCTTAGTAAGTTTAATATTCCTACAGTCAAGTTACCTACTTTGTACCTACGTTCTCCTGCTTTTAGCATCCGTAATAAGTAGTGAGCAAACACGACAAACGCCTAATTTCCCAAGCAAACACTAAAAACCAAACATTAAACTGAACGCAACTGCAAATAATTACCTATCTACGAGTAACCTATTTTTATTATTTAACAACTTTTGTAGCTTATCTTGAGAAGTCTGCGAGTATTTTTTTAAACAAAGCAAGGTCGAAAATGCACTGATAATCCTCTTGGCTCCTTTGTTAATTTATAATTTTCTATTTTGTATATTGAAGCTGTTGGTTTTCCAATAAATAAATAAATAAATAAATAAATAAATAAATAAATAAATAAATAAATAAATAAATAAATAAATAAATAAATAAATAAATAAATAAATAAATAAATAAATAAATAAATAAATAAAAAAGAAAATTCATGAGGGGTTGCCGTAAGAGTACTTGTATCTAGTGACTATGATAGGATTTTGTGGTAGTAGGATAGCTAGGCTGAGGGGACGCAAATCTACTATTTGCTTCAGGGTGCTTCAAGTATTTTTCGACGTCATCTAATGACAGGAGAGTGTTTTTTGTAAAGAATGAGTAAGTACCTAATGGCTTATAGCACTTATAGCCATTAATAACCTACGTCTTAATAACATTGGCGCCTGTTGGCTGTACTGCGGCGAAGGACATTGCCTGCCAAGGACTATGAAGTGTAGAATTTCGACCACTTGAATTTATAATTTGATTAAATATCTATAAATATATTTCCTGTTATTTTACTGAAAACGTTTTATGGATAAATGTATGACTTTATCATAATTCATAACTACTATGTTATTTTATTCTTACAAAATATTTGGCTAAATGCGTGCACTGCTGAATGTTGGTAATTTCCCTTGGGTACTTTCAATCAGCTACCTACTAGGTACTTGGAACGTAAGTAAGTAGGTAATATAAATTTTCGATAAAGTGGTTTTGTTTCAGAAAAAGCTCGCAAAGCACAAAGCTTTGATCATGTAACATCCAAATTAATATACGAGTACTTACCTACCTAGGTAGGTAGGTGTCTATTTTAAACACGTAAAAGCTTTATTCTACTTGTATTATTTATTTCCAGTTTTTTTATCGGAAAACGATAAGTATGTAAAACAATTAGGTATTATTTTAATAAACATAAACGTAGACTCACCTTTTGTGTATAGTAAAATCCAATAAAATGCACTCAAACAATATTCGAAAACACAGATTACTTCACATTTTCATTCATAAAAACGTAGTAACCACAAAAACTATGAAAATGCAGTTCAATACGTTGGAAACACGTATTTCCTACTACGCATGTCGCTATACTGACTCTCATAGATTGTATGCGAGTTACACCGTTTTGGTATTCACGAAAACCGTATACAAGTAAAAGTTGAGAGGACCGAGCATATGGGAAAAGACGTGACAAAATTAACTAAGTATACATTATTTTGTACTTTTACGTGCTTTTACTGTCGGTGCAGTCGTTTAATTCATGACTTCTTTGTTAGGGCTATTTTTTCAAAAATACATTCTTTTATTTCTTATAGCATATAAAATGTTTGAAAGTTCTTAAAATATTAAAAATAAAACATTTTTTTTAGATTTAAACAATTTTGAGACATTATCAGATTCTTATTGGATTCTAGCATAACTTACCTACATCAAACATGCTATGCTAATTCCAATTGTATCTGTTTTAGTTTCTGATGCTGGAATCGGGGGTCATGACAGAGACAGCAAGAAAACATACTCCGGATTATATAGGAGAGAAGAGGACATAAAACACAGATAAGCTTCACGGTTTTGTTTACGTGACGGGATGATGTCATGGCAACGCCACCACCGCCATGTTTGAATTTTCTTTTTGGCGGGAGATTTGATTTGGTAAGTGAAATCATGAACTTGATGCATTTAAATATCTACATATTTTTAATTTTTCAGCTATTTATATCTCTTATGTTGAGTTCCAGGTGAAGAGGTTTAAGTAAATAAAACAAGTCCGATTAAATTTCGTAAAAAACTTTATATTTGGACCCCAGTATATTGGTTATGGGTGTAACAATTTGACAACTAAGCACAATTTAATTATTTTTGGTTATTATTACTAACTTGCCAATTCTTTAGACATAATCCCCCGAACAAACTATTGATGCTATCTTACAGACCAGAGAAACTCTGATCTAAAGAATTGAATTTTCGTGGTAATATGGCTAGAGTATTAAGAAGTTATTGTTCATTACTTGAAGAATAATCACGAACAAAAGATACTATTTACAGAAGAAAAAGTCAGACAGTTGAGGTACATTTAGAACAACGTCGTGCTTCTATATAATCCTAATAAAGCTTTCCATGGGTTACAAGGCGTTAATATTAGCAATACTGTTTGACATGCAGCTTAATCCTAGTAGTAAGTGCCTTCATCAGGCCATCTTGAACCACGACGCTTAGTCGAGTATTTTATACGAAAATCTCCCCTCGAACGTCGTATTTCCGAGCAGTCTTTAGCAATGGGCAATTTCATCTCGTGTCAACCGAAAACGTAAGGTCTTACGCAGATAGGGCACCTATCCGATGCTGCGAGACATCGACGTAAGCAGTCGGCGTGGAAGAAATGTGCACAGGGCGTTACTCTAGCTGACTTCATGCTGCCGAGGCACACGGCACACACGTCCTCCAACATGGACAGCTCTTCAGGCGTCGCTCTTCGGAACCTCGCCAAAGAGCTCCGCGCTTCATTCAGCTTGCCCAACGCCTCTCCTAACCTGTACCTCCCATGTACAAACACGCACACGTACGCAAGGAGTCCCGCTAACCTCCACCTCTCACACCAAATGAGAGCTGGTACCAACGGCAACGCCAGCGCCAAGGTTACTCCTCGCGCCCACACGCCCAAATACAGCGCTTCCATACCTTCCAACCTCTCAAACTTCATTGCTGAAAGAGCTAGCGGCCAAATCTCTAAGAATGTTCTTTCTGAGAGTAAATAGTACGTTCCAGTTATGAGTGTGTAGAGTATTGTTGGGCGGAAATGCTCTAATCCTTGTTCCAGACCGAGGGTTAACAGAATAAAGGTGATGGTGACGATAAAGGTGACGGCTTTGGTCCATTCGAGAACAATTTTGGTGGCGGACATGGCAAGGTGCTTTACGCGGGAGTGCCGGGTGACGTTGACGTAGGGGGACCAGTCCTCCTTCGTGCAGATCTCGCGCACGTAGCTGACGGAGTACGTGATGACGTTGTAAAACATCAGCGAGTACAGAGATGTGAGACGGCCCTGCGCCACGAAGAGGCGGTCACATGCTGCGAACATCAGCAACTGGAACATACAATATCACAGTAAGTAGAGGTAACCACTTACAAGTTTCCTAATTATCAATTGAAATTTTCATAAAAATAAATAACTACTGTATTGATTGATTTTGGACCAAAAAGTATGAAAAATTATATTAACTAAAAATAATATTTTTGGTCATTTATTTTAATTATTTTTATGGTATTTAAGTATATCATTTATGAGAAACCTACCTGACTGATCATCGTAGATAAGTTGTTCATCTGTAAATAGAGTGTTTCTGCTCGCTCTAGTGGTGCGTATATCGCCTTCAGCACACCCAGAATCCACACGAATGGCGCCTTCAACCTCCGTGCGGTTCCTGAAAAGTAGACATATTCTTACTTAGTATGTGACACACGGGATCATACCTTTATCAGTAGTATCTAGTAAGTATACTCGTAGAATACGTAATTTTCCGTTTGAATACCTTTTTTTATATCTCTACAAAGTCTTCTTTCAAACTATAGATCGTCAATTTAACTTATATACTCCAAATATACAATTATAAAACAGATAATACACAATATGTATTCGGACCAAGTAAACTGCGAATAAAAAATCATGATGAATATTAACTATTTTCAAATGACTAGACTCTTTCAAAGATTTCTTCCAAGAATTATGTGTAGGTAGGTAGCAACATGGTGGTCGCCAGTGGTTGTCACATCTGATTGTTCAAAGTTCATGGCGCTGCTCGCCGCTGTCTTTTCCCTTCTCATTTGCATATATTTTTCAGAATAAAAATATAAACGGGATGGTTTTATTCCAAAGAGTAATTAACGTGAGATTTTACAAAAAAAGTCAAGTTAGTGGTTTCTGCCTACCCCAATAGAGAGAGAGAGGCGTGACAGATATGTTATTATATCCTACGTAGGTACGAAAGTATCTAAGAAGTACCTAAGTAGTAATTATTATTCTGATATGATAACTTGAGAAAATATAATTGAGAAATATTGAGAGAATATAATGATCATGCTGCATAGCTAACAAGATGTATGGCATGCATCTTGTTGGCTATTTCATGATAGGAACTCTCTACCCTCACCCCTCACCCTCATGACCTTTTTAACTTTTACAGATACCTGAAGCATGGATGTAAGAAATCAATTATTGGGAACAAGGCTTCCAGATTGTTTCCTAATTTCTAAACAAAAAAACATTTAGAGGAAAAGTCAGTATTTTAATTACTTACTTAATTTATTGCAATAATTTCGCATTATACCCTTCTGTCTTTGAAAAGCTTTGGCTGTTTTTTCTTCTACGAATGACGAAGGCTGGCCGGGATTGAAACAGTATAAAACAGCCACCCTTGGCTAGGGGTAGCCAGTTCAGAGCAGCCTTCCATCCTGAAGACATACCAACCCACCTCTCTAAGCTCTGGTAAGCAGTTTTATAATTTTTATCTAATAACTTTACATTAAACCAGGGATATTAATATACATACTAAGTATTTTGTAATTACTAATAATAATTTCCTTAGTTTCATTTTACTTTTTAATGCATTGTTCAGCAGTGGGATCTTAATAGCTAATAAAAAATTGTTTTTAAAATAAATCACGTCATCATCGGTCGTCGTCGTGAAAAAACGTAGCGCGTTGAAATCTTTTGTATGATAAAAATTAAGCCTAGATAATTTTATAGGAATAGTTCACAGAAATATCTTTGTTACTGTCACAATACATAAAATCTACGTCAATTCGGTTTTTTAATAATTTTATAAATACATTAACTGTGACTTTGGCCTATTTGGCAAGTGGTATAAATGTTCGCGACCTGTTTACAAAATCTTTCGGTACGAATACAGACGTAGACGTTATAGTTTTTATTAGAAGGTGACATTTACACTTCCTTTCGTCGTATTAAATAAGATGATACTGTTTATGTTTATGTGGTATATCTTCTACCATGAAAAGGGAAATCAAATAAACAAAGAATCTAAATCAACTTTATACCTACACAAAGAGACACTTGAAAACTAAGTAGGTATTTTTTTCTAAATGAAAAACGAGGCGCGACCGGAAACTGTCAATCAATAGTATTTTCCAAAAATATTTGCTTATTTAAACCTGTTCCTTACCAATGATAAATAAAAAAGTAAAAGGAAGGAAGTAATCGGAACATTGTAGGCGTTCCATTCATAATCTCTTGCTGAAAATACTCTGAAGCCGCGTCGTTGAACGTCAATCGCAGACGCCGATGTTTTCGCAAACAAAAATAAATTGCGACTAATTATGAGCGCTGGCGGCTTATTTGTTTATAGAGAACACTACAAAACTGTAATTTGTTTTCGTCGAAGGATCTATCTTCGCTATAGAACTAGGTAAATAAGTATAGGATGGGCCTTTTTCTGATAGAATCAATATAGGATCCTCGTCGCTAAAACTTAGATTTTTACATCAAAAATTTATTGGTTTGAAGTGGGCAATTTACTAATGCAATGAAGCTAGCGATCAGTGAACAAAATAGCTGTTATCAAAGTGATTAGCCAATATTATTCTTGTTTTATAGACTTTCATCTCTAATCCAACATTGTTCAAAAAATTAGCAAGTCCACATATGAGTTGCCGAGCGCGTTGATGGTGTAGCGTCAAACGCAGAAAGCACAAGTAAATTGTAGTTGTTGACGCACGCGCGCTGGCCGGCGCCCAGCTTCCGTTCGGTCCATTCAGATCTCGACAATGACCTGACTTCCCGACTCATATAATATACACACATCTATATTATGACATACCTACGTGATAGAAGGAAAATAAGATGAGAAATTGATTAGAACGAAGACCCTATTTTCTTAATTTCCTTGTAATACGAAGCTACCCATGGCGAAATACTTGTAACGAACCTTATAAAAGATTTATTTCGTAAAAAGTTTAGTCCGAATATACTTAGGGCTATTAAATACGATTTTGTTATTTAAATAAGTACATAAAGAAAATCGTTGCCACCTGTTTAATACTAATTAATACCGAAAAATACTTTAAAAAAGTCATGTTTGGTATCTGGATTTTAATTAATAACTTCTACGCCTTTTCTTATATGTGCGTTTTCTTTGTCATCGATTTATTTTATCTTTGTGATACAGATCCAAGATTTTACCATGACGTCAAATTGCTACTCTCAGTACATAGTTCAGAAGATCGATAGGAATAAGTATCTTGCTCATTTGTTAGTACAAACAATATGATTATTTTATTCTTACTCTATACCTACCGTCTCTCTATTCCGAGATACCATAAAAGTCTCTAGTATACTTCGACTTAGTACGAAAATACTCTGTTCCTATAATCTTTTTGATATGTCGATGGATTTTATCATTGCCTGGACTCTAAGTCTAAAAATAGAGTTCCCACAAGTACACTTACGTTTGCACGTATCAAGAACGGCTGGATACCAGCGCGCTGGATATCTGTAGTTGGCGGAGATGAGGACCGGTACCACCAGACAGGTATACGCAGCCATGAGCCATGCTCCTCCGAGTGCCACGAGCAACCCTCGTGGTGCCCAGTATGGTAACAGCAGTACCACCGACAGCAGCCATACTGGAAAACAATGTTGCGATAATTATGATGAGCATGTTTTACCAAAAATAAATGAAGGCATACTCATTCCAATTTTAATATTTAAAGCAACTAAAAATCCGTTTCAATCTCCATTCACATTTTTAAACTATTGGAAGTTTAAAGGTTTTCGATAAAGCGAGGAACTTGACTTTTCGAATTGGTGTATTCAAAACTGAATAAAATAAATTCTAAAACATTCTCCAATCATCTTCAATCCAATCAACACCCTTGGTCTTGGTACGAATCGCTGCAATTTATGAATCGTAAATATTTTTTTCATGATTCACATTTTGCGTAGCCCCTGACCTGTTTTTCACGGGATGCAATTTTGGCATTTCGATTATTTATAACCGCTTTTACCGGCGGCGGAGGAAAGTTTTTAGTCTTCAGGAAAATAAACTGAAAAGCAGCAGTCTAACTTTGGGAATTTTACGATTCTCATTAGGTACAAGGAAAAAATGAAAAGGTACGGCCTTTTTTTAAATAAACATTTATTTGAAAAAAGTAAAACATTGACCTTAAAGTAGATAATGCGACTTTCTCAAGAGTCCCGAGTTTGCGATTCTTGAATTTTATAATTTAATGTATGCAAAGACAAACACGCTATATATACATACAATATTTACGTATCTACCTACCTATTCGAGGAGATAATCTACCTACATAGTTATAGTAGATAAGAAGTACCTACTCAAATCTGTAATAATGTGGCGCTATTAGGTACACAAGCGCATCATTTGTTTGAGCACATGGTCTTAGATCCGGTAAACTATGCTCATTACCAAGAATTCTATTATTCAGACAAATTAAAGAGATTCCTAGCTGTTTACTCAAACAAAAATGAATCATGAAAGTCGAAGAACAAACATTAAATATAGAAATAAGACGTAAACATTGCGAAATTTGTAAACAAACGCGAAAAACTTTCAATGCCGTAATAATATTATAGAACGACCTACGTCGTTGACAAGTAGCCCGAAATTAAATATTAAGTATTTCT
This sequence comes from Anarsia innoxiella, assembly GCA_947563765.1. Lineage (NCBI taxonomy): Eukaryota > Metazoa > Arthropoda > Insecta > Lepidoptera > Gelechiidae > Anarsia > Anarsia innoxiella. Next base: position 5,056,651 of record OX387408.1, read on the forward strand.
TCATGTGATAGATACCTATAAGACAATTTTATACTTAGGTACTCGACACTACATACCTACTCAGTATCAATGATAATACTATAACAATTAAAAAATATATATAAATCCACGCACAGACGACATTAAATTACATGAGTTCCATGACCCACTTTACTGTCTTTCTTTGTAAACAAATGCAAATACTTACCGATATTGGCGATTTTGTCTTCCGACTTCAATGGGGGAATTTTCGAGAAGGAATCACTCCTTATACGACCACGCACACGCGAAATCATTCCCATTTCGATACTTTGTTCAAACTTCTATTCAAAACAAAATAAATCACTATTCAAAACAAGAAAATAGCAAATCAATTCTCGAACTTGTTTGTTTTGCGAATATTCGTCAAGAAACCTCCACTGTAGACGAAGTGTGTCACATGAATGCGCATTTGGGCGGCTAAACTTTGGGCGGGCGGCTCGCACGCAGACGTGCCGCTTCCATTCTACTTTCCGACTAACTTTATTTTTGCACTACACATCATTCATTTCTAGCTACATATGATACCTACGTTTGTTTTATCGTACAATTATCGCAATGTACTCTAAATGATGCTATTTATTACCGTCGCTAAGAACAGTTTCAAAGTGCAATGACGTTTTATTTTTAATTCGATTCCATGTCACTGACTTAAGAAATACAAACACGTTTTTGAATTATATTTGTTTGGTTTGTATAGATTTTCAATTACAAGAATCATTAGTCATCAATTTAGTCAACACCCAATTAATACTTTCATACTTAGTTCAAGTAATTTTCCCGTTTCAAATAATAGTCTGTTACACTAAACTGAAACAGCCGCTAAAACTTATTTAAAAAGTTCAGAAACTTTTTCGCTCTATGGAAATGGTTTTCCGGGTGTGCCTACAAGTATAATTTTATCTATTCCATGTCTAAAGTGGGTGTAAATATATCTACTCAACTTACACCTATTCCAGACAGATTTAGAAAACAAGAGTCACATGCCACACCCCCGTTTGTAGCTCGTCATCGCGACTCGTCTCGACCGGCGGCGTCACGTGGAATCGCCAAACGGCGAACACGAAAATAATATTTTGTTGATTAAATACGCAGAAAATATGATGTATAAAATAAAAATGATAAGGATGTAATTCAATATTATCAACAACGTTTGCTTTTTATGTCTAAAAACGTAAAGATACGTAGGTAATTATTTTTCTACAACCATCAGCCTACACCTTGTTCATTCATAAAATCCCACGAAAAACTGACGTAAACAGGGCAGACATGTAAAACGTGGGTGCTAGGTAGTTGGTAGGTACCTTTCAAATTATAAATTTAACTAAATAATAAATTACAATTATTTTACAAGATATATAAATAGGTACCTTTGCAGTAACTATTTAGTAATCTGTGCCTGAGTTTAGTTCTTTCTTATCTACTTAGTTACATTAGTATCCCACTGCCGAAAATGGCCTCAAAAATTTTAAGTAGGTAGCAATCATAGCCCAAAATGTGCTACCTGTATTGTTGAATTACTTGTTAAATATACCTACACATTGAGACTTTCAGAAAAAAAAAAGAAATATCTAGGTATCTAAATTATAAATAACGAAAGAAGAAAATGTTATGATATGATAATCTAGCTATGTAAATACACAAGTCTCTTTACCCAGGACTCTAGAAGATGCACCGAGCAGTGTACATGGTGTTGCTGGCGGCCAGTAGTTTGGCTCACTACCAAATCTACGACAGAAGGCACCTCATACAGCAGCAGGAACTAGAGCCGGTACAGCGCGACCTATTTAGGACTGAAAGACTGTTACAAGGGTTTCAGGAAAATATGGCGTAAGTATGGTTTTTTATTTCAAGTTTTATTTTAGTTTATTTGAGCCCGCGCATATTAGCAAACAATATTATTTAATACTCATTTCGCTATCAAATGACCTTTATCCTGATCCGTCAATCGTGCGAATTAAATCAGTACCTTCACCTTCCTTTTATTTTCTTACAATATTCCGTTTGGGTACCAATAAGCAGTTCCTACTTACATAATAAAATCTTATTTCAATGTTTCAGACCAATTCCAGTTGAATGTCCAGTATGTGAAGATAAATTTGATTCGATGTACACAAATGACGAAGAGTGTGAAACGGATCGCATTAGTGGCAAGAGGTACAAGATCTGCAAATATGGTGCTTATAGGAACGACAAGTGCGGAAGCAGATTGGATTGCTACAGGGTTAGTAACACTTTTACCTACCTCATGATATACCTACAGTTCTTTGCGAAATAAAAACTTAAAATTCTATAATAAGCGTAGGAGGTAGGAGTGCTAATAAACGGAGAAACCTTGCTCTTCCTACTTTTATTATTGACACCTGCAAACGACTCCGATTTCTTTAATTACCTACCACTAATAACCATGTTTGTTTAATGCAAACAAATATCGCTTACAATGTCATTCTCTTATCCTCAGGGTGCAGGAGAGAAATGCTCGCATAAAATGAGCCTCGTGAACTACGGTCACCTCTGCGCACACGGTTACACGTGCAACTCCAAACTGGGTAGATGTACCGGCATTGGCTACTTTCCTGATCCCAACATTCTAATCGTTATCGAACCCAACATTGAATACCCCGTTAACCGCTCTATTTCAAAAACCGCGGAATTGACGAGGCGGCAAACGGAAGATAATCATGAAATCAATCGATATGATGCGTTTTAAGTACATAAACGAGTAGGTACTAAGCTACTAAGCCTAATCATAAGCCTAGACTACGAGTATAATGTCTTTTATACTGAAAACGCCTGGTCAAAAAGTTAAAAATCTCAGAGATACCTTTTGCTATAAAAATTGTTTCCTGAAGCGCTATAATTTCGATAACTAAATATACCTAAATACCTACTCTTTCTCTTTGTAATCGTTATTTATATTTTATGGCAAGAGCACACAAATCTCTCATCAAGTTAACTACCACACTGTGTCAAATAATGTGATAGGTTTAAGAATTTATTTACCACATTTATTGATCTCTTGTGTAATGGTGTCTAAAACCTAGGTAACATTCCTATTTAAGATTAATTTAAGAATTAATGGGCTTAGAGTTAATGTGATACGGATCTCCTTTTGAAATGTCACTGTACAAATATGTTATACTACTCCTATATGATCTCAAATAAACTTATATGTTGAATCTACTACCTCTCTCTGTTTTATTTTATATTTTTATAATCAGTAAACTTAGGTACCTACCTATCATCACACAAAATAAAACTTCTCATAATATAAAGACTTATATGTACCTACCTACCGACCTATTTACCTATTGATAAGTAAGCGTCAATTGACATATTTTATGAATCAGAGTTAGACGTACTAGGTAATAAAAAGTATAATTATTCTCAGAACAGATAAATAACTGTTAGATAGGTAGGTAGGTATAGGTCGCGCCACGTAAAAAGAACTCTAGAAACACTTGAAAGCGATTTGTTCGTGCATGGGTACACTTATGCACGAAAGTACTAGGATTATTTATCGTTTCATTCTTGAAAGAGTCTTTTGCGCGCGGTTTACGTATTTACCTGCTTAAAAAAACATTCTGTATTATCTATCACGTACCTAGGTACGTGATATTCTCCTGATGAGAACAATGACCAAAAATATTCTCATCGTCATTATGCTTTTCGAAAAACTTGTCATCTTGTTACGCGCACGTGTTTTTTAAAAATTGATTTTATATTTGTACTTAGATGTACACAGACTTCCAATACATCTTCGTAAAATAAAAAACTATAAACAAATACATTTTCATCGGATATATACCTAAAAAACTTAATGGGAATTTTCTGAAGATTGTGCAATATAATCCATGCAATATTCCAATATTCCGACTTAAATTATCATTATGCCAGGCTAAAAATTAAAAAAAGCCTTTGACTTGACAGCACAAACAACAATAAGGTGAAGCCATTAAAAAAAAAACAATAAGTTTTTGCCTGTTTTTGCACATGGCAGTTGTAGATTTGCATTTGTTTTGATTATTTCTTTTCCGGTATTAACGGTTTTAAGCCCAAGGACGAGCTATAAAAATCTTTCTTTGTTTTCATTATTTCTTTAAAGTAGGGGAATAACCAGAATAGAATCTATGAACTGTAGGTACGTGGCTATAAAGTATTGGTAGGGTATTTACCTACATAGTATTTAGGAGTAGCGTGCGCATTGTATTGGAATTAAAAACTACAATTTCATTTCATTTATCGTGTTGACTGTTGTAACTTGAGTCATTTGCTGTGTCGGTCGGTGTGATATTGTCACAGTAAATAAGTTTCTAATTCTTGTGTGAACGGCGGCAAAGGTGAGTTTTTAACTTTTTGAAGTTAATTAAAATAACAACTAACTAACTTATTAATTATAATGACAATTTCTTTGGCAGAAATTATGTATTATAGATTATTTATCCCTTTCAGTCACCATGTATTGCTTTGTTTGTGGAGAAGTTGATGAATTCTACGATGAAGACTCTGAGGCCATCCACAATGCAAGTCCCAAACATCAGTGTAATATGATACTGGCCAATTACAAGAACAACAAGTAAGCAAGATTCCTTTTTCAAAATAATTCCCCAGTTTTGAAAAGCCGTCTTCTTTAGCTTTTTCTAATGATTGTATGTACATAGGTAGGTATACACTAGATACTAACAAACTTAACATCCAACTATCTGTTTATTTCACGGATTTATTTAGTGTAACATTCATTTGTTTTTGTTAAGTGGGCCTTGGTTTATTTATGGATTTCTTTTATAAAAAAATTTTTTTGAAGATTCAAAATTTTGTACTATATGTATAGATACACTTAGTATAAAATTTTGATTAGATTAGATGATAAGATCTAATAAATAAATTGTAACCATTTGTTTGTAATCTAACAAATAGAAATAGAAAGATAACAACTGCACATTTGAACAACAGCCAAAAGTAAAGTTTGACTTTTTCTTTTTAGGAAATATTTCAGCAAAAATAAAGATGGTATCTTCATTTATTGTACTGCTCAGACTAAACCTAAAGAAGGTGCTACTGTAAGTAAGATAGAAGACTGTGATCATCATAAAATAAGGATTTATGTAAGTTCTTACTGTCTTTCCATTCCCAACTACTCGTATGATTTTTCATAATATCTTTTTTTAACAAATGTACTTGGAAATCAGTTTTTGCAGTCTTAAAAGTTACTTTTTATCAAAGAGTTTGGAGACCAACCAACAATAGTATGTTAAGAATTTTTTTTTTAATCCATCACATAGATTTTTGTCCATCAGGTAAAAAATATGTATCAAATATTTTTGAGTAGCCTAAAAGACGAACTAATTATAATGGCATTTTTTGAATGTAGTCATCATCCCTACTGTTGCATTTTATTTTCTGTTTCATATTTACAATAGGTACCTACTTAATATTTTAAGGCCAAAACACACTGCTTGCGTAACGTAGACGCAAGCGGTCACAGTTACATACATTACAACGCATACGCATCCGGTGTGTTTTGGTCTTTAATGTCTGCAGGTAATCATTTGATACTCTTCAAAAATCAACCTACGAATATACTTTTTATCCTACTTTCAGGCTAGACCAAAACAGGGAGTAAAGTTTACTTTCAAAGTTAGCTGTAATATAAAGAATGAGGATATAATTGTAGTAGGTGTGCAACTAGCCCATCCACAGCCACAGTTTGTAATGAACGACCATCCTTATGTGTTTGGTGCTCAACCACATATTTTACAAAGAAGTAAGTACCTTCCTAACTGTAGTTAGTTACAAATACAATATAAAATGTCAATGTTTGTCCCGATGGATGGATGTTTGTTACTCTTTCACGCAAAAACTACTGAACAGAATTTGATGTAACTTAGCAATATGCTCATCAGAATAACACATAGGCTATATGTTTTTTTTCCAAGATATGACAAAAATGCGTACGAAGTCGCGGGCAGCCTGTTGTATTATAAATAGAGGGTGATAAAGGTTAACATTTCTACCAACAGATGGATCATTCTTGTTTTAGAGTAGGCTTGTGCTTCTGTAGTGGGGATTTTAGTTATTATTAGGAGTCCTCTCTATAAATCTCTTGATATCTATCTATCTCTATCTTCTTTATATCTCCTGATATAAAGGAACACATAGGCTATATTTTAAAATACATATTAAGTAATTTCTGCTATGAATACCTACTCCATATCATACATTTCAAAAGAATCAAAATAGAAATAAAAAGCCATGAAATGACTTTATGATTGTTTCTTTTTATACTACATAGGTACAATAATTAACCTATAGCTATATTATACATTATACAATATGCTGTTTATCTATTGCCACTACTGTACATTTAATTTAAAAATAAACATAGATAAGCAAAAATAGAAACAGTTTGTAATGCATTAGTAAATTAAAGATTGATTGGAAATCTATACTTAAACATAATAAAGCAAATTACTTTTTTATCATTTGGAAAAACAAACAATTAGTTTCTAAAACCCACAGTACTTATTAATTATTGATTTATTTAATTACTAGAGGCTGCCCGCAACTTCGTACGCATTTATCGTCATATTTAAAAAAAAAACATGCTATCTTAAAATTGCATAGCCTGTGCGTTATTCTGATGTATAAGCAACAATATTGCCTAGTTTCATCAATATCTGTTCAGTGGTTTTTACATGATGATTGTGATGAAGTTACAAACATCCATCGACACATACATTGACATTTATAATATAAGAATTATAATAATATCTGTCTGTTTACAGAATCAAAACTCGATAAAGACATAATAGTGAGATTCAAAGTGGCAGACATTGGTCAATATGAGATGCCAATTATGTTTACATTCCAAAGACCGAGTGATGAAAAAAATATCATATTTATAAGAGAAATGGTAATTATTTTGTTAAATTTATTTTATTTTAATTAAAACAAGTATAAAGTGTTGCTACACATAAACTGTTATTTTGTACACAAGTTTAGTACTGTGAAACTTATGTATGATGCTCCCACCCTGCATTGTTAACTTTTACTAACAAACTTTTAGTATACAACATTTTTACTAACTAAATGTTTACAAACATTTTATAACATACAGTATGGGAGCACCATAATATGCTTGACACGGGGATGTCTTAATACAATGTCTGAAAGGTGATACTGGAATGAATAAAGTAAATCTTAAATTACTCTATACTGCAACATTACTATACTAAACGCAAAGACTCGTGGCAGACGCGGTCATAAAACGTGTGAATGCGACAGCGCACGTCATTATCTCGCTCACACTTACACTGTTTATGGGTGACGTCACAATTATGTAGAGATGCACGTCGTTTGGTTTCGAGTGTAAGGTTTTATTAGTATAGGTATTAGGTTTTACGACTTTTAAGTGAGGCATGTCATGTTTAATGTAAACAAAGTATAGGTACTTTTTAAAGTATAAGTATAGTAAAGTAAAGGTATAGTTATTAAAAATGTGATGATTTATTTGTACACGTGTATGCAGCGATGACTCACCCGGTTTGAAATTTATCGACATTTCTGCAAGTCTGCGTGTGCGATTCTCTATTACAAAAGTGATTTATGTACTCGTCTGCCACGAGTCTTTGCGTTTAGTACCTATAATAAAACATTTTATCAACAGGTTGTAATGGTACAAGAGAATTTAGAAACCCATCCATTCCATAAGAGTCCATTCACCAATGAAGACTGGAAGAAAGCTAAAGAATTTATTGTTTGTACTGAACATTTGTGAGTGTTGACAACTTAAAAACTTTCTTTAAAATACTTTACAATGTTTATTTATTTATTTAACAGTTTATTGTAAGATGATAGTACATAGAGACAGAAAAAAAAGAGAAGCTATACAAAAGGTACAGCATGTTTTTATTTTTAATCTGTGAAATTACTTGTGATTGATTATGTTGAACTCAAAACTGATAAAACATAGCCTGTGTTTACTACATACGTTTATATACCAAATAATAGAGGAAGTAACACATTTACAAACGGCCTTATGATATTGTGATATTTACGATTCATTTACAAATCACAAAAATGAAATACCGCTCATTTATGGCTGCGTCGAACTAATTAATTTCTTGTTTTTTCCAGGCCTTATGAAGTAAACTTTAAGATACCGAAATTGCTTAAAACCATTCTCCCTGGAGGCCTCGAAGAAGAAGCTCTTCAGAAACTGAGAGTTGACCCTGAACTTCGAGAGGAGCTGAGAACAGTTTTGATCGCAACTAGGTACAAACATCAACTGCTATAAGTAGTACCTACTGTTTGCATTTATTTGCTGACCTTATTTTTATTTGGCATTATTTCATAACTTCCGCAATATTAAGACTAAGGGTCCGTTACACCACTTAGGTACAGATAAAATTTAACTGACAGATATACCTATATAATATTTATTAGACAGGGACAGGTATATTCTAAAGCCTTAAGCACACTGAATGACGTGACGTCAGCTAGCCGTGCCGATCTAGGCTAGTACAGAGACAAAATCGTCTATCATTCTGCCCAAACCTTGAGCATGCCGCTATTTTTGATTCGCTTTATTTGTTTCCAGAGCCATCTTTGAAGAAGGCCTCACTGAAGAAAACTATCGTATTTACTTCCACCATCTTTTGTGGTGGGAGGAAATTATTGCCAGAATTAATTTACGGGTGCGTTAATATTTATTTTAATACTTCAGGCACCTTTAACACTTGAACTGGCAATAACAGATGGTGCATTAAAAAATAGAATCTATATCTTTACATTGTGTTTTAGTTTTTTGCTTTTCTATAATTAATCCAAAGGAATAGCTACTCTTATAGCGTGTATATAAAGTTGAAAGTATTTTTTTTTAGAAATACAACATGGAGAATGTTATAATAGACTTGAAAGAAGATGGAAAATATTGGTTAGATGTACCTGGTTTGGCTGAGAAAAGACCATCTTTATTGCGAGGTAAATTGTCTGTGTTTGTTACTTTTAAGTTGTTTTAGCAGGTCTGAAGTTTCTTGCTACAGTGGTGATGGAAAATTGATCAATTTCATCGTTTCAGAGCGTATAAACACCCAGTATATAGGAAACTTCGTCAAGCCATAGAATTCATCACATATATAGAACCTAGAGACACATACATACTACCTATGACGAATTTCCATATTCCATATTATTTTTCCATATTATTCTTGATAATACCTAAATATAATATATTTCTCTTGTTTTATAGGTGATCGCGCTTTCGTAAGACCTAAAAGCAATCCAGACATATTGTTCGAAGCTATCATAGGAAATATTAAAGATAATTCTATTCATCTCAGTAAAATGGACGAAAGGTAAGCGATGCGATTGTGTCCGTTACTTACTTACTTACCTACTTACTAACTTGCTAGCTTATCTCTGTAGCTCACGGCGTAAACCAAAGTATGATAATTATTTGAATCGATGAGCCAAGTGGCTCACTGGCGGCTTATGGCTCACTTTATGTTTCTACTAGAAGCTGCCCGTGACTTCGTTTACATAATACCTATCTTATAATAATATAGCCTACGTATTTTTCCGGCAAGCACGCTACAATATTGTAAAGTTTCATTAAAATCTGTTCATTGGTTTTTGTGTGAAAGAATAACAAATCCTTCATTGGCACAAATATTGACATTTATAAGTTAGGATTAGGGCAATTCATCATGATTAATATCCTAATAATATTTATGATCGAAGTAGTTATTATCTATGGATGTATACTACCCACAGATTCGACGAGTACTACACCCCGGACGCTACATTCAACATTCGTTTCCTAATGTCCCGCGTGCCGGTGGAACGGATGCACACAGCCGTCGCCAACGTGTTCTCATCAGGGCAGGGCTGCCGAATATTCCCCCAGAGGGAGGCCAAGTTACCTAAAGTCAAACCTATTGATAAGTAAGAATAATTTTAGTTCCTAATATGTTCCTAAAGATAGCAACGGTGTTTAGAATTGTGATGATCAAGCGCGGCACGAAGCAGTGTGGGAAGGCCTCCAACCAGGTGGACCGACGACCTGGTGAAAGTTGCAGGAATCCGTTGGATGCAGGCAGCGCTGGACCGGTCGTTGTAGAGATCTTTGGGAAGACTTTTTTCCAGCAGTGGACGTTCATAAGCTGATACAACAAGCATTATAGGCTTTGTGAAGTGTTAATGATTTTTCCTTCCTTCCTTCCTTGTCATATCAGCCTTCTCAACGTCCCCAATACAGAAACACGAGCCTACTCTTATACTACGTGTGATGATTTTTATTTTATATTATTTCAGATTTTACAACACATTAATTAAAGATAATGAGGAGCAGCGGTCAGCAGTAGAGCACATAGTATCTAAGTCATCTGGTAAAGCGCCATACATCGTGTTTGGTCCGCCCGGCACCGGCAAAACTATGACTATTGTTGAGGCTATTATACAGGTAGGTAGTTTTTATTTCAAGCTGACATGCTGTACTTTATGACTTGCGTTTCTAGTTTCTCGCTTGAATAATTAAATAAAACAAGGGCTGTTTCACTATCTATAGATAACATTTATCTATCAGATATTTTATACCTCTCTCTGTCTAAAACTTCTTGTTTTATTAAATAGACATAGGTTATCTGTCAGTTAAATTTTATCTGTAGGTAATGAAACGAGCACCAAGACTTAATCACGCATCGCTATTATGTTCATACTAATCAAACATTATCCTTATCAGCCCTTAATGTCCCCAGTACAGGGGCACGAGCCCACTCTCAAACGAGTGGGATTAGACCTCCAACTACGCTGGCCGGATTTCACATGCCCCTTCGAATTTCTTCTCTAAGTGATATGTCTCCTTCTTTGAGCTTTTCCTCTTACCTTAAACCTCCATAATAATTCAAAGGCTATATCACAGGTGTACGTATATACTCTAGTGGTAACGCCGCCCTTGTTCCAGATAGTAGTAAAGAACCCGAAGCACCGCGTACTGGTGTGCACGGACTCCAACATGGCAGCCGACCACGTGGCCGTCATGCTGCTCAAGTATAACAAACAGCTTAACATCAACAACTTCATAATACGCGCTAACTCACAGAACAGGGAGTGGTACGCTTTTTTTTAGTTGTTACTTTTTTAATAGGATTCATAACATAACAAATAACAAAATATCATGAGCATCCTTTTTTATGGTTCCGTACCCAAAGGGTGCAAACGGAACCCCTATTACGGCTCAGCTGTCCATCTGTCACCACTCACCAAACTGTATCTCATGAACGGTTATAGCTAGAGTGTTAAGATACACAAATTATGTATAACCATCTCCGCTATTACAACAACTATTGAAATAAAGTAATAATTAAGGGGGGCTCAAATACAACAAACGTGGTTATATTTTTCCCTTTTTTGGTACGGAATTTTTCGCATGCGAGTCCAACTCGCACTTGGCCGGTTTTTTATACAGTATTTGTAGGCTTGATCGTTTTACTTATAAGTTCTTCAACACAGCTTATCTATTTATTTATTTATTTATTTATTGATAAAGTGTTCTTAACAGCTCATTATTCTCTAATGTTTTACCTAATTAAATGCAACACAGCCAATAACAAAGAACAACAAATTACAAACTGAATGGTAGGTAGGTATCTTATTTAAAACAGTAGTAACGAATTTAAAGTAACAAAAGCAAAATTAGAGTATGTAGGTGTGTGTGTGTGTGTGTGTGTGCATGTGTGTGTGAGAATGTGTGTGTGTGTGTGTGTGCTTGGGTGCGTGATGCAAATTTTAAACAATAACATAAGTAGCAATACATGATTCTATAGGCAAAAGGTACTTAATTAAAGAGACTTTTGGTTATGGATTTAATAAATTGGTTACGACTAAGGAAGAAAATGTCAACATCCCTGAATCTAGATTCATAAGTTCTGACCATTCTATGTATTACGGAATTTCGGGCATAATTAGTTTGGGCGAACCCCGATTGAAGTGAGCGCGGGTTGCGGGTTCGGATGGAACATGCGTCTACGCCGATACGAGCCGTAAAGTCGGGGCAGTCAACTTTACATGTCATCACATCAAAAAGCAATTTCATATCTGCTAAGACTCGCCTGCTCTCGAGTGAATGCATATTGAAATGGGTCAAGCTATCATTATAGTTTTCATTTCTTTTAGCGCGATAGTTAAGGCGTCTAATGAAGGTACGCTGAACTAAGCTTAACATCATTTAAATATTTCCAGGAGTATAATGCCGGCGGAACTGATCCCGATATCAAACGGTACCAGCTACGAGACATTCTCCAGTGTAACCAACGACCAACTTTCCATGTACCGCATCGTCGTCACTACTCTTTTGCACTCCGCTAAATATGGATCGTAAGTGGTTTTATTTACTAGAAGTGTGTATAAATACACTAGAAGTGTAGCATATGGTGTTATTTTGATGTGCAAGCTGTAATTTTTTAAACACATTTTTTAAACAAAGTTTCATTAAAATCTGTTTAGTCGATTTTCATCCATCGATCGGTGCAAACATTTAAATTTATAATATAAGATTACAGGACACTGCTATCCATCAATAATACAAATGATTTTACATTAGTTACTGTCTTTTGGTTTTGTAAAATGCGGTTACAATTGTTGCAACTGGTTATTAAACTACAAAAATATCTAACTTATGACAAACAGAGGTCACAGCCAAGCCAAGTTCAAGCTGAAAATGTCCCACGTGTTTATTGACGAAGCAGCTCAAGCTCGGGAGCCGTCGGCGTTGGTGCCAGTCAGTGGACTACTGGCTCCAAACGGGCAGTTGGTGCTGGCTGGGGACCCGCAGCAACTGGGGCCAGTGTGCATGTCGCAGGAGGCCAAAGGACGAGGGCTGGGTGAGAAACAGATTTTATTTTTATCAATACTCTTTTTAATGTTATAGCTCTAAGTTTAGCCTGCTTCTTTGTGTGCAATAAAGTATATCTTTATACTATTCGGCCATGTAACAGCATGTGTATTTTTCAGGTACATCTCTACTAGAGCGACTGTGTAAAACATATGAGAATCTATACGAAGATGATCCGAACTACATAACGACGCTCGTACAAAACTTCCGCTCCGATCCTGATATACTCTACATTCCGAACAAATTGTTTTATACAGACAAACCTTTGCTGGTAATGTATTCATCGAATGTCAATCTCAAAGTAAATTCAATCTCTCTCATCTATGGCGCGAGAATTGCGCAAAAACCGTAAACGTAAACCGTATTTATTTTAATTACATAACCAAGAAATACATTACAATTTAGCTAAACTTCGCGACTGACAGGAGACTTGAGTCGCCTATGCGTATCGTAATGAGAGAAGGGGCTATGTCTTTGTTGTCACAGCTTTATTTGATGAAAAAGAACTTATTTTTTGCCGGGTTATTTATTTATTATGTAAACTCAATAACTTCTTAAATATTGTTTCAGGCGAGAGCTAAACCCGATCCTTTGAGTAAGATTAGTATTCTAGGATTGCCTGGAGGCGACCGAGCGGTTGTTTTCCATTCAGTTAATTCGAGAGAACAGCGAATGGGGAATGCTCCTAGGTGAATACATACGCTCATTATCTAGCTTTTTTAACGTCGAGGTCATAAAAAAAAACAAATTTAAAAAAAATTTAACAAACAATGATATCTCGTCCATCAATTTGCAGCTACTTCAACGAAAAAGAATTGGCTATGCTTCAGCGGTACACTAAAGCATTGGTCGACATTCATGGTATATCAGCGACGGAAATTGGTATCATCGCTCCTTACATAAGACAGGTAACAACTACTTACACCTTGCAATCTTACTGCCAGTAGCTAGCAAAATACGCGTCATGACAAGACGTTGTCCTTGTTTACTCATGGTTACCTACGTCTCAGTCTAAAACTTGAATATGATGAAGACAGCATACAGTACAATAAACTTACAGACGCAGAAATAAAGGATTAAGGTTCCACTATCATTATCAAACATCAAAAGAACAGCCTTTTGTAAAATATTTAAATTGAACCGTCTATTGTTCTACAGGTATATAAAATGCGCGAGTGGTTGAAACAAAATGGATATGAGAAAGTGGAAATAGGAACAGTGGAGTCTTTCCAAGGGAAGGAGAAACGGGTGATCTTAGTGTCGACAGTACGCGCCAACTGTCGCCTACTCGAGTATGACGCCAAATACGGACTAGGCTTTCTTATCGACGACAAAGTAAGTAAACATTTCATTCATTCACAATGCTTACCAACCTCGCCGATAGATGGCTCTGTATTTTTTATCTGCAAGGTGTTTATACTCTTCCTTACGAAAATCGGGGAATGTACCTAATATGTAAAATGTTTATTTACAGAGATTCAACGTAGCGCTGACGCGGGCTAAAGCGAAGTTGATTATAATCGGTAATCCAGCGTGCTTGGTCCGTGATATAAAGTGGCGTATGTACATGGAGTTCTGCAAAGAGAACGAGTGCTACTTCGGCCAGGAGACCGAGCAGCTGCCTCGCTCGTCGGCTCTCCTTATCGAGATAGCTCGCACTCGGTTCGACCGTTGCCGTCTCACGGACGCTTTGGCAGCCGCCTACAAGGAATATGAGAAAAAAAGCGGAAAGCTTATCAAAGCATAGATTTGCCTAATATTAATGTTACTTAACGTGTCTCTCTTTTTATTTTTACGATGTCCAAGAGTTTTTTATTGTTTAATATGGGCCCTAATATTTTGATACCGATATTTTTTAGTGTTTTAAGAGCACATTTTAAAACGTAGTTTAGTTCTAAGTATTATACGTGGGTTTTAATGCCCTTTACTAATATTCTAAGCAATAACTGTGTTATGGTGCACAAATCTACGTAAATTGTTACAAAATATATTCTAGTGTTATTCCGATATAAAAAAAAGTACCAACATTTTTTAGAATTATAAAAGAGATTACAGCGTATTATGTTACTATTTCATAAGTGTTTTAAAGGCTGTTAAAATATATGTCACTGTTTCGACAAAGCAACTTATTGTATTTCGGTTAACCAATGTAGATTTCCCTATAATTGTTACACACTTAAACTTGATAAATAAAATAAAAATCGTTGAAATCTATCTGCCATCGGTTTCTTTGAAGATGAACATGCTTTGGTTACGCGTCACAAAAGTATTACTTTAGTGTAAACGCTAATTCACGTCGTAAAAAGTAATAAGAATATTTAGTATGTCTGAGAGTTGATAAAATCACCCAAGGGAATAACTGCTTACATAAATCAACGCTATTCTATGTAGGTATTCGTTCGTATTGATCGAAACTTATTTTTATATTATGTAGGTTTGAGAAATGTTTTATCTTAGGACTATTTTCGTATAACTTTTTGTGATAAAATAAAACGTTTTTGTATTATGTAAATTATTGACTTTTATTTTTTCCACTGTCCTAGATAGACCAAAAACTTATGCGAAACCGGGAAACCGGGAAGCGCGTACTTACGCCTAACGGTGGACGCGATGCGCTTAATAAACATCGCATAATTAAAAAAATTGGCCAAGTGCGAGTTGGACTCGCGCAGGAAGGGTTCCGTGCCATTCACTATTGATATCGAGCAAAAAAAGGCTAAAAATCACATTTTATGTGTGGAAGTCCCCCTTCACTATTATTAGTATTCTATCTTTAATATTTGTTGTTATAGTGGCAACAGATATACATAATTTGTGAAAATTTCAATGCTCTAGCTATAACGGTTCATGAAATACAAGCTGGAGACGGACAGCTGAGTGGGCATCAGTGTGTGCGTGTGGACGGAGTGAGCCATCAAAATTTATGCCTAGAAATATGCCTAACTTTTAGTGAAAGTTCTAAAACAATTGTGAAACTAAATATTTTAATTTGTGAAAAGATAGAACAAAAGATATGGCATTAAACATCGGCTCACTCAGTTGAGCAAGCTACGTATGAAAATTAGAGAAAGTATTAATTATTCATATAATATTTATATACCAGGATTTAGTGAAACTTTTGCTAAGTAAATCCTGAAAATTTCAGATCGCCTGGTAACGTAATAAAGTTTTCACAAATGATTTCTTCGGCTCACTCCGTCGAAACGTTTTTTCAACCCCTATTTCTGACGAAAATACTGAAAATTGAAACTGCTACGTAATTGTAAAAGTAAGCTAAGATAATATGAGAATTTGTGAAACACAAAACAAACCACTAACGCGGCAGGTTTTTGTATAATCATTGGTTTCATCGGCTCACTCCGTTGAAACGTTTTTCGTAAGTTAAAAATGTCAATATCTTAAGATTTCTAGCACTATAGAAACTAAAAACTGTCTTAACTTTTAGTGAAAACTTTTCACTAAATATCCACCATACTAATGTTTTATATTCCATGTCTGGTTTAAAAGATATTCAATTGTGTTTATTCTGCATACAAACTTCAGTTTAGGGTGACCACACTGTTTTATAAAAATTGAGGACATTTTTTAAGAAAACAAGTTTGTTTACTTAATCAGCCTTCTTTATTGAACTATAAATTTAGACTTATAACTGATCATATTCTTATTAGTGTAAATGTAAGACGTAATTTAAAGTTTCAAATATTTACCTTTAACGATTCGCTACCAATAACTAAATTGATTGAGTGTACATTTTTGTTTCGGTAACGAATAAAAAAAAATTTATTTTAAATGAAATATAACAACATTGATTGAGTGTACATTTAAATATATATTTTTTGGTAACAAATAATAATAAAATGAATTTTAAATGAAATATAATAAAGATGGAATAATTTTGAGTGAATTAATGAAAGTTGTGGCCTGGCACTACAATATTTTGAGACACATTCGTTTTCCTGTTAAAAACGCTAAATCATGGTCAAATAAAAATCTGGAGTTACGAATTTAGCGTTTTTAACAGGAAAACGAATCATGGTCAAATAAAAATCTGGAGTTACGAATTTAGCGTTTTTAACAGGAAAACGAATGTGTCTCAAAATATTGTAGTGCCAGGCCACAACTTTCATTAATTCACTCAAAATTATTCCATCTTTGTTATATTTCATTTAAAATTCATTTTATTATTATTTGTTGCCAAAAAATATATATTTAAATTTTATTTTATTTTATTTTTATTCGTTACCGAAACAAAAATGTACACTCAATCAATGTAGTTATTGGTAGCGAATCGTTAAAGGTAAATATTTGAAAATTTAAATTACGTCTTACATTTACACTAATGAGAATATGATCAGTTATAAGTCTAAATTTATAGTTTAATAAAGAATTACCTAGTTCAATAAAGAAGGCTGATTAAGTAAACAAACTTGTTTTCTTAAAAAATTTCCTCAATTTTTATAAAACAGTGTGGTCACCCTAAACTGAAGTTTGTATGCAGAATAAACACAATTGAATATCTTTTAAACCAGACATGGAATATAAAACATTAGTATGGTGGATATTTAGTGAAAAGTTTTCACTAAAAGTTAAGACAGTTTTTAGTTTCTATAGTGCTAGAAATCTTAAGATATTGACATTTTTAACTTACGAAAAACGTTTCAACGGAGTGAGCCGATGAAACCAATGATTATAACAAAAACCTGCCGCGTTAGTGGTTTGTTTTGTGTTTCACAAATTCTCATATTATCTTAGCTTACTTTTACAATTACGTAGCAGTTTCAATTTTCAGTATTTTCGTCAGAAATAGGGGTTGAAAAAACGTTTCGACGGAGTGAGCCGAAGAAATCATTTGTGAAAACTTTATTACGTTACCAGGCGATCTGAAATTTTCAGGATTTACTTAGCAAAAGTTTCACTAAATCCTGGTATATAAATATTATATGAATAATTAATACTTTCTCTAATTTTCATACGTAGCTTGCTCAACTGAGTGAGCCGATGTTTAATGCCATATCTTTTGTTCTATCTTTTCACAAATTAAAATATTTAGTTTCACAATTGTTTTAGAACTTTCACTAAAAGTTAGGCATATTTCTAGGCATAAATTTTGATGGCTCACTCCGTCCACACGCACACGGCATCAGTTTCTTTCTAAAAAAATAAATATTTATGTGCCTACTTCAATCAGTTCTTTATTTATTGTTCCCATTCCTTTTAACACTTTTTTTACAATTGAATCAATTAAATGTCTTTATATATGTTACCGGAAATGTATGAAATCAAGAAATTGTATACAAATCCTAGGAAATGTGTACAATTCCGATGCTGTTTAAGACATGTATAAAATATTGTTTGAAAATCTATTTAATGCATAGATATCCTAGGAAATGTGTTCATTTCCTCGGAATTGTATATAATTCTAATATCGTATTAGGAAATGTAGAAAATAAATGATTTCTGCTATAAAATAAAACAAGTGGTTAAAATGAGAATAATAACATAACCTAACCTAACCCAACCTTTTTTTAACACGGGGAAATGTGTTACGCATACTGCCACCCCCGTGGGGCATGACGGTTATGTGGGACTCCCTTTCCAAGACGAGAGGTATACCCCCTAAAACTCCGCGGCGATTTCCCAGGCAGACTGGGGGAACCCTGGGATTTAAACCTAACCTAACCATCAATGTCTATCTCAAATGTTTTACATTTCCGATTGCTATTTAGGAAAGGTATATATTTCCTAGGAAATGTATAAAGTATAATTTAATTCACACATTTCCGTGCCATTTTTGGAATTACATACATTTCATAGGAATTGTATACAATGACGGATTACATACATTTCCGGTAACTTATTATAATAATTTATTAAAAAATAATATACTACCTACTGATCTTATCATCTGTCGTTAAAAATACAAGATACCATTTTAGATTTTGATTCCCCGGGTTTTTTTTAATATGGCAATTACGTTTTCGGGTTTTCCCCTGCCAGAGCCACTGATATCATTCGAATAAATTTGACGTTTCTTTTTTAGTTCAAATCAAACTTCACTCAATCACTCATTCATCTCCGTCCGCCGTGTATTTTTCTTCTTTCTTTCTTCGTTTGTTTTCTGCTTCCATCGCTCGGGTTTCGTGTTTGTTTTAAAGGTTTTATTAATTTCGGTTTATTTGTCTTGTGTCTTGTCACTCAACTAACTTAGATATTTGTTTTAGAAGAACATACTTAAAGTTTTATTTGTAATTTTATACACATTTAATATCGATTGTGAAAAGTTAAATCTAAGGTAAATATTTAACTAACTTCTTACTTAAGTACATATTTTAACTATCTTCAAGCTATATGATACGTTAAGTCGATTGAATGTGAACGGTCGATTGTTTGTTTTCTATTCATTTGCCGATTATGAAGTTAGGTACGCGACCGACAAGACAACAGGTAGTTAGATAGATACCTACATCATGTACCTATGTACCGTACATGACGGATCGTGCGATGTGAACCCACCCTTAACCTATCTATTCATAGACCAAACAATCATCTTTTTAAGGTCTAATGTTATATAACACTATTTCCTAATTAAATAATAATTTACAGGAATCAAAAAGTTTTATAGTGGGTAACTGCAGATACTTATTTGTTTCATCTTTTATTAAATCTTTTATTAATTGCAGGGAGAGTAATTAATCATGACAATGAGTAAATGTAACATTTGTGCGGAGTTAAACGTCGGACCAGATCACTATGTTTCAGAGAAACATATTAGAAACAGGCTCCTCTATGATTATGCTTTGAATCAGTAAGTACTTACCTACCTTTTTTATTTTGTTGTGTTTAATTTTGTTAATTTTGTTTTGTTTTTGTACTTACTTATATTTTTTATTGGACTGGAAATAAATATTTACTTACTTACTTTTTACCTAATTATCTATTTACCTTATAATCTAATTAATCTTCAGTGACTGTAAGTAGATGTAAGATCAATTTATAAGAATTTAACATGACTCACCGACTGAATCATTATGTACTTATTATTTGTTACTTAATAAATTATAATTTATGAAGGATGTAAGTAATTATAATAGGTAACAATGCTTAACTTATTTGCTTCATTTTATACTTTTTTTATAGGTAGGTTTATAAGATAATTTCTTATAATAAATCTAGGTACCTACCTAAGTACGGTACTCAATTCTTAATAATCAGTTGGAACATTATTCTTCTAAACATGTTTTGAAAAGTCCCCCAACTCTGCTAATTGTAGGCACCTTCTTAAACCTGAAGCTAATCAACATTCTTTCAAAACATTTTGTTAGGCATTGTATAATAAAAAAAAACAATTTATTTTTTAGAAAGCAATTTTGTGGAAATAAAAATGGAGTGGAGGTATCATGTAGCGTGAGATCATCCCTTACACAAGTTTTCAACTGTGAAAATGGAAAAATCAATATTTCTGTAAGTTTCGGTACCTACCGTATGTCATTTGTTTTTTATTAATTTTTTTTAAAAGACTAGAGGCTGACCGCGACCTCGTACGTATATATCGTCATATCTGGAAAAAAGACATGCTATTTTAAAATAATATAGCCTATGTGTTATTCTGATAGTATAAGCTACATTATTGCCAAGTTTCATCAAAATCTGTTCAGTAGTGTGAAAGAGTAACAAATGTCCATCCATCCATCGGCACAAACATTGACATTTAGAAGGATTCTAATAAATACAATTCCCTAGGTTAAACCTGACGAAGAGATCAAATTTCTCTTTTGTGTCAAAAATGGTAACGAATCGGAGAAAGTCTTAGTGACGTCCATACAATTGGCACATAACAAGCTGAACTTCATCATGAACTCTTTGGGTCAGGATTTAGGATCTAATCCATTGATTTTGAAACCAAGTAAGTCTCAATACCTACTTTATTTTCTTTATCAAATTGCCTCTCAACTAACACAAAACCCATCAAACATTGTGACTTTTTTTTAACAATAACAATGGTAGCTGCAGGTTTAATAACAAGTAAGTTAATCATCCTTCTAAAATGGCCTGTAAGGTTACCCTTTTTTAGTTTGGATACCAAATGAAAATGAAAGTTAATGCTAGATTCGAATGAGTGCAGTTTTCCCCAGAGAAGAACCTAGCAAGAAACCCTGCAGGGTTGCTCTTTTCAATTTAAGTTTTACAAATGTTAGACATAAACACAGAAACATACCTACAATAAAATTAATATTTCAAAAGAGCTGTCCATAATAAATAATAAAGATTACTGGATTAATAGAACTGCTTTTAAAACTACTCCTAAACTCCTAACTCAGGGATTTACTTGCAATACTGATACTGCTTTACCTTTAATTCCAGAACAGATTATGCAGAAAGAATTGTTAGTTACATTCAAGTCGCTCAACAAAGGCCAGTATGAAATGCCTATCATCTTTTGCTTTAGAAAACAAACGACTGAAGAAACTTTCATTATCATACGAGATATGGTAAGAACTGTTTAGTTTAATCTATCTTTTAGCTAGTTCATAAATTCTCACATTCGACTATTCAAAACTGAATCTTGAATTAAAAGATATAAGGTATGATACACATACACATACATATCCGTCACGCCTCTCTCACATTGGGGTAGGCAGAGACCACTTCTTTCCACTTGCTTCGATCCAAACACATCTCTTTCGCTTCTTCCACACTCATCAGTCGCCTCATACATGCTCGTCGGTTTAGGGTACCCTTGATTTGGCCTTTCTTGAGTAAGTCCCCGATTTGATATAAGGTATCAAGTGACAGACAATGCTTTCGTAATGTAGGTATCGTATATCCAATTGGTATAATATTACCAAGACTATTCAACTCAGCATAAATTATGCTGCATAACTTAGTCTCAGTTGTAGGATATTATTAGTGTTTCTTAGAATCTATTATACTTATACCTACATGTGTTGCTAATAGGCATTTATTTATTAACTCTATAACACTAACAGACCTACTTCACTCAAGTGAAGGAGAAAGTTAACGTCATGTCGTATCAAGAAGTCAAGGCACTTTATTAGAAGGGGTTCTAAAGTAATTAATGCACAAAATATTGTCTTTTTTATTTTTTGGTTGTCTTATATTTGTTGATAAAGAAAATGGAAGCTATATGTTTTTAATGGGTCGTTACTTTAATTTCGCTTTCTGCAACTGATTATTTATTTTAATGTAAAGTTTTTGTATAAACTTTCCTGCATTGATAAATAAATTTATTAAATATAGCTACAATATAATATTATAGCCATATTTTGTAAGCCTAAGTACATTATACCTACAAGTTTGATGGAATATGTACACAATAAATCTGATCTTCTTAAAAGCATTATCCTCGTTCAAAACAGATAGTTTTAAGAAATAGAAAGTGTGAAAAACTACTAAACTTTATTGCATCCTGCTAGGATAGGTAGGTAAATTTTTGTGAGGGGTATAGTTTATTTTCTGAAGCTTCTGAGATTTCTGTCTTCTGAGAGTGTGTTTTCTGAATGTTTTACGGAACATATTGACCTCGACCTTGCCTGGGTTTAATCTCAGTGCTACTCAACAGTTATTTCTCAGAATAATCTGTTATATTTCCCATACATTGTTGCTATCAGTAGGGGGAGGCGGGGCACATTGATACTTGGGGCACATTGATACAGTACCTGTTTTGAAATACTGAAAAACGATACGCACACGGACACATCATTAGAACGCTCAAGGACATCCACAAGGATGATAGTTGTGACGATGCTCGCCGCCTATTCGCCGTTTTGCTTTTACAGGCACAAACGTGTTTTTGGGACCGACAACTAAAATTATAAGAGCAATGTGTTTGTGTCTCAGCTCCATATTATTAGTTGTTTTCATTGTTTTATTTTACCAAAAGTACGTTTATACTTTAATAAATGTTATTTAATCTGTTTATCTAATACAATATTGATTTAAAAAATAATAAATTACTTTTTCGTGAATATAGTCCCTTGGGGCACTATGATACAGTAAAGCGCGGGGCAGAATAATACGTATCAATCTGCCCCGTTAGTGTATTAAAGTGCCCCTTTAGTGCATTAAAGTGCCCCGTTAGTATTTTAAAGTAGTCTTGAAAATCTCATTTATTATAGAAAATGGTCCGGACGTTTAAAGTTAAGCAGAGAAATGTGAAAAAATCGTTTAGGATTTCAGTTTTGTGATGTTTTTGATTATGAGTTTTAAGAAAAAGTTCCTATAATTTTGACAGAGGATTTTATTTTGTTATTTCACTATGCCCAATTCTGTAGTACTTTTAGGCTGATTACTGAGTAATTATGTTTAATTACATGTTTAAGATCTTGATAAATTCTAGATTTTTGATGACAATTTTATTTCCTAGCTCATTTCATTATTAGGCTGATTGTGATTATCGTTAATACGAATAATAACGAATAAATAACGTGATTTTTTGAGATACCAAGCATTATTTGCTTTTTATTTGGTCAATTTAAGTAATATAACGATTTATTTTGAAAAAATATTATAATATTTACGGAAATAAAATACGCATCAAGCTGCCCCACTCTCTGTATCAAGGTGCCCCACCAGTGGGGCAGAATGATACAAAATCGATTTTTTATAAAAGTCGCCATAACTTTTTCCCTATTCGTTTCTATCAGTTTTTTTTGAACTTAATTATAAGTTAACATATCAGGCCATGCACCCGGCAAAAAAAATGATCAAATATGTTGACATTTGTGTATTAAAACGGAGTTTGAATTTTTGTGTATCAATGTGCCCCAGTTCCCTAAGTAGGTACCTAATTGTAAGTTCAAAGTTTCGTATTGCTATCTTTATATCCTTAACATGATATTACTAAACACATAACTATGATTTTTAATGAATTAATAATTGATTTGATTTTAGGGTTCCGTACCCAAAGGGTGAAAACGGGACCCTATCTAAGTCTCAGTAGACTTGACTGTCCGTCTGTCTGTCTGTCCGTCCGTCCGTCCATCCGTCTGTCACCAGGCTGTATCTCATGAACCGTTATAGCTAGAGCGTTGAATTTTTTAAAGATGATGTATTACCGTTGCCGCTATAACAACAAATACTAAAAATAGAATAATAATAATTAAGGGGGGCTCCCATACAACAAACGTGATTTTATGCCTTTTTTGCGCGATATCAATAGTGAATTGTATGGAACCCTTCCTGCGCGAGTCCGACTCGCACTTGGCCGGTTTTTTAAAGTATTCAGCTTTTAAGTACCAATGTATAAACAATAAGGTATAATCAAGAGGCTATGTAGCACCACGTACTGCAACAATGTTAACACCCTTAAATAAATATCATTCTGAAATTCTAACGAAATGACGTCATTTCCTCTTAACGATGAAAGAAAGAGCACATACGTCGTTAGTTCCTCCTCCGCTATAGATGCGAGTTGTAAGTCCTTTTTTAATTCCGAACTTAACTAACAAAATCATTAGTTTCATTTCCAATTTTGTGATTATTCTCATAAACGCAAAGAAAAACACTTTTGTGCCATCGACTAAAAATCTTCGAAGCTTAGGGTGTTACTTAGCTGGTATAGTACTTACCTACCTACTTGTAGAATCAAAATAATTATCAAGTGCTGGTCACAGAAGATGCAGTCATCAAGTTGGTTCAAAGGTCAGTTTAAACTTGCAGAAATATTTCCAATGTTAAGTCATCATCATATATTTAAGAGCCAGGCTCTTGTCGGTGGAGTAATCGCCATCTTTGTCTCTCTTCTGCCAACAATTTGACTTCCTGATACGACACGACGTAAATTTTTTCTTTCACTGTTAAGTATTTAGGTAAATACTTCTAGTAATGGGAATGTTAATATTCGATATTTCTGAGACAATAAATGCTCTCTCGGTTCTGTCGAAAGTTCAGTTGCATATATGTAAGTATGTCAAAATGAGGGTTTAAGATATTGGTTCAGTAGATCGACAGATCAATCGATCAAGTGGGGAATTCCCCTGAACTGCAGTTATCGATCGATGAGTGCATTTATTTTACGCATTTATCTTTTCTAGGTGGCTTACGTTGAAGATAAACTGACGACGCATTCGGCAGACCCTAGTCCATACGATTTGCAAGACGTGACGGCTGATATGCTTTTCAAGACGAAGAATAGAAGGTACCTATTAGTTACATACATATGTGCTGTGTGTACTGTGAATAAGTAGACTACTGTTTTAAAGGGCTCTAACTCCGCTATCTGTCTGTCTGGGCTAACCACGCAATTTAAATTTCGACACCATCAAGAGTTCCTAGTTTTTTAATTCAGGAAAGAATTTCTGGAATATGGCATATACGGCGACAGTAAAAAGTAAAACTTGTTCAGGGAATGCATGCACATAGCTTTTCATATGTGTAGGTATGCTAAAAAGACTGAAAAATAGTGTAAATAGTTTTAATGAATGTTAGAGCGGTACTACATATTCTTATCCGTTACGAGATGTAAAGATCCGAGAACTATTTCTATGGAACACCGGATAGGGTGAGAATCGGTTGTAATGCGTAACTGTTTTAAATACGTATGTACTTTGTAACATCTGGGTGTTTGATTGTTGGTACTGTTTCACAGGCGCCGGGGCTACGACATGTTCCTTATACCAACCGAGTTCAAGGCAGCTTACGCTAGCGGTTTAAAGGTTAAGAAAGACGCTACACCTGGTGAAAGAGCCATTGCTGATAAAATCAGGTTGGTTTGGTTTTTCTCTGTTAAACTATGATTTCTAGGGGTGCCCATCATGGGTAATGTGAAAGAAAGGACTCAGAAGTATGATATCAACCTACAAAGAACTTTTTTTAGTTCTTTGTTTTCGGTACGCAATTCTAATATCTACGTAGAATTAAGTAGAATCCTTAATCAGCATTAAATAACAAGTTTAGGTACTTTGGGATAATGTGTAAACTCTCGTATGAGAGAAGAGTCGTGCCCCTGTAGTGGGGACGGTAGGGCCAAAACATAAATTCACGACACGACGTCGTGCGTCGTAAAACGACGCAACGTGATGCATCGTAAAAATCGTGTCGTGTCGCGTGGCGTCGTGTCGCGTCGCGTAGTGTCGTCAATTTATGTTTTAGCCCTTAATAGGGATGATGCTGATACTTTGTGATTGATTTGGGTACAATTTCGATAGCAAAATACCTATAGCTTATCAATCGTTATAAGTTACAACCGTTTCACAAATGACTTATTTATACTGTATTTTAAATATGTGTTTTTAGGACTACATTAGAAGCGGGCGTCTCTGAACACAACTACGAGGACTATTTCCACCATCTCTTGTGGTGGGAAGAGACTATGGTCAGAATTAACTTGAAGGTAACCAAAGTGTAACCAGGACAATTGATTCATTAGAATCTTGTAACAATAATTGTAACAATTTTCAAATTGATTTAAGAAGGTACATACTTTATTGTAATACATTGTCATCTTTTTTTTCTAGAAATACAACATGTCCAAAGTTCCTCTGAAAGATGAAGGTTATAATACATTTGCACTGCGTGTTCCGGGACTGGCTGAAAAGAGGCCATCTTTAATGAAAGGTATTTTTTATTAAGGCACTGAGGCTGCCCGCGACTTCGTTCGCGTTTATCGTCATGTCTTAGACAAAAATCATGATATCTCAAGATAAAATATGCCTATGTCTTATTCTGATGTATCTACAATATTGCCAAATTTCATTAAAATCTGTTTAGTAGTTTTAGCTTGAAAGAGTAGGAAAGATCTATCCATCGGCACAACTTTTATAATATTATGTAAGATGAGTACGATCGTTATTTTTCCTGCAAAACTGTAAGTAGTTTTATTTAATACACTGTTGTTTTAGGTGACCTACTATTTATCAAGCCCCACAAAGATGACTCCGTGATGTTCGAAGCTACCGTACTGGAACTGAAAGACCACAATACCGTAAGCATTGGAAATCTCGACGACGCGTGAGTTTCTGTTCAGTTTCATTTAATTGTTAACTATTCAATAAGTTTAAATTACTTATATGTCAACCAACTCATAAGGTAGATCGGAACTTGTATGACAGCCCTGGTTATAGCGCAAGACATACCGAAGTGTCATGGCGGAAGCGGGTGACATTTGCCTCCGGGTGACGCGGACGCAATTACGACAAATACGACTATTCCTAATACTTATAAAAGAGTTTTCTTCACTTCAATATAAACTGCACCTCCACCACTCGCCACTTTGGTTTGTCTTTGGCTATAGGTAACGATAGACGTGATTCACCTTATAAGCTTCGCGAGCAGGCAGCCTTAATACGTTTTAACTATAGGAGCCGGTATTTAGCATTCTATGTGAATGTGCCCTTTCGACGTGACGAGATAAACAGACATAGTAAATTAATGTACGTAGATATTGCTGCATGCATCTGCGCTAACACAATGATTTTAGTTACCTACTTAGTTAATGCACGGACATATCATAAGACAAAACATTATATTGTATCCCAAATACACAGCCAGTTGCATCAAAGGCAACAAACTAACGCTCCATTACATCTATAGGGCAATTTTTATAATGGGTATCATAATGAGCCTTTTCTGCAAAAGCAGTATACTTAGACTATTTTGTTCAACATATCTAACCATATATTTTTAACATTTTTGTTTGGTGTTTGTAGATTCTGGAACTATTATAATGATAGCGCGATGTTCGACGTGCGTTTCTTCATGTCCCGAGTACCGTTGGAGCGTATGCACCGCGCAGTGCGCACGGCTGCCACCACAGCCGCTGACATGAAGCGGGTCTTCCCTACAGCTAATTGCCAAGTTGTAGATATCAAGCCTATAGATAAGTTAGTTATTTTTTATGATAAATAAGGCTTCTTCCATTTATCTAGCTCAGTGGTTCCCAAAGTGGACGCTAACGCCCTCTTGTGGGCGCTGTAAACCTAAAGGGGGGTAGGATACCCAGAAAAACACGACGGCGTTGTGTAGATGCTTAGGAGATTAAAGTAGATAAAATAATTGTGAGCCCTTGAAAAATATGCTCAAAGTGGTCAATAGACAAAATAAATTTGGGAACTCCTGAATAGCCTAATACAGCAATTTTAGGATAATGCTGCAGTGGATGTTCCTTCTAATCAAGTTCCCGGCTGCAGGTTCTTCAACCCGTTGATAGCGGGTAACAAGGAGCAGGCGGAGGCGGTGGCGCGGATCGTGTCGGGCAACCACGGCGCCGCGCCCTACCTGCTGCACGGCCCGCCCGGCACCGGCAAGACTATTACTGTCGTTGAAGCTATTTTACAGGTAATCTTATGCATCATTTTAAAGTTTTTATCTACATGGGATTGATTTTCGTGAGTACGAAGACACCCTGTGTTTGTTAGTAGGTACCTATACTTTATGCTTTCTTCAGTTGGTGAAGGCAGACCCAAACAACCGTATAATGGTGTGCACAGACTCCAACATGGCGGCCGACCACGTTGCGACAGTACTCATACAATACGCCGATTTGTTTGACAACAAGTTTTTGCTCCGTGTTAATTCAGAATTTAGAGTATGGTGAGCATGAACTTTTCGTAAATTAATTACCGTATTACTTACTCAAATTATTTTAAAATTAATTTGCGTTTTAATTGTTCGTGTATAGGGAGACCTTACCGAAAAGTTTACACAAGTATTCGAACGGGAAATCTTCGAAAACTCATACGCCGATGTCCGTCCAAGACTTGAAAGAGTATAACATTGTTGTTTGTACTCTCTCGCACGCTGCAAAGTATGCTAGGTAAGTTTTTTAATTCTCCCGTTAAGTAGGTACCTAAGAAAAAAAGGTATCTTAAAATGTTTGTGTCAAGTTAGTAGAAAACTTTTTTTAGCGACCGCGACAATTTCTTAACTTCTCTTCTTCTAGAATCTTTAAGACCGAAATGCATTTTTTTAAAACTGTATCTCGCTGAATCAAAGACTGAACTTAACCAAACTTTATCAAATGATTTAACAAGCGCTTTAGTGAATTTGTGCAAACCCCCACACGGAAAGTATAATCGGCCAGAACACCGTGGCCAGAATCTACCAGAAAGACCACTATACTATCTTCACTCTCGACTCTTAGGTAGACACCTACGAATACTATCATACATATCTCATAAGTATATGACTTTATGCCTGCCAAATTCTATTCTGCCTGTCCTTCGTTAAAGGAACTATGAGCACTGTGAGCTATAAATAAGTCTATCATAAACATCGTTATCGTTCCGTTAGGGAGAGCGCTGGGTCCCGTCCGATATCGCAGCTGTTCATCGACGAGGCGGCGCAGGCCAGCGAGCCGGCGTGCCTGGTGCCGCTGGCGGGGCTGCTGGCGCCGCGCGGCCGCGTGGTGCTGGGCGGCGACCCGCGGCAGCTCGGGCCCGTCGTCATCTCGCACCAGGCGCGGCGGCTCGGACTCGGTACGTCAGTCGTCACACATCAACATCGTCTTGCAATTCGAAAGGAAATTAATAATTGCGAGATATCTGAATCGGTTTTTGCAGGATCCTCGAAATTATTATGGCGTCGCTGAGCGAAGCTATTCTGAGCCCTAAAGAAATACCTATAGATAGTTACGAGTGTTAATTCGAGTTCTTAATATCTTGAACTTTATAAGAAAAGCATCCCGGATTAGACAGTTGAGTAATAAAAATGACCTACAGGTTTATCCCTAATGGAACGTCTGATGAACACGTGCAGCCTGTACAGCAACGAGGGCAAAGACCCCAACTACACGCTGATGCTGCGGAACAACTTCCGCTCCAACGCCGACATCCTGATGATACCCAACCAGCTCTTCTACGAGGGACAGTTGAGGGTAAGTCATGTTACAAGGTTTACGTTTAGTTCAAAGTCATAGAATGATTAACATTAGGTACCTACTCTACCATACACATTCTCACTCTTATCTCTCACTAATTTAATTCAATATAATCTTGTCTTAGTGCGGTTTCCGACTATCGTCTTATACGCGAGTATAATCCTGATATGACATCTCTTGTTGGACGAAAAGCCGCCAAATTAAAATACGACTGGGCTGGCCATGTAAGTCGCGTGTATACGAAGCGCTGGGCGAGAATAGCCACAAATTGGGTCCCAGACGGCCAACGTCGCAGAGGGAGGCCCAAAAAACGATGGAGTGGCCACGTACGCACATTCAGGGAAGATTGGTGGGAAGCAGCTAATAACAGGAGTGTTTGAAGAGGCATGGGAAAGGCTTTTTCCCAGCAGTAGGACGAAATAGGCTAAAAAAAAGTACCGGATCGAGTGAACACACAAAAGTAAGCGTAGAAAAATACGCTAGGTAGTTTACTACTGCCATTATTCCAATGTGTAAGCTACAGTTTCACCAAATTTTAGGAAATAACTATCTAGCTCAGTCACAAACATCCATCTTCAGATAACTATGTATAAGCACAAATATTGTCATTTATCATATTAGTAGGAAGCCTCCGGTAGTCACTTTATCATAATAATTAATAACTGTCAGGCGTTTTCGAGAGAAGATCCACTGAGCCAAATTGACATTCTGGGCGAGAGGCGACATAGCCGAGCTGTAGTGTTCCACGGCGTGCTTTCGACGGAAGAGAAGATAGGCAAGTCTCCGAGGTAAGTTTTATATCAAAGTTATGGAAATAGCTAATTTATCTTATGATTTATTTAAGTTAGGGCCAGTTTCACCATTTACGGATAAATCTTACCTGTCATATATTTTATACCTACCTTTGTTTAAACAATCATGTTTTATGAAATAGACATAGGTTTATCTGGCAGTTAAATTTTATCGTAGGCCCTTAAACAGGCAATAAAACTCTTGTCCAGTGGCTTCCAAAGTTGTCGATAACGCTCGCTTGTTGGCGCTGTAGGCCTAAAGTATCTGTAATTCTGTAATAGCTAAGCTTTCTTATGAATAAGGCGAAACGTGTGACATGTCATGCTCGCTTACGCCGTTGCAGTGGTGGCGCTGTGTGTCGGGTCTCCTACTTCCCTAAAATATGTGGAAGGGGTTGATGGCTGGCACATGCGTTGAGACCTGTGTGAAGGTGCTGCTGTGATGGCCGGTCTTGTCATGCGGATCCCATCAAACTAAGCATTTCACTTCTTTGTTTCCCATTTGCTTGCCTTACTTTTTCCTGGATATTGTGGGGTCAAATTTTTATTATTTATTTATGGATAGCTGTTTTGAAATATTAATTTGATTATATGTTTCTGTGTTTATGCCTGAGATTTGTAAAACTTAAATTAAAAAGAGCAACCCTACAGAGTTTCTTGCTAGGTTCTTCTCTGGGGAAACTGCACTCTTGCGAATCTAGCATTAACTTTAAAAAATGACCCGTCTTAAGTGTTGTCAAAACCTACAGGATTAAATGATTTTCATTTCATTTCATTTCAAAGGGGTAAGAGACCAGAAAAAAATGAGGCAAAATATGTAAGTAGTTAATAATAATTTAGATACTCAAATCTTAATCTACAATATCGCTTGCTTGTCGACAGCTTCTTCAACAGTATGGAGCTGGAATTGGTACAGATGTACATAAGCTGTTTGATAAATGACCATAAAGTGCGACCGGAAGACATTGGAGTTGTGACACCCTATATCCGTCAGGTAATTGTATATTTACTAATCGATATTTAGGGTAACAAAAACACGCGTTTCATAACTTAAGTTCAGATTAAATAAAGACCCTCTTACTAACGAAACAGAGACGCCGCTGGTTTAAATTGTGCCTTTAAAGAGCTTTCATTCATCATCAGCCGTTTTAACGTCCCCATTACAGGGACACGAGACTACTCCCATATGAGAGTGATTAAGCCGTAATCCACCACGCTGGTCCAATGATTTTTTTGTTGGCGGATAAAAAGCTTTAATTATGCTTAATTTAACAACCACGCCACTGGGCGACCGAGCGAAAAGCCCGGGCGATCGTAGCGACGTCTTCGTTGACTTACAATACAAATCAATGACCTCTACTCTACTCACTTTTACTAACTTCGAAATCTGTAAATTGGACAGGCGTACAAAATAAAACGCTGGCTAGACAAGCAGATGTACCCCGGCGTAGTGGAGGTGGGTACCGTGGAGGCGTTCCAAGGGAAGGAGAAGCGCGTCGTGGTGGTGAGCACCGTCCGCGCCAACTGCAATCTGCTCGACCACGACGCTAAGTTCCAGCTCGGCTTCCTGGTTGAAGATAAGGTCAATAAATCTACTTACCTTTCTACATACATGTCGTAGTCTGCCTTTAAAAATTAATTTCGATTAGTCAATCGGGAATTTTGTTTAGTCTTTTTTTATTTTATTCGTTAATTTTTGCGAGTACCTACTTACACAACCTGTTTAATCATGCTAGGGCTTCCTTTCGGGTTGAACCTAAATTCTGGATACATTATTAAAAAATGCCTTCCCAACCAACATCTAGGTTGTAAAGGGGTTTGAAGATTTTAGCATGGAGTGTCCTACCTACAACTTTTTTTTTTACTTTTCCAAAAGTGGCGGCAGTCAATGAAACCTTCACTCATCGATAGTTCAGGTCAATACAAATCGAAAATATGGATGAAATTTTTTTGATAAAGTGTCACGTTTAGGCTGTCAAACATAAAATAGTGGCGCCAGTATTGCAACATGAAAAACTGTGTTTTGGAGTTAATGTGACGCCAATATATAAAAAAAGAAAAATGGCACATATTGTATCGGAAATTAATACTAGAAGTTAAATGAAGGAGCCTGGCTTATTTTAGCGCCCCCCCCCTCCCTCCCCCCAAGATGCTCAGCCTATAATTTTTATTATTTTAGGAATAAATATGGTGGGAATTTAGAGTAGTTTTTGATGCAATCTATGTCATAGAGGTTTCATAGACTGCCGCCATTTTTGTCGAAAAAGATACATACACAAGTTTAGGTAGGACATTATCTTTAAACACCTTTGTTTGTACCCCGTTACTTATAAATCTTAGTATTACGCATTGTAAAATGATCATAAACCAACTTCAAGCGTTAATTTATTTCTATTGCAGCGATTCAACGTAGCTCTAACCCGAGCGAAGGCAAAAGTGATCATCATAGGCAATCCTCTATGCCTTGAGATAGACGTGAAATGGCGTACTTACATGCAACAGTGCCGTGAGTATGATACATACTTCGGGTATGATCCTCTGAAGGATGACACCGGGGGTGCTAGGAATGATATCGCACAGATGATCATTCCGCTCCTTAAAGATATTAAGGTGTAAAACTGTAGATTACTAAGTTTATATGATAAGCGTTCTTACTTAAGTTTTGTTTTAATTAATTATCGATATTTTTATTTTTACTTTAATTGATTTGACTAAAGTAACAGTTTAGGTCTGGTGTGAGGACTCGGTATTTACCAAATAAGTACCTAGTCGAAATAGTATGGTAGCTATACATCTGCGAGTAAGTGCCAATTTAAACCGATTAAATTAATTTTAGAATAAGTTTATGAGCGTACTGGAACCGGACCTAAGCTGGCACGGCGGCGTACAATGATGTATAGTACCTACACATGACGCGTATTTTTCTAATCATGTTTTTTATACAATGACTGACTTATATCGTCTTATATCAAAAATTTTGAGATTTTTTATTGTTTAGCTATTTAAGACAAGCACTTTAACTATAGTTTTAAGAAACCAATATATTTTTAAAAGCAGTTGTTTATAAAGCTTTGTAGTAAAAACGTCTATTTGTGCTAAAGTTGACGAGATTTTGCAAATCATAAGTTTTAATTGTGTTTTTCTAATTGTATAGAATTGGAACAATACACACTGCGATCGATGATATGTCGCCAACAGACATCCACTTTTTATAAAAACTTGTCGCCGACATACTCGTGTTGATGTCGAGCGCAGTGTGTAGTGCACCTAAAGATATTTAAACTTTTATTACCGTTACCCCAAAGAATGTGCGTACCTTGTTTCACGTGTTATATTTCGTAAAAAAATTAAGTTTTGTAATTACCTACGTAAATATGTGACATACCTGTGTAGTTATTATAGAAATAAAAAAATACATTGTGGTACTTAGGACATGTCTATTTGACAGGAATTTGTTTATATTCGATAAGAATAGGTACTTGCCTACCTCTATTGAAATGTTATGTACCTACTTGCGTAGAAACAACAACCATTATTTTAGCTTTAAGGTTCCTAAATCAATAGTATCAAAATCCCGTTTTAACACTATTAAACTTTTTAAAAAACATGTAAGTACCTACTTAGGTAAGGTCAAATCATTATTTTGTCTGTAGAATAAATAGTTATACTAGACTAGAAGTATGAATAGATAGGGAACGGTATAACTGATAAAGGGTAAAAGGGTAACTTTGAAAACAGTTGTGATAATGATAAGTTTATTGACAAAAATGTTGTTGTATTGTAAATGAGTACAACTCGAAGTGCGTTAACTTCTCTTTGTTACTTACCTTCAGGGACATCTCTACAGGTGTTATTAGAGACAACGACAAGATGTTACTTGTAGTAGTAAATATAAAACGTTGTCAGCTATTAATACTACAATCATTCTGAATAAGTTGGTGTCGAGCCCAAGTGTGAATTAAGGTACTTAAAAACCACAGCTTAAAACTACAATGTCTGTGGTGAATTTTATTATATTATCTTGTACTTAACTGATAAAAGTTGTTTTTAATTTAAACCTTTTTCGATTTCCAAAACACTGGAAACATCACATGCAGTCCATCCAATAATCCATCTTACTAATAAAAATTTCAATTTTTACTTTTATACTGAAGAGTAGGCTGTATGGTCTTTGATCCTTGTCTGTCCTAAATAGACGAATGACAAAGCCAGCAAGTGACAGTCTGTGACAGTGACAGATCAGTTTATCGACAATTTTCGTGGGAGCTGGTTGTGTCCTGCGAATTTTCAAGTATTTTAGTAAATTAACTTAAAACTGAGAAGAATATATTAATAAATTTAGAATAAACCCGTATCGATCTACAAGTTGTTAAACTTTGAATCAAATTACGTCAACATAACCTATCGCGGCTAGTAATGCGTTAAGATCTCATTAATTTTGAGGAAAATTATCCAGAAAAATGAGTGAAGAAGTGCCTTTTATCGATATTTTGGAGCCTAGACGGACTCGGTTCGGTATATTTGGTTTTATGAGTCGAGCTTGGGACCCGCAGAAGACGTATGTATTGGACAAACAGCACTCGCCGCAAGATTTGAAGGACCTCGTCGCCAACTCCGTTTATTTAGACTCTGTCATTGAAGCGGTAAGTAATATCAAATATTTACACGTGATATTCACATAATGTACCTAAAAGACAAATCAAGCACTGTATCAATAAATTGTTTGGTTTTAGAGGAGCAAAGTTTAATTTACACAATTCCACAAAACTGGATAGCAGATAAGCGGATATGCTTAAAACCTCTCCTGAAAAACATTCGAAAATGTTTTCTTAGCCTTCTTGATTCCATAGTTATGAAGTAACTTATTTGAACTTAACAAAGGGCAGACAGAACTCTGAACTTGAGCATTGTTTGTATTTATTTTATAAACAATCACACTCCTGACCATGGGTGTTCTTCTGTTAATATTATACTGACGCCTCATTGATTAATCACTAGAACCTGTTTTACATAGCTAACTCACATTGATAGTGAATTCCGTACATAATATTAAGTATTTCAAAACATTACCAATTTTTACAGCTCAGTGCAAAGACAGGAACAAGTAAAAAGAGACTTCGGCATGAGGTCCTGGAATTCCTCGAAGAGATGGGCCTTGATAAGAAGATCCACATCATCAGATGGGTCGGTATCTTCTTCCTCAAGGTCTGCTTCATGATGAAAGTTGGTGTTTTCGTCAATGAACCTGCTGTGCTAAAGGTGAACTACTATTTCTTTAATCCATATGATTTAAAAGTACTGGCTTCAAAATTGAATTTATAATACTACTAGAGGCTGCCTGTGACTTCATACGCATTTTCGTCATATCCTGTATAAAAAAAAAAAGATATCTTAAAAGACAAATGTGTCATTCTGACGTATAAGTATAAGCTACAATATTGCCAAGTTTCATCAAAATCTGTTGAGTAGCTTTTGCGTGAAAGAGTAACAAGCATCTATCCATAGGCACAAACATTGACATTTATAATATTAGTAGGACAATTTGCTATGATATTACAGGCACACTGTTAAAGTCACAAGTTAACTGAACTGTTGTAAATAATTTTGGTATTCAAGTGACTTGTTTTGATGTTGTTGCTCAAGGCAAAGTAAAGAGCAAAACCAAATTAGCAATGATAATATTATTTACTAGAATTTGACTGGATAACTAACCTGGATCATTAACAATCCAATTTTTAAATGATAGACTTGAATTATCATCATTTAATCCAATTTTTTCTTTACTGCTCTGTATACAATATTTTAGTCCAATAGGCATGATGACAAAAAAAAATTTTTAGTCCATCACATAGATTATTTTAAAATATTCAACACATATTTTTTCTTTTTTTTCTTAAACTAAAAATGACAAAAGATACATTGGGTTAAACTTGCTCGTGACGTCACGCCAAAGTAAGATTTTTATCTAGGAGTGACGTCAATACCCCCATTCCGTAACTTTGATGCTCTGTTTTTTTACGTATTTATTTTGATCAGGTAAAAAATGTGTTTCAAATATTTATTAATAGCCTAATTATTTTTTGAATTTTTGAATGTAGTAATCGTCCCTATTGGGCCTTTTTGTAATATGTTATGTTACAATGTATGTATGTTTTAGCTCAAGTCAACAATGGGTGCCAATCCAGTATTGTTCCTGCCGACACATCGCAGTTACGCTGACTTCTGCTTGATGACCTATCTGTGCTATAACTATGACATTGATTTCCCTGCTGTAGCTGCTGGCATGGGTATGTTGTTTATTTATATTTATGATTTTGTTATAACTTCATATAATGTAAATTCCTATTTAAAAATAATGCACCTTCAGACAAGTGGAGAATATTATAAAAACTACATACCTACCTATGTACTTACTTTAATTTTAAGCAACACCACAGATAACAGAATACTAGAGGGCAATAATAAATGTTAACACAATATTTTTTGTTTAGGATTACATCTTTTTTACACCAATTAGAATAATTTTGAGCAGCATTAAAGAAGACGCTTTTTTTTCACATTGAAAAATAGGTTTTTCTAATATACCTTTGGAGTTATGCATTCATGAAACAATGTTTTTTTTTTTGTAATGATTAGCCGCTAGAGGCGAGCGTAATGTGTGAAATTCAAATTCTATGAATTAGACATCAACATTTTTTGCCATAATTAAATGAGTGAAGAACAAAATTCAAAAGTTTCAAAAAGAATTGTTTAATTTACAGACATTAAACTAATATGCTTTTATATGCATTACATCCCAACATTAGGTTTTTATTTATCATTCATATTTAAATTGAATTTAGATTTACATTATTGTTTCCTATAATTTATTTAAAACCAGTGTTATATAAAAGGAAATTCTTGCAAAGTGTGATAATTTTTAGTAATAATGCAATACCTACCTACTTGTAAAACAGTTGGTTATGGAAAAGTTATTATTTATGTAATGGGTAGGCAGTTATGTTTTAAGTAATTCATAAATTCATTAAATCAGGCTACAGGTATTAGCTTTTAATACGCACGAAAATTTTGATATAGCATAACTTTGTTTCGATTGGTAAACCCCTTTTTTGACACTTAAAATGTGTTTGCCAATAGCATATCGAAGCAGAGAATGCTGTAGTTACACATCTACAATTTTAAATGAATTTATATCAAATTAACCAGCATTATTTCCACTTACAGACTTCTACTCAATGGTCCTAGTGGGTCGTTTTATGCGTGAGACGAGCGCGTTTTACATACGCCGCACTTTAGCGGGCGCGCCTTTGTACGCGGCCACACTACGACAGTACGTGCGGACGTTGGTAGCCAAATACGGCGCGCCGGTGGAGTTCTTCCTTGAAGGAACTAGGAGTAGAAGTAATAAGAGCTTACCGCCTAAGTACGGTAAGTATTTATTTACGAATTCATTTGTTTATTTAATAATCTTAAAAAACGTAGGTACAGCTTCAAGTTCCATGTTTCTTCAGCCCCATATATTGCTTCAAATACAAAATATTCACTAAACAATTGAAGTAAAAATGATTTTGCGTGTTTTGTAAGGATGGAGTTTCGCATTGTTATACGTAGATACGAATTGCACAATGCTTTTGAATTTTACTGTATAATTCTATTACCTGGTTGAGAAGACTAGTAGTCTGACACTTAAATTACTTAAGATTAAAAAAAATTAAAAGCTTAAAATAATTTTATTTTTATACTTAAATTAAATACTAATTATGCCTTTTTCCATGTTTGCATAGGCATGCTCTCAATGGCTCTAGTGCCATACTTCGCGCGGGAAGTTAGTGACATCACGATAGTGCCAGTTAATATATCGTACGACAGACTGATGGAGACCTCGCTGTTTGCCTACGAACACCTCGGCGTGCCTAAACCTAAGGAAACTACTGGCGTACGTTTTTTTTTATTATCTACTGCTAATTATACATACATACATATCCGTCTCGCCTCTCCCATTAGGGTAATTAATCTGCTAATTTAATCTAATTCTAATAAAAAAAAAAATCATAATATAAATAATAAATAAAAAAATAATAATAAATGAATAATAATATTAATATATATATTTGATATGATTAGCAGATTAAAATCTGCTAATTATAATACTTTATAATAAATAGGGTGTAATAATACCATGGAATATTGGGGTGATTTTCACAAAAGGTGAGTGGGACGGGAAGTTATGAAGATCGCATGACTAAATTATAAATGACCATGTAAACAGTTACCTAATCCAGCGTTTGATTTTCGGCTTTGTCAGTATACCGATATTATAGAATGGATTAAGTATTATTAAATGAGATTGTGTAACACTGATACGCACACCGTGACATTGTACGCTTAACTTTACATTTGAATTTCTTATTTCAGGGTCTACTCAAATCGCTAAACAGTTTAAACGACCATTTCGGCAACATATACATTAACTTAGGCGAGCCTTTCTCAATCAGAGAGTATCTGAAACGCGATAACCCTTCAAGAGAATCTTTAAAACCCGTAGATCTGCAAGAGTTGACATCGGAACAGTTCACACAAGTACAAGACATTGCGAACCACGTTATAACACTTCATCAAAAGAGTACAGTTGCAACTATATCAAATTTACTCGCTCTAGTCCTTATGCAAAGTTTAATAAAGAATAAACCTCTCACATTTGATGAGATATTAGTAGAAATGGATTGGATTATATCAATGCTAAAGAATCTAGGCGCGTCCGTGTATGAGAAAGACGTGAAAGGGAGCGTGGAGAGAATACTTCGAGTTCACAGTAAGATGATGAAGCTGGACAAAGATCGGCGGTTGCGACTTATTTCCGGCACATTTGTAGAACTTTCGGACGGAGTTAAAGGGAAGATGAAAGGTAAGTGCGGACATTGTTTTACATGGATACAACTAGCGGTCGCTCGCAACTCAGTTTGCGGATACCTAAAATGTAGGAATATAGCGTTTCATATGTTGGAATCGGTTATTAGCTCGGTAGTTCCCGCTCGCGGACAGTGTGGCCTGAACTTTAAAGTGCAATGGCTGTCTGCTCATATCCAGAATTACATTTATTGTTATGAAATCAATGATAACAGATATGTCTATATAGGCATTTAACGTGTGAGGTGTGAGTGTATTAGGCATATCTTTATAATCGGTATCGTACGATTCTCGCGCGGAAATGAAATGTCTATGTAATACAAGCATGTAGATAATTCCGTTTTTATAAAAGTCAATAACTGATAAATAAAAGTCGGTCATTATTCGAAGTCGTACGAATTCTTAACGTTTCAAAATAATATTATGATAATCAAGACAAAGTTATGCAGTAGCATTGAACATTTTCGAATTTGTACTTTTTTAAAAGTTTAATAACAATAACTTAAATATTTCAAAAGGATGGATGTCATTTCATTCTTATAAAACAGAAATTATGATGATTTTGTGGTTAATATACCTATAGTTGATCAGTATAATTTGAAAAGAACAAAAAACATCCTTCATTAATATGTCAAAGTGATTAAAACTAAAGATAAGGGAAAAATAAAGGAATGCGTGGATCAAAAATTGTAAGTTTTATTGTATTTATATTAGTTAATTAGTAAGATTACGTTTTTCAGGCCACATCCTATCAGCGGAGACGATGGTAAACGCCGTGTCTATCATTCAGCTGCAACTATACGTGAATCCGATATTACACTACCTGACGCCGCCTGCGTTACTCTGTCTACTTGCTCAACGGGGATCTTCCAGAGGTAACTTAAATTTTTGATAATAAACATTTCACTTCACCTGACCCTTAGTTGCAGAAAAGTTTAAAGTTATTGAGCTTCCTAAAGTCTCCTTCTTTGTCAGTTAGGTTTATTGAAGCGTTAGCTATTATTACCTTTTCTCCAAATGTCAACTTTATTATGAATTTATGACTAGTCAGGCACCTAGGTATGGTTTACAGTGCAAGTTGACTCGCTATTCTCCCATAGCATGATGATCTTTCATATATGATATTCAGATGAGCTAGTATATTATTCCTCAAATCTATTGTTTCATTACAGACAAACTTGCCGCTGACTATAAAACTCTTAGAAAATTACTTATGCACGAATTCTTCCACATAGAAAGGGATGAAGATAGTGTAAGTATTTATCTTCTTTTTTCAACTGTATCGCAGCAATGAGGCATTTTACGTAACATTTCTATTAGTTGTTAAGACAGAGACCAACTTACTAGGGGATTACGGCCTTGTCACTCCATATACGAGAGAGAGTAGGTTCGTACCCCTTTAGTAGGGACCTAGAAAAGCTGCTGATGATTATGTCATGACAGCAAGAATGAGTCTGTTGTAGCAATTTATTTTGTCTTATTTTTCAGACGTTCAATAAATCATTGGACTACTGCATACAAAACAGAGTGATCACAGATAAAG
This sequence comes from Anarsia innoxiella, assembly GCA_947563765.1. Classification (NCBI taxonomy): domain Eukaryota; kingdom Metazoa; phylum Arthropoda; class Insecta; order Lepidoptera; family Gelechiidae; genus Anarsia; species Anarsia innoxiella. The sequence goes on from OX387408.1 coordinate 5,097,636, forward strand.
AAGGTGTGTTAGTAGCAGGAGATGACTTGAAAATACAATACCTTCTGAAATGGTCGGTTTGGCCGGCGTTGACTACACTGTCTCATTGCGCTGATGTTATGATGGAGGTACGTAATATTTAGTTTATACGTGAACATTCACAGTTATTCCTATTTCATTCATAAACCTAGTTTATCAGCTGCAGGTGTCTTATCGGCAATTACAGTAAGCTATAATATTCGACTTTGTTTGGTGTTTGTAAATACCTATTTGCTATAAACACATCTAATTTAATCCATCGCATGCTATATGTTGTACCGATCATACATAACGCGATATATATCGATCTACCCACACAAGTGACGGGTAAAATTTAAATCTGACGAAGAAACTTTTGAGATTCACTGGTTCATACGTCGGTGCCAGCATTCTATAGTATTTGAGTTTTGTGACTCACATCAGGACCCTTTCTTTAAAAAAAAAACTTTATATTTATTTCCAGCTAAACACATGCGACCACAAACGAGCGATGAAACTGGTGCAAGAGCGGATAGAGTCGCGGAAATGTCACCCTTACTGTTTGAGTTTAGACTCCATTGCCTCATGTCTGCAAGGACTCGTAGTAGCCGGGGCTATGTTCAAAGATCGAGGGTAAGTATTTTGCTACACACATATAATTTTTGTACCATATGATTGTACCAATAGCCTTCTCAAAGTGTGGATTTTAGAGCTTAGTTATGACTAAAGAACTAAACTATAGAGCTTAGCTTAGTTATTCTCTGTAAACCAAACTTTGATCATAATCATGAATCGCACTGGCGCTCATGATATTATGGGAGTTGCTCAGGAAGTAAATTGCTTTATTTGACGCTGAGTTTGTTTGGGACGCCACTTGACGTCCCTTAGCGCACAATTGAAGGAGCGGTTTCTTATAAGGCAAAAATACAGAATATTTTATTTGCTGCCTTAATTTAACATTCAAGCGGTGCAGTATTACTACGTTCGCTTCCTTGTGAATGAAAATATTTAAATCAAGTATTCCTACAATTTCAGGCAACAAGAATTAGTGTATCACATGGTACCTGAAACAATGTCTCGGAGTAGAGAACTGATCGCTTCCATTCTACCAACGTTCATCGTGGACTTTGGGCGCGGCAACGCTGTCATCGTGGACACTAATCTCGTGTCGCGGCTCTAAGACTTAAAAGTGTTCAGTAGTTGTAGGATTCAGTTGTATAGTGCGAAGCTTTTTGAGTCATATTTGTATGGCATAGAGGAAGTAAGCTAGTCTACGTGCACGGTGAAGATTGTATCGACGAAACGTAATGCCGTGCGGATAATTTTGCACGCGAGACCGATCCCGTCTGGTACGCGAGTCGGTAGGTACCCCTTACTCGTACTTTTTAAAGTTCGATGACAAAAGAGGAACGCTGATAGATGTCAGTACGTGCCTGCGGAAAGTCTAGGGGCCCGTTTTACCGTTTACAAACAACATTAACTGCCAGATATTTTATATTTGTCTGTCTAAAACATCATGTTTTGTGAAATAGAAATAGTATCTGGCAGTTTTTTTTATCTGTGGTTGGTGGAACGGGCACTAGATAATTCAAAAAAGGTATTCTGAAGCAATATAAATTGCAAGTGTTAGCATTTTATATGGCCATGTTATTATACTTAATCCACGAAATGAATTGAATTTTCTAACAAAATTACCAGTCGTAGTGATATAGATACCGTAAACTCATTTTCAGTGGTAGTTTCACTAGAATAGTGCCATACAAAAAGTAAGGTGAATCTGACTTTCGACAACGAATGTATTTTTATTTAACAAGTCAGTATTTTTACTCGCATTTAAGTAGGCAATGCAAAAAGCATTCAAGAATCAACTTTTTGTGATTCTATAGTTCTAACGATTTTGCAAGATCATTATTTAGATGGTGAGGTATATTTTAGTAGAATTTGAATTAAATTTAAGCAATTTGTTATGTTAATTGGAATGGGTTAATTTGTGAATGTAGAAATAGCGTTAAATAAGGAAATTATGTGATAAATTGTTTTATTAGTTTGACGTGTGCTTGTGTGGGGATAATAATTATTTACAAATATAAACAGTATTGTTGTTTGTGCGTTTTTGTTTAAAAACTCGCCTGTTTACAGTTTTATTCTGCAGTATAAAGAAATCTCAAGTATTCAAAGTGATAATATGAGAACCTAAGCCTTGTTAAGTTACCATTTTATTTGTTTAAACTTGTTAATTAATTTATCATGTGATTGTGATATTTGTTTTGAATATACGTTGGAAATGAACAACTTTGTGTGTGCTTTGTTTTTGAAATGAAACTACAGATTAAAACGTGGAGTTTTTATTAATAAATCTAATTATGTACAAAATCTTTATGATTGTCTACAAGATAAGTATTAATTAAATTAATATATCACTGGTGTTCATCTTACTACTCGAAGAGGAGCCATGTATAGGGATCATCAAAACAGATGGTGGAAATAATTCTAATGGCATTTTTAACATTTGAACATCAACATACAGCACAAAATTGCACCGCATTCATCTATTGATATACCCGGTATATACCGGGATGGGTATATTGATGAATGCGGTGCTTGCCACTTTGCCGCTTGAGGACGACATGTGCTAGAGCGAGAACAATAGCAAATATTAACTTCATGCTGTAGTAAGGTACATCTGTATCCATTTATTTATCTAATGTAATTCTTATGCTACCTACTTATTTCCTATTGAATTAACTTTAGCTCCTCTTCATTCCCGTAAAGAAAACATTAAATTGCACTATGTTTATAATTCTTATAAGTAAAAAACATGTTTATAAGTACAAAACACGCATGCGGAATAAAACAAACATAGTATAATTCAATGTTTTTACGGAACAGTCCAAATCTTATCTGTCTAGTCTTATAAGTCGTTTTTAATGGCCCTGTTTTAGGACCATTTAAAAACTACTTTATAGGACTACACCTAGCCATTACATTCACAACCCACAATACAAACTAAAAATGCAACACACTTATCTTCATTTTTTTAACTTACTATGGTAGACTCGGATATAGGAGGGTACAGATTTGACGATTAAATAAATTATTGTTGATAATCTGCGTTGGTCTATGCTGGGAAACTTGGCCCTTCTGTAAATCTGCCCGAACCAAAGATAAACGTTGGCCCACAGAAAAAGTTTCCATTAGGCCGTGTTTAAACCAAACTGACTGTAAGCCGCCGACTGTGAGTAGGTGTATTGTCGGTTATACGATAGTATGTGGACGAATAAGTGAATATGTATGGAAATACAATAAACTGCGTAACGTTCACTCACTTTCGGCGGCTTACAGTCAGTTTGGTTTGAACACGGCCTAATGTCGCCTTTCACTCTTTTGTTTTCTACCGCACAGGAGAGCCGCAGGCCCAAGGAAAAGAAAACGGAAGAATGACGGGGCGATTTCGAATCCATGCGCTTATAACTGGCACAACTCTAACTCCTAAGGATAGACCAACATTGTAGGATAATATAATAATTTCCAACTATTCATAACAATGTCAGACAAAAGCTCTCTGGTTATAAGAGATCAGCTTAAACATTCAGCCTTCGATATAATTTATATTGTAAAGAAAGACAATATTACTAAATAACGTATTAACATTTTACTACGGGAAGGTAGGAACAATTAGTCAAAGCAGATAAAATTCAAACTTAGCAAATAATCATCGTTAATGGTAGATACATGATTATCAGGGCATGTACATACATTTTATACTTTTGACATACATAATGTGGTTAATATCTACAATAACAATAAAATAATTTCAATTATTGCAAGAAAACAAAAACATGTATGCGTTTTTTTGCACCACACAGAAACACAATCGTACTCTCATTTGAAAATCAAGAGACGTAATCTCACCATGAAACATGAAAAAAATTCCCCAAGAAACAAAGGTATTCTAAGTAATTCATCTATATTAATGTCAATGGATCGGTGATTTAATAAGATAAATTGAAAAAAAAAAAAAAACAATTTGACCTGTTATTCTTTGAGAAAGATGTTTAATTTCATGGGTATTTTATACGGAATTGAGTACTTATTTAAATTTCTTGTATTTGTAGTAAAATTATTCTAGATGGACACCTTACCATTCCACGCATAAAATAATTATGAGTTTATAAAAAAAAACTTCGTAAATAAATAACAATATTTGTGACTCCTTTCAATCAAATTTTATAAAGGCGGTTAACTTTTTAATGGATTTTTTTTTGTGCACCGTGGTTCAATTATTATGGTTAGTATTAATTCAAATACCTATTGAGTAAATTACATGTTAGTAATTTCTATTTTAATACATACAATGCCGCGTTGTCTTCTAATTGTAAGTAATCTAATTCATCGGCATTACATTGAAACACGACAAAATGGTTATGTTTTTCATTCTATCTACGAGTTTATTTCAAAATTTAAAGTTGTTTAAATAAAAGTCACTTAATCAATAAGCGTTTGCTTTCTCATAGTTGCGGGAGCGGACACCGGTACTGAAACGAGGATAGTGCCGCGTATAGGACAATAGTACACATGACCTGACCCCGGCCCGGCCTTTAATGCAATATATTTTGAAATATACTTGGTTTTTTACAAAGGGAACAGAAAATGAATCCAAGATCTTTGGCAGCGGTATTAAGTAACGAAACTTTTGATATAAAACGCTTAATTTTAACCGTTCTATTTAAATAACATTTGAAAAACCTTAATTGTTCCTTATACCCTGACCAATTTTGCCATCGCATGCCATATTGTTTCGTGATATCACTATTTTTGCTTGTATACCCTCATCAAATCTTCTTTCCATGAAATCTTGGTCAAGGTACAGGAAACTTGAGCTACCATTGCATGAATCTCAGACAGTTACAAAGGTCATCGACCCATCAACCGACTACTTGGTAAAAGTGACGACAAACATCTTGTGCAACGTCATTGACAGAACACAAACTAAATTGGACCTTATTTGTATGGAGAGACAGTCCACGAACATTCCCCCTAACGTAAATAACTGCTCAAGAAGTTTGTCGAGACCTATGAGTATAGTTGGCACTACTTTGGCAAGTAGCTCTTAAACTCATATAGCCAGTTGCAAGAAAATTCAAACTAATGCTCCATTACGAGTATAGCTGACACTGTCATTATCAATTAGAACAAGACGGCACGATGTCTAATGGATTAAATCAATAAGCCTTTAATGCAACTGGTGGTTAAACATACTCGCCTCGTTTGAAACATTCATTCAATGTCGTCTCAGCGTGTGATTGACGAAAACCGACCGTATCTCCATGGGGCAGAGTGTAAGTACGCCGCTCGGGACCAGACCGCGGGACGTCACGAACGTGAGGGTACTGTCGAACACTTTGTCTGGGACGTCTAAGTAGTCTGATAGTTTGATCTGAAGGGTAATAAGAAATTATTTATATTTGTTTTGATAAACAAAAGTAGTTTTTAGGATAAATTATTGTATATAGGAGAAAATACTGCATTTCAATGTCGCAGAGCCTTACATATCGTATCACTTATCACAGTTGTAGTTTGCCTATAAAAGCTAACTACACATTTCCGGAAACACATCTCTGTCATCGTCAAGAATCGGTTATGTACAAATTATATGAACTTGTTCACACAGCTCCGTGTCTAGCGTACACGTAGAAACTGACAACTCGGAAATATGTCTATCCATACATTTACAAACCGTGCTTTAGTGATCAAATACTCCATCGCAGCTGACGGAGCAGTTTCAAAGACCCCAGTTTTCCCACTTTCTTGACGTGCAGTATGTTAGAAATAAAATATTTGTACTAACCTGTCCACTGCTAACCGGGTAGAACTTCTCGATATCTTTATTCCCGTAGCAGGTGTCGAGGTACGTTCGCTGGAACGTCAAACCGATTCCTTGCATCATCTTGCCGTCTTTACCCTGCAACATAAGATAGTATTTGTAAACTCATTACATGTCACTGGTCATTCGATTCAGTTACGGTATGAGGTTCATAGTTAGGATGAATGTACGTGTACACACACTCATTTGCCAACTAGCCAATTCACAAAATAGTGGAGTGCCGTAAGGCATAAAAATGGTCAAACCTCGGAATCCAGGGCCAGTCAATGAATCTTAATATAAACCTTGAAAACATGTTTTTCATAGTTTATAGAAAAATGTTAAAAAAAAAATTCTCCCCGCTCTCAATTTTTTTTTTAATTTTTTTTTTTTTAATTTTTTTTTTTTTAATTTTTTTTTTTTTGCCTAATTCGTCCCACTGCTGGGCAAAAGATTCATTGACTGGCCCTGGATTCCGAGGTATAAACCTAACGGCGCCCCACTAGTAGAGTGCCGTAAGGCATAAAAATGGTCAAACCTCGGAACCCAGGGCCAGTCAATTAATCTGTATATCAAGTATGAGACTGCATTATTAAAACCTCAAATAAAAAAGTTAAAAAAAAAATTTGACCGATCTCGATTTACAACAATTTTTAACAACAATTTACTGAAAAATGAGAGGCGGAAGGGGGAAAAAGTGTTTATTTATCATTGTACATTATTGTCGTCGTCGTCGATCTCGCTGATATAGATTATAGGCGAAGGTAGATGGACTTAAGGTGCATCAAATAAGCCTTACATGCCCATAGAAAAGTCTTATGAGTATCGAGTTAGACCCGTTTTAGTGATTTTTGAAAAAATAACCACTTTTTGATGGTTTTTGTATCAGAGAGCGATTAATATTCAATTAATTAAAAAGAAAAGTATGTTAACGGCTTCTTCGATAGTTACTTATGATATGGCGAAAATAATTCGTTGATGATTAAAGTGGAACATCGACAAATTAACTGTCAAAGTTAATTTTAATTCTCTCCAAAAACAATAGCTCGACTTTGAGCAGCTGCCACGAAAAAAATTTACTCTGAACTTAATGAACAAATGTTTTTAAAAACTGCCTTGTGCTATTCCGAATCCAGAATGGTATAACATGTATTGCAAAAACAACAAATTCGGGGTATTAGACATCGAAGACTTACCTAAGTCGGATTATTTCAAAAACTTAGAAGTTGAGTTAAGGTGGTTAAATTGACAAAATCGAGTAGTTAAGAGAAGTAATCTAGTAGGGCGTTTGTTTTTCAGCCTGACTAAGAAATAGGGAGTGATAAAGGCAAAAACTAAGTCGCTGTTTAAAGCAAAATAGTCTAATGGACCAAAACAGGTAGTATTTGAATGGTGCATCGGTATACCTGCAGTCCCTAAAGATCCAAGATCAAGTTTTCAAATTTGTAATAGTTGTTCTTTTTAAAATATGACTTTTGACTAATATAAATCAATGAAAACTCCAAAAAATTAATAATTGTTTATAATAATTTTAGGCCCAAAAAAACGATGGAGTGACGACCTACGCTCATTTAGGGACGATTGGTGGGAAGCAGCTAATAATAGGAGTGTTTGGAGAGGCATGGGAGAGGCTTTTGCCCAGCAGTGGGACGAATTAGGCTAAAAAAAAAAAAAAAAAATTGAGAGCGGGGAGAATTTTTTTTTTAACATTTTTCTATATACTATTAAAAACATATTTTCAAGGTTTATATTAAGATTCATTGACTGGCCCTGGATTCCGAGGTATAAACCTTACGGCACTCCACTAAAACTGTCGAACTGTACGAACGAACCCATTCGTAAGCGAGTCCGACTGGCACTTGGCCGTTTTTCTATATATCCAAGCATTCATATGTTAGCTTTATATTGGATGAATTGCAAAGATGACTTTGCAGTTGCAGGCCTTAATTGTCGAAAGCACACGCCGTTGCGTAAACGATGATTCTTATTCGAAGAAAACAATAATTGTGACTTAATATAACTACAACACCTACCTTAGAAGACACATGCGAATGGAAGTCAGCCAGTAAGACATCAGCACCATCATTGACGGTGGAGGTGTAGTGCGGCGGCGCGGAGTCTTCCCGCGGCGAGTAGTGCATGACGACGAGCGGCTGCAGCAGCTGCTGCGACGACACGTGGCTGCCGAGAGACAGCTGGCCGCTCGGGTGCTCCGCTGGCGGCCTCGACTGGGGGTAAAGGTACGTTAGAGCTTAGATATCCGATCCGATAAAATTACCACAGAAATAGTTCTTGTACCTATCATACATCTCGGATCGGATGTAGTGCGTAACCGCTCTAAAGGTTTTTTTTACAGTGTATATTGATAAAATTATCATGGTTTTACAAGACGTATAATGAGAAGTGCGGTCGGCTGGATGCAGTCAGAGTAATCGTGGTATCGTTTTATTTAAAACAACAACAATTTGTAGATATTCGAATGTAAGTATAAGAATATTAAATAAATCAAAGATATTTTGGTTACATCATGAATATTACGGCAATTGGAAATATATTTTATCCTAAAATATAAATCAATATATGTATGTGGCCGGTAATAACGTTTTAAGTTATAAGCCGCTTTAACACCATACATGCAATAATTTACGTTAACTCACCGCACAAGGATTATTAGCGCTCTCCACGATGATCTTAAATGTATGCCTCGTCCGCACGTTGTCTAGTACTCCCTGATTGAGACCGCGGTTGTCGTCCTGGCTGAGGCGGCGGTCTTGCATTATCTACCAACATTATATTGTTTGTAAGTAATTATTGAATATTTTAAGATTAGATAGGACGGTCATCTAGTAACATAACAAAAGTATGGAGAGTGACTTATTTAATGAACGATAGAAAAAGATATGCACGTAGGTACATGTGATAGCAAACAACTTCATGCATAACCTTTTCCATCGACAGCAGTGTTTGGCGTAAGCGATCGCCGTGACCGAAATCGGTCGGAATCAATCAATTAAAGGTCACCTGTATTTTACTTTTTTAAAAGCAAAAGCACCGAAATGTTGGTTATCCTTGTCTAACATATAAACGAGTTAAAAGTAAGAGCGGGACACGCGACCATTAGATAACGAAGTGGACCATATACCTCAATCTGGCCAGGTTGCAGCGCGGCCATACCGAGCGGCGTGGAGGTGAGTACGGTGAGCCTGGTCGCGTCGTCCTCTAAGTACGCGGCGGCCGGCAGCGGGTAGAAATTAGCTTGCAGCGGTAACTTGCTGAAGTAGCGACGTTTTATCATCTGTATAAACAAATCATTTTGAAACCGCTATTTTTCATACACATATTTAGTTACTACCAATTGACCCAGCGCAGTGGATTACGGTCTAATCTCTATCGTATGAGAATAGGCTCGTGCCCCTTTATTTTTAGTGAGGACGTTCAAAGGACTAATAATGATGATTTAGTTACTAGTTGCACACATATTTTAAAGCCAAACCTTTGACCAAAACAAAGATCCAATCTTCTCTTTGAGTGAAATCACGTATAAAACTCGTCTAGTTGGTTATTTCAGCCAATCAGAAACAGCCTTTGGACTGTTGACAATTTCTCTCCCGAAAGATTGTGATGTACCAGTTTCACTTCAATGTATTGTTACCAAGCGAAAAATTTTGCGCTAAATTGCAATCGCTATATCAGTGTTCACAATTTCTCGAGATTTATTGCAATCAAACGATATTCATACAGTCTGTCTAAAAAGATTAAGGCCGTGGCCCCAGTAGGCAAACTGCTAGCGGCCGACTGAGTGAGCCGCAAATTTGTGGCGAACTGAAAGAGTTAGCTGCAAACTCAAATCAATGAAATCACCGGTTTTGGTGGGAGTCGGCCGCTGTCTGAGATAGTCAGCGCGCGTAACGCTGCAAACTGCGTACAGTGAGCGAAAACTAGCTGCCTGTGGATACTCCATTTCAAATATATGGAAGGGCGTACTAAATCGATACGCCACAAACTAGTCAGCCGCTAACATTTTGCTTACTGGGGCCACGGCCTAAAAATTAAAGAGTGGCAACACAGTAGCGTTGTTCCTTTTGAATCCGTCTAACAAAAACGAGACGACACTACAGTGTTGCCACATATACATACCTGCATCCCATTAAGGTCAGTGTAGAAGGTGTGATTGTTCCGGATCCTGGTGGACAGCCTCATGGCCAGCTCCAGGTTGTCCACCGCCGGGTCTATCAGCAGCGTGTTGCTCACTTCTATCTCCGTTTGAGGCAGCGATGGGTTGTTGTATAGACTGATCTAGAATGCAAAGGGTTTACATAAAGTTTTGATATACAGTCAAAAGCATTAAGCTTTACACAAGGTCTATTGCAGCTTAAAGGCGATATTGTAACGATTTTGTGAAGATTAATCTGTGCTCAACTGTAGGAATGACGATCGAATCTTTTCAACAAAAATAAATAAAGAAGACGTTTCCTTTTTTGTAATAGAAATTTAAAAAACTGAAAACCTCCTTTTTGAGACGGTTAAAGCACTAAAAACTTTCCTGAATGTTACCAATACTTTACGGAAATCCGCATCGATATTGCTTTACCCAAACGTGAGATTATCGTGGATAAACATTAATACAAACAGGTCGAACTGAAAACCTCCTTTTTTTGATGTCGGTTAAAAATATACGAACCGCCATAACAACGTCGGCCTTCTCCGGGCTGACTACCGACACGTAGAGCGTGGCCTTATGCTGTCCCTCGACGATGACGATCTCGGGGTAGGGCTCCGTCGTCAACTCCTGCGCAGGTCCGCTCGGGATGAACAGGTACGCGCCGCTGTTGTTGTCGCGGGCTTTTAGCGTGTCGTATCTGGAGAGGGGTGATAGTTTTGGTTACAATAAAACACAATGGGAAATATAATCTTATGATGACGTGCCTGCTTCTGGACGTCCACTGCTGGACAAAAGCCTCCACAACGACAGGTCCTGCTCTGTCCGTATCCAATATAATCAATATGTAAAATATATATATTTCTCTACACTCATATGCGAAAATATCTTGGTATTTAAATGACCAACATTAATCCCTTGTTATTTTTCACCAAAAACAAATTTAAATAAAAATAGGTAAAAAAACTTTTTAAGTTAAACGGTTTTATGTTAAACATACATTGCAATGTTTAAGATAAATGTACTAAAAACCAAAAAATAATAAAATAGAATACAGTCGTGGGAATTATAAACATATGCATAGACTAGACTAAAATAAAACCGTGGGGCACGTCAATTGTCTACAAATTATCGACTTAATGTGCGATAGAAGAATCGTTTAATTCGTCGTTAGGCAGTTGGCCCGCAGACGGTGAGGAAATTACTTACTATTTTCTTGCTCATGGAAATTCCAATAGTTATACACTCCATGTAAATAAAAGAGATGTTTCAACTAGTTTATCGTTGGACATTCACACTGCTGGCTGGCGAAGAATCGTTTCACTGCTCGTAGTTTGTCTTTAATCGACAAAACATATGATAAAAGTACTACTCGCTCAACACTATGAAACCCTAAAACTCGCTTATAATCGAGCTTGCTAGCTTGTTTCCACATTCTAGCCCTACTTATCACACTGCCTAATTATAGTGTAACATTACAAAACAAACATTTTAATCAACGATTGTAGACAATTGACGTGCCCCACGGTTTTATTTTAGTCTAGTCTATGCATATGTTTATAATTCCCACGACTGTATTCTATTTTATTATTTTTTGGTTTTTAGTACATTTATCTTAAACATTGCAATGTATGTTTAACATAAAACCGTTTAACTTAAAAAGTTTTTTTACCTATTTTTATTTTCTAGTTTTTAGTTTTTATTTCGCATTCTGTTTAATTCATTTAGTGCTTCATTATTGCAAGGTTTCTTGCCCGTTAGTTTATTGCAGTCCAACTCCTCTATACGTAGTCCCTGCAAAGATCTTACTCTACTAAGAGCCACGTAGGCTTGACCTTCTTCAAACAGTTTCGCACCTAAGTATATTTCAATTTTGCATAGTAAATTATATTCTACTTGTTGAGATCTTTCATTTGATACCCATGATGATGGGATTGATAAAACCTAAGTTATCCGCCATTTTGTAGAGGCCGCCATCTTGGATTTTAATTTTATATAGTACTACATTGAATTCTACTGGTTGAGCACTTTCATTTGATACCCATATTGATGGGATTGATAAAACCTACGTTATCCGCCATTTTGTAGCGGCCGCCATCTTGGATTTCAATATTTTATAGTATATTGTATTCTGCTTGTTGAGCCCTTTCATTTGATACCCATATTGATGGGATTAATAAAACCTAAATTATCCGCCATTTTGTAGCGGCGGCCATCTTGAATTTATAATGATAATGAATAAACATAATTGTATTGTCACCAAAATCCAAAGTGTATACAAAATTTCAGATTAATCGGTTGACAGGAAGAGGGTGAAATTTGAATTACTAAATTTGACCCAAGAATAAAACAAACGGGGTGAGCTAAATAAAACCGTTTAAAAACACATTCTATTTCGACTACATTTCCCAATCTCCCTGCACATGAAGACAAAAGCCGCTTGATGCCAATAATAAAAAAGAAAACATGAAAACAATATCCAAAAATCCACTTACTGCACAAAGTTCATAGGAATCGGGAAGTTCTCCCCGTTTAACGTCCGTACAGCCTTCAACATGCCTCGATGGTCAGCTACGACCCTGGTTCCAGCACCAGCTTGGAGCGTCACGTCTTCTTCCAGGCGCTCTGATGGCTGCTCCACGTGGAACATCTTCGGCAAGTCCACTACCCAATAGTCGGCGTTGTATACGCGAACTCGGGAGTATGATGTGTATCTGAGGGTAACGATTCGATTTAATAAAATAACTGAAGATGTGAAATTTTGATTGTAACTGGTTATGGTTTAAGCAGTTAAATGCAGAACCATTTGGACGTCAGCAAAATGGATTTATGTTCACATTGGAAGCTGTCCCCGACTTCGAACGTATTTATCGTGATATCTTAGATTGTGTTATTCTGAAGTGTAAGCTACAATTCTGTAAAGTTTCATTAAAATGTGTGCAGAGGTTTTTGCGTGAAAGAGTAACAAATATTCTTACATCCATCCATCGGCACAAACTTTGCTATCAGCTAGCTTAGCATGGCACTCCGTGAGAAGACGTTGTCATGCGTTTGTCACGCTTACGTCTCTGTCTATAGTTTGAAATGTGATAAGGACAGCATGCGTGAGATAATTGTCGCGGCACGCCATGCTAAGCCCACAGTAATAGAAAATAATGCAGCATACAATTTCTCTTTTAACGCGCAAGTTCACCCATCTGGCTTATGAAGTATAAGCGTATGTTACATTTTTCCAACCTAAACTTTAAAACCCAAATTTTAAATAGCCCAAACGTCAAAAAATACTTTAGTTCTAGAACTATCTTTAAAACTTTGTAATAAGGTAGTTAAACACGTACTTGTTTATAGCAGTAGCGTCCCGTAATGCAACAGTGTAGGAGGCTAGAGACAGTGCGGGTACAGTGACGGGGAAGGAGAGCTGGTAGCGGCCGCCGATCAGAGATAGGCGCCGCTCACCGCCTACACTCGGGGACACTTGCGCCGCTACCGGAGTGCCTGACTTGTCGAATACCTGGGGAAGGATTAGTTTGGGGTTAATGTGTCTTAGTTTATTGTAGGTTTATTATGATAACGTTAATATAATTTTGAAGTTAAAATTTCTTGAAGAACCAACAGTTTACAAAAACTTACAAACTACTTACTTAAAATAAAACACAGCAGGGGGCTTAGCATGGCGTGCCGCGACAATTATCTCACGCATGCTGTCCTTATCACATTTCAAACTATAGAAAGAGACGTAAGCGTGACAAATGCATGACAACGTCTTCTCACGGAGTGCCATGCTAATGCTAAGCTAGCAGCTAATTATAAGTTCTCTCAAATCTCTTAGTTTTTTTCGTCATTTTTTTTGCTAGACACTTCCTCATCCGCATTCGCTACTTCCTTGTGTGCCTTGTATATTTTTGTAATAAACTAGTAAATAAATAAGCTGTGAACACACAGAACTCCACAATATGCAGGCCTAACAAACTACGGATAATTTATTCATCACTTTAAATTAGTATGGGCGCGCTTATGGGCTACGTGGTTACAATAAATAAAACTGTAGCATTACATGTATCATCACTAACCTCAACATGCGGCGAGGAAACAAGCACAGTGAGAATCTCAGTCCTCTTGAAATTCAACGCGTTATACAAGACGATCCGTCTCGATGACGACATGACATCTAACGATATAGTAATCCTAGCGGGTATCTCATCTTGTCGCCGCCAGATGTCGTCCACGTCGAAGTAAATGTCTTCTTGGGTTTGGTCTATGATCTGTGGCTGTTTGAGGAGGTGGTACGCGGCTTGCTGGATCGCTGACTGGCAGTACTTTATTGCTTGCATCATTCTGGAATTTGGGATTGTATTATTAGAAAATATTGTGTTAGTAGAGGCTGCCCGCGACTTCGTAGGTACCTACGCATTTATCGTCATATCTTGGAAAAAATACACAATACATATATTAAAATAATATAGCCTATGTGTAACCTACAATATTGCAAAATTTCATCAAAATCTGTTCAGTGGTTTTTGCATCCATAGCACAAACATTGTCATTCATAATCACAGATTACTAAAACTAAAAAGGTATGACGGAATCGCATTTCTTGATGGGATTACCCTGCTTAACTCGGTCGCGGATTTGCAATACATACATACATATCCGTCACGCCTCTCTCCCATTGGGGTAGGCAAAGACCACTAATGACACAATGACACATATCTTCTATATCTATCTGTAACTTACTTGATAGCGTAATCCTCGCGCACCTCGTCCCTTGCAGTGCCGGTGACTCCGTCGTGATGCTGGAACAGCGCCAACGCCTGGCGGGCCTGCTCGGCGCGGTCGCGGAGTTGCAACGATAGCATGTACGACACCGCTCCACTTGCCGACACTTGAGCTGTTATCGCTTCTGCGGCCCTGGTAGATTATGTTACGCTGTATTACATATGCATGAATCGTTTCACGGTTTTTTTTAGCGCTTATTGAATTAACAAAGTGTTTTTTCTCATCTTTTTGTATGCATGCTTCGTTTTTGTTTCCCATTAACAAGGATTAACTTCAAAATTCTCGTTTACGAATTTCCATAAGAGAACAAGTACTTAGGTACCATTGCCTTAAGGGGAATTGACAAAATGGGGCACATGTTATTCATTTCATGGTCTTTAAATTGAACATAACTAACTTTGACCAACTGTCCACGGAACCGCACGTCGTACGTGCGTTTCTCTCATTTGACGATTGCAAGACGTTGGCCTTATATATGACCATTTCCTTACCTATCTAACATTTTCTTTACCCTCCTTTACCTAACATAATCCAATTCCCTTACCTGACATAAGCCAACAAAACCCGATCCATGTTCTTATAAAACGGCCGTGAAGTGTAGTATCCACTCCAGTAGTGCTGATTGCGATCCGCGTACGTGAAGAAATCACCAGAAAGCACGGGGAAGTCTTTTATCTTTACCTCCTCGTGGAGGGCCTTGAAGTAGTCCTCTAGTGTGCCGAATTGGATCTAAATGAAAGGTTATTAATGCTTTATTTATTTAACATTTTACTTTTTTTCTTTTGTTTTGTTTTTTTTTTTACTTGTTTTTTGTTTGTATTTTACTTGTGTTTTTTCCAACAAGCCTAGCTCCTAAATATGTAAGTATAATGATGATGACCTATCTTTTGTTGGGCTGTGAATAAACGCGTTTATATTTTTATTTACATTTGCAGGATTTCACCGATCCGAGCTTAAATGGAACTTGACTAAAATGCATGTTTTTTTGTCTTATGAATACATTTTATAGAGTTACGGTATCATGCAATAATTTGACAAGAAAAAGCCGGTCATTGTTCGTGAAAGCACGCGATCGGCAATATTGATAGCGAATCCATGTCTAATTGACATTCACGCGATATTTGCATTTCACCGGTAAAAAGCTTAGTCGAGAGATGATGGCGTATTATTTTGATATTGCTTCGTTACTTATGTATGAGCTAGAAGCAGGGTTAAGTATAAATATGTCTTTTTTTGTCGAACAAAATCTAATAATAATAAGAGGTTGTTTCCCTTTTTAGAGATAAAATTTAACTGCCAGGGGGCTTAGCATGGCGTGCCGCGACAATTATCTCACGCATGCTGTCCTTATCACATTTCAAACTATAGACAGAGACGTAAGCGTGACAAATGCATGACAACGTCTTCTCACGGAGTGCCATGCTAAGCTAGCAGATAAACTTATATTTATTTCATAAAACATGGCGTTTTAGGCAGTGACAGGTACAAAATATCTGTCAGTTTAATTTTATATGTCAGTGTTGAAACGGGTCTTCAAACTCACCTCAGCATTCCACTCATCATTAGCATTGATGTAGTCGATCAGCTTCTCGTAGTTCTGGTACTGGTTGTCCCACTCGTTGGCGCGGTCGTATCTAAAGTCGTCGCCGAGCGGGACCAGCACCACGTTGCTGCGGTACAGCTGCGACTTCTTGCGCCATTGGTCCAGGATTAGGGTTGCTCTGACATTCACGAGTGTCAATTATTAAAATTTACTTTAATATATACAAGGCAAGAGTGGACGGAAATGCTGGGAGCGGAAGGCCAAGACGAACGTACCTCGATCAAATCGGGGACTTACTCAAGAAAGGCCAAATCAAGAGTACCCTAAACCGACGGGCATGTATGAGGCGACTGATGAGTGTGGATGAAGCGAAAGAGGTGTGTTTGGATCGTAGCAAGTGGAAGGAAGTGGTCTCTGCCTACCCCAATGGGAGAGAGGCGTAACGGATATGTATGTATTGTATGTATGTATGTATACTTTAACATATTTAAAAGTCGAGGCTGCCGGCGACTTCGTATGCATTTATCGTCATATCTTTTAAAACATACACAAGTGTACGCTACTGTGTCGCTATTGCCGTCTTTATCTAATGACCGCTAGTGAGAAGGGCAGAATCTTCTCACTAACCTTTGCCACTAAAATTGTACGAGTTTTACAGTACTGAATTTGCTGATAAAAAAAGTTTATCATCGCTGATAGGTAGCTACAAACTCTTATTAGAAGACTATAAAATATAAATACCTCTCGTGCACATTCTTCTGAATGATCTTCCGTGGAGCAATGCCCCACGGACACGTCACACCGTTGCCTGGTAGTCTCTTGAAATCGAATTGACAACAGATCTGAAAACAAACACAGTGTTCAATCTCTATCAGTAGATATACATACATACATACATAGGTACATACATACATACAAATCCGTCACGCTTCTCTCCCATCGGGGTAGGCACATATCACTTCCCACCACTTGCATCCAAACACACTTCTTTCGCTTCATCCACATTCATCAATCGCCTCATACATGCACGTCGGCTTAGGGTATGTATATGTTGCAACGAAAATGTAAGTACAATGAGTTTAAATATTTGTACATACCTTAGGATCAGGCCCGCAAGTGTGAGGAACGTCATACGAGTAGAAAGGCATCATGTGAGTAAACATGTCTGTTTTTCCGACTCCATCTAAAATCAACAACTTTTATAAGTTTCACAATATAACTATCATTAAATAATAATTAACCTTAAAAAGGCATCTATGCACTATAGCTTTTTACATGATTAAAAATATCATTATCTTATTATCTTACCCCAAATTTGTCTCCATTTAAACTCCAACTGCCTATTATACGCCAATTCCTTCTTAACCCTATAATGAACACGTTGTATCACAGAATTCTCGAACCCAGCCATTTGTAGTAGGTAGGGTTGCGTGCTGGAATACCCAAACGGGTCAATGGACCACGTGTTTTTAGGTATGTATTGTAAATTGTCGAGTAGCCATTGGTGGCCGGTGGTAAGCTGCTGGATGATGGAGAGCCAATGGGAGTTCGCTTCGTCGTTCATCACCCACCCTCCTGTTACGATCTCTACGTCGCCGGAGTTTAGAAATCTGAAATCATAAACACATTTCAGAGGTATAAAATAGTTATGAGTGCTTGGTGATAAGGTTGTTAATTGTATGCTATTTATGTTTATAATCTTGAGTTGAATTGTTATGATAAAATCTAAGACAAATATTTGATCAAAGGCTTATTAAAACTAGAAAGTCACATCTTGCTAAATAAAAAATAGTTACATACTTCTTAAAAGTGGCCTTCTGCTGATCAGTAGCGTCAGTGTTCCACCAGAGCGCCAGGTAGCTAGTCTCCGCCCAAATAAACTTTCTTCCTGGTACTTCACCTAGTTTCTCAACCATGTTGTTAAATATTGCCTTTGTTTGTGTTTTGTAGTAATTTTCAAACGTTTTAATCCAACCTGCATAAATGTTTACAAACATTAACATTATGAGACTTTAAAAGGCATTCTTGCTCTAGAACAATTGTTGTTAAATTCACATATTATATCACACAGAGTATTATTCTTTTAGGTTGTCTAATGAGTTTTGTGGATTTTGTGAATTTATACTTAGTCTTGACAGTAATAAAATACAAAATTATATCATACAGTTATGAATAGTTAGACAATTTCATTGTAATGCTCACTATAATACTATTCATGATAAGCATGTAGTAAAACTCAAACCTGGGTCATTATGTGAATGTGGCACAATGAATACTTTCAGTTTGTTGGCGCGACTCCATTGCTTATCATTGTACTGTATGTCCCAGCCTTGCTTCCACACTCCTCCGTCAAGATCATCAAATAGTATTCTCTCATACATTGACAGCATCTACAATTATATTATACAAACATTTAAAACATATTTCATAAACTCGTATTCTCATAAAATAATTTGCTATAAGGAAATAATTAACAGAACATAAATTATCTAAGTAATAGCAAGTTAAAAGTGATTGCTAAGTTTGTGATGGCGCCATCATATAAATAAATCAGTTATTATTTTATTTATAAAATTATTAATTGCATATTTTATAAAATAAAATAACCCATAGGAGTAAGTATTATTATTTTATAATAAAAAATCATAAGTGGCCATATAATGGAAAAAATAATTACCTGTACATCAGTGACTGGAACAACATCCTTCTTTATAGGACAAGAAGATGTATTGAAATTTAACTGATGCTGTACAGGTTTCGATGGAGGCACCTTCAACGCTGCCGTGGGCATTGCTTTGAAGACCCTTTCTTCTGACATTGGTGGAAGCTCCCGTTTGCCCTGAGGCTGCTGGAACTGAGGGTGGTCTATCATATGATTGACAGCTGACTTGATCTCACCAACCACTTCATGATGGTGATTCAGCTCCTTCTCTATGTGACGGAGCTTCATTTCAAAAGATGACCATTTGCTCTGTGAAAAATTTTAAACAGTTATTGTACCTACCTACAGTTAACTTCCTGACGAAACAATTGCTGGTTTTAAAAGTTATACAATAATGTTAAGTAATAATAACAAACACAAATCATATTGTCCTTGGTAGCCTGTACATTGAACTCATAAGTAATTGAAACAAGTTGTAATTTTAATGTAGAAATTTATATTAAGTGAAAACTCACATCATCAAATTCCTGATCAGCTGGTCTTATAGTAGGCAGTTTGAAAGAGAGGTCGGTCATCACATACAGGATCAAGATGAATGCTATGATGCATGTTGACCAAAACACTGCCGATAATCTTCTCACCCTCATTTTCAGGATTTTTTCATAAGTTTATCTAGACACATATGTAAAGAATGGGATTTAATAAACTTTTTAAGATAGAAATTGATTCTATTTTACAGCAAGTAGATAAAAGAGGAACAGAATATTTAACAAAAAGATTCAATTTTATTCAAGCATAGAGTAATCGAATAAAAAAATACAAGATAAGAATAATCAACGTGCCTCTAACTCTAGTCCTAGAGTATCTTGTGAAATCTATCTATAATTCTTTTAAAAAAATAACCATCTAGGAATACGAATACTGCAAAATATTATAGGTAGATACTTAAGTTATTTCAAAGTTGATTCAATTTTTATGAAGTTACGTATGCTGCTTTAGTAATAAAAAATATAAGTATTCTTACTTTCAGTCGCCGATACCGATTGTTATCGACTACCTAGAAATTATACATCTTCCAATAAAAACCAACACTCAGTACTCAAGGCCGCCTCATATCCTTAATGTTTTAGTAAATATTATTGAATAGTCAGCACAACGATTGGAAAAACGATGTTCTTTTTATTTTAATTATTCCGCAAGCAAAGCAAAGAAAGAATCAGTTTACCTTTTGTTTTGACATCTGTCACTACACAGAAAAACTGACGTGTCGCGATCATTGAAGTTTCTTTCAGTGTTTCTTTAATTTTATCATTTTAATTTTAAAACGAATTTCTCAATTTAACTTTTGAGGTAAAACAAAAAACACAATTAAGTTAAAAGAATTCCCAAAAATCTCTAACTTTCATTAGATTTTATGTTAATATAGCCTGAGAATAAGCTTGAAAATTATTTTGTGCTTTGGAAACATTCCACTGGTCACTGAAAACTTTCCTAATAATCGCATTTGTTATCGATTTTTGAAAAGCGATTTGGCTAACATATTGCCAGCCGATAAGATTAAATCTTAAGTTATACTATTTTGAGTTGAAATGTTAATCAAATATTATTCAACATACCTACCAATAACTACCTATTTCGTTTATGAATTAATAAAAAAAATATTGGCAAAGTGAATCTAACTATTTTGTAGTTGTATTTTTCGAAAGGGGAGTAAAATTTTGAAACTTTCATCATAAAGACTTGCTTTAATTTCAATGTTAAGTTTTTCCTTGTGTTGATTCACTTAAACCTCCAAGTTGCTTCCTCGTTCATAATCACAATAAAAGTCGTAAATAGATAAGTGAAATTCATATTTTAACCTATTGCTTGGTTATTTAACGAGTTTGTATGTACATAGGTATAATTATCTACTTTAGTATCGTTATCTAGCTAGGTACCTATTTTCTTAAGTAAATTAGTACCTACCTACTAAATCCTGCCTGAGTTACTACCTACTAAATTATTGATTTGAAAGATACCTATACTAATAACGCCAACGTGATTATAATGCTCTCTGACACATATTAAAAAGCAGTTCAACACAAATCATTATAGGCCCTCGTTTTGGTCTGAAAATGAAAATTATATTATCCAAGTATTACATTTATGTCCGAAACTACTGGCAACACTTAATTCAAAAACGTCAATTGTGTTTGTGAAAAATGGCGTCTAAGGAGTCTCTTGACGTAAGTATTATATTTTTTTAGATTTTTCTATGATATTTACTGTTATTTCTGACTGAAATTATTATTTATCTTGTGTAGTTAATGTGCTGTTTGTATGTCCCTAATTTATTATTGTTTTATTTGACGTTCCTATAAGAAATAGTTGGAGAAAAGGCCACGCCCTGAAGTCCGTTTTTATTCTAACAATTAAAGCCAGTTCTTGGTATTATTCCAATGAAATATTCGTATTTAACTAATGAAAAGGAAGGGTTAATCTGTACAGAGCGGGTATATTCACAATTTATATTATATTTGTATTTTTTTTATTCATAAAACATACGCCGATTGGAGGCCTTCTGGTTGGCGGCTAATTAGAAAATTTAAAACAAATGTGTTTTAATAGGTAGGAATTTATGGAAAATTCCTTCAGCTTACTATCTCCTTATTTCTGTGTAGGAGTCCTGTAACCAATGTTTTACTAGTTTGCCAGAGTTTTAAGCTTAAGGAAAAAATACTAAAGAAGCTACTTAAAGATTCAATACACTGATATAGGTACGTTCTTAAATATTAGAGTATCATTAAATTACCATTGACTTACTAGAACAAATTGAATCTTACTTATTTTTGAAATATAGCTAAGGAGATCCTCCCTGCTCCAAACATTTTTGATCCAAATGGAAATATTCTGGCCAAATTATATAAGTTGGATTCTTATTCTGATAAGATCCTAATCTTTTTTATATTAGACTTATACATATGTAGGCCATACATAATATTGAAAAGGTGTGGTCCACTTTTCAAAACATCTTACTTTTATTCTATTGCCAACCCTTGAGTTTTCGGTACAAATTAATGTTTGTCTTAATTTTGATATAATCATCTTTTTAGTAAAAAAACTGTAAAAAAAATATTCTATGAAAATAGAGATACGTACCTATTTGTAAATAATTGATATCAAGTTATTCGCTTCGCTACTATTGTAATATGTCATGTAAACTGGATTTTATCAGTGCAACCGCCCATTCTGTGTCACGTGGCAATACCAAAAAATCACATTTTGTTATTAGCAAACTATTTAGTTGGAATTGATATACTTTATAATAGTATTTGCAAAGGTACCTACATAAAAATATTAGATTTAGATAAAAAAAAGAATCGAAAGATTGTTGACATCATTACATGATAGTTTGGGTAATTCATTTCATAATGAATGACAAAGTGCACAATTACTTGCACAGAGGGAGTATTTCTCTATTTAATATTTGAAATTATTATTAACACATCAATTTTTTATTTTAGTTAGGTATTGGTTCTCCTTTTGTCTAGAATATGAATACCTACTGTTTTGTATAAACCTTGAATACCTTTTTGAATTCTTACTTTTTAGGTACTTATATTGCTCTTGAATCCTACTAATTGATAGGATTCTAAAAGAAATAATGATTTAAAAAATCCTACAAAAAGTGTTTTAGTGAATGTTACTCCTATTTGCAACATGACTCCTAACCTTTCTTAAGCTCCAAAAGTGGTACATGCCGATAGTGTTTTTAATTTGAAGACAATAAACTAGGAATTTCTGGAGCTTGGTTTAGAAGTTGCAAACCTCCTCTAGTGCAGCCTTGCGCGTTGTTTAACGCGGTTCGATAACAGCCACAGCAATTGGGCGCATCCGCATTTGTCAAAGGACACGCACGCGCTCGAAGACGCGCTCATCTCGCCAAGGTTAGCTCCACATCCGCGCTTCACGAACGCCGTAGCGCACCTCTTAAACCTAATTATATCTTGCCCCCCAATGACTGCTTCAATGTCTCGCTTGTTGGTCTTTCCACAATTCTACCGAGCTTATAGCATCTTTACCTTATATTTGGTTTATATTGCCACCATTTACAACCATTAAGGAAATTCCAGAATAATCTAAAGTAATTACAGTAATTCGTTATCTACTGCTTTGGTATTGCTTTTTAATCGTTAAGTGAGCCTTCTGAGTGAGCCACTTTATTATATTTTTGCAAGTTACTGCTTTTACAGTTCAAATCGTCTCTAGGATATCGATTTTAAATTTAAAGTCGTCTAAAAAAATCGGGCTGATATATGAATAATTCTGATCTTAGTTTGTGTTAAAATATAACGAGTACATATCTACAGATTTGGCACTTCCGCGGATGTTAACAGAACCTCTTCATCATATGATTTGAATGAATGAATATAAAGTAGCAGCAACTGTTGCCAATACGTGAATAGTTGCGACCTTACTAGCCCATCCCAACATTGTATAATCCACATTGTATGATGAATACTACTGCCTGAATACGCGTCTCATTTTTCAGCATCATTAGCAGACTTGCTATTCAAAAGAATGCATATAGGTATCATTTATTCAACAAATTGAAAAGATGACTTTTTATAAAAAAAATATTTTATGTATCACCTCGCTAAAACCTGGCGGTGACTTGCCACTTTGCGGATTAGCTCGAGGCATAAAGATTCCGGATAACTTGGTGATTTGCTGAAATTATAAAAATATTTAAAAGGACTTTTTTAATCCCTTTAAGCGGAAAGCTTTCCAGATTATGCTCCTTAATTGAATTTCATAGTTTTCAGACATGCGCCCGGGTGTGAAATTAGAAAACAGTCTTGCGAATAAAATACAGACAAGCGGAGCTTGGTCTGCCGTTCATGGCGTTAATTCTGGCGAGTAAATCTGGAAGCATACTTTAAAGATCGTTACGTTATCGCTGAACGCGATACGTGTAGGATTCTGGAATTTTCCATTCACAGCTCGTCTAGCCCTTGATTGCTTGATGGCAAATCGCGAAGGTGATACCCATTTGCGCCGACAGTCATATATCTTGGTGGCAATCGTCTGACAGATCGTCTAGTGAGCGGCGCGGCTAGGCTGAGGACCTTGCGTTGACGCAAGTAGCGCGCTTCCCGCAGGATGTCGGGAATGAGTCCGTGTCCTCATAACGCCGCGCTCGTGGGTGGCGGCCACGTCTTGTGTAACTGCCGTCTAATGAGGATATTATTCAGGAGCGTCTAACTAAACCTGCTCTTCTTGAGCGCTAATTGCATCCCAGCGAGCCTCGTTAGCCAAAGCGGACAGATTGACTCGTTAATTTGCGTTAGTCGTTTTTCGCGGCCCCCATTCTGTTTTACTTTTTTATTCTGGCTTATTGATAAAATGTAAACTTATCTTATCAAATGCCGCCTCCGTGATGACTTAAGGATCCCCTTAGAACTCGCGGACGAGGGAGTTAATGTCGTCCTTGTCAAAAGTTCAGCTAAAATAGAACGTTTATTCTTGTTAGCGGCGAACTTTGTCAAGATTCATTAGCTGTTTAATTTCAAAAGCTGCGGCAGGTGGCAAAACCTTGTAATGAGATTTCGAAAAATTAATGTGAACACGCTGTTTTAGGTAGATAAGTAGGCATAGTCTAATGAAAAAAATCTAAGTACCTACTAATAATTAATATTAAAAAGCGTTCGAGTTTTCTAGTGAAACATGATATCTGCTACTTCTACGAAATTCGATTCCCTAGGAAAGAGATTTTAACGACAAAAGGGAACGATCACAAAATCTTTTTAACTTGAAGGTTGCGCGCTAAAAGTGCCTACTTAAATATTTAGTAGGAAAAGCCTCCTTAATTTCAAGTCAAGTCAAGTCAAAAATATATTTATTTCATAGGCACAAAAAATGCTCTTGAAACCGTTACATTATTATAAAGGTAATTTTTTTTTAAAGCTAGCGCTAGATTCGCAAGGTGCAGTTTCCCCCAGAGAAGAACCTAGCAAGAAACTCTGTGAGGTTGCTCTTTTCAAATAAAGTTTTACAATTCTTATAAACAGTTACACATGTATAAAGGTACATATTTTCTATATTATAATTATTATCCCTAAAAATTAATTTTGATCCTGCAGCATTCAAAGAAACCACAAGGTGTAAATAGCTAAAAAGTAAAGATAGGTTGAGACAGCATAACATGACCAGCCGCCACAGCAGCACCTTCACACAGGCCTCAACGCATGTGCCAGCCATCAACCCCTTCCACATATTTTAGGGAAGTAGGAGACCCGACACACAGCGCCACCGCTGCAGCGGCACAAGCGAGCATGACATGTTACACTATTGAACCCGATGACTAGCTTAATTAAACGCTGCAGTATCAAAAATATTAACAACATTTAACAAATCAACAACATTTAACAATAATAACAAAACAATACAAACAACACTTAACAATACACAAACAAAACATTTAAACAACAGTAAAACCTAGCAACATCGACCATCAAGCAAATTCTAGCATTTATTAGCTGTTCCTGTTGAGCTGGTCAGCACGCCCCACACTCCATGCAAGGTGGTCGTTTAAATATTCGTCTAATCTGTAATAGGCCTTTTTGCAAAGACAGTTCTTAATGTAAGACTTAAATTTATTTTCGGAGTATGCTAGAATTTCTTGGGGAATTTTATTATAGTATTGCACGCAGAGCCCCATAAATGATTTATTAATTTTTGCAAGTCTAAAACAATTTGACACTAATTTGTTCCTATTCCTAGTATTAAAGTTATGCAGCTGACTATTTGTTTGAAATAGATGTAGATTCTGTCTGACATACATAATGTTTGCGTAAATATATTGACATGGCACCGTCATAATATTAATTGTTTTGAACAGTTCCCTTAGTGATTCACGACAGCGGAGTCCGTAGATTGATCTTATAGCTCTTTTTTGTAAAACAAATACTGAACCAATATCGGCGGCACGACCCCACAGCAGCAGGCCGTAGGACATAAGACTGTGGAAATAGCTGAAGTAAACAAGTCTTGCGGTAGGTATGTCCGTCAGTTCTTTTATTTTTTTGACGGCGTACGCTGCAGAGCTCAGCCTCCCTGATAGCGATCCAATATGGGGACCCCATTGTAACTTCTGGTCGATTGTAATCCCTAAGAAAACTGTCTGTTCCACAAAGTCTAGTTTTTCATTATTTAACATAACATGACCATTGTTACGTGAAACTACGCCCGGTAAGCTAAATTTAATGCATTTGGTTTTTATCGCATTTAACACAAGGTTGTTGATTGTAAACCAATCATGAACCTGCTGAAGAACATTATTTACATAGTCGTAGTTAAGGGCACGCCTGTCGACTTTAAAAATTAAGGATGTATCATCCGCAAACAATACTATTTTCGCTAGGTTTTCAACCATGTGGGGCAAATCATTAATATAAGCTAGAAATAAAAAAGGTCCTAATATGGAACCTTGTGGAACACCTATTTTAACCAAAGATCCTTGTGACTTCATACCATTTACTTGGACAGATTGGAATCTGTTACTAAGATACGATTCCAACAGACAAAGACCTTTATTTCGAATACCGTAATGATGTAGCTTTAGTAATAGAGTTTCGTGATCTACACAATCAAATGCCTTCGACAAGTCACAAAAGACCCCCACAGCATCCTGACGCTCCTCAAATGCCTCAAAGATATGTTTTATTAAGGCAACACCAGCGTCAGTTGTAGAGCGGCCCCTGGTGAAGCCAAATTGCTGGCTATGTAAGATGTTATTAAAATTAAAATACGGAAGCATTTGATTGAGCATAATCTTCTCAAAAACCTTGCTGAATACCGGCAATATTGACACAGGTCTGTAGTTACCAGGATCTTGTTGGTCGCCTGACTTGTGCAACGGTACGACTTTACTTAGTTTCATTAAATCAGGAAACTCACCATTATCTACTGCTAAGTTAAACGCATGTGCTAAATATGGTGCCATTACATCTACTATTGAACTGCATACTTTTACAGACATACCCCACAAATCTTCAGTGTTTTTTACGTTTAATTGTTTGAAGTTTTTAATAATTTCTAGTGGGGTAACGTGTCTAAACTCAAATTCAGTGATACAGACGGGGATATACTTTTTTACTAGATCTATGGATAATGCCGGGGAAGACTGAAGATTTTCCGTAGTTTTCAATGGTATATTAATGAAAAAAGCATTGAATTCTTTTGCAACATCGGTGCTGTTTGACAATATTTTGTTGTTACAATTTAAAGTTATATCATCACTGCGTAATTTAGTGCGGCCGGTCTCAGAATTGATAACACTCCATACAGTTTTTGTTTTATTTTGAGTGTTTTTTATTTTATTACTTATATACAAGGCTTTAGCTTTGATGCATACTAATTTGAAGATCGCACTGTATCTTTTAACATATTCTATAAATCTGTCATCGTTTGATCTTAGCGCCCTATCAGCATATAATTGAAATAATTCATCCCTACTTTTCCTAATACCTGGTGTCGCCCAATCACTGAATTTAAATTTTGGATTAATTACTTTAGTGACTAATTTAAAAATATTATTATATTGTTGTTCCACGACGTTAAAGAATGTTTTATAAAAAATATTAGTGTTATTTAAACTGCTATGCTGTAGTTGACGTGGTAGTTGATCATTCAACGCTTCAACATATTTCTGAATCCGACCAGAAGTCACACAGCGCTTTGTGACTGTGATGCTCTGTACTTGGTGAGCGTGAGGGAAGTACGCGACTTGACCCCAATGATCAGATGAAAATGACTTATCGATCATCTTATTATTATATTCACAGTTGCAAAAGATGTTATCAATACACTTAGCAGATGTCGCAGTAACTCTAGTCGGTTCCAAAAACACATTCTCTAAATTAAATGACTTAAATACACTTAACAATCTAACCGTGGCGCTATCGTTTATCAAAATATCTACATTAAAGTCACCACATATTAAAATACGTTTACTTTTCCTAGTCAATATTCTAAGAACTTCTTCTAGCGTTGATTCTACAGTATCAAGCAAAGCAGCAGGGGGGCAATACGCACAAACCACAATGTACCTTTCCAGCTCAACACAGGACAGCTCGATGTGTCTCTCAACCGACAGCCTACCGATATCCTTACGCTCATTACACTTAATACGGTTTTTAACCATTATTAAGGAGCCCCCGTGTATCGCAACCCGCCGGCTAAAAGAACTTACTATACGGTAGTTATCATAATTTACAAATGCTTGATAATCCTGCTGCCAATGTTCCGTTAAGCATACAATGTCTAATTTCTGTGTCTCTAAATATAGCTCAAGCTCCAAAATTTTCTTAGTATTAAAACATTGTATGTTGACATGTAACACAGATAAACAGTTCGTAACGTCGGAGCTAGAAGATACCTGGCCATCGGGCTCAGGGTCGCCGCCGGGGCTAGGACCCCCCGCCGCCGCGTCCGACGACGACGCGAGGTCTAAGTCCCGACAGCTATCTAATCTAAAAAATGTATAGGTATATTAGTAAAATTACTAATAGTAGTCGAAAAACAGTGTAAAACGGTATAAGCTACTAAACTAGCTAATTGTCTCCTAAAATAAAAAGGCAAGTACATAGAACTTGCAGTTAAACAAAAACTAAAAATAAACTTATTTGTATCGAAATACATAACGTCACTACAACTACTAATCGCCGTAAATAAACGCGAATTCAATTTGTAAATGCGGTCGTTTTGTGCCTGAGAAAAATTAGTACAATACGGTAAGGCACACACAATGAATTTACATTTAGTCATATTTGAAATTTTTAGAATAATCTCAAGTCCTCTATTTAATTCCGCTTGACTAATTTTAAGAGAATTACCAAACAAAATAACTACAGTACTGTGGCAATTTAATTCTTCAACATAAATTCTATTTATCAAATCTATAAAACTGCAATTTGGATAACAGTTGTTGCGGACTGATTGATTTAATTCATTGTGTAACAATGAACCGAAGTTACAGCCTAACCTGTCCGAGTAGACGACGGTTCTCGGGACGGGTTCCCCCCGCTCCCCCGCCGCCGCCGCCGCCCCGCTCGCGCTGCCCGAGGTGTTATCACTATTATCAATGTCCTCCGACCGCTCGGGAACGGTCGGTGAGCGGGCCCGCGCAGCGGCAGCATCGCGCGCTGCCATCGACAGGCGCTTGCGGCGACGGCGGCGGCGCGACGAGCGGCTGGCCCCGCAACCCACGGCTCCCCCGGGCTCCGCCGCGGACGCATCGCCGACACTCTCACAGCTACAATTAAGCGTCGAGCCTGACGGCAGCGCATCCGCCGCCGAAATACTAACAATAATATAATTATCGTCCCTATTTTCCCTAGTGCCATCATCACATGAAATATCGTTGTTTACTCGAGAGAAGGTATTCGAGTCCGTTACGTCACACGTAATATTTGATATTAACACGTAATTTAACCTTTTTACCGACTTGCCTTGGTCGCTGAGAATCTTAATAGCTATAGCTTTGTAAAGAAGTGGTTTTATTAGGTGGGAGAAAGACGATTATAACCGTGATTATAATTGAACTTCTGTGCTTAATTAATCCTAAGTATAACTTGAAATATTAGCTAAATCGGAAACCGATTGGGCAATAGCGATTACTACAAATCGGTCCAGACGGCCGCCAGTACAAGGTCAGCCATTTCAATATATTAGGTCTTAGGTCTGCTGAACACCAGCTTGTAGTATTACGTAATCCTCCACGGGCTCTAGTACAACAGAAACCTGTAAATTTTGTTGTTATATGAAGGTTCCACGGGCGGCGGCGGCACAATACGTTGCGTGTGCCAACCCCGCCAAGATAAGCCCCGAACGACGGAGATTATTTTGCAAAGGTTACAAGGCCGTCTCGAAGGAAATAGAGTCATATAACCGTACATCGGAGAGTACAAACTCGTAGTATGCGTATCCTCTAGGCACCCTTGAGACTTTTGAAATAAATGTAACAAAGTCTTCAAGCTTGATCCCAGTGCTTATTTCAGATGCCGCCTGTTGTCTAGATTTTTCTGAACAAGTATTCTTTGCTTATCAGTTTGAGATTTCCGGCCTCATCCGTCGTTCCCATAGTTAAAATGTCATGTCACTGTTATTGGAAGCTTTAAACAGATTTAGCTGCAAAATTTTCATTATATTACATCTAAAAGAGGCATGGAATTGGTGAATTCTTTCCACCTGCCCATTTTCATTAAATCAGTATTGATTTTCAATTATCGGGCGCTGAAGGATCGTGTGATATACACACGGAATGCGCGGGATACTCGTGTATTTTATTTTGTGTTGTAATTTGTAAATGAAACTCTTTTGTTTAAAAAAACAGACATTTATACCTAGGTCTGTTCTGATCTACTAAGTAAGTAATTCTATTAAGTAAGTAAAGTACCTAAATGAATTTCTCCAGACGTCCGTCGTCGTCTACACTAAATACTTTGGGCGCTTTTATCGCCTGATCAATACCTTCAAGGTTTGCTAAAGCTATTCCTTCTAGTTTCTGCTTTCGTGTCATATGGGTATCAATAAACAATAAACTATGTTTCGTAATAACCAGGTATATCGTTAACAGTGTCCACGAAAGCATGGGAAATACTCATCTGTTGGAATCATAAAAAGGGGAGAGTAGGTGGTAAAGTTTTTTTAATTATTACCTTGTAATTGAGAATAAAAATCATTATACTAGGTACCTCATATGTTTTTGGAATAAGATAGAGATTGTCTATGCAAAATTTCCGAAAAATATTAATACTTTCGTAATCATTTTACGTCCCCATTTAGGTAATTTATACGGTTCGTATTAAAGTTTTTTTATTATTTTAACTTAGGTTAGGAATTATATTAATATTGTAATTAAAGCATGGAATAAAACCTCGCAATATTAGGTTAATAACTCGTCTTGAATTTGAAGAGTTTTCCACTTACGTAGATTTCGCTGAATAGCAGTTCAAAGCGGATCTTGACTCCTTTTCAAGCTGAGTGACGAAGGGACGTGACATGAAAAGCTGAATTTGCTTACTAACGACCTAAGTGCCAATTTGTGGTTATACACTATACGGGGTTACAAAAGCTATTTTAAAATGCTGTTAATTTATTCGGTTAAAACATTTTAGTGTTTACAAAAGGTCCACTTAGTGTGTGGCCAATGTAATGGAAAGTGGTTTGGGTCTTAATTGACAATGATTGCGATTTTAATAAAATCCGTCCTTAATAGTCCTTATAATAATAACTTTGTTGATAAAACTTATCGTAGCGGAATGTAACAATAGAGATTGTAGAAATATATAAAACTGAAATTAAAAGTGTAGTAGGTACATTTAAGTTGTTTGTGAAGAACGGCCACGCCTTTTAGCAGGTTATGTAACTCAGATAGGTACGTAGTCGTGTACCTAGGTTAGATAGAGCAGTACTGGCACCGAGTTAACGATTAC
Organism: Anarsia innoxiella; assembly: GCA_947563765.1. NCBI lineage: Eukaryota > Metazoa > Arthropoda > Insecta > Lepidoptera > Gelechiidae > Anarsia > Anarsia innoxiella. The sequence continues at coordinate 5,129,112 of OX387408.1, forward strand.
GTACCTCAAACAATTATTTCAGTAAACCTTGTCCTGCCGCGAGTTTTTAAGATAATATTCACCCGCATCTTATTTGATCTTGAAATTACCACGGTCCCTTTCGTTAACATAAAGGTCCGGAGGTAGAACCTTTTTCATTGTAATAGCCTCTACAAATCTCCGTGAAGGTCAGACGAAAATGTTTCATACGAATGTATGTAGGTAACATGTAATATTTTGTTATCCAAAAATGTACATCCTTTACTTACTTACTTAATCCATATTTTGGGAATATTGGTGTTTCAGCAATTTCATGTTGTGTTGCGTGTTTAAAGATTGATGGTGACACTTGTTCAGGCGACGTGATGGACGCGTATCCAGTATCTTCTCTTATTTTCACGATTTTCCGCCAATATTTTCTTTTTAGAAAATGTCGGGCCTTCATCTTCCCAGCTTCGATAACGAATTACGTAGATAAGTGTTCGAGAATTCTAGAAAGCGGCTGCAAGGCGCTCGCGAAGTTAGCAAGTAAATTATCGTATTGATTTTTGTCAATAGCTGATCTAAGGGGTCTATATCGCGATTTTAGCGTGCTGTTAAGAACGGCTCTTTGTTGTTTCTTCTCTTGACTTTGATAAATTAGTCAGTGGTGATGTGAAAACGCGGTGATTACCGTTTCTTAATACACAAAGGCAATCCCATTAGCAATGTGGACGGTTTCCTTAAGGGCGAGACACTATGGCAGTCACTGGAATTAATGTTCGTAATGGGCGTTTCTACCTATCTATAATTTACTAATGTTACAGTTAAACTGCTACCATAAAACTGCAAAAAAAATAATCATTTCAATATATGTATTAACTAGGTACAACTATATTTTTATAAAATTTCAATCCTTTCTCTCTTGTAAAATCAACCGAGGAGTTCACGTTAATAAATATACTCTATCAGTATTAAGTTGCTTTTCTGCAGTAAGGCTTCAGCGCTAGACTATTTCCGCTATAATTTGTCTACATTTCCTTCCATAAAGTAGCTGTTAAACTGTTTAAAGGTTAAATTCCATATCGGAACCAGCAATCTGAAACGAACCCCAAGCCAAGTTTGACCTATTTTCTCTCAATCTTTATGTCGTTTTCCGATATAAAAGTAAAGGAAACGGCTATCAATCATATTGTCTGCAAAGTTTTTATTTGCCAAATAAGCATTAAAGCTGGAACAGAAGAAATAAAAGAAAACAGAGGCAAATCTCTCGAAATAAATCGCTAAACGCGTTTTCTTAACTGCTTTAAAATTGCATTCGTGTCCGCCTTCCATATCAGGCGGCAGTTTGTGGCGTATTCTTGTAGCGACGTCGTCGTTGGAATGGTTTACCCGGGCAGTTAGCTCGGTGCATCGGTCGGCAAGGGGGTCGCCATCGATCGCCCAGGTCGCGGGTTCATGAGTTAGGTGCACTGTGCACCGCCCTGGCGCCGAATCGACGCGAGTAAATGCCTCGATAGCTGCTAAGTTTGATCAATACTAAACAAGTCTAGCGGGTTATTTAAGTATTGAAAGGATTACATAAGGGTTTTCTAGTGTATTACGCCTGCCTTTGTTCCGTTATCTTACGTAATCGGCTAGGCCTATAGACAGGATATAAAGAGAAAGAGTCGGTTTTATATGGGAGATAAAAAGGGGTCACGATCGATCGCCTGACAACTTGTGTCGTGCTGCCCATAACTTTACAACTTGGCGCCAAATTGATGGCAATTCGTGTTTATGCCTCCATCCACACCACGGCGATCCCCATTTGAACCGGTTCCAACATAACCCCGAGATTACCTAATTAATTGCATACAACTTCTTTTTTCACTTTACTGCAAAACTCGTAGCAATTAGCTACGAGTGCTACGAAGTTGTGTTCTGCTGTCATATTTCTGTAGTTCTGGTAGTAATTAGGTAGGTACTCATAGTATACTAATTAAAACATAAACACTTTTTTTATATAGTCGTTTTTTAAAATGCATTTATGCTAACTTTTTAATTTTAAACATTAACCTTTTCATATTATAAACGTTGTTAGAATCTGTCGCCATCTATCATTTATCAAATAATAATATAATCTAGTCTGTAAGATCCCACTAGCTTGGCAAAAATCTCCCTAGTTATACCTTTATCTGATAGATTTCAGAATAACAGCGTTCTCATATTACGAAATTGAAAAAAGTAGGATAACATAAAAAAATTTAGATTTATTGCTGAAGCTTTTCTCGTCCGTACACCCAACGTAGCTTGCGGCTTCCAAGTAGGACATATAAAGTGGTCTACCTACACTTCTTCACTATTTAGTTTAACCTAGTTAATGTATACTGCAAGCAGCGTCGTTCGCATGCATGTGCATTATGGGTTGCAGTGTCACGACTGACCCCACACTTGATTTACTGCAAATTGACTGTATTTGCTGCGCGGTGCATGTCACGTACACGCTCTAAACTTAGAGATCCTTAAAAAAATCTATTTCAAAGTTTGTACCTATAGGTCATCTGCCTAGGAGACTATTATTTGCTCGTAAACTGACCTAGCCTGAGTAGGTATAATTTTGTAAATGCCAGAATAAAGACAGGTAATTCTCTGAAAAATATTTATAAGCTCCTGACCAAAAGTACAAGGTGTCAAAGATAGACAGTAGAATACATGATCGAACTACGGGGCCTTTGTAGTCCCGGAGCACGTAAAGGTCAGAGGTCGCTCAAACCTGGCATTTACCGAAATGAAATTGAATTTTCCGCAACAATATTTCTGGAATTGACTACAAAGTGATGGGGAAACTAGGCAGATTGCAAACTAGCGGGTTTCTCGAGGATCTATGCCGTGACCTACATCGGCGGATTTAATAGCTCTGCACCTGCAAAAGGTTGTTATTGAGTTATTGGATCTTTTATCGAGTTTAATACTGCCTTTAAATAGAATCGGCCCCGTCAACGACTTGGGTAAAATGTCCGGGTATTAACTTTTCCCATAACAACAATGTCCAATTATTCTGTAATCCTATCTTTATAACAGCGTCGAGGAAGGCTCTGTTTACGCAGCATAAAGTAGCTCGTCATCTGGACGAGCGGAACCAATTAAGCCGAAGGTCAGTTTACTTGCCAGATTAATTTCCGAGGAGTGCCCGGTGCCCGTGTACCAGCACATAATATAAACTAAACTTTATATAGCCCTGTAATGTAAGTATTTTTATACCTACTGAATACAGTGTAAGTAGATGGTAAATTGAAAAGTGAACTTTTTTGATTTAGCTTAAATACCTATACTCTTACTTATTCTATCCATGAAAATCTCATATATATAATGAAAATACTCTACTTAGGTATATAACTTTAAACAATATCCAAAATGTTCTCGTTCCAAACTGTCCACCATATCGATTCAAAATCAATAAGACCTCGGACGGAACAAACAACCACTAAAGCAAACCATTGATAAATTATAAAGTACTCCTAGTTGCTCACTGAAGAAACAAAGTAGAGCTCTGTGTTCGTTAGTAGATCGCTCGGGGGAAACTACACCACTACAAACTAGAAAGTAGTGGAAAGTCTTCAGTTTCGCAACTTAACTGTATTTTCTTCAGGTATCCTTGTCCTAACGTCTGTAACTTCCGAAGCGCCGCGTTTTGTTCTTCGGTTTTACGAAGATGGAACAATAAATAATCGCAACGATTTCTTGTTGGCTATAAAATTGAGTGGAACGTCTAAATAATTGAATTATCAAGATTATCAAGTAGAAATAAAACGAAATTGTAGAATAAAATGTAGCTACAGATGTTTAAGATAACTCTGAATATTATTTAGATTAGTAGACAGACAGTTTTCTTTTTATGTCGGTCTTGTCATATCTTTCAACAAAAACAAGACTTATATGAAATACGCGCCAGACAATTTTTCTTCAAGTACAAACTAGCTATATTAGATTACAAGGGTACGAACATACACATAACCCGCATGTTTTCTTTTCTGCTTGTTCTTAACAAATCTTTGTACCCGATACATAATACTTACTCGTGAAGATGCTCGAATCGGATTACTTGATCGAATTGGTTCAATCTAATATATACTTGCTACAGAAAAGATGTATATTTATATGCAAATGGGCATCTGTTTATTCAGCGAACTGTCAATGAATTCATAATAAAGTCTTTTAGTATTTCAATGGCTTTCTTGGTAGGAATTTCGATATCTTCAAGCTGCAAAAAGCTTAATATTCTTTCGCGTAACTTACCTATTTCTGATCAAACTGACCATTTAGCCGACAAAATGACGAAAAATAATTGTAATTCTTGTTAATGGATTCGACCTGCGATTCGACGCAATCTTTGCTTACGTTCCAATACATTGTTATAAAATATAGGTAAATAGTTTATTTCACAGCAGGATCGATTTCTGTGGAAGTAGCAGGAATATTCCGTTGGTCCTGAGCCGACCGCGCAGGGCTGGAGGTAGTTTCCCCACCGCCGCCCCGGCTCCCGTCAATACTTGTGTAGACGGAAGGTCGGCGGGGTTGCGTGTCGCAATTCCCATGGTTTCACGTATCCTTCAAGCACGATATCGGGACGAAATCGTCCTTAAAATCAAAATTTGGAAAACATTCCGCCATTACCCTGGGAATATTTTTCGGTGATACCGTCCCCACCGACTCATTTATTTATGGGATCCACCTGCGTTGCTCCCCAATATTTAGTTGTGTTTTCTCGCCTATTTCCGCAAGACGTTAATTTCTTCAGCGCCGTAATTTTCTTTGTTCGAATTTCTTCATGTAGAATTTAGTGTATCGGATACAATGTGTTTCCAAAGTTATCTGGCGTAATAGTCTTCCGACAGAGAATCTCTAATTTTCCGCACAAAGTGAATACAAGAGTCTTTATTGTTCACCTTTGTTTTTCTGGAACATATTCCGCAATATTTTGCGCTTCTGTTACATAATTCAGGAGCGTCGCTTTCCATCGGATACACACTGCCTGTGGGGTATTTGCAGTCATGTTTTTTTCAAAAGGCGGTAACTAACGGAGCTTCTCGCTGTTTTCATTGTTGTATCTGAAATGGGAAAACAATATGTAAACTGTAGCTAGTTTTTGTGAAAAACCGTCATTACTGTGATTACCTACATTTTCACACAGTTGTAAGAAATAACAAGTTCACTACAGTGAAAATGCATTGTTGCTTATGTGGATCTCCTTGAGACAGATTTCTCATCCAACTGTAAGCTGTAATCTAACTTTTCTGCCTCTTTGTGGGAAAACAAGAAGGCGAGGTCGTAATAAAATACATCCAACGAGCTTTTACTTGTCTTTTTCCTCGTTTTTTGAAGCAGTAACGTAAAGATATATCCCAGTGGAAATACCGAAATGTATTAAAACTTTTTGGCTTGGAAATTAAGGTAAAAGTGGAAAAGGATGACTTTGTAACGTTTTCTCAACTCTTAAGTGGCAGAATAAGTGCAAAATCTTTCCGACCAGTTTAACTTTTGCGCCACGTACGAAACGTGTCCAATTAGGTAATATGCAAGCACTTCCAAAACACTTTCGATTTAAATATTACGGAGTCCACTTACACGTGTTCGGAAGCGATGGATAAGTATTGGCAAGTCGTCGTGGAGGGTTTGCCAAGAGAACGCCAAGAGATCTCGACCGGCGGCGGCAGTGCTTTTACCCGTGCATTAGCCCTGTTATTACATGAAGTAATATTGATTAGACAGGACTGCTGAGTGTTACGTAAGACCGCGACGCGACGAGCCCGCAGTTGTACACAGCTAGACTGCATTGAAATACTTTTATTTTCCTGTCTCCAATCGATTCAGCCTGTCTCACTGCCTTAAGTATGCTCTATCTGTACATCTATTTACCTTAGCCGGCTACGGCAAATAACTATTCAGGTTAATGGTGTTTTTCGACGCAAATTGAAGTATTAAGCTGTATTCGAGAAAACAACATTAGTAATCTCCCGGTTTGCCGTTTTAATAGGGATTAAACGATAACCAAATAGGGAATTCGAATCGCCGATACTATGGTAGCCACCGGTATCCTTTTAATTTAACAGGCTCGTTTTTATTTTAATGCATTAATTAACTATTTTCTTTTCTGTTGGTATTGTTAAACCAACAGAAAAGAAAATAGTTCTAAAAATAGGTACCGATCTGGTAAATTACTCAGAAGTTTAGGAAAGATCATTTGGAACCTTTGATTAAACTGAAAGAATTGAATTTCACTTCATTTATTATAAGGTGTCAAAGGTACGCATTAATATGCCATCAAGTTAATTGAATATAAAGATACACGATCTATTACGGAATCGGGTGTCGAGATACGAGACGAAGTGACACGCGCCCTCGCATGTCTCCCGTACTCTCGCAATATAACAAATTGAACGCACTTAAGAAACGAATGCCTTGTGTGAAGATAGAGGTGGAATTCAATTTGCAAAGCCTTATGTGCCTCTACGTGCTCGTATACGGATATGCTGTTATTTTATTTCTCAAGGTTAGAATCCACTCAGCTTTAGATACACAACATTTTGGGATTATTAACATAATGCAACAGAAAAGAGATGCTTATAATAATATTTGTGGCGACTGTCAAAGAAAAATCGTTTAGACAAGCATTTAATAAGAAAATTCAGGAAAATTGAAACTCTGTCATGTACTCTGGGATTTTATTTCCGACTTGCCTCCGGTGTCTTAGTAATTTTGCATGTAAACGGGGAATGTCAACAAGGAGAATGTAATCATGTTTGCCTTAGGTCGCGTCAGCACTGGCTTGTACCAGGGGAGCATCCGTCACATAGTCAACAGAAGCTACCCGCTCTTTACGAATACCACCAGGGTAATGCTTTCATCATGAAATATTACATGTAGCTCCTTGAGAGTGTCGTAATATTTTGTAATGTTTAATGAATGTGAGCTAAGAGAAAACCACGTTTATCCATTTTGCATTTGATTAAGGTATTAAAATCTAAAATAATACCTATAACTCTTTTAGAAAAACTTGAATATACCTACTAGATTATTGACTTTTGACTATACCTACTGTATTAAAGATCAGATGATATAATAGCGAACCTAACCTAACCCATATTTCTCACTAAATGTCCTTCGCAAGTCAAGGAAAGGTATCGATCCTTCGTCTTAATTAACGAAGGACGATCCAAAGGTCGTTGGGATGTCAAAGGCTGAATTTGAATACACGAGCAGAACTCTGCGCCATCGTAATATATGCCTAAAGCCATTCAAAATTTGAAACAAACTTGAAACTCGTGTACAAAAGTTGTATGACGTGCGTATGACTTGTATAGAAGGGAGTAATACAATAGGCCGGGACCTTCTTGAATGGCGGATAATGTAAGCCATTGATAGATACTTACTTGCCATAAACAGATGCTTGGAGGAATAGTAGGTCTTTGCAGTCCCTTTGTACTGAGGAAACTCAGTCGTTTATAAGTAGCAACAGTTTGAAGTCGACCTATCGTGCGTGATCATCTTTATTAAACAGTAAATAAGTTAATTAATATCGTTGGATCCAAGATTATATTTTCCGTGACATATTTAAAGATTGCCTCCCTAAATTACCGGCTTTATGGCCCTCAATCAAAGTTACTTTGTCCCCAAATTAGGAAAATTCTGTCAGACAAATTTTAATCAATCCAACCTAATATTCTAAGATATCCAATCACCATCTGCGGAATATTGGTTTTTCTCGAATAATTAAGTTGGCCGTCGGTAAAAACTCATTTCGCTCAGAATTGATGCTAATTTCTAAAACCTTCCATTCCCTCTACCAGCGGGAACGCAATTATTCAAGGGAGCTCTCAATCCGAGGGCTTTGTATAAGGTATTCAAGAGATTAGTTTCATCTAGATTTTACTGCACTGTGCACTGTGTAATGAATTCATACAGATTCTCGTTAGGGGGATGCATTCATTGCGAGTTTGCTACTTGTTGTAGCTTCATCTTTTGATGAGTGCTCGCCTCTCTCGAGAGCACCTCATTATAACTTATAACGTAAATGCACATTGTATATGAATAAATCTAGCACAGACTTATAAACTTGCAACTGCCTACTTCTTCTACGCGTCCGGTCTTGGTATAAGTAAGTATATGTAACTTAATCCTCCAATTAGGCAAGAGTAGTACGTAACCTAACTCTAATATATCCGTCGAAAAACTGTCCCGAAAACAAATCTTGGTTATACCCCTACGTGACTGCGTGCGAGCACTTGATACGTATAACTAAGTAACGTTCTTGTGAATGTTATAACATTCCAGACTAGACGAATAAGACTCAAGGACTTATAGTCTCATGCTAGGCCTAATCTAATAGATTTTGTATGGAACATTATCCAGATTATGCAGTTAATTCTCGCGTCGCACCTAAATTATCCTTTTCCTCTGAGTCATGGTTTTCCAGATATTCGTAATAGAGTTGAGAAAAAGCTGAAATTAGAACCAGCAGAAACCGCACTCAATTAGCAACCAAACCGCCGGATTTTTTGCTCACTTTATGAAACTACAATTGTAATACCGACTTGGTACTTGGAGGTGTGCCATTGTTACAATTTCGGATGCATTTTGTGGCAAAAATTATCATTATAACAATTCCAGAGAAAACGTACCCCGTCTTTAGTACGTCAATTACCACTGTTAAAATTTGTATATAGGTCTAATAAAAATATCAAATTAAAAACCTGTCAAAAATACACACGTTGGCAATAAACAATCTCTTACCACAATTCTGGAAGTTTATACCTAATAAAAGTTTGTAGCAAAACAACTAACAAATAAAAATAAGAGTCATTTGCTATAGATTTCAGAGAAAAAATAAAAATCTAATTTAAAATGTGTCAGAAATATTCGCAATGCGACCCCACCAGAAGCAATCCATTTGGCAGTGGTGAGTTCCACAAATCACATTTCACTACAACTTGTACGCGGGTTGTTTTCCAATTTCAACGTTAACGAGTGACATATGAGAGCTGGTTCTGACTTTCCATTTTTAGTGTGACACCATACAAAAGTGTTCTTTTCTTATTTCAACTGACTTGCATTTATACACTTAAAATTCTACATCGACATTACGAAATTCAGCAAATTGTACCCACTTTTTCCACTTTAAGCCGCTGGGACCGCAGCAAAGCTCCAGGAAAAATTAAATCTGCAATCCTAAGAGGCATTAGAGCCGCTTCCACTAATCCCATTTGATGCTCGACTCTCGTCTGCTCGGGAGCTGTGTAATTAACCAATTAATGTCAAAATTATGCTTGTACTATTTTTACGGTCATGATTTGATTTTGAAAACCTAAAAATTTTTTGTCATCAAAAATTACATTTCCGTGGGTATGGTGTAGGTATATACGTTCTCTTTATCAATTTGAATATTTTATTCAGTATTCAGGAGTTTGTGAATTAATGTGTCCTTGTGATTGTTAAATTGTCGAGATAATTGTAAACCGGAGTGCACGGGTACCAATGATCATTGTGGCCCGACCGAGCGCAAATTTCATTCATGCGGCACACCCACGCGCAATTTGCCCATTCTCGGATTACAGTATAGCCCGGAAAGAGTTAAAGTTGTTCTTTAAAAATTGTCGCACTCGTAGTTACGAGGACAGGCGTACCTAACGAACTAATTGCTGGATTATAAGAATAATATGAGGATGACAGGATGTTTAAATAGAAAAATTTACTTATTTTTAACACGCTGTAAATTAAATGAATTAAATGATAAATGAACACCTTCTTGATATAGAGAGAATCCCATCGTAAAAATAGTTGTTGATATCCTTGTGGAGCAAACCCTAGTTCCCACAAAATTACATTTGTCACACAACCTTTGAAGCGTCACAGTTCGGATCAATAACTTTGGTCATGTCAAAAACAGTCGCATCGCTCAGTGGTAAAGCGGGAATATAATTTGTAGCTAGCAATAGGACTTGGTGCATTGAACTGTGTTGGTTGGTGGGCCATGGGCGGAAGTCTGCCGCGGGTTGAGCTCCACCAGTGCCAACCGCCTTTACCAGTTCGCACCGGTGTCGTGCAGATGCTAAAATCTTCTTTCGGTGCCACCGCTACAAGTCTAACTAGCTCACTTAAGAACTCTTTGAGACCACTCCGGTTGCGATTTATTGATATATTTCCAGAGCATTGCTTATTTAGCGCAGTTTTTCTTTAAAATATATCTACATTTGTTGTTAAATTCATAACTTAATACTTATTCGAGTCTGGAACGTTTTAATTTGATAATGGGTTTGTAACAAATTGAATAATCTGTTTTACGACGGCTGCGGATGAGTCAGTTCTTTCATAATATCATATCAGGTCTAAAACTCTAGGTACCGGCTATGTGGTAGGTGAGTGAGCCGTCAAGCTCATAATTGAATTATGTAGAGCACAGCAATTCTCGCGTGCACTTAACGCTGGCTTATTCACGGCTGGATTTACGTAACGCTAAGTACCCTGGAGGCTGTTTAGCGCGACACCCGACACGACCCCGGCCTCGATGTTGGATTATCTTCTCACACCCATTACGGAATATACTTAACTAACAACACTTCGAGATTTACCAGCTTTAAGACAAGGCTTTCTCGTGTGTTTTAGCTAAATTATTTTCGAAGATACTTACTTAGTTGTTCCATGATACAATCATTCGATAGATTCAAGTTATTTAATTAACATTGCTTTCATTGTACATTCCTAGCTACTTTGACCAGTTATCCCGTTCCTGGTTTCTGTTGGAGATACTGATATTAGCATAGCTTATAGATTTACTTTATTAAATTCAGTCGTGGTTAGGCATTGTGTAATGTATCTGTCCGTGGACCCAAGCGGTCCTTGTGAAAGGGGAAAGGTCATCCAGGATTAGTCTACTTTTCACTTTACTCCTTAACAAAGTCCTCGTTCTGGTTTCTCAAATGTCACCCTATACACTTCGAAGGCTTCGTGATTTTCCGTGTAGTATTGTTTACACAATTTTGTAAAAGCCTTACTCTCAATCCTATTATTTGTGTCATATTTTGAACGAGTGATTTCGTTATCTATTTAAATTGATTATATTATTCGAGAAATACGCAAATGGCTTTCCGGAATCAATAAAACGTGAACTACGCGTTTCAAATTTAATAGATTCTTAGAAATCGCGAGCATCCACGAATAGAGCTTGGATGTGTGTAATTTTAAGAATGTTTCTTTAAACTATAAATCATATCTGACAGTATATATTTCAATAAACTTCCTCAGTTTTCACCTCGACTAGGCGTGACTCAAGAGCATCATAGCAGCAGCGTAGCAACAAGCATGACGTGTAGTGTTTATATTCGTTCGCATACTGTTTACTCTATAATAATTTCATTGACTGAAATGTTTTACGGAACCAAGACGCGTGGAGGCCGCACGTTCGCGTCCACACGTAGCATGGACGTGTAGAATGCCTGGAGAGGGTGCCTTTCTGGAAACAGAAAAACGCTCCATCAATTTCAATTGTCTGAACCCGTTGCTGCGGTTAAAGCCTCTCGAACTTTTAAATTGTTCCTCTGAAACGAATTGCTGGTCACGAGCTTTTACGCGTCGGAATTTCCCAGTATAAATCCCCTTGAATCAAATATAACGAAATTTAATTTCACATACAATTTTGTCTCCTTCGCTTTCCGAGATAATTTTATTGAAGGAACCACTTAGAGATATTATGTTCTTTCTGTCATATTTAGCTTCAAGCTTTGATGTCTTGTTGCTTTTCCATCATTCAAAGAACGTACATAGGTAATGTAAAAGTTAACCAGTTTTCTATTTATAGCTATAAACAATAATTTACAGAAATTAATTTAACCATGCGAACAAAAATATTTAACATTGATCACCATCATTATTGGTGTATGTACGTACATAGTTGTGATTGGAAACAGGTTGTGAATATTTAGGATATCGGAGTTGTAGATATAAACCAGGCTTTTTGCTAGAGGCCGGAATAAATACCTCGTGTCTGCCTGAAGGCAAATCTAATATCGGAAATTGAGCCGAGTAGACGGCTTATACACTTTGACCTCGCTTGCAAGTCACCTCCACTCGGCTAAAACTATTATTCCCCGCTTCAGAGTTCTCACCGTGTTTGATAAAGAATTAACTCCCAGGAAATTGAAAGCCTCACGACAACTTGATTACGCGCTCCTTTACCGTGGAAATTGCGACTGGAATAAAACTTAATCTCTCTGCAAACGAGATAACACAATTACTTGTTGTTTTAACGAATGAATTTCAAAAAATAGTATTAACCAGATTTGAGAACCTACTGTGTAAAAAATTACGCATATCATCCAAATTGTCGTGTGGAATAATATATGATTTAATTTTGATAAGTAGCCTATCAGAAGGATCCCCCAAGCAGCACCAGGTTATGTCAAAATAGTTTCCGGCTGCTAAATATGCAAAAAAAAAAATGCAATATTGGTAACACTAGAGCGAGAGAAGCAAACATGTAAACACTTTCAGCAAAATGAAAAGGAAAATGCAGGGGAATAAATATACGCCACATTTATTCGTGTATGCAAATCCCTTCGAGTTATTCAGCGTTGTGGTAAAGAATAAATAGGTTATATTGTTAAAAGATGTAATAACTTGAACGTAATTTTATTATTTTGTAGAAGATACCTTTTGAAATCCAATACCTACTGAAACAGCACATGCAAGTGTCGGTTACACGAATCCTCCGAGAGCCGGTTCAAACTAGATGATCAAACCTTGGAGCTGACGTCCATTGACGTGCATGTTCTTTTTATATTTTCTCATGGGCCTTGCTCGCTATGTTAACGCCTATGCGCTATACCACTCTAAGATATATTATTGAGAATACAAATAGTAATGAAATATAGGGTGTCAGACGAATAATCAAAGTTGCGAGGAGAGATAGATAAAAAGGTAGATTAGTTGCCGTGTCGGCCCGTTGTTTTCCCTCGTTGGCCACCGACTGCCCCTCTGAGAAAAATAATAGCCCTCATGAAAAGAAATCCCCTCTAATATTTCCCCTCTTTTATTCTATGCCTTGGAATAAAACAAGAAAGGAGTGAACGTTCTGTTATATTTATTCAAAATTATAGTAAATTTTTGAAAAATTTACTTAAGAGGTGTCCCTTTAATTAAATACATTAAAGGCCTACCTGTCTTTTAGTTTATTAATGACTCTTATAATTAGTTTATATGCCGTATATAATGAAGTTGGCTTAATGGGCTTATTTAGATTCGTATTTACCCAAATCCAATCCGAATTCAAATAATAGGTATCATATCTAGCACAGTCAGTTACAAATATAGGGCGAGGACGTATCAAACCTATATCACATCAAACATAACAGTATTCGTATATTTTATATCATCGTTGAAATTCATAGTGGTATAAAGTCGTGCGGTTCGCCACAAAGCTGTGGAAGGTTGCAGACTTAGTGAGATTTGTTGTAGTTTCAACTTTGCCCTTCCAAAACAACAATCTTCCCTCCTTGGAAAGCAGTTAGCAGTAAGTTTAGGAGTTTTATGGGCACGTTTTGGCATCACATTTGTTCTGTAGCTCGCGTCATGCTATGCGCTGGCCTTTCTATTCCGTCGCGGTACGTGTTAGGCTATTTCTGATACAGGATTGCGGTCTAGGTGCTACACCTAACAATAGACGATGTATACGCGACTATAGCATGTACCATTTGTTTACAGGAATAATAGGATCGCTAAAACGTAAAGGGAGTGTTTGGTTTCCACCGAAACTAACAGTCTTCGAGATAATAAAAATTACAATCTAAGACTTAAGCAAGATGAATAGTCAGTCTAACTGATTAGAGTACATCATCTAAAATCATTTTTAGGCATGTTTCTATATTGTAAATTCTTAAAGCTCAACTTTCGTCTTCATTATTCATAATTATAAATAAAATATTCAATATCCGAGGAAGTTAGTCGCCGATTGTAAGTTAATGTAAAAAGTTTGTTGAGCCCCATCCGGTTAAAATGCAAATGTTGAGGATCCTACTCTGGTCCAGGCAGATTTATGTCTCACTAATCTCAACGTGGTGGCAGTTGGTTACGACGAACTCCATGTGGCTTATAATCTATATCATGTATCTTGCTACATAACATCTCCTTTTTGGATATGCTTCAAACAGTCCTTAACTTTTGAAACTAGTTAACATTCGCGACTCATCGACAAGCTTTAATATTTATGCTTCCACTCGACTCCGTCCGTACTCTCGACTCCGGCCTCATTATGAGCTTTCAACGTACTTTTAAATATGAGATGTTCCAGATAGAGCTTTACGGACAATTTATGGCACCATCCGGCCAACTTTGAAGACGTCCATTGAATTTATAGACGTTCTTTCTTCTTCTAAGTTCCTCTATATTGCTCATAAAATGTGGTGCCGTACCTAGAGCCGTATTCAGTAGATTATGTTTATCCCTATTGTTATGTGATGTCTTATGTAACTTCGCGGCCTCGTGTGAAGGAAGTGCCAGACGGCGGCGGAACTCTCCTACTACTTAGAGTTTTGTGATGGCCACTATGAAACAATTCAGCTTACGTCATGGCGACATAAGACACAGGCGTCCACTTTTGGCCAATCATTTTAAATGTATGTGATACAGGAGATGATTTATTATAAAATAATGAATGTCGATGGGGCAGAGTGCGAGACGCGTTAGGTAATCGGCGGCAGCGCGAGTGAGACGGACGACGGCGGCGCGCGCCGGCTCCACTATTGATCGCGGGAAATGACGCCCGGGGTGACCCAAATAGAGCCTTCGTGCACCCCCCGTTCCGCCCCTACTCGCTGCCGCCGCCGCCTCCTCGCGCCTTCGTTCTGTGCTCGACGAATTTTCATATCAGCCAGTCCTTCACAGTGGCAGAGGAATGGCCCGCATTCACTATTATGTACAATGCGATGTTTTTTAAAACCATCTCTCTCGGTTTTTTCAGACTGTTTTTTATCCTTCAACATTAAAAGCTTTTTCTTTTATAAAGATTACTAAAACTATCCTCCGAGTCTCCTCCCGACATGATTCCGCTAACTTGACTGTATGAAAGTTTTATAGATTCGACTGAAAAGTTTCGAGGTCAATTTCTCACGGAATACGGCCAAGTCGACTTTGAACATTATTGTGAAGATTTTAGCAGATCTAGAATTTTAAAGCGACCTCCCTTTGAGGTTGGATTTTGTGTTAATTAGTAGGTACAGTACTCATAAATGGAATAAAAAATTCATAGCTTAATATGAATTTTAAGTATTCATGATGCACATAACTCTGTGGGGTCCGTGTAAAGCGCATAGTAACTGACCTACCGCGAGGGGGCTCGGCGCACCGCATCGGTGCAAATTTCTGGCGGCTGACATATTGCACTCACTATTGATCCATGCAATTAACTGCTGCAATACTTACGCACTCTGATAACTTTATATATTGACCTACATAGGTTAATTGATAAAAAGTTGACAAAGAAACTGTAATCAGCACAAATAATATACTTAGCGACTATGAATCAAGTGGAACAATGAGCAGAAAAATCCTTTTGTTTAACGTTCCAGTCGTGAACTGGTGAAATGAAAAATAGGCGACGAGGAGGCATGGGCTCGACGGTCGCTCAAATTGAAAAGTGTGCAACTTTTTATTGTGTCGAGGGAGGGCCGTGCTCCGCAGGAGATTGCAAATGGAACCTTACCGCTGTTTCACCATTTTTACGACTAACTTTAAACTGACTCTTGCAATAACCCTAAATACAAAATAAAATGCTTTAATCTTAACAAACTCACCAGCCCCGTTCGCTGCTGGAATATCTGAAAACTGAGACTCTAGTTTCTTTCGAAGTTTACAAACTTCTATCACAGATACAGATTGTATTACATTTGTTTTATAAGATACCACTTTGAATCTTTCTATTACTACCTTCCATCCAGTAAAACTGTCAATTTGATAAATGATATCCTTATATGTTTAAGCGATGCAAGTAGGGAGATTAATATTAGTTATTGACGGGCAAACGCATAGAGTGCCGGAAATTAATATCTGACAGGTAGCAACCGGGTGCCCCTCCCATTCGCCACTTGGCGCACCTGAAACGCATTCGACCTACTAACACATTGATCTAGCTAGAATATTACGAACGAATTACCATATTTGTACAAAAAAAAAACTTATGTACAATAAGATTTCTGGAGGAGAAGAAAATAAAAATTAACAGTCTAAAATCTGCTGGCCAAAGCTCATTTATCTTGAGTAGTAAAAGTAACATTTTCTCTCAGTATTTTTTTTACCTTGGCTGTAAATCGACTCCTTATTTTCGTTACATATTGCAAATACATTCTTCGCTAATATAGTAAGTAGTTAGATAGATTAGGCACGAGTATAACGAGAGGGAGAAGGTTTATCGATCATATAAAAATAGAGTTCTAAATGCATTGCTGCTAATAAAAGACTGCTGCAATAACATTTTAACTGGAACTGACTATATATCATCAGTTTACTACTTGGTATGAAGCCATTCTATTCCAGAATACATGCCTAAATACGTTTATAAAAAATAAAGTGATAAGAGTCGTGGAGTAATCCGAATCCGAGATCTACATTTCTTTAGCAAGCTATTGTGCGGACAGAAGAATTAATGGTCTCGATATAATGCGAGTAGTCCTTTTCTAACGCGCGTCGCTAGTCGGTGAAGTAATAAATTTGGCGGTTTCCAGAAGGCAGTCTCGCGGATTTAGCGGGCGGTAATCGCGGCCGCGCCTGGCCCTCTCCTCATAAAATATTTACGTCTACAATTTATGTGCAGAGGTTATAACATTAACATAATGCAAAAGCAATAAAACCAGCGCAAATATATTCACTCTCCATAAAATTATATCGCTGCTGACCACCTTACTTAAGTACTCCATTACAGTCAAATCTATCAATACCATGTCCCGATACAGTATGCTTACAGAATTTTTGATTGACAACTTTCATTAGCTGCTGAGGGTACTCACTGTAACTGAAAAAGAGAGATTAAACTTTTCCCCGAATATTTGCCCTTCAGATAGGGATCTCTGTCAATACTCAATATACCATTAGTTTTGGGCGCGCCGCCGAGACGGCCTTCCGCCCGCCTACGCACGCTGCCCGCCCTTCTTAAAGGTACCCCATAAAAAGTTATTAGCACCGTCGGTGTTAGGCTCAAACGCTATAGGCATTTATGATAGTAGGAGCAATAGACATTGGTAAATATTCCCGTAACGGAGGGAATAACGTGTCGCGCGTCGAGAGTAGGAGAAGTCGGGATTCGCCGGGAAGAGTCCTTAGGGCTGATGCTGTCAACGTGCCGGTTGTGGAAGGTTACGAGCGGGCGCTCGGGGCGCTCGGGCGCGGCGGGGCGGGCGGCCGAGCGGCGTGCGCAGCGCGCGGCGGCGCGGGCGTCGTGACGCAGTGTGACGTCAGCGCGCCGCCGGCTCGATACGCGCCGGGCAGCCACCAGTCGCCGCCCGCAGCAGGCCGCCGAGCGTCGCGCATACCGCTCTGCCCCGCGTTCTCTGACACCGGGTTTTAGTTTCGAACCACGATGACATAGCCCCAGTGCCGTGCGACGAGACTACGTGGAAGCGCACACATTTTTAAGTTTTTACGTTGGAACGAGGAAGTCGTAAAGGCCCCCGTTGTTGCAGAACTAGCGACGACCGACCCCGCTCCGTTGAGGGACAGAGGCGAGACCGACAGGCGGCTTGCTCCTTTATATCCGCCTTTCTTGTAAAGACTACCGAAAATGGGCGAGGTGAGTGCGGCGCTGCTTACTGTAGTGCTTAAAGTAGCCTTTCCAGTAGTCAGCCCGAGCCGTCGGTACAGTGCTTTCGTGAAGGTGTTGAGTGCATGCGGACAGTGATAGCAGCCGCGGCGACCGCCGGCGTCTGCTTGCGTGAAGTGCTTGCGTTCCTTGTGTCGTTCACTGTGGAGCCCATTTGCACGTACCATCGCCTTTGTTCTGTTCTCACCTTTCGGTAGCATTTAATCTCTACCACGTTATTCTCGGCTCAGTAATCTATTTTCATGTTCTCACTTATTTTCGTTCATTTAATCATATTTGTACTTACGCACATAGTACATTTAATTTATATCCTTCCAACATTTTTGAGTTTTTGCAAGTGATTCTAGCTAATGTAAAACGTAGGATCGTAGGAATATTTGAGGAGCAGATCGTCGGTGGCGGGCCGGCGCCGGGCCGGTTGCGTAACTCTCGTATCGATCTGAGCGGAGAGTGAGACATCACTCTTGGTTTTTCACTTGCCATTTTCGATCTGCTTCCTCAATAATCATTTGAGGTATTTTTGCATAATCAATACTCCCATTTCTTTAATATGAGCAATGAAGGAATTTTAGTAGCACTTTTCATAATACTGCACCAATATTTAAATTGAAGTAGATTTTTATCTATTGCAAAATTTTGTTAACATCACTTTAAAAATATTATGATTCATAAAAACTAATTACAATAATGTCTCAGACGCCCTAAAGCTCTAAGCTAAACAATTGAAATTTCCATGAACCTACTTTACAAAGGCAGTGAAGATATCCTTGTTACATTCGTATCTTAATTACTTATACGGCTTCATCTTAATCCAATTTCCGGCAATACGGCTAAACCTTACCGCAATTTCGACCACATACATAAGTGTGGTATTCATGTGCTAGGTACGAAAAAACGGCCAGAATTTAACTATCCGCTTTCCTATTTTGAACATTTTTTATAATACATAAAAATATAAAACTCCTTATATATGGCATAAAAAAATAAGAAATGTTTTAACTGTTTAATAATATCTACCGCTTAATAAACTTACATAATTTAAAAAAAGTAACTTAACTCTATAGTAAAACACACTTGAATTGGAAGTGGATAGTTAAAATGATGACAAGACAAAATACGTAGGCGAAAAGAATATTCCTTTAGCACCCGAAGGAAGTAGGAGCAGGTAGCAAGAGTGGCTCGGACACGAAGCCCGAAGGTTTATTAGAAAATTGCTTCGTCATTATGTCATTTAAATCGCATAGAGTGCCGTCGCTCTATTGGAGTATTTCCTCCATCCTCTATGACGACAGTACGCATCAATTAGGATGTTAGAGGAAGACCTTGGGGACTTTCCTAAACTTACACCAATTCCAACTTTTCATCTTGTATCTAATCTTTGTGCGTTCTTAAATTATATTAAGCTTCTTCTAAGTATAGAAGATAAGCGATTTTTACACCCTACCTATCAAACTCCCGTCACGTATTTCGTCTAGTCTACACTGCAGAAAATTTCCATGATATTGTAAAACTGGAATAAAAAATCTACCTTAATGTTTTTTGCGATTGCATTTCAATAACGTCGTTCTAACACAAGACTAGTAGGGAGCTAGTAATCAATCATCTAAATGTCTTAACAAAGAGCAACATTAAGAATATTCATCGATAGAGTAAAAATAAGTAATGCTTACTTTGCTCTGATGGAAACCAAATTAACTATCGACTGATTTGTTTACAGCAAACGTCGTCTTCAAACCTCCACATCTGCGGCGTCTTGTCATTAATCAACAACATTGTTGTTAATCTATTCTAATCTCCTGCGACTATTAATTCTGCAATCCCTTTGGGATTATCCTAAACTAGTTTCGTGGTCGGACGAACCCTTTAACCGTCAAGAGCCCAGACTTGTCCAAATAATTAGACTAAACACACTTTTCGTGTTAATCCCTCCTAATGGGTTGAACAAGCGTTATCCTTAAAATACAAATCATTTGAAAGTACCACATCATTTACTGAGTTCTTTTTTTTTATTTCTCATATAAAACAGTATTCCTCGCATAGAATTTTCGCAGCTTTTCCGGGATATAATGAAGCCTACTGTTTCGCTAGGGTTTAATTTACCTGTCTCAAATGCGGTTGCCATAAGTAGATATTTTTTACCTAAAGTAAAAATTATAATCGCGCACACCGGTCACATAACGTAATCGAGTACATTGTCCTTTAATTATCGAATGTTTTGGCTTATGTATTACTTAAATAAAGGTAACACATGAAGGTTATCAATTATTTACTTAATAAGACCAATTAAGATGCATACAAAACATGTAATAACCAAATAATCAGTTCAACTAAATCTTGCACATCTATTCGTCTTACTCGAATCTGTTTTAAATTTAAAAGCACTTTTTAAACGTTTCTCGTTAAATAAAGATTCATCGCCCCACTCGAAGTCGTTTCAATATCAATCGCGCTCGTTCGCAATTGCTTCTCGATTGGCCCGTAATGTAACAGATAGCTTTAATTTATAGCTGAAGAACATCTTTACGGATCTTTTTCTCTGAAAATCGTGTTCAGATTTTGTATATTTTTATTTGAGTTTTCTTTAAAATGGGGTCATAACGCAAAGTTACACCTAATCACCAATGAGTAACTACTTTCAGACTTGTTAATATCCCCTAAAAATAACAGTAAAAATCTATTTAAAGTGGATAAATAATTTGTATTGCGTGTGGCCTACTGCACGCTATCCAAAACCCCTGCTATTCAGTAGACTAATAAAAGTCCCTTACCCACTTCTCTGTCAAAACAAGCAAACAACAGAAACACGTGAATGTTGGGTTTATTTAATAATAGTATGCTGGCATTGGTGTGGGAGCACGCATTCATTACGAGTGTTTAAAAATAATTGTCTCATTCACATGTCAAGCTTATCTACTACGATAGTAACCACAAATTTTCAGTTTGTAGCAGTTTGGCGACCGTGGCCATGAATCTTGTAGCTGGCATACGACATGACGTGCTCCACATTTTTAGGGATTGTTTCCACGGCCGTAACACTCCCGGATTTATTTACGTTACCCATGAGACTTGACTCGGTTTCGTGATTTCGCTTCGGCCGAGTCCGCCAGCTCTATTGCCCAATAATATTATTTTACTATTCCACCGCTATTGTTATTTACGACCAATTTTCTAAAAAGGTTTCCTTGTAGGCACTCACTAGTACCTACATTTATTCCTTTTACTGTTTGTTAGTTCGTTCACGCAACGGTAACTGATTTGCTCCCTTTATATTTGGTTGTGAACTAGGTATTTGGGTTATCGACGTTATAAACCCTCCCTTTCGTGTCTCCGACCAATAAAATAAGTCGGTCTCTGTTGGTGTTGCAGTCCAATAAGAATACGTAAGTGGTTCTCATCCAAGCAACGTAAACGTTATACTTTACTGTATCATCCCTTTTTTATCGCACATTGAATATCACGCTCGATCACCTTGAAACTCCGAAAAAGGGCTCGTCAACCCTCGGATGGTGACGGCGACGTTTCTCGCTAGAACCGGTTTCGATTTTCCATCAGATATTCCGGTTTAACCTTTATAGAGATTATAAATGCGGTCGCTGGGGCCTGAGGGTGGCAACCTTGTCTTTTAGCTATTTATGTAGAGGGTAGCGCGAGGGGGCTGGCGGGCCGGCGGCGGGCTGCGGTGCGCATGCGTGGTGCGCGGCGCTTATGTAACTCGCCACGCCGCCGCACGTCTGTTCTTGCATTCCTGCTCCCGCACCATATGAATATTTCATCATATCATTGTCCACGTTTATAGCCTCTATGACGTTAATTAAATCTCTGGAGAGTAAGCGGCGCAAAGTGCCAAGTTCAATTATTCGTAGATGCCCGCGCCGCGCGATGGCTAATTCATAAGCTTTCTGGCTTGTTTAATGAAATGATCCTTCACTTCCACCTGGATGGTTGCTCTAGTAGTGACTTGACCCTTTCTAAGGAATTTACACTGTAAAGAAGCGTGCCAACATTTTCAATTCACCCCTATTGAATTGTAGATAATAGCTTCTTTAGCTGAATATTATCCCTGAAGCGCTAAGTGATCGATTTTTTCTGCTCATGTCATATCTAGAAAGAGGTAGCCATGTCACATCTAGAAAGAGGCAGCCAATGACATTTAACCATCTCATCAACCATTATAAAGACGATGTAGACGATGTCACCTATGCTTGTTATATGGCTTCTAATGTCCCAGTTATTGTTACGGTAACCTTCGGAGGAATTCAGGGCGCGGTTTAATGAGGCGCACTATGAGTGTTCGTCAATTATCGACGGCGGCGACGCTTGTTTACTGCCGCGGACGCATTTAGCCACTGTGACATTAGCCCTGCATAGCGCGGTCTACCTACCTACCTCCAACTACATGTACATACCTACTTTCCTAGCGTTCATACTGTTCGACGAACCATTAATTTTGCATAAGCTGTCCCTCGTATGTGGTTGAGAAATATGATTTGACACCTCCAAAGAAGACAATTTCGTGTTTGTATTACACTGCATTACTTTTCATTGGGTAGGTCAATTATAAATTAATGATATCAGTTTATCTGATATCAGTGTCTAGAAATGAGGTTAAAATTTTACGATAGATTGTAGTTGCATTCAATTCTCCCGGCCTTATTATTTGCTCAGGTTCGCACACATGTAGTTCAGATCAATTGAGCGCCATTGAGGCTCGGTCCCTCGCTATACTACATATCATACGTTCGGCAAGGTTACCCACACTCGGTTGCCGTGTGCAGATCACTTTACAGTTCTCCTTTCAACCATTCAACTTATTATTTATATTTCCAATTTGATCCTCTATACATCCTATTGACGATCAGTAGATAGATTAAAAAGCTATAGTAAGTATATGCAAATAGAGACGTCGATGCTAATCTTTGCTACCAATTATGTTCATGCTGCTACAAAATTGTAATCTCACTTTGAATAATGTCTTGTATTTTGAAAACACATTTATTTTTTAGCTGATCTTGTACGTACTTTTCCATACATTTTGTGATTGATCGTAATCCTTTGGTTTATCTTTACCATTATAAATACTGTTTGCATTTTGTTTGTATTTTAAATGTGGTCACTTGTCACAATTTTGTTCATGTTTCCTTACGAGACAGGCATCGCATGACCCTTGTACTTACTATGCCTAATTCATTTTCTTAGAGTGTTAATGTCTAGCGCTGTAAAATTGTCTGTAAGTTTAAGAATCATGCGTAGTCTATCTCGCACCTTCATCCTCATGATGCATAGCCCATAGGGCTGCCTGTAGAATGTGTCTAGCCCCTAGTTGTGTTACAGCATGGCCGTTCCGACTCGTACCGTGTCGCCACCATTGGACCCATTAAGGACGATAATAGAACTGCTGACGGACAGTACAAGGTTTTTATTTCCATTACCATCCTATCATTTTATTTTCTGTGGTTGACTTGATGTTAGTGGTCCCGATAAACACGCGTTAGTCTACGCTACAAAGGAAGAGCATCTAAATTTCATTGTTTTATAGATGTATATAAGCACTAAAACTATAAATACGTTTTAAAGGACTCGCTTAAATATCGTCGATCACAGAACTGCATGTATCAAAGCTTTTACCCTTGCAATTTGTTTAAATAATCGTTAAGCTAAGTTACCAAAAGCAAAAGAGTCCAAATTCTGAAGTATCTTTAATGCTAACATATTTTTTTTACAATGTGTTGCAGACTCGCCGGAAACCCCCCGCGAAAAAACGGAAACCAGGAGATTTAGATGATCTCAAGCAGGAGTTGGATATCGACTTTCACAAAGTAACCCCTGAAGAACTCTACCAAAGATTTCAAACACACCCGGAAAATGTAAGCAACTTGTATATGAACTTCCAGTTGCATGAGAATCCGACAAGCAACCTATTCGTGTCTATTAAATATATTTGTGTATTTCAAGTTTTCAACGATTGTATTTGTTTTCCAGGGCCTTAGTCACGCAAAAGCGAAAGAAAATCTTGAAAGGGATGGTCCAAACGCACTCACGCCGCCAAAACAGACGCCCGAATGGGTGAAGTTTTGTAAAAATCTGTTCGGTGGCTTCGCGTTATTACTGTGGATTGGTGCTATTCTATGCTTTATTGCCTACGGAATTCAGGTACGTGGACAAAATATAATTTTACAAGAAAAATCACACGATGGAAGTAAAAAATACACAAGGACTAATGAAAACGAAACGTTTTTCAGGCGAGTACCGTAGAGGAACCAGCGGATGATAACTTGTACCTTGGCATTGTGCTAGCGGCTGTGGTGATTGTGACGGGCATCTTCTCCTACTACCAGGAGAGCAAGTCCTCCAAGATCATGGAGTCCTTCAAGAACATGGTTCCACAATTTGCGACTGTAATCCGTGAAGGCGAAAAACTGACCCTGCGTGCTGAAGACCTTGTGCTTGGAGATATTGTTGAGGTAGCATATCGTCTATTGTATTTTTGCAGACTAAAATAAAAGGCCGTCCATAATGCAAGGACAAACACTTGAAACAACTGTAGAATTCAAGTCTTATTCTTTACTCCTTAGGTGAAATTCGGCGACCGTATCCCTGCTGACATCCGGATAGTGGAGGCGCGAGGCTTCAAGGTAGACAACTCCAGCTTGACGGGCGAGTCTGAGCCGCAGTCCCGTGGCGCTGACTTCACCAACGAGAACCCGCTCGAGACCAAGAACCTGGCTTTCTTCTCTACAAACGCCGTCGAAGGAACTGCTAAGGGCATTGTCATCTGCTGCGGAGATAACACCGTGAGTTTTAGCTTATTACCATGTGCCGCCTCTTCTCCGTGTTTTTAAACCAAGTTAAGAGCTCTTTTGTTTGTGGAACTCCTTTCAGACTTATTCTCTGCCTTCTTATTTTAGTTTCCAGCTGACTTTATCGTTTATTGATTTGTTTTATAAACCATCTATTCTGTTTTGTTTTACTACTCCAATTTTCCCACATTTCAGGGTAACGATCATTAAAGCTTTATAAAGTCAATTCTAGTCAATATCTATAAGAATTTACGAGCATTTTATGCGCAGTGTGAATCACCCGCCTTGTCTGCGGATTGATTTAAGTATCTGGAACTTGTCCAAAAATAATACCGCTGGACGTACTCTAGTCATTTCATCTGAATAACGTTGTCTGATGTGGGAGATGGTTTTCTGAATTTATGTACTACGTTCCAGATAATTGCTATTGTGAATAGCATAACAGTTTTTAATGAGTTAATTACTCAAGAGACTGGGCTCTCAAACTTTTAATTTTTGAACAGCAATAAAATGTTGAGTTAATATTTTCAGCCGACCATTGTTGAGGCAGTATTTTTTTCATATCAACTTAAGTTGCTTTTGGTTAATTTAATTTATTTCACTCTGACCAGAAATGTAGCAAAACAATAACTATCCCGTTCATATCTAGTAGCAAATTGGGTGATGGTTATAGTGACGGACAACTGAACTCAAATTTCATATTGCTAGGTCATGGGCCGTATTGCCGGGCTGGCCTCTGGTCTGGACACGGGCGAGACCCCGATCGCGAAGGAGATCCACCACTTCATCCACCTCATCACCGGCGTGGCCGTCTTCCTCGGAGTCACCTTCTTCGTCATTGCCTTCATCCTTGGATACCACTGGCTGGATGCTGTAATTTTCTTGATCGGTAAGTTTTTGTGCTTGTTTTAAATTACACACTACACAAATTGTATACAGCAAATCACCATCACTAACACGCCATCAAACTTGCAGGTATCATCGTAGCCAACGTACCGGAAGGTCTTCTTGCCACTGTAACTGTCTGCCTGACCCTGACTGCCAAGCGAATGGCCTCCAAGAACTGCCTGGTGAAGAACCTGGAAGCCGTGGAGACCTTGGGCTCCACGTCCACCATCTGCTCCGACAAGACCGGCACTCTCACCCAGAACAGGATGACTGTGGCTCACATGTGGTTCGACAACCAGATCATTGAAGCTGATACTACTGAAGATCAGTCTGGAGTGCAATATGGTGAGTCTATTTGCTTATAGTCTTTGGCCAAGCTTCCTACTCCTTACGGGAACCAAAGTAAAACTAGAAGATGTGTAACAGCATTTGCAGGATTCCACACCAGCACATACATACGTTCTAAAACTCACTTTGTTTGCAGACCGTACCAGCCCCGGTTTCAAGGCCCTGGCCAAGATCGCAACCCTGTGCAACCGAGCTGAGTTCAAAGGTGGTCAAGATGGCGTACCAATCTTGAAGAAGGAGGTCGCTGGTGACGCTTCTGAGGCCGCTCTCCTCAAGTGCATGGAACTGGCTCTCGGAGACGTGCTCTCCATCCGCAAGAGGAACAAGAAAGTGTGCGAGATCCCCTTCAACTCGACCAACAAGTACCAAGTGTCTATCCACGAGAGTGACGACCCTAGCGACCCGCGTCATCTGCTTGTCATGAAGGGAGCTCCTGAAAGGATTCTGGAACGTTGCAGCACTATCTTTATTGGTGGCAAGGAGAAGGTATTGGGTTTTCTAGAAAAAGTGTGATAAGACTCATCTCAAGTGACATCAAATAAGACTTATTCTGAAATATGAAGTTTCACCATAATTTCGGATCAGAGTGATTTGATTGATAACTCATCTCATTCTTACTACCAACAGGTCCTCGACGAAGAAATGAAGGAAGCCTTCAACAACGCGTACCTGGAACTGGGCGGTCTCGGCGAGCGTGTGCTCGGTTTCTGCGATCTGCAGCTACCTTCAGACAAGTACCCGATCGGATTCAAGTTCAACACGGATGACGTCAACTTCCCCGTCGATAACCTGCGCTTTGTCGGACTCATGAGCATGATTGATCCGCCTAGAGCTGCTGTACCCGATGCTGTCGCTAAGTGCCGATCTGCTGGTATTAAGGTCGGTGTTGTAGCTTTATTTAGGTTTACTAACTTCTTGAATATGCTTACCGTGAATTGACTCGATGTAATTGCAAAAAGACTTCATCATCAGGAAGAGATGGGAATCCAAACTATGAACATAGAAATTTCAATCTTACTTAAAACTTTTGATTTGAATTACTAGATATTTTTTGTCAGAAATTTTTATAGACTGATCTCTAAATACAAGAAGATATTGTAATTAATTAATTACTTCATTAACCTTTTTATGAATTTCTCATCATTTCAGCCGGATTTTTACTGTAAATTAGAATTAAGAAACGAGTTAACCACACTGCCATATTACCATAGCCTTAGTTATTAAGTTTTAGCTTACAGCCGAAAAACCTATTGGGAACTCTATCGAGATGATATAACCAGGATTTCGGAGCAACATCTGGATCTACGAAGTTTGAAAATTCTGACTTATAAATATTTCATACATTTGTACTTTACATACACTACAAAATTAAAATGTAACGGTAACCTACACACTATAGTTTCAAGACATTAAAACGCCATACACCTGTAGGTAATCATGGTAACCGGCGATCACCCGATCACGGCGAAGGCCATCGCCAAGTCTGTGGGCATCATCTCTGAAGGCAACGAGACGATTGAAGATATCGCGGCGCGACTCAACATCCCCGTGTCCGAGGTCAACCCGAGGGAAGCCAAGGCCGCCGTCGTGCACGGGACTGAGCTCAGGGAACTTAACTCTGATCAGCTGGATGAGATTCTCAAGTAAGTAATTAAGCGCTAACCACACATGTCCGGGAACACGTCTCTGACGGAACACGGCAAAAATCGGTTCCGTACAAATTGTATAAACTTGTTCACACAGCTCCGTGTTAGGCGTCTATACTGAAACGGAAAATACTGAATACAGATAGCCCTGACCCGGAAATGTTTGGGTAGCCCCTTATTGGTCAGGGGTTTTAAGTCGTTTTCTAAAAGAAAAACTGAGGTGTCAAGCTGAATTTGCTTAGTTGAGCTCACGGTCAAATCTTGAGTAATTTAGCGTATAAATATACACGGAATAATGCCTTTCGAAGGTGTCTTTGTTAGTAAGTGGTACTTTTACAACTTAATTATCATCATTACCACAAATAGCTAGCAATTCCGACAGTCACAAACATTATTTTCAATTTATATGAAAATGACTTATCGCCGGCTGCTCGGGCGCTAAATAACAAACGAAGTAGGTAGTAATAGGTTAGCAACCACAAACAAGTTCCTTTCTAGTCAGATAAAGTGCTAGTAAATGTTTAATACCTCATATCGCGTGTTACGTGGCTATACTAGTAGTCCGCGCCGCTGTATATTCTGTACCTATTTCATTTCGACCTTGACTCGTGACCTTTGCGCGTCGATCAATACTGACAGACGAATTATGGGTGCTGCATACTTAAGGGTGCTCGCGTATTTTAGGAAGCTAGTACTCGAACCCAGTTGAAATCCAGTATTGGAATAACGAATTTTAACAAAAATATGCGACTACGTCATTTTATTAAATGGAAGATCCAACTGAAACAGTTTCTTTGTCTTCTGGTGGAAGAACCACCTATTCAATTTCTTTCCTATAGTATTTTTTATGCAAAGTAAATGTTTAGCGTTCTTGAAGCCTTGAATTTTCCGCTAGGTACTTATTTATTTAGGTACGATATGTTACAGATAGATGTTACAACCATTAACCTAGTTAAAGCCACCATTGTCAAGTTCTAGGTCAACTAAAACGGAAATCATTGTTGTTACGAATTGATGTACTACGAAATTGCTATTCAATCAACACATAAACGGTTTTCGGATTTTGAACAAAAGAATCTTCATAAAAAAGATCTATAGGTACTTGTCAACGTAACTAGATGCTTTCTTTACTAATCGAACACTAATCTGAGATAACTCCTATGCCTTAATTTCCTCTAAACAATGGAGAGAGATTGGTAATGATGGTGTCAGCTACCCATAAGAAATAAGAATATTGCAATGGTTCTTTATACCCATAAGAATATTGCAATGGTTCTTCATGACAAGTACCTATAGACCTTTTTTATGAAGATTCTTTTGTTCAAAATCCGAAAACCGTTTATGTGTTGATACAATCACTTAATTTATGAGAATCTACCAGTGTATATTCCAACTGTTAAAACACTGTAAAAGACACTTGTGTGTTGTAACTGTTATAATCTAGTGAGTTTACCAAGTACCACCCCTCCCCCCCCCAGATACCACACGGAGATAGTGTTCGCGCGCACGTCCCCGCAGCAGAAGCTGATCATCGTGGAGGGCTGCCAGCGCCTCGGAGCCATCGTCGCGGTCACCGGCGACGGCGTCAACGACTCGCCCGCGCTCAAGAAGGCCGACATCGGCGTCGCCATGGGCATCGCCGGCTCCGACGTCTCCAAGCAGGTGCGCTAGCGTTTAAAGAGAACCCATATAGGCTCGCATAAAATGCCGTTCTATTTTTTCTCTACATGTTTATACTCATAATAATCACTCTTCATAATTTTATTTTTATTACTTTTTTTTATACATAAAGTAAGACTTGTATTGACAAAAGGCTAGCTAAATAAGGCCTGTGTAATGGAAACACGATGCGGTTAGCTTTTAACGGGAAACAGCGACAGTAATGTTACAAGTTATCCAAGAATTGTGCGCCGATATATAATAATTGAATGTGAAATGCCAATCAAACAAAATTGTTAGAATCTACTCCCTCAATCGAGGTTGTCATTTAATCGCTATCTAAGTATCTAATACGCAAGAGCACGGAACATAATGCTCCTTACTTCCAATGAAATCGAAGACAATTCATCACCTTACATCGCCACTAACTTCCAAACTACATTATAGGCCGCCGACATGATCCTGCTGGACGACAACTTCGCGTCCATCGTGACTGGCGTGGAGGAAGGCCGCCTGATCTTCGACAACCTGAAGAAGTCCATCGCGTACACCCTGACCTCCAACATCCCCGAGATCTCCCCCTTCCTCGCCTTCATCCTCTGCGACATTCCGCTCCCCCTCGGCACTGTTACCATCCTTTGCATCGATCTTGGAACTGACATGGTAAGTTCGGAACTAGTTACGAACTATTATTTGTTTGGAAATTGTTATATTGATAAATTCAGTTGTTTGGAGATGTGGTTGGGGTTACTTGATTCAAAATTTATTATTTTTGGAGAATGAGATGTAGTTCATTTTTGTTAAGAGATTTGTCAATATAGCAAAAAAATGATAAGGATATAAAATTTATGTTACCTTGCAAGTTAAACTATGGTTTTTCTTCAATACAATCCTGATCAAGAAATCAATATTTCTTTATTGTAATGTTATAAACTTTTACTTTTTTTTTTACTAAAACTATAGTTTGACTTTGAGAATAAGGACTAATTAGAAAACCTAATTTCTAATCGGCAGTTACCTTTAAGATCTAAATTTAATAAATTCAAAATAACACGATAACTGAATGAACAGTAACAACTAGAGCTACCGAAGCTAATGTATTTCTTAGTAGCAGCATTTGGAAGGAGCCAGCGGAGAAGTAAACTATAATATGTATTGAATAAGTAATTGACGTAGGTGCCCGCAATCGCGCTCGCCTACGAGACAGCAGAGTCGGACATTATGAAACGCCCGCCTAGGAACCCATTTTGCGACAAACTTGTCAATGAGAGGTCTCTATATATTTGTACAATGCTCGCTGCCATAACCCCTAACAGGTTTTCAGCTAATACGCCGATGTTGTATCGTTATCGTTACCAGTGGATGTTTAAGTTGTATTCATTTTACATAACAGTAGCACTGCAACTTTAATCAAAGCTAGAATTAAACTTTATTAAAATATAGTCCGATGCGCTACAGTTACGTAAAATGTACTTACCATAAACTACATGATAGATGTTAGCGTGTAAAATATGGAGTGGAATTCAGCATGGTTCTACCTAGGTAACTAATACGAGAAGTCGCTACTGAATAACCGCCATAGCTGTGTTCTTTTGTTCTAATACTGTTTGATTTACAAGCGGACGAGAGAGTAAGGTTGTCTATGTGACATAGCCGCCGTTACAGTTAGACACAATACACTAATGTACCACAGTCACGTCATCTCATTCCCACCATCATCCGGTCGCGTCCGGCACCGTCCGGTCCGGCCGCTACCTTCATTCACCGTCATCCAGTTATATTTTTAAGTTTACATCCCGAAGAAGTCCCACCACTGCAGAAGTCATTCCATGATCTACGTTATTTATGTGTTATTAACGATTTTTGTTGTTAGTCCTAAGCATTGTTCGGCGCGCGACCACACGCCTCTCGAAACAAATTGACCCTTATCCGACACCTGTTTACTTGACCACAGGCTATTCTTGGCTTCGTACGAAAATCGTACGAATCAATTAAGGTTGTCTGAAAAATATCTTTAAAAAAATTGTGACCATCATAAGATCACCGGTCCCACGATTTTAAAAACATTTTCTTAATGTGAGATGCGTTTGGTCCCGCGTGTTGTTGTGTGCGTTGGATGTTGTGGTTGCGGCGGCGTGAGCGCGCTGCGGTCGCCGCGGGGTGCCCGCAGCGCGCTCACGCGGCTAGTGTTTGTGTAGGTGCCCGCCATATCCCTGGCTTACGAGGAGGCCGAATCTGACATTATGAAGCGACAGCCGCGTAATCCTTTCACTGATAAACTTGTTAACGAGAGGTAAAACATCAAGAGTGACCTTCCACTCGCTCAATGATATTATTCTATCCGCTATTGCTTGCTACCACGTGTAAGTTAGTCTTCAATATTGCCGTTTGGTTGTTGCCTGCAACGTGTGGATGGTGTCCTGTGTACACTACTAGCTTTGTGGATATTGAAGGCGACGATCGCACCGCTCCTAACTTCTGGCTTGCGTTGTCTTTTTGATATTTTCTGTACTGACGTCTTCTCCTTCCTTTTAATATAATACGTAGTTTGGTGGCGATGGAACGATGCGCTTAGTCCGCGGAGTAGTCCGTATTCGCCCCGGGGCGCGGGCCGGACTCGCTAACGCATCGTTCCATAGACTTGTTTGATGTCACTGTGTGATCGAGCGAGGTAAGTTGGGTGTCTCTCTCTCTTGTGTTTCGTATAACGTGCATGTTATATCGACACTGACGTCCTGTTTTACTTACCTCCTTTATTCTATATTGTATTTTGACTTTTGGTCTTATTTCTTACCTTTCATAACCTTCATGCACACCATGACACTATTTATTTAATGGGATTATCGCTATCATTCCGTATTTTACTCACAAACACACCTCAGACATCATCGGAACACATTTACTTATTGCCAGGACGCTCGCTCATACTATCAATGTTATATTAATTATATTATACACGTACGGACAGCAGTATATATTACATAAGTATACAAGTACATTGGAAGTACCGCTAGGGCTTATATTGTAACTATCACCTAGAGTAGTATTTCCGACTATATTTTATATTGTATCTTTTAAGGCCAGCAAGAAGCAAATCATTTTTGACTTTCGACACGCCAGTATGATTCTATTTTTACATTTACTAGTAATTTACTCGTATTATAAGTAATATAATGATTAGATATGTTGTAATTTTAATGTAATAATGTTGAGTTATTACTAGTTGTAGCTATTTATAACTTGCGGCGTAGTGACGGGATACTGGTATCGTATGTAATGTAAGGTGTACGCGCGTTGTTGTGTGTTGGTTTGTCTGATTGCTTGGTGTTACCCAAGGTGCCTGCTATATCCTTGGCGTACGAGGCGCCCGAGTCCGATATCATGAAGCGGCAGCCCCGGAACCCTTACACCGACAACCTCGTCAACAGAAGGTTGGCAGCACGCCGGCGGCCCCGACGCCTGACCACGCTTACTAGATACCTACTCATTTGGGTGTTATCACACTAGCCCACAGACTAATAATTTACAGCCGATTTGGTGAGATAAAACCGAATGACGCGGCCACTTGTGGTACAGCTGTAGCTGCCATTTGCTGGATGTGGAAGAGTTGTGAAGATCCTCCCCTCCCCGCCCCCCGCTCCGTTATACCTCACAGCACTAAGCAATTGACTCTGTTACTATTCAACGTAAACTCTACCCAATTTAAACTTGTAATATCGTTGTACCCAGCAGTAGATACGCAATGTATCGATACGAATCCTTTGCTATACCTGCTTATTATTTAAAACACTATTTTAAAAATCTATTTCCGATTAGTGTTCTACTTGAGTCCAGATAGTAAAGTAATGAACTTGATAGCCCTCTAGAGGAGCCTAGCGTCTGTCTCTGTGATCTTCACTCTTCCATATTTCAAATAGCGAAGCGACATTTGCAACGCAATGTCGGAAATGCACGATTAGCAAACAATTAGAGGATTGTTTAGTGGTCGTATTAGATAACGCACTAGTGGATTAATTTATGTGTAACTTGTAGTAACCGTCATAGTAGAGCATAGATTTTATAAAATGATTTCTAGAAAACGATCATCATTTTTTTATGTTTCAAGGGAATGATTTAGGTGACGTGGAGTATGTCAATTTTGTAAAGATATTTAGTTTCTTTATATTTTCAGCTACGAGTATATCATTAGTATTTTTCGTAGAAGCATATTTTTATAATACATTTATGTAAGTATATATTTAAAGAGCACGTTGCTACAAGCGGTAATTCACTTTTGCATTTAGGTGCTTTAAGCTCACTACACACCACACTTTATTTTAGGGCTATCTTCTATATTACTTTAGCTTCTATAATTACGTATATGATCTTCTTTTCTGGTTTATTTTTTCTTTATAATTCACTAAATTGCTTCATGCTTAAAACTGCCTTCAATTATCACATTTCCTACTTATTCCAATATTTAAAAGACTGATAGCTTGTACAGCCTTTTTGAAGCAAAATAGTGAATTAGTTTCTACATAATACAACTGCTACCAAAAGCTTTAGCTCCTCGCCTTATAAATACTAACCATAATCTGATGTTTAACTGTCTGCATGATTGTTGTGCACTAAATGTTATACATTGACTTTTCCATACAAGATTCAATTATTTTTAATACAAATCAGCTCAAAAAAATTACATGGAATTGAAATTATTCTAAATTTAATAATTTATTCTTGTAACAATAATATGTTGAAGAGAGTTCTATAAAGAGGAATTCTTTTCATTTTTAAAAAGTTCACTTACATAAAACTTTTAAAATAAATGCATCATATTTTAGTTTAATAAGAGGTATTTACTTCACAAAATCTCTTCAACATGTACCATTGATAATGATAAAATGGAGTCAGTAAATTCATATCTTTTGAACAATCAACAATATTTCACCTTACGTTAATGTAAATACTCATAAAAATATTTATTATGTAGAGGAGGGCAACCATTCTATCATTTTCTATCTACTATAATTCACATTTATAATAAGAAACAATATTACTTTCTAGATTTCCCTTTTAAAAAAGTGCTATAGATGCCAAAATGGTGATACATTAGAAAACCATACTTGCAAGAATATATTAAAATAATTGAATGGCTATCATAATAATTAATGCACTATTAGAGTCAACAGAATCTCGCTTACAAAACGCTTGTACACCAACCAACACAAGTATTGCCGTTATATGTGAAGCTGGAAGGTGATATGGCAATACTGTGTTGGCTAATGTACAGGAGACTAAGACCTATATCATACGCAGGTTGATTTCGATGGCTTATGGCCAAATCGGCATGATCCAAGCCGCGGCTGGCTTCTTCGTGTACTTCGTCATCATGGCTGAGAACGGCTTCCTGCCTTTCAAGCTGTTCGGTATCCGAAAGCAATGGGACTCCAAGGCCATCAACGATTTGACCGATTCCTACGGACAGGAATGGGTAAGATGACGAAGTTTATATATTTTGAAATACTTGTAATACCTATATTCCAAAAAAAATTTAGATTCTCCATTCAGACTCGTATAAACATAACTTGTTCTCGTTCCAGACCTACCGTGACCGCAAGGCTCTGGAGTTCACGTGCCACACCGCTTTCTTCGTGTCCATCGTAGTGGTGCAATGGGCTGACCTGATCATCTGCAAGACCCGCCGCAACTCCATCGTGCACCAGGGCATGCGCAACTGGGCCCTCAACTTCGGCATAATATTCGAGACCGCGCTCGCCGCCTTCCTCTCCTACACGCCCGGCATGGACAAGGGCCTGCGGATGTATCCACTCAAGTGAGTATATCTTAAGATGAGACGGGTTAGACGACCCGGTGTCGGCGGTAAAGAGTGCTGCAGTAACGGCGTGTTGATGTGCGCAGGTTCGTGTGGTGGCTGCCGGCCATCCCGTTCATGCTGTCCATCTTCATATACGACGAGGTGCGGCGCTTCTACCTGCGCCGCTACCCGGGCGGCTGGCTCGAACAAGAGACTTACTACTAGGCTGCACCCCCTTTTGTCCACGGCGTGCATCAGTTAGTTACTGCGTACATAACGTTCATTTGTGTTCTATATCAGACTGACAGAGGTTGCGGTGCCGTCTCGGTATATGTGTAATCGCTGTCGTGTACGCTTCTCACCGCTTGTTACCGCATCCGCCCGCGCCGGCCGGCCGGCCGTGCCGTACCGTACCGTACCCGTACCTGTACCCGTACCGTAACGTAACGTACCGTACTCGTACCGTACCGTACCGCACTCGTACTACCGTACCTGCCGAGTGTTCCGTACACTGTACACATGCGGCGCCCCGCGCCCGCATAACACACTCATTATTGTTTTAATGAACTTTGTATGTATATATGCACAGTGGAGAATGAGGTTTGATATTTGTGATGATAAAAAAATATTATACACATAATTATTATTTTGAAATTGTGAAACATGTTATTTTTATATTAAAATGTAATTTGAGTATCTCGAAATCGAGTCAGGAGGAGTTTATGAATCTTTTTGAACATTTGTTGAATCTCTGTGTGAAAGTTCGGGCCGGGCCGGGCCGTCCGGCCGGCGCCGCGGTCCGGCCCGGTCCCGGTCCCGGTCCGGCCCGGTCCCGGCCCCGGCCCCAGTCCCGGCCCCGGCCCACCGGACGGCGCGGCCCAGCGGCCGCCGACTCGGTCTCAGGGCGGTAGTATCTGCGCCCTCACTGACACTAATAATGACATTATAAGATAGAGTAAACGATACTAATAAATTGTTTTTCACATACTTATGTAATAAGTAATAAATTATCGTCTAGCAGTAGTTGATCGTTCGTGAATCGAGTGGGCGGAGTACGACGCCCGTCGCGCACCGTGCTCGGCGGCCAACGAAAAGCATTTGTTGTAAAATTACAGATAAGAGCCATTTATTATTATTATTATAATTTAAGCGGATTAGATTAAGTTGATTTTTTCGAGTGAATAATGTTTATTGGACGATTCGATCGGATGCATGATGTATGAGAGGTCGATGTGGAGTGCCTGAGTTTTAGTGTACTACTGCTTACTGTTAGGTAGGTAGTTGAAATTTTGACGCCGTATTTTGAATTGTAAAAGTAGATATCTCGGCATCGAGTCGCGCCCGCGCTCGTCGCAGCGTCGCGGTGCATCTGCACTGCCGGTACCGCGCAAACACACGACGCTTTTCTTTTCTAAACGAATAATCAGATCATTAGATTTCGTCAAATTTATTAAAATAGGCTGCTCATGGTAATTACGTAAGATTTTAATTTCTTAACTAAAAGATAATAACA
This sequence comes from Anarsia innoxiella, assembly GCA_947563765.1. NCBI lineage: Eukaryota > Metazoa > Arthropoda > Insecta > Lepidoptera > Gelechiidae > Anarsia > Anarsia innoxiella. The sequence goes on from OX387408.1 coordinate 5,165,554, forward strand.
AAACGTAGGAATGCGTAATTAGAGATTTTTAAAATTATACAGTTATGATAGATTCATTGTTGATTTAGGCGCCACTTGGCTCTTCTGGCGGAGCGGTCGTGTGTAGTTAGGCGTAGAGAGTGGAAGCGGTCGGGAGCTGGGCCAGCGTTGGCCAGCACTGGCGCCGCGTTGGCGCCAGTGCGCCCGTCGGCAGCAGGAGGACCAAGTGGAACGATTCATTTCAATTTTTCGTAACGAATACATATAACATTATAATAATGGTTACAAAAGTAAAATATAACATTATAGCGACTAATAAATCTAAATTATATGAAATGTTTATAGATTTAAAATGACGTTTGTTTCTTTAGAGTGATCTTCTGTGCTTGTTTGATGAGAACGATGTACATCTCACTGACAATAGTCGTTGATATGATGATATTATGTACGATCTGATCTTTGTAAGCGGTTTGTTTACCTACACTGTAGAACTAACATTTTTTTGCGTTCGACAGTTCTTTACACCAATTCATTTTATAGTATTACTCTGTTGGCTAGGAGCGCTGTAAAAATGTAAGTGTTAATAAAAAAACATTTTCAAAATATTATCTGGACGTTTTATTCAAATGTTTTCTTATTGTTTATACCTGCTTGTTTTCTTTAAACTCCTATTGGATTATGCTATCTTTGTAAGATTAGTTAAGGAATACACAATATTTTAAGTACTTGCTTTTCAAAGTTACAAAATATTATTGATTTCATAATTATGAGGAATACAAACGTAAAACCGAATGGGTAGTCTGCCTAAATTAAGATATGCATCACAATAATGTTATTCTATTGCGGAATGCTACCACTACATAAGTATTTGAACTGCGCTTGTAGCAAAAAGCTGTAGAACTTACTTAAATTTTAGATCTACAATAGTTGAAAATTAAAACGAAAACCTAACAAGCCTAGCCATATCCCAAATACTAATTGGATAATCCTGGCATGACCTAAAACGACTAAAGCCTCATTGAAGCTCTTGTTACACAACGCTTAACATAAAACAAAACACTATGAAGGCTAGTGTCCTTTCCCAAATGTCGGGCCACGCTCAGGGCCATTACCTGAATTTCCCCCTCCATCATCTAGGCTTACAGTAAAACTGTAACGGCAATTTATTCAGCTTCGCGCTGAGAATTGCTCCTGGCACGTTGCCAACGTCCTAATTTGTTTTAATGTCGGCTCTAGGTATCCTGCAGAGTGCTACAATGTAGCTAAAACGGCTAATGGATTAGGCAACCATAAAAGTTGCCCAAATATAATTTAATTTTCTTTGGGTGTCTGCGTACAGACATAGTATTTAGGTACTACGTTAATGTTTAGGCATGTACCTTTTCTGTTAGAGGCTAGTACCTGCCTACATTAGCCTACAAAATTAACATAGCAGTCATAGTTCTATGCTTTGTAAATTAAAATAAGAGCCGTTTAATGTAAGTTTTGACTATTCCCTTCTGGGAAATGGTTCGCATCATTTGTGTCTTTTGAAAATAATCTTAATTAAAAAATAAGTCTGCCTTCATTCCTGAACAAAGAAACTTGCCTACCTAAAAGTTAATAATGACCTTCCTGAAATTAAGAACTAGCCAGACAGACTCATCTGTGTCGCAATTTCATTCGTTTAGTTTTCCTCATAATGTTATGGGTATTTTGTTGTGTGTCCTTGTCAGAATGTAGCCCATTCATTACTTCACACACCCTTAAATGTTAGCAGTAGATTACCTACCTAGATCTTAATCAACGAAAGTAGAAACACCTTTGTAATTATATCTTAATTTAATTTGCATTTAGACGCCATTTGCAATAAAATTCGGTAATGTAATTGAAGCCTGTCTATTTTACAGACTTTATATACTTAGAACTCGTCTAAAAGAGCTTTTTACGAAACCTATCTAAGAAAATATCGAACTACCAAGTGTGAGTAATTGATCCCGAGTTTATTCCTAGGGCGCAGCACGTGTAGGGAGCGCCCTTGAGAGGTATATGTACAGCTAGGCAGCTAGAGGGAGCAGGGAAGTACACCTGTAAGGAATCGGTCGTCCTATTGCCGCGCAGCAACCCCACACGCCCCGACGTGCCCCTCCGCCACTGCGCATGTGCCGCTTTGACAGTCCACTGTGCCAACACGTCCCAAATTTTCCACATTCTAAAACGCATTTGTCCTCGTATTTGCAACACGCAAACCGTTTGTATGTTTCGTAAACGCCTCGAGCGCGACACCGTGGGGGTAGCTGCGTGAACGCGCGGCCATGCGACGCGCTCCCCGACGACAATGATATCCAACATCGGCGTCATCAACCCAGCTAATGGTACGTAAACATCTCACTGTTTCCCTTTGAACAATTTATCATCGCTTTAAATTAAGTTGTAAATGTTTTTTTGTGTCTCGATAATTTTCCCGATGCATTTGGTTTGTTCAGACGTTCGGCTTTTAGCTAAAACGGTTCTGGGCAGTCGGAGGTCATTGTTTGTATGGCCGTGAATTAATAAAACACCTACAAAGGAATTTCAGTGAATCGTAGATAGAGAAACAAAAGAAAGTCAAGTTTACAGAAACTAACGATTTGGATTTGCACAAAGGTTTTGTTGTAGGAACTTTTGAATGATTCATCGCGGTGACAGGGCGAGTAGCAGTCGTCCTTGATGAATGTTTGTGTATGTTGTAGTGGAGGCGACAGCGTACATAAGCGCGGTAGCGGCGTTCGCGGCGGTGATCCTAGTGGTGCTGCTGTTCCTGGGCCGGCGCTGGTGCTCCTCCGCCGTCTTTGGCCGCAAGTGCTGCGATGACATCCTGACCGACCCGCGCACCGCCCCTCGGCTGCCCCTCGACAATGCTCACTTTGGTCAGTCATTTATTTTCTCATAGATCCCTTGCTAGTGTTTTCTGCTAAGTGTTTTATGCTAGGTAGACTTAATTAAATTACCTTGAACTTGAAAATGGCAAGTTTATAAATTCAGTAATCGAGTTGATTACTAGTTATATTCGTGATTGACTGAATTGTTTAACAAGTTTCTAGGACGAATTTTAAAAAGTAACTTTTGAGTATTTTTGTCCAAAATTATGTACAGTAGATATACGAGTATGTATGTGGCTTTACTTACTGAAAAAGTACCTAAATAATAAATTTCAAATAAAAAAAAATCTATCTTGATTACTAACAAAAAAACTAAACAATGATTTAGATAGTAATAATTAATGAATTCTGATTTGAAGTTGACGTGTCTAGCGGAGCCATAGAAGGTAGCGTAGTGTGGATAGGCCTTTAAATATGAATGTAGAGTAGCCGTAGGGTGGCTTGGGGTGGCATGTCCTCAAGGCCTCGAAGGCTAGCACTGTCCTCTAGAACCACCTATCTATATTTAGTTATTACTCAGTCTGTAGACAAGGCTGAATGTCAAGTCGGCAAGTCCTCACACGTAACAGCTAAATTAGTTTACTGAGCGATTTCGTTCAGGGGCAAATATAAGTCGGTATTAGTATGAAATGTCAGTGTAGGGAGACGCGACGAGGAATAAACATGTACCATTATAAGGGACGGTGTACGTATACCTCATGTACTTACTTATTCTTTATCTTAATTTAAAAATAATAAATATATATTATGTAGAGTTACTTTAAAGACCCTTAAATCTTGACTCCTTCGTGTTCATAAATTAATTCCAAATTCAATTAGTAAGTGAGAACTTGCCAACTTAACTAGTTCTAGCCGGTTTAAAGTAGTCTAGAGGCTAGCTAACTAGGGCTATGCGTATTATCGATTGACGTTGTCCGTACGTCTGTGTTATAGATGCTTTGTCGAAACCCACACATTACCCCGACCGAGTATTCACGTTTGAAGCGTCAGATTCCGACGACGAGCTGCGTTTACGCATACAACAGGTAAGACGCTAGAACTACGAGTAAGGTTGTATTTTGTAGTGGTTTTGACTAATTAGTTGTGTTTTTTGTTAATTTGTAGTAAGTTTGTTAAATCTTTCTTCAGTCTATTTTTAAACATAAGTTCTTACTTTGATTTGGTACCTAATCATGCAATTTTAAAAACATTTGGATAAAATATTCTTTACAAGATTCTACTGTTTATTTATAGTTAATCGTTTACGTTAATAAAATAGTTGTTTATTAAAACTAGAATTGTATCTTGTAGTTTCCTTTCTTTTAGTAACTACCTCATAGTAGTGCTTTACTTACTTACATACGTAAAATAACTGCAGCCCCGCAGTAGCCCGCAGGTACTTATTACTAGCCTTTCTACCCCCTACAAACACCTCCATACTAACTCCCCAACATTCTAGGACAAAGAAGAAGTGGAATGCCACTACGAGGAGAAGAACGAGAACGTGCCAGTGAAGTTGGAGGTGGAACTGGTGGAGACGGCGCTCCGGGAGACGACCACGACCCTCAGGGAGACCAGGATCGACGACGTGGTACCCAAACGTGCTGACTACATCCACACCTTGGAGGCGCAGAGCAGCATCGACAGTGATGTTATTGCTCATAATGTAATTCTTTTATTTAAATTAATTTATTTAATGTAAGACCATCTCGACTCTATCAAAAAGACTTGCAACATTACAACATTTGGTACACTGTAGAACTCTATAGAGAGTAAGAAGTCTTTACCCAGCTGAATGCGACAGGCTAGCTCTATTTGTAATTAATAAGTCGTTTTAAAGTGCTTTGAGGTTAATTAGAAGAAAAAGAGTACCTACCTAGGTATTTAAAACAAAGATAATGAAAGATAAAAGGCATAAAATATTATCTATTAATTTCATATCACTATAAAATATAATCAAAAAGCACACTTATCTAACCCTAGCATCATTTAACAAGGATAATATGTCATTGTCAGGACACATCTCTCCTATGCGGCGAAAGCAGCGGCGTTCAAGAGCGGGGCTCCGTAGAACTGACTCTGCTATACGACGCGCCGGTTCGCAGTATGACAGTCCATGTGCTGCAGGCTAGGGCACTACCGCAGAAGATACAGGGACAGATACTGCAGACACAGGTAATTTCTACGGTCTGTTAGTGAAGAAATGTAAACTCTGAACTACTTTCAAAATTGGCAACACTATACTGAATCGATGATTGCCCATTAGAGGGACACTGACGCCTAGATAAGATAAAATTTTAACCTCAATCTATAATAAATACCTACTCTAAGGTTTTAACAGTAACACAGAAAGTAACAATATTCAGTGGAACTGGAAATGCAAAGACTGGCACTGAAAATTGAGATGTAAATTCTTTAGTAATTGACACAAGGAAAAAGATGAAATGGCATCGAACATATTTGTATGAAGCTTGGTATAGTAAAAATTTTCGGTATCATTTAGACTCAACATCCCCTATTCGAGCTAGTATTGACGTAAGTTTCATCAGTGGCCGCCAACTTTTTTTTCTCCATACTAGCTCGAATATGGGATGTTGAGTCTAAATGATACCGAAAATTTTTACTATACTCTTTGAAAGACACAAACTTGATAACAAACTGTAACACTAATCCGTAAATAAATAAATCAATAAACGATTCTATACAATTGAGTAATATTGAATGTTTCTGTTTAAGGTCCGAGTTGTCCTACTCCCTTTGAAGAAACAAAAGTTTAAATCGAAGATCCGTAATGGAGAGAATCCCCAATATATGGAAAGCTTTGTTCTCCATAAGATTAATCCAGGTAACATTGTTAGACAACTCCACAACAGTCTAAAAGATGTGACAACACAAATTGCGATCGCATACAATACACCATCGCTTTGGTCGCCCTTTCTCGCTCTAGTCAGTGATATTCCTGGCGATAGAAACGATGAATGAAACTTTTGGATAACGACCTATTCTCAATTGGATAGAGCAGATTTTTGTGGTGTGTCGAAATAGTTCATATTTTGCTTTTTCAAAATCTGCATTATTTTTAGCTATGAAAATTCTAGATTGTTACAGGTGTATGATAAAATTGAGTTTCAATTGTATCATATTCGAATTATTTTTACTGTTATTGTCAAAATAGGCCATCTGCTCATAGGTCTTTTAAAAATCAAAAACTTGCGACATACATTTTGTTCCCAGAGGACGTCCACGGGCTCGGTCTCCGTATCCGCATCTACGGCTGCGAGCGCATGCGCCGTCAGCGTCTGGTCGGCGAGGCGCTAGTCAGCTTTGCCACGCTCAACCTCGAGCTCGAGAACAGCTTGTGGCTGCAGCTCGCGGCTCGGCAGCATCATCAGCCTAACTTACAGGTACCTGACTCGTCGAGTAGAGTGTTCGTTCGAGATAAATTGTGCGCATTCGTGACGATTTCGTCATCATCAAAATCAAATCTCTGGGGGAACTTTGTAATGTTAAAGTGGCATCTATATAATCTATCAAAATCCTAACCAATTTTGCAGCTAAGTGTACGAGTGAGTACCTACATAAAATACAAAGTTTTGACACAAGTACCTACCTCCAAATTGTGTGTGTTTTCTGATCTTAGCTTGTGTGAAAACCTTAAAAAGATAAATTCTCAAGACTTACAATCTAAGATACGAGTGTATACAATCCCAGTTTAAAGACTCTTAGTTTTTAACAACAAACCACCAACCTACCTTCCTAACTGTAACTTTCTTCCCCAGCTGCCAAAACTGGAGCTAACCCAGTCCATCACGGGTATCCTGGCATCACCATCGTCGGTGGGTACAGCGGGTGGCGGTGAGGCGGTGAGCCTGGCCCGCTCGGACTCCGCGTCGTCGTGCTGCAGCGCGCGGTCAGCTCCGGAGTTACTGCTTGGGCTGCAGTACAACCCCACTACTGGGCATCTCGCCGTTGAAGTATGGCCACACTTGTTAAACTACGGCTAACATGGCCAAATCTTAATAAAGCCTAATCCTACTGTAATAATACTATCTCACTTAAATACTTGACCCCATAATGGCGATCTCTCCGTCTCCTCCCCAGATAATAAAAGGCACGCACTTCCGCAAGCTATCCCCCAACAAGGCTCCAGACACGTACGTGAAGCTCTGCCTCATCAGCTCGCTGGGCATGGAGATGGGACGCTGCAAGTCCACCACGAGACGCGCGCAGTCTAACCCGCTTTATAAGGAACTCTTTATATTTCAGGTAAGAATATATTCAAAATTTTTATGTCATGAACAACCGTTTTTTTCGTGAGGCTGGGATCGTAAAGGGGCAGGTGTCAGGACTGACCCATAGTGTCCATACTAACCGAACAAATAATTGGATTATTATAGTATAGATGAATCTTTAAAACTTTCTCCCAGCTAAAATCCTCTTAAAAAGACCAGTAACTGAAGTTCAGAACCTCCTCCATTATCAAAGCTTAACCACTATAATAACACTTTCCTAACTCCCCGTTCCAGGTGGCTCTGTTCCAACTAACCGAGGTGACACTAATGGTGTCGGTGTGGTGGCGGCGCAGCGTCAAACGGAACGAGATGGTCGGCTGGTTCTCTCTCGGACACAGCCCCTCCGGGAGGGAGGAGGACAGGCATTGGCAGGAGCTGTGTGAGCGACAGGGAGAGCAGGTAGTGTACCTGCTTTTTACTAACGATTGAAAGCATTTAGCAAAGCTTCAGGTGAAAATAATCTATTGCTTGGAATATTGCTTTTTACTGTATTTAATTGTCTCGGAGAAATGTTTAAGTCAGGTAAAGTAACCTCATACGTACCCCCCCCCCCCCCAGGTGCAACGCTGGCACGTGCTGCTGGACTCCTGACGGTCGCTGACGTAAAGCGCCGAGAGCGCGCGCTGATCTGCCTCGAACCTCTGCCTCGAGTCACCCCTCGAGGCACCTCGCCACTTCGCCGACGCCTCAACGTCATTGCGAGCGGTTTCCGTCAGTTTTTCCTGGAACACCGTAAAGGTGCGTACTGCTTGCTTGGTATGATGAAAATGGCTATAACTTGTACTGTCAAGGGAAGTCATTGTAAAGTACCGTGTTTGGATTTCAAGGTATTGCATTTAATGTTTGAAGAGTTTGTACTGAAAGATTATAACTATTGATAAAAATGTTCTGTCGTGTTTCTTGTTGATGGCTAATGAAGTCATTTGGATATTTAAATTATGGATAAATCATTTCTTTGTATACGGATGAACGCGATACGGCTTTCATGCTGTACTTTTGCATAACTATATTTGAAGTTGTGGAAAAACTGATTTTTAGATCGAATGATCTTTTCCACGGAACTGTTGCAGTTTTATTGTGCTTTGAATGTTTTCGCACGGAATTGCCTTCCATCAGATGATGTACCTACTTACTGTTTGTATGTATACTACGCGTTGGTTTTAGCATTGTTTCACTGTTCTAATGTATGAGAAATAACTGTTTAAAACTGTACCTTTTGAAGGCACGCACATTTCTGACTGATTGGGAGATTGAGAGTTGGTGTTGTAATGATAAAGGTTTGTAAAAAAAAAAGAAAATTTAAATAAAAAAATATGAAACATAAATTATACTTACTATACATTAATTTACGTATAAAATGCGTTTTGAGGGAATTGTATTTAGAGGAAATTATTCCTGGAGACCAGATGTTCTACGGTGTTCCATAGTTGAAGTTGTTTGATTTGATTTCGAAGTTTGGATGTTTGTAAGAGTAGCATTTATATGACGAAGACTTGGAGCGCACAATACTTGTGAGATGTAGAATAGATGAATGTTAATTTTGGTAATATAAAATGGTAATATTATATGTATGTATTACCGACGCAAAAATATATACCTACCTAATGAACAATCTATTGTACATGTACTTATCTGAATGGACACCAAAATATATAGTATACCTATTTAAAATATATAAAAAATTCATGAATTATCGCAATCAATATTTCTAGTATTTAATATATTGTTACATTTATTATCTTTGATACATCAACCTTTGAATCTATAGACTAGTATCTAGCCATACCTGCTTATACTCATAATTTATTCAGTTGAGCATGGTAGGTATAAAATATAATTGAAATAATTACCGGATACCTAGGTATTTACTTTATCACCACACGATATATTTAAACACATATTGTATATTATGTACCGATTATTTATTTATAAAAATACTAAAGCTAATATTTATTGTTGCCAGAAGCAAAGTACCTATTCGAAATAGTTTGATTTTAAATGAATGATTTCTATAGCTATAGGTACCTTAATTTTTGCAGTAGTTAAATTATAAAATGAGTTTCGAAATGTTTAAATGTCAATTTAAAATAATTTTCATAAATCATTTACCTACGAACTTTTATTATAAGCCTTGAGATAAGGTATAAAATTACTTTAATCAAAATTAATAAATGAATAAGCTAGTAATATGAAATATAAATTATTCAATACTGTTAATTTTGCTTTAGGTATATTATTTGGACGTTATGTACGAGTATAATATTAATAAGTAATTTATAGTTATGTAAACTTATAGGCATTTTCTTTTAGTTAAAATAATTACTTCCTTATGTATGGAATATGACTATTAAATAGCTCAGCTTCAAAATGACCAATGTAAATATAAATCCTTACGTTACAATGGACGTTCATCTCTTTATGCCTGTATCTCAACTCTATACTCAATCATATGGACTCTTATTTAGAAGTTAATTCTCAATAGTACCATATAATCCTACTCTGGTATACTAACTGCATTCTGTAAATTATTAAGTGTTTTGCTTCTTTAAGATATTTATTTATGGATCTACTTCAATCACTGTTAAATTTAAGTCATACTTCTCTCAATAACATAATTATCTTAAAAATATTAATACTTATACTCATAAAATACTTTTAAAGCCAAAATAGTACCTGTAACTTCAATGTTAAAGTATAAACTTATTTAAATGCTCGAGAATTTATATTCGCTTAGAATTTTTAAACAATTCCAAAAAGATGTATGTATTTACAATTGAGATTATTTGATATTTACAGTAGATATTTTCATAGATTTCCTATACCTAGTTATGTTATACAAGTATCAGGCTTAGAGTTTATTATTATTATACCTAGTTTAGTAAATAAATAAATGTGTTTATAAAATGTCTAAATTACGATGAAATACGTTGTGTTTAAAATGAAGCAAAAAGTGTGTATCGATTATTTCTCAATCAAAAAGATTAAATAAAATTGCTTGGATTTATGTTTGATAAAATGCTAAATAAATGTCAAAATTATATCTTTTGCTACTTTAGAATGTTTTTAATGTCCAATCTACTTAGATATAGTTTAGATGTCTTTTATGTCTATGTAATATTGGGAGAGTGTCATAGCTAAAGAATTACCTCCCACAACGTGGTAATAAGAGAGCTGAAAGTGTCTACGGCCGTTAGGACATGGATAAAAATCTAATAATTGTCAGCAAATCAAGGCATATTATAGTGTCCTCTGTTTGACACACCTATGCCACATTTTTGTAGATGAGGCCTTACATTCATAATTTATTAAGTGTAGACTTATTTTCTCAATAGTTTTTATAAGTCTTCGTTAACAATGCAATCGTTATGTCGCCAATTTTAACGTAACTCTGTATACCATAATATTTGTTTCCAATATACTTAATACTTCTTACTGTATGTCAAAGAAATTCTCAATAAAATCACTTTATACATTTTTCCTAAATGTTGTTTGTCATTTATCTATTTTCTTTGTAGATACCTCAGAGAATATATTAATACCAAGTTGTTCGACTCCGCCTGCTGATCGATCGAAAAGACTTTGTTCTAGGCCAACAGTTTTTGTTTTTTCGAAAGTTTACGTTACGTTAAAATTCATGGAAAATACCGGAAAAGCTTTATTTGACCTACCCACATATATTTAGTTATTATAATATACCTACCTATAGGTACATAATTTACCAGCTTATAATTTACTGTAGGTACTACTTATATTTACCGGTAATTTACATTAATTAAATCTAGCGTGACAAACTTTTCACGAAGCTTAATAATTTATTAACAGTATTTAAATATGTAATTATTAAAAAAAATATTAACTTCCTACATGAAATAGTATTGAATGTCAACAGAGAATGTGCAGTTGTCTCGTGATTCGCCATGAAGGAAAAACCTAAAAGTCTTTTGCGTTCATTCTGCCTAGATGGCACTATTCTCGGATTTAAGTATTTCTACTTGTATCCCGATAAACCATCTCGGTAAGTGTGATTATAATTATTGCAATAGGGATGACGACTACATTCAAAAATTCCAAAAATAATTAGTCCGTCTTTTAGGCTATTAAAAAATATTTGAAACACAATTTTTACCTGATTAAATACATAAATAAATACAAAGATACAGAGCATCAAAGTTATGGAGTGGGGGGTTTTGACGTCACTCTTACGTAAAAATCGTACTTAAGCGTGACGTCACGAGCAACTTAAACCCAGTGTATCTTTGTAATTTTTAGTTTAAAAGAAAAAATACTTACGTGTCGAATATTTAAAAATAAACTACGTGATGAGCCTAAAACATTTTTTTTGTCGTCATGCCTATTATGTTGATTCATTAAAGATATACCTATGCACATTTTCCTTTCCTTTGTTGGCGTTCCTGTTATGCCGATCCCATAGACCAATATGCAGGCAGACTGGTTCAACTAATCCCATCCATAAGTGTTAATAAGATAATCCGAATGATATTTATTGCATTTCCTCAAAGTTACATATGTTAAAAATACGTTAAAAGAGGTACATTTTGTTGACCTGTTTATGGAGCACGGTAGACAATTTAGGAGAAAGGTAGTCGTAATTATTAATAAGACGTCCAAGTTGTGGTATTTTTCAGAATATACTGGGCAGTGTTCATGTTCCTAAGCCTATACGCGGCGGTGGTCCTGACCTGGCGACTGTACCAGCGGTTCGTCGCTATGCCCACGCGCATCAACATTGAGAACCACTTCGAGCCCATCATCGGCCTGCCCTTTCCAGCCATCACCATCTGCTCACCCAATCAATTCACTTATAACGCGCTCGAGCATTTTCAACAGTCGCTTGTGTGAGATTTTGATATACCTGCCTACCTACTTTTTTAGTAACAGCCTATTTCATAACTATAATAGGTATATGTAAGACTAGAGGCTGCCTGCGACTTCATATGTATTTATTGTCATATCTTGGAAAAAATCATGATACCTATCTCAAAGTAATATAGCCTATGTGTTGTTCTGATATGTGTAGGTATAAACTACAATATTACCAAGTTTCTTCAAAATCTGTTCAGTAGTTTATGCGTGAAAGAGTAACAAACATCCATCATCAGGCACAAACATTGACATTTATAATATTAATAGGATATTATGATATGCTATAAGTAATGTAAGACAACTATAATATACGCATAAAGACTGAACACACAGGGATATCTAACCCATACTTACAGCTAGTTTCTTAGACCAGTTATAAACATTAATATTTTATGTTTAGCAATGGCAACTTATCAATAGACTTGAAGACCGCTCTGCCGCAAGTGCTGGGCTTCTACCACTTTACCAAGTTCGATTCTGAAGTTTTGAAGCATTTACAGTCTCTTATTGAAATTAATAGGTACACTGTAAGTATCGTCAGCTTCATTTGTTTTATGATTCACGTTTTGATAAACTATGAATAAATTTTAACGATTTAATAACTTCTTTATTAAGATTAAGTTAATGAACTGAACATAGGTACATATCTGTCACGCCTCTTTCCCATTGGGGTAGGCAGAAACCACTTCCCTGGATCTCCTCCACTTGCTACGATCCAAAAACACCTCTTTCGCTTCATCCACATTCGTCAGTCGCCTCAAACATGCACGTAGGTTTAGAGTATGATTGACTTTACCTTTCTTTATTTTAGGCAATCATTATTTAAATAAATCGCTTGCTTTAACAATCTTTTGTTTATATATCTAACTGTCTGAAAGAGTATATGCTCTCGCAGGTCCCAGAAGTCCTGTCGTTGATGACACAGAGCTGCGACGAGTTCCTCGTGAGCTGTTTCTTCAAGAAACGCGCGTACCCGAAGTGCAAGGGTCTGTTCCGTCCGGTGCTCACCAAACACGGGCCCTGTTGCATCTTTAACAGCCCCTACTATTATAAGAGTAATAGGAAGTAAGTGCATATCCCACCAAAAACATTAGCTGTAAAAAAACTAGCCAAGTCTCGATGTAGCTGCTTGTTTATCTCTAAAAAGTAATACAATTTAAACAAACTCGTGCCAAGTCTAGTCTTGAAATGAAATGTTTATTTAATCTTGTAGGACGAGTTTGACATCACATAAGACAGGTCATTTTTTAAAGTTAATGCTAGATTCGCAAGAGTGCAGTTTTCCCCAGAGAAGAATCTAGCAAGAAACTCTGTTGGGTTGCTCTTTTCTTTGGTATTACAAATTCTAAGATAAAAACACTTAGATACAAACATTAAAATTAACTTTTCAATAAATATGCTACATAGAGACAGCTTGACAGAAGAGCAGGTCAATCCCATGGATTTGAGTCATCTAGATAATCGTTGATTTTATAATAACCTTTTTTACTAAGTTTTTGTTTAACAATAATCTTGAATTTATTGGGGGTTAGTTCACGTATGCTAGCAGGGATCTTGTTGTAAAAGCGTATACATTGACTCATAAACGATTTGTTTAATTTGTTTAGTCGACTAGCGATGAGGCACTAATTTATCCCTATTTCTAGTATTAACAGTAGGTATGTATATCACTTAGTTGTTTAAATTGATTAAGATTTTTTTGTGTATACATTATATTTGAGAAGATGTATTGTGATGCTAGTGTTAATATGTCAATATTCTTAAAAATATCCCTTAGAGATTCCCTGGGACCTAGTTTATAAATAGATCGAATAGCTCGCTTGTGCAGAATAAAGATGCGCTAATGTCTAATGCGATTTCTTTATTATTACCTACATAATTATAAGTAGTTAATGTTGAGTGTGTTCGTGACACTGAGGTGCCCCCCGATTATGGATGCATAGGTACATATCCGTCATGCACGCCTCTTTCCCATCAGGGTAGGCAGAGACTAGTTCTATCCATTTTATCACTTCTCATTCCTTCCTTCCTCTTAATGGATTATATTAAATAATTTGGTTTATTCATTATTTACTTACATTGTTAGGAACTCATTACCTAGCGCAGTACCCACAATACGCAGGCCCTTATAGGTGTAAGTACGAAACAGGGATGAGCCTTTAGTAATTCTAATTGAATGATTTTACATAAAAAGATTTCAATTGTAGCTAAACAAAAGAACTTATTTGCTATATTTTTAGAATCGACTACGACAAGAAGATGACTCCTCACCTGGTGGAAATGACGGGTATAAACGCTGGGCTCACCGTCATCACCGACTTCCGGCCTTGGGATGCTGTTGACAACACCATACACTACGCCGGTGCTGCCAGGGTACTTGGTTTTTTAATTATATAGTATCCTGCTTCATTCATATAATGTCCAAAAAGTACTAAAAACTGTGTCATACATACCTACGAGTATGTACGTACCAGAGACCACTTCACTCCATTTGCTACTTGTTTCAACTTCCAATGAAAATGGTGGCAAGTTAGTATAGATTGTTCATGTGAAAGTTAAATTTTTCGTATCACATGAATCCAGAGACCGAATCAGGAAACTGAAGAACTTCAAGGCCGGATTACGTCTTTGGATTTTTGTGATAAACATAAATACATTTCACAGATAATGTTCACGGACTGGACAGAGTTCCCTGCCGACGACGAGTCTTCGCTCGTGCCGCCAAACACCGAGTCGTTCCATCTGATGAGAGCCACTTCTTCATACTGCTCGGATGATGCTAAAGAATTGTCGCCAAGAGTGTATGAAGCTTGCTATTTTATTCAATTTTACGTTAAAAATGTAACACAATAACTTAGGTACCTAGCTGCTTTGGTTAATGGTTTACCACGTTAAACATTAAATTAGTCTACGGATATTTGTATGGTTGTTTGGTTGAATTGATGTGTTTTACACAAAGACTACTGAACAGATTTTAATGAAACTTATTTATGTAAATGATTCAAGACACCACGGTAAATGTGAAGTAAAATGAGACGTAAGAAGGCTTGGGCATTTTGCCCTGTACCTTTATTTGCATAGTACCTAAATAGTCGTATAATTTTATAATATTGATGTTACCCCACAGTCGCAAATGCCTGTTCGAGGACGAGCGCCACCTGCCCTACTTCAACGAGTACCGCAACTCCGACTGCGATCTACTCTGTCTCATCCAAGCGGTCGAAGCGCGCTGCCATTGCCAGCTCTTTTACGTCCCACACTTCCGAGTCGGTGATCTCTGTGGGGTGGACTCCATACATTGTATTGTTGAAGCTAAATGTGAGTAGGTACTGTTGGTTAAAATTTCATCCATGTCAAAACGAAGATTTTCACAAGACATATCTACTACGCCGCCGGTGTTTGTTAAATTGTGACATTCTGTGTTATCTGGACATGAGCGACTCTCTTCAATAGGTATAATGATTTAGCCTTTAAAGGTTTCCAGAGTTGAGGAATACTAATGAAATGATTGTTAACAGTAAACCTGAACGACTGGATGGAAGGCGACCGCTGCGCGTGTCCTCGTGACTGCGAATCGCGTCAGTACACCGTAGACGTCACTGTCGGCAATTTGAAAGGGCTGCCATACGTACACGCTAGTCGGTTGTACGTATATTTACAACCCGTCGGAAATATCTTCGCACCTCGCTGGAATCTCCCAGCGATTCCCCCGTTTTCGCCTATCTAGTACCGTGATTAGTATGTATGAGTGGCTTGACATCAGTAAGCCAGATGCGCAGATATTTTCGACGGCTTGTATCAGCGATTTAATTTCATTGTGGTTACACACCCGGCAGTAAATAATGCACACCAGTTTCTAGTCATATCTATCATGTTTCATATCTATTTATCTATGCGGCAAACAGAGACGAAAATAAAAGCCAACGTCTAAAATCAAATGCCGATCACTGTGCACTCCGCTCTACTAATACTTATAAGTAAATGCAAACATACCTACGTAAATGTGAACGATGCTCGCCCAGCTCGCTTGACTTCTGGCAGTCTGAGCTTTAGAATTAAATGTTTTATATTCTTTGTTGCAGCAAAGAAGTCCCATTTAATAAAAGTACGTCGATTATGCATTTCATATTTCCGAAGTCCACGTATGAGAAACAGAAGCAGGAGACGGTCATGTCCTACACCACGTTGGCTTGTAAGTCTAACATTTTTATAAGTATTCGTAAGTGTTAAAGTATGGATTGATTAGGGTGTAGGAAAACGAGTTTAAATTCAAATCAAATCAAATATTTATATCGCAGCACTTGAAATGTGTCGTTATTACAGTTTTAAGAGACTAGATTCGCAATGTAACAATTTTCCCAGAGTAGAACCAAGCAAGAAACTCTTGTTTGGTTATTTGGTTGCTCTTCTCTAATAAAGTTATTCTATTATTATAAATTGGAAGAATCACTCAAGTTTACAAAGCTTTGCTTTTATCCTGTTTTAAGCCAAAACCTATATCAAGCATGTTTCAAAGAATGGCTTTTGAAGGGCTGTTCTAGTATTTCCACTTAATTACACAAAAATTAATCAAAGTTAATCATTGTTCCAGCGAACGTAGGCGGCGCGTTTGGTCTGTTCGTGGGTGCCAGCGTGTTGAGTGTATTGGAGATGTTGTTCTACTGCTACCTCGCATTGAAGCGCTCCCTACAGCGGCGGCTGCGGCCCTCGCGACCACACGTCACAAGGTTCTATTATGAGTAGAGGGTGTGACAGACGGTTTTAGAAAGAGTGTGAGTGTGAATTTGCTTATTCAATGTTTTAAAGCATCTGGTTAAGGTATGAGTAGGTGTTTACTACTTTCAAAGAGCTTTTTAAAATCACATTTTGTGTTTGTAGTGTCAGGGAGCTAAATAAAATACCCAATTTGAGGTGTATGTAACAAATTTATATTTTCTGATTTACATATATATTTCACTACATCTGGCGATAATTCCAATAATTTTATCAAATATAATATTGCTTTGCTAATTTTCTTGAAAAAATACAAAAGTACACTACGATTGCGTTAAGAAAAATCTTCTAGAAAAAATTACATCTCTCTTATTAATCTAGATGTTCATATTATGCATTAGAATATTTCGAATGATTACTAGAGTATAGAAAACTGTCGTAAAAACAAGGCAATCCGCGCTCTTGCACTAGTTTCGAGATGAACTCTCTCCTACCGTATAGAGTACTAAATAAATACACCGCGATCCAGCGTCTAACCAATACAATAATACTTGAACGGAAATGGCGGCTTCACCTAACCTAACGTAACCACATTAAATCAATATTTGGCTTAGATTTTAATTACATCTACAATAAAGCACATAAAATTATAATTTGGTCTACGTTATGCATATCATAATTAAATTGTTAAGTGCCCTTATTTACTAATTATTGCCTTACACTAATTTTAATCCAGTGGTCTTTATAAGAAATTTTATACTCATGCCAGATTTATTTAAAATTCATTAACTTAACTCTAGAGTTTAAAATTGGACGATGATATTTTCACTGCATTGACGTATTATATGTATTAAAAGAACAGTAGTTACACATGTATAGTACATTGATAAAAAATATGCGAATGGCATGAGTCTCACAACTAAATTATAATTACCCACATTTGACATGACATGTGGTAGCACACATCACTGGACGTATCACAAGAGACTGGGCGGCGGGGAAACTACGGACAGAGCCGAGATAATAAACTAGTATGTGTATGATACACTTACGGATCTATAAATCGAAATGGTAATTATTTTTTTTAATTGCATGTAGGAGTATTTATAAAGTATTCGTCTGTCCGTCGTTTCCCCCCGTCCACGCAAACACTTAAATTTATCTACCGGGACTAACCAATGGAACGGCCGTCACTTCAACATTGAGCTAACTTACGTTCAATATATTAATATATCTTTAAGTAATATTGCTGTTAGTTTACTGTTAACTAATACGACGAACTATTGTATTCCGAGAGACGTAGACGATGGCACGAGGTTTATTATGACAAGATACTTCAAGATTTAATACTTTGTGCCGACGGTTTAAGAGTGAATTTCCTACTTACTATAACGCACCGATCTAGCCTCGCTAGAACGAGCACAACTCCACAATAAATTCCTGAAATGCTTCAAATAAAACTCTGTTTTATTCAACATCACAATTATGATTTCTGTCGTAATACAAATCTTTTCTTTATAAAAAAATATTCTTCTCTAGAACAGCTCAGAATTGACTCCGTTCGGCCGCAACGTCGGGCCGATACGCTAACTACACTACGATATAAATACAAAGCACATAGTGAGCAAGTACGTCGCTTACGATTACTTAGAAAGAGATAGCCGATCGCCCACTCGACGGGCCGACACGAGAAAGAACGAGAAAGATAGAAGAGGACGAGTAAAGAGTACGTCGAATAAATATTAAATAAACGCGGAGCGGGGAGGGGCGGGTCAGCGGAGACGCGAACCGTCCGCAGCACCAGGAATTTTACAACGCTAACGATGCAACTCACAAACTCCACCGAGCGATAAACACGTATTTCAAAATACTATACCGGCTCGGTAACGCAAAAAATCGCATAGAAAATATATTTCTTACACACAAAGTTAGTTTTCACGAAACGTATCTATCACTCGGTAGACGGAAAAAGCCAAGAGTTTACATCGCCGACGGAGACATTAAACATCAGCTCAGAAGTCGAGCGAGTCGAAGAGACCGTAGGTGTAGTGGAGGTGGTCTCAGAGGCTGACGAGACTGGAGAGTGCGGCGAGGTCTGCGGGGCGCGCGGCGGGGTGCGCGGGGGGGTGCACCGGCGTCAGCCCCGTGCCGCCCTCCATGAGCGACTCGAAGTTGAATGGGATGCCGTTACTCGGCGTGCTGATCTCGATGCCCGCGATCTTTGGGTTGCTCACTTTGTTATTGTGGATCTGGAATGGGAAAGTCTTTTGTTAGATTTCAATTCGTAATAAAACCAGGTAATTAATTGGCTAGTAACGGTAAGATCGTCCAAATCCACTGTACTTGTTGATTTGTCCGATTCGAGATCTGTTGCCCATATATGGGGCCCAACGTTGGTCGATAAAGACGAACTTAATTATAGTCCTTTAAAAATGCCATTATTTAACCTCTCACATCCAACTGACCCATTATAAACCCAGACAATAGATTTTCTATTGTTCTTTTTTTTCTGGGATGTGAAAGATTAAATAACTAAGGCCAAAATTTTAACTCGACATGCAGTCAAAATACTTATTGTATCCAATGTCACACACGAGCGATAAATTAAAAACTAATTTAGTTACAGCTAAATTAAAGTATAAATCACAAAGCACCACACCATAACGGTTTGGAAAATAAAAAACACTTTGGTTATAAAAGCTCACACAACACTCAAGTTATTATCAACCGAAAGGTCAATGCTGAACGTATTAGGAATCTTGAAACAAGCAACTGTTTTATATTATTCATTTAATTTAAATGGACATTTTCGAAATGGTTACTTAGCAACCCCAATTGATTGTTATTTAAGCAGTGAAATGTATGAAAAACGATTGGTTTCATCATTTCATCGTTGTAAAATACACTACCCAGTTTGGTATCAGATAAATACAGTTTAAAAACAACAGAAGATGTCGGTTATTTAAGCCTTCATTTGTTGACCGACTAGCACAAGCTTGAAGTAAATAATAGCAAGATTTTTAATTTACTATTATTTTGACAACAAAAACAATAATAACGACTACATAAATAAATTAAAAACAGTTGCGTATCCTCGTGAACATCCAGCATTAGATCATCGTTATGGTGCGATACCTGCGCAGGAGTGGGAGCGAGCGGCACCTGCAGGAAGCTGGGGCGCGACGGACGCGACGGCACCGGCGGCGTCTGCAGCGCCGACGCCGCGCCCGAGGACGTCACCACCGACGGGTTCGCCGCTGACAGCATTATTCTGAAATACACACGTGGAGAAGTTAGATCGAGTGGTAATAATGATGAAGAACTACAAGCGAAGTCGAAATATTATGACTAGTAATAGTTGAATTGAAAGTGATCGGTCCAAAAAGATCTTGCATTTTCATAAATCAAGCTATCGCTGCTGACGTAATCCTTAACTATGTTCGTAAATGTCAATAGTTATTATAAGTGTGTTACATAAATTATTAAGTTGACTCACCTCTTCTCAGAATTAGGTGATGTGAAGATATCATTATCAAGTCCGAGCACTGGGTCTACATTGGGGTCCATGACCTCGACCTTGACTCTGACTCCATCCTCGGGCATCTCCTGGTAGTAGGTGGGCTCCTGGAACGGCTTCACGTCGGCCGGGCTCGCCGGCCGTTTGCTCAGTCGGCACGTTAACATGTGCGCTTGGAGAATCGCCGTTAGCTGGTCTTTGTCGGAGTTCAACTTCCTGATTTCCTCTTGAAGCGCCTGTTTCTTTTCCTCCAGTTTGTCGGTCTCGTCTTGAAGCTCGTTGGTGTGGTCGAGTCTTCGTTTGCGGCAGCGCGCAGCGGCCATTTTGTTCCTCTCGCGGCGAATCTTCCTCCTCTCTTCCTCTTCGGGAGATATATCCTGAGGTGCTTTGGTAGGTCTGCGTCCGCCCATGTTGCGTCGCTTGGGCGCCGGGAGCCCGGGGCTGCTGCTGCTGTCGCCGCTGGCGGAGAGCGGGCCCGGCGACACGTGCAGCGCCGTCGTCGGGCCCGACTCACAGTACCCCACCGAATTCAGGATGCCTGGAATTTATAACAGTATTTACGTTAATTGGGTTGAATTGAGCTACTCTAAGAGACGGCATCCGGTTTTGTAAACTTAACTTTTTATGAGGGTTAATTACTTTTACTTAAAGTTGATATTGTTGGTGCTATGTGCCTCACTGTTGGACATTTTGAAACAAGTCGTTACCGTAATTATTGGCGTGCGTGACTGCGGGGGGTACGAAGCCGGCGTGGTTGGTCTGGTCGGCGCGGCAGTTGCTGAGCTCGATGTAAGTCTGCTCGAAGTTGCGCAGCTGCGTGGGCGTGATGGTCGCCGTGGTGCGGGTGGGGACCCCCGACTGGAGGCCTTCGAGGTTCGCCAACTGGAATAAATAAGAAGATACTGTTAGCAACTATGGTTGATTGCTATTCATTTCTGTGTTAGAGGCCATATAGGCTGTTCTTAGTCGCTTGTCTTTTGTACCATATTGGAAAATTTATAAGCTTTTCTATAGGCATGCCTACTCAATATTATTTCAAACCTACTGAATAAACAAAATCAACCCACACTACGCTATCGGTACCGTGGTTGTGGGACGCGAGATGACATACAAACGACTAGGTGATATTGCATTCCGTCAAATCCTTCATCAAGGATTAAGAAACGATTAAGGTTTTTGTCACCAACTAGACATTACCTAAAGGTAACGGAAAATAGAGCGCATACAAAACAGGATGCTTATCAAACATGTGACAGTCTAAAGTTGTTCTAGTATTCCAAGAACTATTTATTGCATCTAAGCGAGTGTGAATTGAAGCAATTCCTCAGAATTATAAATTAAACTATGTCGTAAGCATATAATGTATCACTATGAAATAATTGTGCAATGTTTATTTATTTTAATATGTTCGGGTGCACTTGCTTCCACATTCCAATCAACGTTTATCAGCAAAATATTATTATTATTTATGATACATTGTAAACTATAAACAATGTATAATATGTTTATTACGTTAACATTTTATGCTTTAAGTATGTACCTGCATACAATTTGACCAAAATATACTATGCACTTGAGCCTTGAATAAATGTAAGCTTGAGATTTAATGAGATTTTATCTGTACAGTAGATAGTTACTTTATTTAGCTTATGACTATAAGTTATTAATACACTTCTTAAAATAGTCGATGATCACAATCACAACACATTTACATAGCCCTATAGCTCTCTGCTGAAAGGAAACCTATAAATCTGTTTTCGCTGCATTAAAACAATCACCACATTACTTAACAATTGCCTACGAAGGAGACTTAAGAAATATCCATAAATTTTCATGTTAAACATATAACGGAAGGAATCTAGTTAATTTTTAATTAGGCTAGTTATTTGACTGTATAACAATTTGAATTTCTTCTTACAAATAACTTTATACAAACCGGTAATAGTTGTATAGACATCCGGATTCTTAGCATCATTAAGCTAAGAATCCGAATGTGAACAGATCGTGAAATCGCGAGTTATAGTGTATAGAGGTAATAAACTAGTCAATTTTCGTTTTAATAGTACTAACTCTAATCTACGCTCAATTAAAGTATTTCTGTCTTAATTGAGCAGAGTTGGATCTGTAGCTAAAAGACGTATCTAGGAGGATTTATGAGGAGCGTAGTGACAGACAGCTCAAGAACGTAAGGTTGTAGGTGGGTGCAGGGTATAGAGCATGTATTCAGTAGGTACCTGCTGGCACCACAACTCTGTGGCCAGGATGTTGGCGAACTCCAGCGGATCGATGTTCTGCATCTCGACACACCACGATATAATTAGACGCTTACTCTATTGTGTTGCGCTTTTTGCGACGCGACACCTTCGAGCGATTCGAGTTAGTTAGTCGATTTTTCGTTAAAATCCGCCCTCGCAAGTGTTAACTACTGTTAGATCGATCCGTCGGTGCAACACTGTTTATTCCGTAGAAGCTGGCTCGAGTTCGGCGCGTGGCTACACAATTGTGAATAGGGGCGGATCGGTAGTCGTTGATCGCGAAGATCGCTTTTCTTCGATGCGCGGGAGTGCGGGTCGTTCGTTCGTTGCGCGCGCGGCGGCCGGCCGCGGCTGATCGCGCGCTACTGCCGCGCCCGCCCTCGTTCGCCCGAAATCTTCGCCCACGAGCGACGTCGAATCATTTATTTATAGAACACTCCTCTAACTCCGGAAATATTTCGCGTCATTTCGCATAGCACGCGGCGGCTGCTTATCTGAGGTAATGGCAGATAAGAGAGAAGATAAGAAACAAAAGTAGACGCGCTCGCGGCAACACTTTCCTTTAGCGGATATATTGCTTTCAAGGATTTCCTATTTGAAACTGGTTTCTTAAATATCACACATCTAGTAATCAAAACTTTTATGATTGATAAACAAAGAGCTGCTCATTTGCAGTCAAATTAGGCTGTATACTCTTCAAAGGCTTAAGTGTGCTTTTCCGTAACTGTGCGATGACAGTGGTCGTCAGTGGGCGGGGAGGCTTGGCGGACCTTGCGGCAAGGACGCGGCGCCGACGCAGCCGCCGCGTGGAGTACCACCTTAAAAGGCCACCGACGATCACAACACACTTTGCACCTTCATTAACACCAAACACGGTGGAAGATTAATTTTGAACATCATTAATTGAGCCTAACAGGTAGAGGAGAATACTTTAATTGCCTTTAGATATTTTTTGCAGCTATTTAGCAAGTTTTATAATGTGAATATTTCAAAGATATCTTATGGATTGAGTGTGATAATAATCCATCCTTCCAGTGTCAGCAACAGCGCCGGAAAGCAGGGGCTAATTACGACAATTGCTTAAATGAAATTCGTCTCAACGCGCGGCTGCGCTGGCGCTGCTCCGCGGTAATTGGTCACGGTGCTTACCTAGCAATTAACTGATACTTATATCTCACATTCTTGTTTGTTAGTTGTTACTCTTTATGATAACGCGAGCCTTGTTTCCAATGCACATTGCACGCAGAATAAAGTGAATTTGATTATACTTATTTTATGGCCCTGTCTCTATACACACATAATTTTTCATTAAATAGATAGATAAGAAATCACGACTAATTAATTTTTTATTGCCTAAAAATTTGATCATAATGAAATAGGTCGTAGACTTTAAAAAAATCTACAAAGTGATTTCAATTTTAATCGCCAATTTGCAAAATATTGTGCAAGTGCGTTCAATGACCGATACTTTTGCCTCTTAAATGAGAAACGTCACAACTTTAATAGGCAGTAAGTAGTCGTGTCTTTGTCTAATTATGCTACGACAGTAAGAAAAGTAGGTATCTGAAGTAGCAAGTGTCAGTGCCATCAAAATAAAGGTAGATGCGCACAGGCAGTGTTGTTGTAAGTACGGGTAAACCGCGTGCGCGTGAGATCACCACTATATTCAGCCGTGACGTATTCCTACTGGCTTCTACTATTCAGTACCTGCAGGCACGAGGTTCTTTTGTCGAGTTTACTGAACTTTTTGTTTTTAAATTGTTATCAATAATACAAATAGAGCGAGTTCATTTGGAAAAGCGGAAGTTCTATGGGCTGTACAGATAGGTACTCGTATCTATCTTAATTATAAAGAGATTATGTCTGCTGATTATAAGCACGTTGTCAACACTTATAAAATACCTATATCTAAAAACGTACCTATCTGATTAAACATAGATAAATTAGTTCAAAGTGTTCTTACATCCGTAGACAATTCCATTAAGTACCTATTGTTTGTTTCGGATTGAGCAGAAACTGTATTTTTATTGATTGTATACCAACAGTGCAAAGTCCACTGCGGATTATCAGAGCAATACCGTTGTTATCAATGGTAAAAAAATTAAAATAGCGATAGGACAGCGACAGTCTAAAGTCCAATAAAAGCAGACAGATATTTCTAGAAGCGCCTTCATAAATGTGTATCAAAATAATAATGTGATCACGTCCGATTTCGTATGGAGGTCTAAATAAATTAATTACAAGCACTAGAAAGTACAAATCTGTAGGTAATGTCGACAGATACGAACTAAAGGGGCGGGCGCGGTTAACATGCCTTTGGTAGGATAAGCTCTCAGATCATACATTCAGAAGATCTTTAAACTATACAAGGGTAAATGACCACAGTAGTGGTAACTAGCTACAACTACCGTCTTACACTTTCACACGCTCAATTTTTCGCCGCCAATTTCTGAGAACTTCCCAAGGACATTACTATACATAAAGCAAACATAATGACGTCAATACTTAGGAGTATAAAAGTATTAACTTTGAAAACTTATTGTGTACAATTAAGGTCCAATTTAGTTCAGCCTATGTGAGTCAGATAAGGAGTCCGTTATCCACACGTGTGCGCGCCCACGTAGACTTATCTATTCGAATGTTTGTATTGAATGTGCTCAACGTTTGTTTCGCCCTTTGTTAAAGTACTTAGAAAGTGGTTTCGCGCTGTCTTTAAAATAAATCATACAATCAATCTTAATACGAACCAATATTAAAGTAAGTACCTATTTATGTGATTGATTACAAAGAAGACTACTGCACGTACTTTAGGCAGACAGAAAAACAACATTAGGTTAATACATTTTTCCTGGTGCCCACTTAGTGTATCAGGGACAATACCGCAGAACTTGTGTTTTTATCCTTCCTTGTAGTTTGAAGAAGCGTAGTCAAATCGCAAATGAAAACTACGCCAACGACAAGTGAATATTTATTACATACATAAACATGTGAAAACGTTCGGTAAACCGACTTATAAAAGTTTGTGTTCGTTGCGTAAATATATTGAGTACTATTAAACAGAAGTCGCCAAGTTTCGCGAACTGTCATTTTCTTTGGCATCGCCAACGCGTCGCAAGCGCAGAATTCGCGGAAGAAAAAAATATCGGGAACCAATAAACATAAGCTGTTTTTCTTATTTACTTCGAAAGTCCCGGCGGCGTTAAGAGTTATACTACTTATAACAAACAAGATATTCCGGAAACCAAAGCTACTTATGTCATCATCTCAACTTTGTATAATTTCAGGAAGCAATCTTGGAAAACTGCCACTTGTTAGTTTTCGCCGATCATACCAATAACAAAAGTAACGGTTTCTTTTAAATATTTTTACTCTGCTTTATATTTTGCGCAGGTGTCAATATCTATACAAGTAAATAATAATGCGCGTCGTATTTCTAGGTATCAATGATCTTTTAACTGCGCACTAGCCTAAATCGTGTTGTTTTGACATAAAACCTGAGGATCTTGATGCGCGGCGCGTACGACCACATGGTCGGCGCGTGATCAAAACAGGTGCCACGCCTACTGTTGCACTTAAAACAACCATTTGAATATAAATCAATCTAAATCAGTGGAAAAGTTTTACAGGTATCTGAGCCAAAATACCATGCATCAACTACGTGAACCAACTTTTCTGATTAGATAAATGTTTACAGAGAGCATGCGCGTATACACTATCACCTGATTACCGAGTACGACCTGAAGGCTAAAATTAACTGCGACATTAAATAACTTAATTAATTTTAGACTTAACAATCTTCACTTCAAAAGGTATCTGATTAGGGTCTCAAAGTCATGCAGGTTACATTCTACAGAAACTATGACCAGAGCGTGAGTCTTATTACCTAAGCTACTCCCGAATTTAAACTCAATTGTAACTCCCTAAAGTCTGATTGGGTAAGCCTCGCCTGGGCCATAAAACACTCCCGTGTGTGTACTATAAAGTAGCAATGGTCATCTAGTATTGAGGCCGTGTCTGATGGACGCATGTTTCGAATCTCGCCGGTTGTACGGGAACTCATTAACGCAGCGCTAATTGCTCGTACTAATGCGCTCGGGTTCTCGACTTAGAATATTCCTTGAACTGATTTTGAATAACGAAGCCGTTTGTTGTATGTGTTACTTTATAGTCTACACATACTGTAGGTACATATCAATTTGCAACACTCCATAATTGCATTTGGGATTAAAAATAAAAGGTAGATGTGGTAAAAAATACCATCCACTCCGTGTCTGGTAGGTAGGTACGTCCAAGACCACGTTTTGTCCAAGGTTTAAAAGTTTGTCCATTTGCCGCCGTCGTCATTTGAATTGGAAGGGTCATTTTTGTTCTCAGAGACCTTGCCCATTGTTGTGAACGCTATAATTTACATCGCCAGCACCTTATTTAAAACTACATTAATTTTGTTTGATGTAAGTACTAAGCCATTATGACTTGGTTGTTGAACTTTATTGCGTTCCAAAGAAGCAATATAAAATAATTCCATGTTTTTGATTAATACGACATAATTAAAACGAGAGCAGATAAATGCACAATCAGTAAATAGATTTAAAGTGATGTTTCGACTATACGGAGCGTGTAAGCATAAAGCAACACATGCGGAGTGTGGCGCCGCCGCCCTCCGCCGCCAGCGCGCTGCTGGCGCGACATTGACCGCCACCGGGCGAATAATAAAGTAAATCGACGCCTGGCACCGAGCCAGCGGCCCTTCACTTCACCTTAACACCGCGAAACTGCACTAGTTCACCTACACCAATGCACCATTAACTACGACTACAAACGCCAGGCTCCGTACCCACCAGGCAATGAACTCAACCCCCATGGGGAAACCATTCCGTCGCGACGACAACAGATCGATGCATTGTCGCTTTTCATAGGTATTGTAAATGTTGCACCCTTCGGTAAACAGGGAAAGGGATACATTGCAAAGTAATACTTTACGTTGAAATCCTAAATTCATTACTAATTTACACGCTATTGACCGCTAATTCCCGAAAATTTTCCGAGACAGAATAATTTACATGAAATAAGTCCATAAAATACAATAGAGGCAGTCATTAGTGTTACTGTTCAGCCAGAACCGACCTTCATTTTCATGAAAAGCGCTACGTTCAGCGATTCTCGGAAAACCCGCGTGAGTCACCGACTCTCTATCGCAGCAGGTCACTACGCGTATATTTACATTCGTCGCCGTCGTCGGCTCGATTCAAAAACTCGATTACGCAGAGTGATTCATACTGAATATGAATCAGCTCGCGACATAAGATTTCACTAGTACTAGTTTCCCATGCAGCGTATCAAATCTAACACCTGTTTATAAAGCAAATTCTAATTCAAACGAGATTGTGCAAGCAATGAAAGGCACTTCGGGAAACGGAGACTGCGGAATTCTGAAGGTCAGCGACTAGGAAGTGGCGGGAACCCAAGAAAAACTTGTATGTTGCGGAAAACTCTTAACTTTAAGTTAAGAAGTTAGTTTACCTAAGTGTTAGGTAGGTCTGTCTGGTGTACCTGCGTTCTAGTAGGTTTAACGATACGATAACAGCGATCAGTAAAAGCGACACTTAATCTGAAGGCTGTGGATGGGCTGAGCCCGCGCCGAATCGCGGCCGGATATCGTCCGGAAATGGCGAGCATACCGCGCGGCGCCGTCGCCGCCGACCGCAAACTTGGGCCAAAAAAATAACAAATCATACGCTTTTTGTATTTGGAACGCCAACAAAGATGTTTTTTTTATTGTTAACTTTGTTATGACTAGGTTAAACTGAACATTTCTGAGTAATAATGTGATTTTTTTCAGTAGGCCACTTTTTTAAGAATAATTTGCTCACTTAAAATGTAAGTGAACAAATTATTTAACCAACGAGCAGGCTGCAATTTACGAGTTTATTTAAAGTTGAACGAGGAAAACGAGGCCGATTTAATTAAGATTTTATGTTGCAAATGTGCAACGGTTTATCTCTTGTCTCTGTACCGAGTGTTTATTGTGTAGCGGCGATAAGCAGCTGCGTGGACTAGAACAAAGAAGTATAATCCTCACTCGTAACATGGTAATGCGAATCATATAGTGCTTGCTATAGCTGACACGTATCCATTCGTGGTCAGGTTACTGCACACTTATGTGCATTATCGGGAATTTATGACGTACAGCATAGCAAGTCAACTTTAAGACCCTATTTGACGCAATTTCAAAAAATCCGGTGCGTATTTATACTTTTCTCTAGAATCAGCTGGTATAAATTTATTAACTTAAATGGAATCAGCTTTACGATCCTAATATGCTCATTGCCATGCCGCCGCCGCCGTACATTTACATGGATACTGTTGAAATAAATTAGCTTGCTAATGTCTACAGTGTGTAATATCCTTGCTGGCCTTAGGTACAGAGTACGGAGGGCGATGCCCACGCACGTGTTACTTGTTTTATTTAATTTTTTAATTGCGTCGCCCACATCGCCACTTGAGGAGTGGGAGATTTCGTGTATCTTCGGCCGTTTTCGGAGTCTGTCGGAGCTTTGACGTCTTTGACCCTCAATGAACTTCGGACGACCAAACCAATTTACGGAGAAGGGCCTCGAATGTGACCGTGTTTGGAAAAGCTAAATATGAATAATATGGTGAGTGTCATATCATAATATCCCTTACCGAATAATATTCTTTGAAAACTTTGTTTAAAGTTATAAAACGAGCATTTAAGGAATCGCAATGTGCAAAGTATAAACTTATGCCTCTTTGTCGGTCGGTTCTTTCGAATGACGTTGTAAAACGCAGAACGCGAAACAGTTACAAGAGGCGACATACAGACGGACTGATAGACAGACAAAGCCATTGTCTCGCCGGCCGCTGTGTTTGGCGGCACTTATGCTAATTTCTTTTGAGGAACGCCACAGGCTTCCTTAACGGGCAAACAAATACTTTATTACCTGCAATATTTCAATAAGAAACAATACAAACTTGAAGGGAACGGTTACCGGTAAATAATTACTTCAATAATGGTTTTTCCTCAGTAAGCAGTACTTGCATACAGTAGGGAAAAAAACAGGTTTACAGACGATTTAGTTTTGGGAAACACCGATAATGGCTTTTTATCTAGAATGTCATAGTGATAGATGTAAATGTTTAGTGGTTTTATCTGGTGGGTGCGGGAAGGCCGTTACGTCAGCGCGCTTAACAGCCTGGCACCACCTAGCACCATCGAGATAGTACGCCCATCTCACTCTGGCACGTCACTTGCAGTTGCAAAGGTAAATTTTGTCAAGTTAATAAGTCTTACTGCAAACAAAAACGTTAATGGGTATTTGAGAAAGAGGTATTCAGCACTTCTCAATGCTTTTGTGCAGCTCTTTTTACGTGCAAAGTTGCACGTACGGTACTTGAAAATTGGACATGGTTTTCTAAATTAGCGCGGTAAGTCTAACGAACCATTTAACTGCTTCTTCAAGGTCTATTAGTGAGTGGTAGTATAATGGAGTAGTTAGCAGGACACCGGGCGCTGCTTATCAGCTAGATAGCGGCGGTGGCATGGCGTCCTAAACGTCTGCCAACACGGACGACCGCCTTATCGTCTTTCCACGAAAACGCTCACAAACACTTGCATTTATCGCTAAATATTTCACAATCACTGAACTAGAGGACATTCCTACGTTGGGAACCCAACAAAGTGAAAAAATGGTTTGATATATTTTTAAGAATCTATCAGCGCAGAGAATCTACATCTTATAAAATTAAACAAACAAGAAGCAAAAAATATAGAAAAAGAAGATAATATTTGTCTAGCGATTAGTGAAACAATTTTCAAGTAAATACTCGTAAGTAACGCGTAGTATTCAGTATTCGCTCCATCCATACACATAATTGGCGCAAGTTTGGCGACGCTCCAAGGATCTTTGTCCAACGTGTGTGTCCATGTATCATAATAACTAATTACCTTGTGACAATTGATATGTTTCCCCGTCACTGTTACGTCCGATAAGTTACAACAGAAAAAAAATCTTGAATCCGATTACAAAATTAAAAGTTGCAGAGAGCGAGCAGCGAACGTCGTTAAATAAAGATGATGATGCACTTTATAGCTCCCATCAAGTCTAAACACGCGTTAAACGACAAAGGACGAATAATAAGCCCGCATAAAGTGGAATTACTGAGTTTTATAATAAAATTGTAGAGAGAAATAATCTGTCTACTGAATGTGTGTGGAATAAAGATGAAGCAATATGCACATAGGTCGTCTTATGTTACTAAGTTAATCTAGAGTCGTTTAGCCGAGTCGGTAGGTGCGTCGTGTCCTTACTACATTACCATAACACGCCTTAACCTTCGTTAACAGTAACAGCTAAGCGGACCTACTAAGATAAACCCCAATCGACATTGGAAACCATCAAGTCCGGGTTTTAA
Organism: Anarsia innoxiella; assembly: GCA_947563765.1. Lineage (NCBI taxonomy): Eukaryota > Metazoa > Arthropoda > Insecta > Lepidoptera > Gelechiidae > Anarsia > Anarsia innoxiella. The sequence continues at coordinate 5,196,506 of OX387408.1, forward strand.
AACATTACATCTTATCATTCTACCAGTGCTTAGTACACACTCGATTCAAATTCCAAGAATCTATTGTTTACAGTTGTTTTCAGGCGGGGCTAATCTTATCGTTCATATTAAGTACCTATCATGTGATACTACACAAAAAAATCGTTATAGCTATTGAATATTGCATGTAATATATGTAGGTATCTTGTAAATGATAAAATGATGCTAATGCTATAAAACGAAGATACGAAGTTAATTATTTTTGGTTGTGAAGTCTTGTATGTGCTTATGTACCAGTAGTCGATCAAACGAATTAGAACGATAACGACGGCATCACTACATCAGGGAAAGTCCTACGATCAAATACATAAACAAACACGAAAGTCAAATGACCTTGTAAAGGATTGACAAAGGTAATAAGTATAATAATAATGGTGGTAGATGCCTAGTGAGACAATTAGAGGCACATTTAGTGGGTAGAGTGTACACAATAGCGATGCAAATAATCGCGATTATGGCAAGGTTGACGGCGGGCGACGGAGGGTTCGTTCAACTGACCGCGAACGATGACACGGGGCGAGCGGCGTCGCGGCGTCACATGCGCCAGCGCACATCCAACACCAAATATTAATGCACCATCGTGCACTAACCCCATACAACATCACAGTTGAAAACTCTGACTGATAACAATATTATTCCACGACCGATGACGGACACTTAATGCATGTACTACATCTAAATAACGATATAACGAATAACCTGACTACCAAAGAGACAAAATGAATATCGTTCAAAAAATGATGCAATGTATTGTAATATCAACTTCTATCAATTGGATCAGTGAATAGATAAAAGAAAAACAATGAAGAATTATTGCAAAAAATGCACTCACCTAAATCCTTCAAATGCAATCCAAAATTAGAGCACTTCACACTGAACAGATTCTCGATACAAATTAAGAAAAAAACACGTCGAAACTTGATACAACAAGCGCGATACGCGTGCGCGCAAGGAAAACAATCGACAAACAGATGTCGGTCGGCGTCGGAAAACCCCCCAGAAACTACGCGGCGCAGAGGACGCAGTGTGTAAATATTATGCTTCGACTGGACAAAGGTTTTTGTTATCTAAACCGGTGTCAGTGAGCGTGCACGATACGGGCGCACGGGCAGCGGCGCGGCGTGGAGTGAGGCTCGCGCGCGTCCCCTCCAGCCGCTGATAAGGCAGCGCGGCGCGACGCCCCCCGGCGACGCCTACGCCCCACTCGGGCGCCGCCGCACGCACCACCGCCGCCCCTCGGGCCCAGACGGGCCCCCGCGCATTATGCACCGCAATAACACCTACGCAAAGTTTCACAACTGCAACGTACCGCAAATGCGACATCTTGCAGAAAATCGACAACTTTCCATTCCTTAAAAAGACGAGGAAACAGATTGTGCAACGGCCGCCTGCAGCCCAGATACCGGTGAGAACAATGAGCGACGTACACCGCAGAACCTTTTTAGTATCCTCCTAAATGGGCTGGAGTACGTCGACCAGCAGAAATTCAATATGCAACGCGATCCGCTCACTACATAAACGGAATAATTGAATTAGTGCGAGCATGTCGAGCACGAGCCGCCTCTAGCTCGGCCACCTATGAAGCTGGTGTCGAAATATGACGTGACGTCACAGCACTCGCATCCCGGAACCCCGCCATACTGGATGCCGACCACAAACTGCACAAACAAGAGAGCTAACCGCAGCCACACCAGATGAAGTTAGTATCCATAAACTTATTACCCACCAATGCGGTGGCCATCTCGCAAACCGCAGCCGTTAAAAGATAAATAACAGCAGCAAATTCCCGTAATCTTAATAAAACGCTTTATAAACTATGTTATAAGTATGTTTGGATTAGATCTGTATTGGACTATTCACGATTTAATAGAGATAAAAGAACATTACCTGCAAATAAAACGGTCACTTGAATGGTCAGAATAGAAGTAGCATTTCCAGTTGTACTATCGTCGGTGAACGTTGATGTAGAGAAGCTGAGACAGAGAGAGGTTGAGGAAAAAACTTGTATTTGGTGTCAGCTTTAAAATGACTACGTGACATACATACATAAACCTACAACGAAAAATGATGAAAACGTTCCACAGCAATCAATCAAGGAGGCTCCACATGAAGTTCCGCAAAGTTTGATCACCCGACTGCCAGAGTTCAATGGTCGGAAAATAAGTGTCATTGTTACTCAACAACGCATGCTGCTTATAACAAATTGTGCCTAACTAAACAAAACAGACGTGACTTCAGTATTGTGGTAAACAAAGATCCAACGCAAAACTTGATTAAGTACATAACAATGCTAACTACCCCACTTTGCAAATCTTCGTCAGTAACATTCAAGTATCAAATGATATCATTTAAGAAGAATACACTTTATTGAAAGTGATGCAGTTAACGAAATCGGTCGTAATACAGCTTAACATGTGACCTTTTGCAAATGTAACAAAATTACATTCTGCGTAGGAGTAGCTAAATACAAAATTGGATTCGAAGAATTGTGGTAAGTAAGCAGTCATTCAAAACCCATTAAATCTACTGATGACCGTCTGCTGAATATAACACAATTTAAATAAATATTTTCAAGAATCGATAGATTCAAACTCGAAAAGAACGCAAAATGTATTCCGACAATCCAAACATGGTAAAAAGTGACGCCACTAAAATCGTTTACGAAGTCTATAAAAATGTGAAATATTTATACTTACTTTAAAGTCTTTTGCAAGTGAGGAATTTAAAAAATGATTTAAATAACACTGACGCTAAAACTCAGCCACAGTCGTAAACATTTACGAGTACATTCCTCTCAATAAACCAGACTGTCAGTATAATACAATACAAATGCTCGGACAATCTATCCATTTTTTCAACGTACCTACTTAATTAAATTTCAAATAGACCATAAAAGAGATCAAAATATTTAAATCACAATACGAACCACATTAAAAAGCTTAACGAGGTGGGTTAAATATGTCCAGAAAATGAACGAGCTCTCATTTCTTTTGTGGTGCAGGAATCAATGCGTGTTATTCAATGATACACCCCGTCCCCGTGCAAGCGAGAAATCTGGTTATGCACGTTGGGTTCTCATAAATTACCAGATTAATCTTTTCAAACAATTTGACCTTTTCATCTGACGAGGGTTCATTAAATAATGGTCGGTATTGGAAGAGCGGTTATTGTGCCGTCTATCACAATTTTTGTTGTTGTGGGCGGGATCGGTCTTCATTCAATTCTCAGACAGATATTAAGGGTAGGTGTTAGTGAGCTTTTTTTTCCAAAACGTAGCGTGGTTTTGATTAATTTTCCACTTAGTTTATATTAAGCACTAGGACAACAAGCATTGCGATTGAATGATCGAATTCCATAAACTCCCTTTGTTCGGTGCAGTATGGTATGAATCCAACGTGGAAATATTATTACTTTATGAAGCAACTACATTTCATATGAGCTCTTGGATAGAGTAAATCTGCACGTAAACAAACTCTTTGTCTCTACATGGTATACAGAAGAAATAAATGTTAGTTCAAAATGCTTAATACCTAATTGTTTTAATCGTTTGTAAATAGTGAGTTTAGCAGTAACAATGATCAAACGCACGTGCGCTTATAATAAGCATGACATCTTTTAATAAGGCAGTCGGGCCAAGGCGGAAACGTGGAAAATGTATGTAATCTACAGAGCTGCAAGCACGATTCCTGCCCATAATCGGACCAAGGACTTCGCAGCTGCAAATATCAGCTCCATGCTTATTATTGTGACGTAATTATTATTGCACCGCGAAACAAAGAAAATTAAGTTCACAAAGATTCCTTTGTTCGGATTAGATATTAATGCAGATTTGTTAACTGGATAAAGGGCAGGTGGCCTAGATAGGCGAGAGGTAAGTAATCAGGTAAGTTTTGATGGAATGTCCGTCGGGATGCCGCGCGAGCCGACATCATGAGTCACGGGTGCAACCCGGGACGAGACCGCCGCCGCTCAATGACCATTGCCCGCTGAGATATTTACCACCTCACAGATTAACGGACCTCCCCGATTTTAACGACGCAATTTAGCACAGTTTCACTTCAAACTTTAAAGGATACTGTATGGTACAGTACATACCCGATATTTACAGCTTCATTTAGCTATTGTGATGATAAATAGCATCTCGAACGGTTATTTACAGGAACAGACGGTTAAGGTAAACAATGAGGTATGGATGTTAAACGTTTTAAGAAAAAAATATGTATAAGTAAGTTATGAGGCGCTTTTGTATTATTTCAACAAATCACCTACTTTGGTGTCTAGCTTGTACGTATTGCATGAAGGAGGTAACTATTTCAGATTGTTTTATTAATAAGAGGATAATAAAATAATTACATCAAGTATTGAGGATACAACCAAAATCAATGTTGTAATAAACAGGAAAGGTGAATTTTACTACTCGAATGACTGATATTAATATTGCTTTAAATTAAACGGATATGGAATGGATTACATCCCACAGTTAGCTCCGATACATTTTTCCTATGTACTAGATATTTATTTTATACAATAATACTTAAAACAATTTTTATGAATATATAAAACCGTAAACCTTTTTTTTTTTTGTTAGATATACAACAAGTCAATAAGCGAACAGTGAAAAATTTGAAAAAATTAATCTATTACACAATAAGGACATGAAATGTTGTAGAAAGTAATGAGATGTATGATGTACAGTAAAAGCCAACGTGGGTGCGCGGGCGCAATGACATAGTGCACCTCAGCGGGAACAAAGCCACAGACAATTCTAGCGCAACAGCGAAATATGACCATCCGCAGCTGGAACCAAACATTGCTATACCAAAACATAATGTGGTGCAAAAATTTTGAACTTACAAAATTTTGAGCAATACGGTTTTCAATTTGTGCAATTGAGTGCTACAATTTATACATTGTTTCGATTAACTGCTTTATGACTTTGAGGTTAATCGAAGTAGTAAAATGTTTGTTACATACAATCAATGCATTAGTCCTAAATATTAAACTTATCTCGGTACGGTAGGCGACCTTTTAAAAATGTCACAAATTTAACATGCAGCTTATTTCTGTCATTTGTAAGCTACCAATGCTCAACACAGACAATGGAAAACACTTTATGTAATGGACCAACAGATAACATGTCCAAGTTATCTTGGAAAGCAGTAATAAAGACGTCACTTTCTGCCTTTACGGTATCTTGTGCAATGTAAGAGCAACTTCAACTTTATGATGGCCCTGCAGCTACCATTTTAGGGTCTCGAAATTTACAACCTTTTGTTGAAATTTTTAAATCCTTGGATGTAATGAGTAGGTTGGGACTTTGCAACGGCGACGGAAAGATTATTTTTTACCGAAACTAAGTACCTAGAGGTATCGTGAGAACTCAAACATGTAGAATATAATTTAAGTATGCAAGCAAGTCAGGTGCTTTACAGATGACGTAACTAAACAGACACAGGTGTTCTGCATCAAGTCGGTGTTGATGGCTCGCACATCTAGATCATTGTAAAGCCTCACTATAATAACCGTGGGACTTTGCCTGAGGACGGAAAATATATTGAAACATTATCGAATATTTTTACACTAAATAAGAAATTCGATAAGTATATCAAGTTTCCAATACCAAACACCCATAATGTAGTAGCAAAATTCCTATTTGCAATAGCAGAGTTGTATAGACGGTGGTGGGTATGTGTCATATCGTCACAAGACACAAATTGCTTACTTCCGATCGCGATGTGGTCGCGGATGACTCATATTCTTCTGAGAATTCAATGTTGAGGTTACCTAATCGCTATATCGCAATTTACAATAATAACATGTAGTAGAGAATCAAACGAGATTTGAAACCACTCGTATTTCGATAACTTTGTAGCTTTCAGAAGCTAAATAGGACTGGGCCCAAGAATAAATGCCTTAAACTATCACCTTCTTAATAAGAGCAAATTGCTTACATCCGGCGTATATTGGCGACGACCGTCTAATAGGTGTCGGCCAATCAAAACCATCTGCTAGAGTCAATGAGGTCAATCATTACTTAGAATCAGTTTAACATATCAATAGAGTCGAATCGAACGAAGGTTCAACCTAATAGAACTTTTTGCCTACAAAGATTACGTCATTTCGAGACGACAACAAAAAACTTGTAAAGTGAGTTCCGAATAAGATAAAAAAAAGTAAAATACTAGAAGCCAAGCGCATTGTGCGAAAAGATGTGGAAAGCAGGTAAACCGATTAATAGCGAGCGTGCACTTGCGCAGGTAGTGGTGGGAATCCCCAGCCGTTCTTGGAAGTATTCCGGCGAGGAGAAATTTCACAAGCGCGATGTAGGTCAAGACAGCCGGCAGCCGGACTTGACGTTTCGACTCGCAAAGGTTAACCATCACACCGCCGCCGCTGCTGCCGCTGCTTGCCACCGAGTCCGGTTTTTACGCCGCGCCGTGTTGTGCAACCGATACCTTGTTATCAGATCCTAAAATATCAGTTGTTTCTAGAACAATCAATACAAAACGGTACACTAATATAGCGGCCAATCTACTAATTCAAATCAAACTTATATCCTCAGCAGGGATGTTAGGGAGCTCCGTAACCGTAACCGAAACTATCGGATATCCGATATAAAAAATCATCCGTAACCGTAACCGAATCCGAAATAAAAGTTTCGCATAGTATCGGATAGGGGTGGAGCCTAATTGAGACACGTTATTTGTATTTTACTTTTGAAATTCCTTAAAAAATTAATATCCGTAACCGAAACTAACGGATAATCCGAAATAATTTATTATTCGTATCCGTAAACGTATCCGGTATAATAATCATTCCTAAATCCGTATCCAATCCGTATCCGAAATTTCATATCCATAACATCCCTAATCCTCAGTGATGAAACCCAATAAATCAAATTGTAACACTCTTAATGTAGCATTGGAAAAACCCAAGGATTTCATTCATGCATAACGCTAGAGCACTTTACCAGCTATTTCTTTCAAGTAAACAAGTCTGCGGTTGATTTGTGACGTCGTCGTCGATTCTGTTATGCACAACCTTTTTATCCTATTAATTAGGTCATCTATGGTTTTGAAATGAAGAACACCGCTTTAGAACTTCCTCAATACCTACAAATATAGGGAACAAAGAAGAGTTTCCGATCAAGGTCTTCATGAAATTAACAAAGAATTGGTGTACATAAATCACATTAAAGAGTTGTTAGGAAAATGCGGATAAGAAGAGGAATATAAAAAGTCTAGGTATTAGCGTTTGGCAAGTCAAGGCCAGAATTTTCTCGGTAGTCGTGTAGATAATCCGACAATAGTTTTTATAGCCGTGGCTTGTGCTTGTTAACATTATCTAATGGATCTGTTGAGATCGATGTAGGAGGGAGCTCCTACATTGAAATATAAAAAATGGCAGTATAGTTAGGTAGATCTATATTCGACATTGTAAAAGCATAGCCGCCAGCTTCTGGCGGGTTCGTGGAACTTCTTTTTCCAATGCCGTGTGCTGCGGGTGGGGAGGCATGACGTCATGCTGAGTGACGTCATCGCGATACCATGCTATCCGTGACGTCAGAGAAAGTTGCTGCCAATCCACTTAGTGCTACGGCCAGCACGCGAGTAGGTAATTGAATTTCATAATCTTAACCGACTTAGATTTAAATTGCAGTTAAAAGAATAGACGCATTATTGTATGTTGTAGAATATGTGTAAAAAGTATAAATTATCCTATCAATCCTCGAACGATAAGGCGCTGATAAGACTTGTATTGTTATCTCAGTTCCAAGACACTTTGCGCCATCTACCTCGGCTAAGACGAAACACTTGCAAAATTAGTCTCTATAACTTTTATCAAACGAAATTGATGTAGATCCCGATGCATGTAAATTGAATATGAATGGGGTAGGATTTCTTGCTAATTAAGGTTAACTAAGAACAGGAAAAAACAACATGTAGGAAAACAAAACAGCTACTAGAATACTCGTAAAATTCACCGTTTGTAACAGAAAACTGAACATTCCAGTAATGGCTATATCAACGACCTTCGACTTTCTGTAGTTCGTAAAGTCGTCTTCTGACGTCACTAAAAGAGTAAATGCTATCTACACAACAATGTTTATTTAATTACTGTATGTAGAACATGTTACTCGTATTGTTTCCCAATAAATGTATGTAAATGACGACAGTTACAGCACTTCACGGAACAGTGAAACGCAATGGAATTTTGTTTGCAAAAACAAGTTCTTAATAGGGCTTGTTTCCGAACCAATTGCTATTGTATTTTGCAAGACACCAAGACATAGTTTCAAAGTAACATTACAAACAACAACTATTAAAAATTTTAACACCTAAAATGAAATTGCGTCAGCCACGAAACCAATAGAAAGTTGTTTACTAAGTCAGGTCACGGAAGAACACAACATGAAGACAAAACTCACCACTGGCTTGTTGTAATCCTCGTTCTGGTAATCGAACATGGTGGCGAACATGAGACTGTCGTCTTGCTCGCTGTTGAGAAGGTGGTACGGCACCAGCTGAGACATGAAGACTGGTTTCCACAACAAACGTCCAAATAAACTACCCGCAAAGGGTCGAAATCAAAACGTGCGGTAAAACTTCAGAAACTTCAGCAAATCATTTAGTGATAACAGTATGAGTCATAAAGGCTCTCGCGGCACTGCGAACGTACGCGTAGCTAGAATGTTTGATATCAGACTGAGTCAGTTGGCGCGCTCGCGGCCGGTTTTGTACGATTGCCGCGAGAAGTGGTGCGCACGCGCGAATCGCGCCTCAGTTTCTAAACGTCTTATGTTGCTAACTATTCCGACAATTCGCAAAGCGAGCCAAATACATTTTTTACGGTACTTATTTTCACATGATTCAATAAAATAGTTTCTCCATGACTTTCAAAGTATCTTTTGGCAAGAAACCCATTTCACAATCAGTGCATCTTTCCTCTGTTTACAATACATCAAAACAAAACATTCATACAACATCCATTTGCGATAATTACTAAGAAAATAACAAAATAAAGTAACTTGGGAATTGAAAAACGATAAGTGACATAAAAGAGGTAGCACTGTGAAATTGAAAGACTAACAATAAACTGTGGCAGACTTAATTATTTGAATAAATAAACCAGCTCTGAGCATAACAGAAATAACTTGAATAAATAAATGTCTCAAATGACACAATAAGTGGCACAAATAGAACTAACAAAGGTAAGTAGGTCATTTAGTGTCCCTAGATAGCGCTACAAGGAACAGACTCAGCAAACTTCAACGCGCATTATGTTGTTTTTACCGCAAACGAACTAGCGAAACGATACCGAATGAATCATTTAGCTGCTGGACAGAAAACAATGCAATTGTGCGCAATTTTACAGACGCCTATACGCTTGCCAGCGTTTAACAACAAGTTCATTGACTGAATACTTGGAAGAAAATACACTTGTAGTTCACTTAGGTAATTATTTTTAAAACTACACTTGAACTAGCTAGGCAAATTTAAATATTCCATGTGCCTAAGATTACTATAATTATTTTGTAACAAAAGATCGAAGAGTATAAAATATCTTCAGCCTATAACATATAACTCCAAACAAGATAGGCCATTAAGCTCGTGTTATTGCCGGCACAGTGTCGTAAGGACTACCTCGATACAACATTTCAACTGCCTTAATTCAACTTAGAGCTACGTATCGTTAACATCTCAAATAATGAGGCTGCCGAGTGACAAACGTTTGCAGCTGCCAGCAGCAATAAATAACTTATCTGCAATATCGATTTATCAGTTCCCGATATTTAGGGCAAGTTTCCTAACTACTAGGGCTTAGTGGCGTCTGAACTATAAAGAACAATTGCAACTGGAGTTGCATAAAACAATTGCAAAGCTTATCGGTCTAACAGCTTTATTTATCAGTTAATTTATCTAATGACCAAACTAAGATCCCTACACTATTGCAAAAAATCAATTTCCAAAGATAATATCTGGTACTATGGAGACTACTCATGAAAACAGTTAACAGATAAAACAATCTCCAACGACACACAAGTCAAAAATCGAGATGCAGCGAAAGCATAAAATAATGATCAATAAGTATCACTTTTTTAATTAGCAAATTATTGAATTTGACTTAAATTACATACCCTCCTGAAGAACATAGCATTGTTGTACGTATACATTGAAGTCCTAATGTAGTTTTAAAAGCGATAAAAATTGAAAAACTACACTTCACAGCATTGTGTCATCGACTCGTGTTACTAGATAAATTACGTGAGTTGATAGCGTGCCAGGAACCGCTCTGTCTCACATCCGAAGGGTTATTCATTACGCTATCTACTGTACGATTTCTCTATAAGGCCTACCTGATGTAACCCATGTACTTGTCACTATTTCTGGAAGTGTTATCTTATCTATTGAAAATTATAAAAATATGATAACGATCCTATTTTCCTTAAAAGAAAATATTGATTAAATGTATTTAGTTAGTGTTTGAAGTGACGATTATTTGGGACCCAAATAAGGAGGTAGACATGGGTTCGAGTTAAGATCTTTTTTCTCGGGATTTCATTAAGTTACTGAGTTACTGAAAGACTTCTGTTTCAGCCTTTTGTTACAGAACACAAACAGAACACTGTTCATTCTACAGAAAGTGTTTATACGTTTCTGGTTCATTTAGCACGTGTCACAGGCCGTATTAAATTGTACATGAAGGTGGTGTCGGTATGTATTAATCCCCGTTATCAAGAAAACTCAACTTGGAGATGGATGTTTGACGTTTGGCCTTCACCCTTTTAGATGATTATTCAAACCAGCTTAGTAAGGCACGGCGAAGGCCAAAAATTAAAGGGTGTTAGGCTGAATCATTTTTCTATGCCTACATTTCAAGGATACACGCCCAACAAAACACGCAAGTCAACACTCAGTTAAGGGTCCAACCCCCTTTTCCGCGAAACAGCCCCTCGATGCGATCATTATCACAAATAACTATGGTCTCACTCACGATTCCATAGTAACATTTTACAAACAAGCCATGGAAATGTAGCTTAACG